>CM035807.1:802557-1496531 GCA_020466095.1 Chlorops oryzae | reverse complement strand
CCTTCGTTGCCTTCGTTAGCCTTCGTAAAGCCTTTGTAGCCTTCGTTACCTCGTTAGCCTTCGTTAGCCTTCGTTACCTTCATGGCCTTCGTATAGCCTTCGTATACCTTTCGTATAGCCTTTGTAAGCCTTCGTTAGCCTTCGTTAGCCTTCGTGTAGCCTTCGTGTAGCCTTCGTATACCCTTCGTGTAGCCTTCGTGTAGCTTTCGTGTAGCCTTCGTATAGCCTTCGTAAAGCCTTCGTATAACCTTCGTATAGCCTTCGTGTAGCCTTCATGTAGTCTTCGTGTAGCCTTCGGTATAGCCTTCGTATAGCCTTCGTATAGCCTTCGTGGACTTCGTGGAGCCTTCGTGGAGCCTTCGGGAGCCTTCGTGGAGCCTTCGTGGAGCCTTCGTGTAGCCTTCGTTTAGCCTTCGTGCAGCCTTCGTGTAGCCTTCGTGTAGCCTTCGTGTAGCCTTCGTTAGCCTTCGTGTAGCCTTCGTATAGCCTTCGTATAGCCTTCGTATAGCCTTTCGTTAATAGCCTTCGTATAGCCTTCGTATAGCCTTCGTATAGCCTTCGTATAGCCTTCGTATAGCCTTCGTATAGCCTTCGTATAGCCTTCGTATAGCCTTCGTAGTTCGTAGCCTTCGTATAGCCTTCGTATAGCATTCGTATAGCCTTCGTGTAGCCTTCGTATAGCCTTCGTATAGCCTTCGTATAGCCTTCGTATAGCCTTCGTATAGCCTTCGTTAGCCTTCGTATGCTTCGTATAGCCTTCGTGGTAGCCTTCGTGGGTTAGCCTTCGTGTAGCCTTCGTTAGCCTTCGTTAGCCTTCGTGTAGCCTTCGTATAGCCTTCGTATAGCCTTCGTATAGCCTTTCGTTAGCCTTCGTATAGCCTTCGTATAGCCTTCGTGTAAAGCCTTCGTGTAGCCTTCGTTAGCCTTCGTGTAGCCTTCGTATAGCCTTCGTATAGCCTTCGTATAGCCTTCGTATAACCTTCGAATAGCCTTCGTGTAGCCTTCGTGTACCCTTCGTGTAGCCTTCGTATAGCCTTCGTATAGCCTTCGTATAGCCTTCGTATAGCCTTCGTATAGCCTTCGTATAGCCTTCGTATAGCCTTCGTATAGCCTTCGTATAGCCTTCGTATAGCCTTCGTATAGCCTTCGTATAGCCTTCGTATAGCCTTCGTATAGCCTTCGTATAGCCTTCTTGCCTTCGTAGCCTTCGTTAGCCTTCGTATGGCCTCGTATAGCTTCGTATACCTTTGAATAGCCTTCGTGTAGCCTTCGTGTACCTTCGTAGCCTTCGTATTAGCCTTCGTATGCCTTCGTTAGGCTTCGTATAGCCTTCGTATAGCCTTCGTATAGCCTTCGTATAGCCTTCGTATAGCCTTCGTATAGCCTTCGTATAGCCTTCGTATAGCCTTCGTTAGCTCTATAGCCTTCGTATAGCCTTCGTATGCCTTCGTGTAGCCTTCGTATGGCCTTCGTGTTAGGCCTTCGTGTAGAAGAGCCTTCGTGTAGCCTTCGTTAGCCTTCGTTAGCCTTCGATAGCCTTCGTATAGCCTTCGTATAGCCTTCGTATAGCCTTCGATAGCCTTCGTATAGCCTTCGTATAGCCTTCCGTTAGCCTTCGTGTAGCCTTCGTTGCCTTCGTGTAGCCTTCGTATAGCCTTCGTATAGCCTTCGTAATAGCCTTCGTATAGCCTTCGTATGCCTTCGTATAGCCTTCGTATAGCCTTCGTATAGCCTTCGTATAGCCTTCGTAAGCCTTCGTATAGCCTTCGTATAGCCTTCGTTAGCCTTCGTATAGCCTTCGTATAGCCTTCGTATGCCTTCGTATAGCCTTCGTTAATACCTTCGTATAGCCTTCGTATAGCCTTCGTGTAGCCTTGTAGCCTTCGTTAGCCTTCGTGAAGCCTTCGTATAGCCTTCGTATAGCCTTCGTATAGCCTTCGTATAGCCTTCGAATAGCCTTCGTGTAGCCTTCGTTAGCCTTCGTATAGCCTTCGTTAGCCTTCGTATAAGCCTTCGAATATCCTTCGTATAGCCTTCGTATAGCCTTCGTTAGGCCTTCGTGAAGCCTTCGTGTAGCCTTCTTGTAGCCTTCGTTGGCCTTCGTGTAGCCTTCGTATAGTTCTAGCCTTCGATAGCCTTCGATAGCCTTCGATAGCCTTCGTATAGCCTTCGTTAGCCTTCAAGCCTTCGTATAGCCTTCGTATAGCCTTCGTTAGCCTTCGTATGGCTTCGTATAGCCTTCGTATAGCCTTCGTTAGCCTTCGTAGCTTCGTTAGCCTTCGTTAGCCTTAAAGCCTTCGTATAGCCTTCATATAGCCTTCGTATAGCCTTCGTATAGCCTTCGTTAAGCCTTCGTAAGCCTTCGTATAGCCTTCGTATAGCCTTCGTTAGCCTTCGTATGGCCTTCGTGTAGCCTTCGTATAGCCTTCTATAGCCTTCGTAAAGCCTTTCGTATAGCCTTCGTTTTGCCTTCGTATAGCCTTCTATAGCCTTCGTATAACCTTCGTAAGCCTTCGTAACAGCCTTCGTAAAGCCTTCGTATAGCCTTCGTATAGCCTTCGTATAGCCTTCGTATAGCCTTCGTATAGCCTTCTTATAACCTTCTTAAAACCTTCGTGTAGCCTTCGTATAGCCTTCGTTTAGCCTTCGTTTAGCCTTCGTATAGCCTTCATATAGCCTGCGTATAGCCTTCGTATAGCCTTCGATAGCCTTCGTATGCATGCGTATCGCCTTCGTATCGCATGCGTATCGCCTTCGATATCGCCATCGTATCGCCATCGTATCGCCTTCGTATAGCACTCCATTTATATGTTTTCGAAGCAGAGGTCGTAGGCGAAAATGAACAAACACGTTATTGCGGAGGTCTTACCGTCCGACGGCCGGCAACGCACTGATAGAGCTCACGTTTTGTCACGCTATTTATACTCTTTTCAAAATTGAGCATTTTCATGAGTTTTTTTCAAGAGTATTTTCATGAATGTCTTTTTGACTTTGCATAGCCTTCGTATAGCCTTCGTGGAGCCATCGTGGAGCCTTCGTGGAGCCTTCGTGGAGCCTTCGTGGAGCCTTCGTGGAGCCTTCGTGTAGCCTTCGTGTAGCCTTCGTGTAGCCTTCGTATAGCCTTTGTATAGCCTTCGTATAGCCTTTGTATAGCCTTCGTATAGCCTTCGTATAGCCTTCGTGTAGCCTTCGTGTAGCCTTCGTATAGCGTTCGTGTAGCCTTCGTATGGCATTCGTATAGCCTTCGTAACGCCTTTGTAAAGCCTTCGTATAGCCTTCGTATAGCCTTCGTATAGCCTTCGTATAGCCTTCGTGTAGCCTTCGTATGGCATTCGTATAGCCTTCGTGTAGCCTTCGTGTAGCCTTCGTGTAGCCTTCGTATAGCCTTCGTGTAGCCTTCGTGTAGACTTCGTGTAGCCTTCGTGTAGCCATCGTGTAGCCTTCGCATGGCCTTCGTATAGCCTTCGTATATCTTTCGTATAGCCTTTGTAAAGCCTTCGTATAGCCTTCGTATAGCCTTCGTATAGCCTTCGTGTAGCCTTCGTGTAGCCTTCGTATACCCTTCGTGTAGCCTTCGTGTAGCTTTCGTGTAGCCTTCGTATAGCCTTCGTAAAGCCTTCGTATAACCTTCGTATAGCCTTCGTGTAGCCTTCATGTAGTCTTCGTGTAGCCTTCGTGTAGCCTTCGTATAGCCTTCGTATAGCCTTCGTGGATCCATCGTGGAGCCTTCGTGGAGCCTTCGTGGAGCCTTCGTGGAGCCTTCGTGGAGCCTTCGTGTAGCCTTCGTTTAGCCTTCGTGCAGCCTTCGTGTAGCCTTCGTGTAGCCTTCGTGTAGCCTTCGTAGCCTTCGTTAGCCCTCGTGTAGCCTTCGTATAGCCTTCGTATAGCCTTCGTATAGCCTTCGTATAGCCTTCGTATAGCCTTCGTATAGCCTTCGTATAGCCTTCGTATAGCCTTCGTATAGCCTTCGTATCGCCTCCGTGTAGCCTTCGTATGGCATTCGTATAGCATTCGTATAGCCTTCGTTTAGCCTTCGTATAGCCTTCGTATAGCCTTCGTATAGCCTTCGTATAGCCTTCGTATAGCCTTCGTGTAGCCTTCGTATGGCATTCGTGTAGCCTTCGTGTAGCCTTCGTTAGCCTTCGTGTAGCCTTCGTGTAGCCTTCGCATAGCCTTCGTATAGCCTTCGTATAGCCTTCGAATAGCCTTCGTGTAGCCTTCGTGTACCCTTCGTGTAGCCTTCGTATAGCCTTCGTATAGCCTTCGTATAGCCTTCGTATAGCCTTCGTATAGCCTTCGTATACCTTCGAATAGCCTTCGTATAGCTTCGTTTCGTATACCCTTCGTGTAGCCTTCGTATAGCCTTCGTATAGCCTTCGTATAGCCTTCGTATAGCCTTCGTATAGCCTTCGTATAGCCTTCGTATAGCCTTCGTATAGCCTTCGTATAGCCTTCGTATAGCCTTCGTATAGCCTTCGTATAGCCTTCGTATAGCCTTCGTATCGCCTTCGTATCGCCTTCGTGTAGCCTTCGTATGGCACTCGTATAGCATTCGTATAACCTTCGAATAGCCTTCGTGTAGCCTTCGTGTACCCTTCGTGTAGCCTTCGTATAGCCTTCGTATAGCCTTCGTATAGCCTTCGTATAGCCTTCGTATAGCCTTCGTATAGCCTTCGTATAGCCTTCGTATAGCCTTCGTATAGCCTTCGTATAGCCTTCGTATAGCCTTCGTATAGCCTTCGTATAGCCTGCGTACAGCCTTCGTATAGCCTTCGTATCGCCTTCGTGTAGCCTTCGTAGTTATGGCACTCGTATAGCATTCGGATGGCCTTCGTGTAGCCTTAAGTAGCCTTCGTGTAGCCTTCGTTAGCCTTCGTGTAGCCTTCGCATAGCCTTCGTATAGCCTTCGTATAGCCTTCGTATAGCCTTCGTATAGCCTTCGTATAGCCTTCGTATCGCCTTCGTGTAGCCTTCGTATAGCCTTCGTGTAGCCTTCGTGTAGCCTTCGTGTAGCCTTCGTATAGCCTTCGTATAGCCTTCGTATAGCCTTCGTATAGCCTTCGTATAGCCTTCGTATAGCCTTCGTATAGCCTTCGTATAGCCTTCGTATAGCCTTCGTATAGCCTTCGTATAGCCTTCGTATCGCCTTCGTGTAGCCTTCGTATGGCACTCGTATAGCATTCGTATAGCCTTCGTGTAGCCTTAAGTAGCCTTCGTTAGCCTTCGTGTAGCCTTCGCATAGCCTTCGTATAGCCTTCGTATAGCCTTCGTATAGCCTTCGAATAGCCTTCGTATAGCCTTCGTATAGCCTTCGTATCGCCTTCGTGTAGCCTTCGTATAGCCTTCGTGTAGCCTTCGTGTAGCCTTCGTATAGCCTTCGTATAGCCTTCGTATAAGCTTCGAATATCCTTCGTATAGCCTTCGTATAGCCTTCGTGTAGCCTTCGTGGAGCCTTCGTGTAGCCTTCTTGTAGCCTTCGTGTTGCCTTCGTGTAGCCTTCGTATAGCCTTCGTATAGCTATCGTATAGCCTTCGAATAGCCTTCGAGTAGCCTTCGTATAGCCTTCGTATAGCCTTCGTATAGCCTTCGGATAGCCTTCGTATAGCCTTCGTTTAGCCTTCGTATAGCCTTCGTATAGCCTTCGTGTAGCCTTCGTGTAGCCTTCGTATGGCATTCGTGTAGCCTTCGTATAGCCTTCGAAAAGCCTTCGTATAGCCTTCATATAGCCTTCGTATAGCCTTCGTATAGCCTTCGTTTAGCCTTCGTTTAGCCTTCGTATAGCCTTCGTATAGCCTTCGTGTAGCCTTCGTATAGGCATTCGTATAAGCCTTCGTATAGCCTTCATATAGCCTTCGTAAAGCCTTCGTATAGCCTTCGTTTAGCCTTCGTTATAGCCTTCGTATAGCCTTCGTATAGCCTTCGTGTAGCCTTCGTATGGCATTCGTGTAGCCTTCGTATAGCCTTCGTATAGCCTTCGTAAAGCTTTCGTATAGCCTTCGTTTTGCCTTCGTATAGCCTTCATATAGCCTTCGTATAACCTTCGTACAGCCTTCGTACAGCCTTCGTAAAGCCTTCGTATAGCCTTCGTATAGCCTTCGTATAGCCTTCGTATAGCCTTCTTATAACCTTCTTAAAACCTTCGTGTAGCCTTCGTATAGCCTTCGTTTAGCCTTCGTTTAGCCTTCGTATAGCCTTCGTATAGCCTTCATATAGCCTGCGTATAGCCTTCGTATAGCCTTCGCATCGCCTTCGTATCGCATGCGTATCGCCTTCGTATCGCATGCGTATCGCCTTCGTATCGCCATCGTATCGCCATCGTATCGCCTTCGTATAGCACTCCATTTATATGTTTTCGAAGCAGAGGTCGTAGGCGAAAATGAACAAACACGTTTATTGCGGAGGTCTTACCCGTCCGACGGCCGGCAACGCACTGATAGAGCTCACGTTTTGTCACGCTATTTATACTCTTTTCAAAATTGAGCATTTTCATGAGTTTTTTTCAAGAGTATTTTCATGAATGTCTTTTTGACTTTGCATAGCCTTCGTATAGCCTTCGTGGAGCCATCGTGGAGCCTTCGTGGAGCCTTCGTGGAGCCTTCGTGGAGCCTTCGTGTAGCCTTCGTGTAGCCTTCGTGTAGCCTTCGTATAGCCTTCATATAGCCTTCGTATAGCCTTTGCATAGCCATCGTATAGCCTTCGTATAGCCTTCGTAAAGCCTTCATATAGCCTTCGTATAGCCTTCGTATAGCCTTCGTATAACCTTCGAATAGCCTTCGAATATCCTTCGAATAGCCTTCGTATAGCCTTCGTATAGCCTTCGTTAGCCTTCGTATAGCCTTCGTATAGCCTTCGTATAGCCTTCGTTTAGCCTTCGTATAGCCTTCGTTTAGCCTTCGTATAGCCTTCGTATAGCCTTCGTGTAGCCTTCGTATGGCATTCGTGTAGCCTTCGTATAGCCTTCGAAAAGCCTTCGTATAGCCTTCATATAGCCTTCGTATAGCCTTCGTATAGCCTTCGTTTAGCCTTCGTTAGCCTTCGTATAGCCTTCGTATAGCCTTCGTATAGCCTTCGTGTAGCCTTCGTATGGCATTCGTGTAGCCTTCGTATAGCCTTCGTATAGCCTTCGTAAAGCTTTCGTATAGCCTTCGTTTTGCCTTCGTATAGCCTTCATATAGCCTTCGAATAGCCTTCGTACAGCCTTCGTAAAGCCTTCGTATAGCCTTCGTATAGCCTTCGTATAGCCTTCTTATAACCTTCTTAAAACCTTCGTATAGCCTTCGTATAGCCTTCGTATAGCCTTCGTATAGCCTTCGTATAGCCTTCGTAAAGCCTTCGTATAGCCTTCGTATAGCCTTCGTATAGCCTTCGTATAGCCTTCGTATAGCCTTCGTATAGCCTTCGTATAGCCTTCGTGCATAGCCTTCGTGTAGCCTTCGTATAGCCTTCGTGTAGCCTTCGTGTAGCCTTCGTGTAGCCTTCGTGTAGCCTTCGTGTAGCCTTCGTGTAGCCTTCGTATAGCCTTCGTATAGCCTTCGTATAAGCTTCGAATAGCCTTCGTATAGCCTTCGTATAGGCTTCGTGTAGCCTTCGTATAGCCTTCGTGTAGCCTTCGTGTAGCCTTCGTGTAGCCTTCGTGTGCTTTTGAGGGTTCAATTCCCCCTCGAAATGTTCGGAATTACAAAGGGGATGGAGAAAATTTATGTATAGTTCAAATGTATAAATATGTATAATTTTGCACGAAAAGATACATTTTTTGTATAATTTATGTAAGATTTGGTGGCAGCACTGATCGACACACACACACACACCTAATCGTGGTGAGTTAAAGTAATCTGGAAAGCTAGCTATTAGTAGCCAAGCAATCTGGAAAGCTGGCTGGACGTGATATTGTGTATTCGCTAAGCCTAGGCATATTTCATACACAAACCAATTTAGCCAAGACACAAAATGTTGTCTTTGCTCCGAAATTAATTCTGTTATAATTTTGATTTCAAAATTTTTTTATAATTTATGTAAGATTTGGTGGCAGCACTGAATCGATACTAGTGAGTATCGCGCTGCGAAAGAATCGATGCCAAAATTCGATATTATCGCCCTAAAAGTATCGATACCCGATACTATCGTATCGGTATCGCCCATCACTAATTGCAAGTCTAGCGAGACACATCGGAATACAAATAAAGTTAAGAATAAAAGTGAAAAGAATATAAACAAAACTCTTAAAGTGGTCCGTTGCATGGCGAGGACTTATTTAAATATATTACAATGGACGAATCAAGTGTAAATATGGGTAAGAAATTTATATTTCAAAAATTCATACTTTGTTTTTTTTTTATTCCTTTTTGCTCTTTTCGTCTCTTTGGGTTATCGATAGCTTTTTTTGATTAGCGATGTCCGACGTAGAACTATGAGGCCTTTTACATTAGGCAATAGTTGACCGTCAATTCCTATCGATATTCCCTTTTGGAGTTGCATTCGCTTTTACACTTACTCGAAAGAATTGATCGTCAATTCTTGCTTCGTTTGCCTTTTATGACATTTTCCTCTTTGACACAGGGGTGATATTTTATAAAATACTAGCAAAATAAATTATGTATCTCTGATTAAGGGTTGATAGCAGAAACATAAATACAGCACTACCTGTTTTGTTTTAATGAATTTAATTATTGATGCTAAGGACTATTACAAATTGCTTGAATTAAAAATGGTTTTTGAAAAAGACTATTTTTAGTGAGTAGCTGTTAAATTTTTCTGTTTGAAAATATATTCTATATACAATATGTAAGAGTAAACTATCTATACGCTTTTCATATAGTCAAAATAATAAAGGCGAAACTCCAGAAACGACGGAACATTTCAGGCGATAGAAATGTAGCTGCTTCCATTTAAATACATTTCAATACATTAGTGGTATTCAAGCAACAGTGCAAATCGCAGTGTGCAATATCTGCACTGCTTTTTTTGTACGCAATTTGACAAGTGCAAATATTGCACACTGCGTTTGCACTGTTGCTTGAAACCAAACTATTGATTTCAATGGAAGCAGCTCTCAATGTATATTCATCTTTGCCGCGTATACCGCAACAAACCGTTCATTGCTCACGTTTATGGTTTCGCAATTAAATTTTAATTATATTCATCACATTTTTTCATATCTTATACACATATAAGAATTGACTTCAATGTTATAGTTTTCGCGTCTATACCCATACTACGTATCTCCTCATACAACGTACTCCCATACAACGTTACTCCCATACTACGTACTCCCATACTAACGTACTCCCATACAACGTAACTCCCATACTACGTACTCCCATACAACGTACTCCCATACAACGTACTCCCATACAACGTACTCCCATACTACGTACTCCCATACAACGTACTCCCATACAACGTACTCCCATACTACGTACTCCCATACTACGTACTCCCATACAACGTACTCCCATACTACGTACTCCCATACTACGTACTCCCATACTACGTACTCCCATACAACGTACTCCCATACTACGTACTCCCATCAATCATGTAAGATCCTAAAATATTGATTAAGAAAAATAAGTAATAACATATAATTGCATGCGATGCTGTCTCCACGAACAACGAAAACGAATAAAATAAATGTCAGAAATTTGCTCCCAACCATCGATAAGTTCGATAAACGAAAGAGAGCAAAGACGATATGTTATCGTTTTGTACTGAAAATGAGAATTGACGGTCAACTATTGACTAATGTAAAAGGCCTCTATTATGATTTCTCGACTATATCTTTGCAGTTAGAGAAAATCGATAACAGCTAAAAAATTGTATTGGTTCGCGTCCGAGATAGGTTTGTAGAAAAGATTCCCGTCTGAGCTAGGCATGTCCAACAAAAATGTTATTTTAATTTGGTTTGATTGAATGTTTTAAAAAAAAAAAAAATGGACAATTCAATTAAGTACATTAAACTATAATAAAGTTAAAGTAAATTCATTAAGTCATAATTAAATTAAATTACATTTTTAAATAGCGAGAATTTAAATTAATCATTAGTGTCCTTTTTTATTTCTATCATTTTGCTGAACTAATGGAAAAATTATTTAATTAATTCGGCTATAATTTTATTTTCAAAAAATAACAAGAAAGGATAAAATGGCTGATTTCCTAAAAACTAATCACTGGATCAAGGAATTCTATTGTATTAAAATGGAGTCCTTTTTATTAATATAATGTTATTTTATCGTTTTTATAACTAAAAATTTAAGAAATCTTAAAATTTTGACACAAGCTGTGACTACCCAGCTAACATTTTCAGTTGTGAGGGAACCATATATGACTCTTCATTCGGAGTCAGACATAGCCGTTATGATGAACCGTATTGAATTAATAACACAATGCTACAAAGAAATTTTTTTTCATTCCCTTTTTTTCTATTGGTTATTTTATGTTAGCTTAGGGCTCCCTCATTCGAAAAAGGTCAATGATTTGATGGATTTAAGTAGTGATTAAAGTCAATTTTCTCTACTTTGTCCCATATTTCGGGCCATAACTCAATTACCGTATAAACTAGCCAAGCAGATATACCTAATTCGGAAAGGTAGAGACAAAATGGAGTAACAAAAAATAACCAACAGAAAAAAATGGCAGAAACGCTGCAGCATTGTGTAATTATTCTCCCTTAATAATTCTAATTTGACCATAGATACCAAATTTATATTTTCGAAATTATATTCGATTTCCTCTGATTTCAGATACGGCCCCAAACGTCGGACAACCAGAACATTTACCGGAAGAGAAACAAG
The DNA here is from genome assembly GCA_020466095.1 of Chlorops oryzae. Classification (NCBI taxonomy): domain Eukaryota; kingdom Metazoa; phylum Arthropoda; class Insecta; order Diptera; family Chloropidae; genus Chlorops; species Chlorops oryzae. The sequence goes on along the minus strand of CM035807.1, from coordinate 1,485,741 downwards.
TCGAACAACTGAGAAATAAGAGAAAGCATCGACGATGGCAAACCAAGGCCTAAAAACGAAAGGAAAGCATTTAAAAATGCAAATTGGAAATTCCAAGCTCCCCGATTTAAATACAATAAAAGATTTTCTGGTGCTAGTGGAGGTGGTGGAGGTGGTGGAGGAAATGGATTAAATAACAGCGGAAGTACACTTAATAGTCGACAAAGATCGCGTGCAAAATTAATACGTTCGAATTCTTTGGCTCCATATAATACGAATAAATTCTTGATGGAAGAGCACATGGTAGAGGTTCCCACACTTTTAACACCTACGGGAAGAACGCGTGAATCTAGTTTTTCAGTTGACTCAGAAGATAATTATTTCTTCTCATTACCAGAAGATGAAGAAGATTTCCTAACGAAGGAGTTTTCAAACGTGAGCACGAATATCGCCTTACAATTGGAATATATTTATGGAATATTTCCTTTTAGGTCTACGAAGACGCACGAGTCGAACGACTTGAGAATTTAAGTAAACAGGAACTTATTCAAGAATGTCTACAGATGGAGGATCGATATGCTTCGGATGAAGGGACAAGACAACAGTTGAATATTCAACGCATCACAGCAGAATTTACATCACGTATTCGAACTTTGGAACAGAAACTAAAGGATATAGTAAGAGAAAACTATAGTATGTAATCGAAAATGAATTTTTATCTGATCAAAATATTAAAAAAAAAAAAAATGTTCCTTTCATAGATCTACGTTGCCAACTAATGCGCACAACTACCGCGTCAGCAGCTTCCCCTCCGTCGGCTAACGCGCCGACAAGTCCTGCCGCTGCACCTATGATGACATCGAGCGAAGACACTGAAAGTGACAGCAGTGCAAGTTCATCGTCATCTTCTTCAAATCAAGAAGAGCCACCTTCACCGAGGCAACGTAGCTCCTCTTCCAGTAATTCGAATTTCAACGATCAACATCATTTTCCAGCGGACGCAGAAATATCATCTGATCGCGATCAATTAGTAGGCATACTCATGGAAGATGATACGAACGATACTGAAAGAGATACTGCCAATGATGAGCGTCGCAAGAAAGAGACTTCTTATAGCAATTCATCCTCGCCAGGTCCAATGAATTTTCAAAATGTGACAAATCAGTCGAATGAAAATGTAGAAAAAGATGAAACCTAATTTAATTAAAAGTTTTCCCGCTCAAAGAATTGTATTTAAAGCAGGGTTGTGTCTTTTATACCGAAAAAAGGCATGGTGAAAAGGTAATTTTTAAGTGACTGATACCCGATATCAAACTGTAGCTACCCTGTAGGAAATTGCACTAGTGCAGAAGTACTCTTCGACTATTCTCCAAATCCACTCCACTCCAAGAGAAAACCAAAATATTACAACCGCAAACTTTTTTTTGTGGATGTTACACCTCTTCAAAGTCTTTTCCAACTATGAGTGAGCGTGGCACAAAAAATAGGCGTGGCAGCGTTACAAAGTTAGACTTTTCCAACTTTGGGGCACAACAGTAAGCTATGTTCCGAATTTGAACACTGTGGCTTCAAAATTGCCAGCAACAATTTGAGCAGCACTGCAAGCATTATTGCCAACAACATTGCGAGCAACATTGCCAGCTGCATTTCGAGCAACATTGCCATCAACATAGCAAGTTACATTTCGAGCAGCATCGCCAGCTACATATGCAACATAGGCAACAAATGCAATATAAGCAACATAGGTAACATATACAGCATTTGCAACCTATGCCACATATACAATAAGTGCAACATAGAAAACATGCAACAAATGAAACATATGCAACAAGGGCAGCATATGCCACATTTGCAAAATATGCAACATATGTTGCACGAAATGTTGCTGGCAATGTTTCTCGTATGTTGCAGGCAATTTTTCTCGTAGTATTGCTTGAAATTGTGCTCGCATTGTTGCTGGGAATTTTGCTTGCAATTTTACTCGAAATGCTGCTCGCAATTTTTCTGGCAATGTTGCTCGCAGTGTTGCTGGAAGAGCTGCTTACAATGTTTGTGGCAATGTTTATGGAAATGTTGCTCGTAATGTTGCTGAAAATGTTGCTCGAAATATTTGTGGCAATGTTACCGGCAATGTTGCTCGAAGTGTTCCTTGAAATGTTACTCGAAATGTTGCTGGCAATGTTGCAAGCCATAAACTGCCATCTTGCGGTCTTAACGCTGTTAAAGTAAATTGAAAGGAAGTAACGAGCTCATTCTTTTGAAGAAGGAAATCAGACCTGAAATTTCGATAATAGGTCGATAGATATATAGAAAATGTATCATTTAAATGCAAGCGTAGAGTCCTTAAGATTGCATGACAGCTTCAAAAGTTATTTGAATATTGAAAAGAGCGTAGCCGTACGGTTAATTTTCGTTTGACATTGTGGGAACTGGTTATTACCCATGACAGCATTAGAAGCCATTAGGAGCCTAAACAACTCGTGTGAATATTCTGTCCGTGCAACAATATTTTGGCTTTCTAACACATTTAATTGAACAAACTTGAAAATGTCGCGCAAAGGCGTCCCAGCCGAAGATCTCTCGAACGTAGAGTTCGAAACGAGTGAAGATGTTGAAGTTATTCCGTCGTTTGGAGCGATGGCTTTAAAGGAAGAACTTCTTCGTGGAATTTACGCTTACGGTAAGTAAAACAACAACAAAAACAGAGAAAGCCGTAAGGAAAACATTTCGCGCATCGGCAGCGAAAGTGACACAACTAAAAACGTCATTCGTTAACTTCACATTGAGAACTTTTTGACTTGTGTCACTTTAGATGTCGATGTGCGATGGTTTGCCGGAACCGGAAACAATAATTGCACTATCAGTTTATAAACTTACTTACTTACTTAGGTTTTGAAAAGCCATCAGCCATACAACAGCGCAGCATCAAGCCAATTGTCAAAGGACGCGATGTTATTGCTCAAGCTCAGTCGGGAACCGGTAAAACAGCAACGTTCTCCATATCGATTTTACAAAGCTTGGACACGACATTGCGGGAAACCCAAGTACTGTGCTTGTCACCGACTCGCGAGTTGGCAGTTCAAATCCAAAAGGTCATCTTGGCACTGGGCGATTTCATGAACGTGCACTGCCACGTTTGCATTGGAGGAACTAATCTGGGCGAAGATATAAGGAAGCTTGACTATGGACAACACATTGTTAGTGGCACTCCAGGGCGTGTATTCGATATGATAAAGAGACGTGTATTGAGAACCAGGTATGGTTAATTCTATTTTTCAATGAATATGTTGTTTTATGAATGATTCCTTGTTTTTTTTTTTTTTTTTTTGTTGTATAGAGCCATTAAGATGCTCGTGCTCGATGAAGCTGACGAAATGTTGAACAAGGGTTTCAAGGAACAAATATACGATGTCTATCGTTATCTGCCGCCAGCCACACAAGTTGTCCTCATTTCAGCGACCCTGCCCCACGAAATATTAGAAATGACATCCAAATTCATGACCGACCCAATTCGATTTTAGTTAAACGGTACTTAGGAAATCGAATAGTTTTTTTTTTAAAGCTAGCATTGATGAAAAATTTTGTTTTGTTTTTAGTGATGAATTGACACTGGAGGGTATCAAACAGTTCTTCGTTGCTGTTGAACGAGAGGAATGGAAATTTGATACTCTTTGCGATTTGTATGATACATTGACCATAACACAAGCGGTTATATTCTGCAATACAAAGCGTAAAGTCGATTGGTTGACGGAGAAAATGCGTGAGGCGAATTTCACAGTCAGCTCCATGCACGGCGACATGCCTCAAAAGGAACGCGATGAGATAATGAAAGAATTCCGCGCCGGACAATCGCGAGTACTCATTACCACAGATGTCTGGGCCCGCGGTATCGATGTACAGCAAGTGTCCCTGGTCATAAACTATGACCTTCCGAACAATCGTGAATTATACATTCATCGCATAGGTCGATCTGGTCGTTTCGGACGTAAAGGTGTCGCCATCAATTTCGTTAAATCGGATGACATACGTATTCTGCGAGATATCGAACAGTACTATTCCACCCAAATAGACGAAATGCCAATGAACGTAGCGGATTTGATCTAGAAGAAGATGATGGAAGAAACTTTATGATAGTCTTATGATAGATATAAGTCTGAGAACATGATTTTCATTAATACAACTACCAGAATACAGTGTACTTCAAATACACGATTTAAAAGAAATGGATAAACAATACAACACAAGATTAACGGTATTTATTTATGTATTTGTTTATTTTCCTTTTACAGCACTTCAACAAAAAAAAAAAAACTACTTACAAATAAATTATATACCTATTCACGCTTTGGCTTAAAAAAAAAGTTCGAATTAACATGCTACGTCAGAACTTTCGGCTTTGTTGCTATAGGTACGAATGAATTTGTTTGATGCAATTGCGTTGAAATACCATTATTGGCATTGCTCACAGCCGTCGATTTTGTATTTTGCTTGGGCTTTAGCAATGTTCCGAGAACTATTCCAAGAAACAAAATTAAACCCACTTGATGATTGGAAAAGAATTTCTTCGCACAATCGCTTGGATTATCAATATTCAATGAATATATTTGCTGTGCTAAATGCGCACCAACGATACCCACAGTTGCATAATATGGCCATGTCTGATCACAAGCTAATCCAGCCGTAGTTAAGCCCGTCAACATCGCACTTGCAAAGCCCGTTAACCATACTTTCGTATTCTCGCCAAAACGTAACGCTGTGGACTTGACACCAACTTGAACATCATCTTTTTTATCCTGATGAGCATATATCGTGTCATAGACAATTGTCCAGCATACTCCTGACAAGTATAATGGTAAACATGCTGCCCAATAGACAGATCCTTGAGTTGCACACCAACCCAGCATAGCGCCCCAATTGAAGGTTAATCCCAAAACTAATTGTGGCCAATAGGTTATTCGTTTCATAAGCGGATACGTGATAATTAAGCCTAAGGAGCTAGCACCCAGAATGATCGATTCCAGATTAAGTTGCAGCAAAACAAGTAAGCCCAGACTTAATTGTGCCGACAGGAAGACTATTGCATCGAATTGAGTGATTTCTCCAGCCGCCAATGGACGCGTTCGTGTTCGCTCAACCATCCGATCGATATCTTTATCCCAGAGATCATTGATCGTACAGCCGGCGCCACGCATTATAATCGCGCCAGTTGCAAATAGTCCCAACGTCGTCAAGTCCGGCCAACAACCGGCATCAGCACTCAAGCCAATGCTCCAACCAGCACGGCCAAAATAGCAGGTAGGTTCCTATAACAATAAATCAATAAAGTTGAACTAATCGACTATGATATCACCCACCAATTGGACGATCCAGCCTCATTAGACGGAGATATGGTGATAGTGCTGTTTCTACTTGAAGGTATGTGTTTTGTTGTTCTTTCTCCTTAACTTTCTCATCCGTATGATCATGTCTTTTTAGAACTCCAGAGGTTCGAAGTTCTCGAGGAATTCTTCGTGTGTAAATACATTTATTTAAAGGTTTATTTACAAGGCCGCCTGTCGTACTTGTCAACTGTGACGTCATCCTAGTTCCTAAGTTTAAAGCGCGTTTTAGTGCGAACATCTTGAGCTGAAAATCAAGAAATATTAAACAAAATAACGCAAAAAATGACTCAAATGAGCGACTTACCTAAGAAATGGCAAGAAATTGTTTTTCTTCTTCTTCTTTCTTTAATTCTCGTTTTTTTCAATCAAATGATTTGCATAGCCTTGAACTTGTTTTGTAGCTCTCACAAGTCTCGGAATGGGTTTCGTTGCAAACACTTACCATCGCCGGCATTTTGACAGTTGCATTTTTGGCGATTAAGTATTTATTTTTTAATTTTATGATGGAAATTAGAAAAAATTTGAAGCTCAACAGCTGATTCCTGCTGTCAATTTTGAGAGGCACGTTCACATTGGGAAACATTTCGATGATGTAAAATGTGCTGAAAATGTTGGTGGTATTAATGTTAAAGTGCAAAGTATGCAAAACTGAACATACTTACCAGAAGCAACTGGTTTTGGTATCAATTATGAAAAGTAGGAGTTTACAATAAAATGTTCTTTTTTTTTATTCAACTTAATTTAGGTCGGGAAAAACAGGTGTAACCGCAAATAAAGTATGGCATGTGCACGGCTTTTAAGAGAATTTAGCAGAGATTGGGAAAAAAATTTAGAAAAGTATATGTTAAAATACCTTTTTCATACCAAAATGGCTCCCAAAGTAAGAAAGTGTACAGAAAAAATCAAAATTTTTATTTTGATGCCGAAAAAAATGCACAAAAATTCAAATGAGCAATAGAAAAATTGTATTATTTTACATAGGTCTGAAAAGCCGGTCTCTGTGGCATAGTTAGTTGAGATTCAAACTAACAAAGCGAGAGGCTCTAGGTTCAACTCCCAGCTGAGGTCGTGTATGTTTTCTGTTTCTGTTTTTCTTTTTCCCATTATTCGAAGTATTCTAACGGGCACAAGTGAGGCCTCAGTATGTAACCCTTAATTATGGTAGCCACACCAACCTAACTTAAGGTCTGACAATTTGTTGCTTAGATGTATACGATTTGTTGCTCCAAAATGCTTCCTTTGGATATAAAAACGATTTTTTTTTTACTGAAACTATTGGACATTTATTTCTTCCGCTTGTGACAACTCCCCCACTCACCATGAACCCATCTACCAACCCTGTAAAGAAATCACTTCACTACTGGACACCCTGTATATTAAACTTAGAACGTTTTAATTTCATTAGTGGTACTCATGCAGCTTCGCAAATGCTTTCGCAACTTTTCCCATCGTAAATTTTCATATAAATTTTGACAGTCGTGTGATAAATTTCTCATTTCCCACAATTTGCGAAGCTGCATGAGTCCCACTATTGTTTATCCGTTTTAGACGGCTTCGATATTTACCAGATACGACAAATCGTCCCCCCATAAGAAATACATGCGACATACGACAGTCGTTTTCTGAGGGGACGAAATGTCTTTCAAACATTTTGAAGAGATATCTTGCGAGTAGAGCTTGTAAAAATTGTGAAAACAAATTGTATTCCATACAAAACTCTGGAAACGATAACGTTATGTTACTTAAAAATAATAATGTAAATATAAATATATAGATAGTTAAAAATATGTTTCTTTTACAAAACCGTTACATCTAATAAATTTTTTTTTTGGAACATTTCTGGAAATATGAAATTTTTATTTGCTAATTTTGAGTCTTGAATATTTTAGGAGTAAAGTTATTTCCAAGAGTGCGTACGCAACTAGTTGATCGCAATTATAATTTCTCGTAATCTTCTTTTCCAAACGTACCTGACAGACGTCAACGGTGGATTTAGAAGATAATAGTGGTATTCAAGCAACAGTGCAAACGCAGTGTGCAATATTTGCACTTGTCAAATTGCGTACAAAAAAAGCAGTGCAAATATTGCACACTGCGATTTGCACTGTTGCTTGAATACCACTAATGGCCCTTCTAAGCGGTTAAATACAGTTTTGATAATCCTTCTTCAATCTATAATTAATCCATTTTAAATGTATAAAATTGCGTATGATCGCGATTATACTTAACGTTTGTATAGACTATAATGCTATGCTTTCCCTAAGGAGGATTAACTCATAAAGTAAATCGACCTAAAAGGAAACATAATTTTCGTTTTAAATACGCATATTAATTTTTTTTTTTCACATTTTAATAACTTGAAAACTGCAATTTTGTGATTTCAAACTTTCCCATGGCCGTTAAAAATATGTTCCCAGTAGCTTAGCCAACTTCGAAAGCTTCGATCTTAAAGAAAGTAGTCTATAATTAAACCGTCTTTTGCTGCAGAGTTCAGTTATAATTTTTGCACACGAAACATATATAATTTTGCACACGACCCTATCCAAGCAAAAGGCCAATCGTCGTCGGTAAATTTTGCACACGCTCCCAATTCATAATGCCGGCATATTGATAAAAGTGTAATTGTCCCTAGAGTGCCAAAACTCAAGTTTTACTCGCAAAAAAAAGCCACCAAAAATAAATTCCCGGCATATGGATCGATTCATCAAAAAACGTAAGACGTCGGGACAGTAAACACTTATAAGGTTTATTGCGGTCGTTGCTACCTTCAATTGTGGACTATTTGGTTTTGGTTTTTGTTTTAATTTTTTTTTTCTTTTTTTTTTTTTTGTAAACATTTTTATTAATATTGCTTTTTGCTGACAGGTGGATTTGAAATTAATTTTCTTTAATCCGAATATCGCTTAAATGAAGATAATTTGTTGTAGGCTTTCGCCTGGTGAAAACTTTGAAAAATGGCGAAAAAATTCCATCACGTCAGAGTTGCTAAAATATTGAGATTTTTGAGCATTTCTCTCAAAAAATTTTTCCAACATAAAATTCTAGAAATATTATTAAGCCAATTTTTTGTTCGGAGAGGATGCCAAAAATCCCTTCGGACTTTCAGTAACAGTCGTTGCTGTCTTTATTGTGAGTCCAGTCACATGTCTGAGAATGCTGAGCACAGCGTTGCCATAAGTGAAGATTTATCTTCAAACCGAAGATTTTTTGAGTAGTTTTTTATTAAAAATCTTCAAAAGAAGATTTTTATTTTTGCAGAATATTGCAGTGGAAAAATCTTCAACATGAAGATATTTAGTTTTTCATTATGATTATATGAAATTAATTCATATCAATTATTTTCTACTTATTCTCTTAGTGTAAATTTTTCAAGATGAATTGGAATCTTAAGAACAGCATTTTTTTATTGAAAAAACGGTGTTCTTGTTATAAAAAAATTGTTGTTTACGTCTTTGTTGTGATACCATGAAGGTTGTATTCATTTTATTTTGTGATAGTTATTTGTTAAGGCCATGAAGGTATATTTTTATTTTTGTCAATAAAATCAAGAAAAACCACTTTTGCTTTTATTTTATTTGAAATTTTAAGTGAAGATTTTTTAGTTAGGTTTGATGTGAAGAAGATTTCTTAAATTCTTAAAACTTCATTTTGAAGATTTTTTTTGAACACAACGAAGAATTTTTGGCCTCTTGTCATGGCAACACTGGCTGAGCATCCAAAAATAAGCAAAAAAAAAAACTTCAGAAAAATAAAACCATATCAAACAATGATATTTATTATTATACCTTTTCCGAAGGAAAGGGTATATTAAGTTTGGCACGGTGTATGTAACATACCAAAGGAGTCGCGGTAGATATAGACATATATATATATTCTTGATCAGGGTGACAAGAGGAATCGATCTAGCCATGTCTGTCTGTCTGTCTGTCTGTCTGTCTGTCTGTCGGTCACACTTTAGTTTTTCGTAATTTACTCCTAAGCCATGAAAGATATCATATTAAAATTTGGCATGGACTTCAACCAGGTAAATGTCCGAAAAACTGCATACAAATTTTTTTCGTAGTCCCTTCTTGGGTCGTGGGAAGTGGTTCAGAAGTTTCAAAAATCACGATTTTTAACGTTTTTCCTGGATAACTTTTTTACTATACATCCCAGCTTATTGAAATTTGGTGAGTGTATAGTTACTATGTAGACTTAAGCTTTCGCTGAAAAAAAATTGCGACATCGCTAAAACTATGGTCATCATCCTACACAATAGAAAAAAACACTCTTTCTCTTATTCTCATATCTGAATACAAAAATTATTTTTTTGCTTCTTCTGATTGTGTATTTTGCCGCCAAATAAAGTCGTCCATTATGGATAAATTTTGACCATGACCACATTTCGCGAAATTCGCAAAAATTGATTTTCACTATTTTGAATTGAGTATTTCGCAGCTAAACAAAATGTCCTCTAAGGGTTAAAATTTGATCAAGACCACCATCCGCGAAATTCGCGAAAATTTGATTTTCACTAGTTTGAAATGAGTATTTCGCAGTTAAACAAAATGTCCTCTAAGGGTTAAAATTTGATCAAGACCACCATTCGCGAAATTCGCAAAAATTTAATTTTCACTATTTTGAATTGAGGTTTTCGCAGCTAGAAAAAATGTCCTCTTACGGTTAAATTTTGACCATGACCACCGTTCGCGAAATTCGCAAAAAATTTATTTTCACTATTTTGAATTGAGTATTTCGCAGCTAGACAAAATGTCCTCTAACGGTTAAAATTTGACCATGACCACCATTCGCGAAATTAGCAAAAATTTTATTTTCACTATTTTGAATTGAGGATTTCGCAGCTATACAAAATGTCCTCTAACGGTTAAAACTTGACCATGATCACCATTCGCGAAATTCGCAAAAATTTTATTTTCACTATTTTGAATTGAGGTTTTCGCAGCTAGACAAAATGTCCTCTAACGGTTAAAATTTGACCATGCTCACCATCCGCGAAAATTTTGTGCTTAATAATAATCTCGAGTCTTAGAAGGTATAAATAGATATCCAAGCTAGGAACGGCAGGAATTTTTGTTAAGGTAATGTTTTAACATATTTCAGGCTGAGGAAAAGGTATGTGTGCAATCGGCTTAGCCGATGTAAACTTCTTTACTTGTTTTTTTTTTAAATAGAATTTCCTATATGATTCAGGCATGCCTCGGGCATGCTCAGCGATGTCTTGGGTATGCTGAGGACACTCCGCATCCCCCTCGCTACGGCTTTCTATATTAAAAAAATGGGATTCTTGAATCTACTGTGGTAATACTTCAGGATGAGGCCGTTTTTTTGCGGCCCACAATTTCATGCGGTTTTTTTTTATTAATCTGCTTGTTTCGACTATGGTAGTTGGATAGCACCGCGACTCTGCGGAGGAGGTCTTTCAAGCCCGTGTCCCTTGTCATGGGTCTCTTCCATTTAATCTTTTGTAAAATTGAAATCAAATGTGGACTAGGGAAAAAACAACTTTAATCTTCGCATCAAAAATGAAATTTTTTTAACAAATAAGTAAATGGTCAAAAATGTTGCTCAAAATGGAAAAATTTGATATATTTTGGGAAATTAAGGGTTGCATTAGATCTGTGCCCGTTTGCTTCGGGGCACCTTAACTGAAATTCAAACACATACGCTAGTCAGTTTAAAAAACGCCCCTTTATATCCGGCGCCCTAAGCGGCGGCGCAACCGCAACCGCATTACATATACATATGTATATATGTAACGGACATTTGGTCGGGGCAACCGTCGGTAATGTAACAGTTTTTGTTCACAAGCTTCATGAGAAAAGCCCACCTCCTACATATATTCTTTGCTGCTTATAAAAGAACTCCCCAAGACTCATATTGCATAGGAAAATACATTCAATCGATTTCGAGTTTATAAGCATTTCAAGCCGTCAAACCAAATTGCACAATTTCTTAACAATGCTGACACTATCACAGGGAAATAAATTCTGTATATGCATGTTAAATTTGGTCATGTTAAATCACTTGTGTTTTTTTTTTAAATTTATTTTTCATTAATTATTTATTTATCTATCCAATTTTCCCAAACCAAAACATATGACCTTTCACCAGCGATTCTCTCTCTCTTCTCTCTCTCTCTCTCTCTCGAAATGTTTTTCTCCAAAATTCTTATCACTGCTGAACTGTGGGATCGCGCTACACTCAGGTACACAAATATAACAGAAAAAGTTTTGCATAAAATACCTCCCAGCGATCGTGTCAAGAGTTAGTTAGAGATACGTTACTCGAAAGTAAGCAAGTCTCGCTTGCTGCATCGTGCTTTGTTATTGTTTTCTTTATTTATTTTTTTTTTTTTGTTAAATTGATTTGATTATCTTTTATTTAAACGCGAACAAGTTTAGGCGATTCGGCACAAAAGAAACGACAGATAATTTTTTCAAAATTTGTTTTGAATTCCGAAAATAAAAATGGATCACGATCATGATCACAGTCATGGCTCAGATCATGGCAGTGGACAAGTGACATGCCCAATGATAATGGTTGTAAGTTTTGAATAATCCCGCCGCTTAAATAACAGCGAGATTTAATTGAGGACTTCCGCATGCGAGACAATAAAAAAAGAAATAAATAATCAACAATGATGGAGAAGTGAATATAAATAGAAATGAAAAGATCGTGAATGAATGATGGAAATGGGAAATTTTTTGGGAAATTATTCTAAAAAATTGTGAATTGGACGAAACTGAAAAAGAGCGCTTGAGAGATTTTCGAGCTTCCCGAGTAAAAATATTTGTATTTATTTTGCACGCCCAAACCGGGCCCAAATAATGAACAGAATCGCGCCCAAATCGAGCACAAACCGAGAAAATCGGTCTTTAGCAAGGCCCGTGTACACAAATTTAATTTCAAATATTTTTTTCTCTATTTAAAATTCCAAATACCTATTAGTTTTAAATTGTTAATTTCTCACTTTTGATCTCCCTCGTAGTGGGATTTGAACCTCGGAACTCTCGAGTGCTAGTCATGTGCTCTTCCTTGACACCGTCTTTGCCAAATCGAAAAGACTGGATTTTTTACGTTTATAAGTTTCAAGTCAAATTGAAATTTTCAAATTTTTCAATTTTGGGCTTATTTGGGCGCGCATTGGGATCGGTTTGGGCGCGTTTTTGTTAGATTTGGGCTTGGTTTGGGCTCGATTTGGACGCGATGTTGTTCATTATTTGGGTCCAGTTTGGGCGTGCTATGGGCGCGTATTGAATTTTGTGCTGAATTTGGGCGCGTTTTGATTTTTGGCGTAATTTGGGACCGATTTGGGCCACCATATTTTTACTCGGGTTACAATCGCTTGAAGGACGTCAAGAAGAATCACTACTTAATATTTAAAAAATCAGTTCCACAAACACATTTCAGCACCTTTCACTTTAAAATAAAAAAACTAAAAACGAACATCCTCGGAAAAGGAAAAATCCCCCTCATTTACAACGGCGGAGTTAATTTCTCATGATGGCCCGAGACTTAAACCAGGATGAGGCACACTAAGCTTTTTAAATTTGAAGCGATATCGCTCGAAGAAAGATTTTTAAATATTTTTTCTTAATAATTCATTTCTTCGCTCGGGACCAAGTGCCAGTTGAGATCCAGGGACCCAGCTAGTCCTTTACTTAGTGTTGTACTGGCCCACTTAGTAGAGCTAAAATTAACAGTGATAAAATGACGACAAGCAGTGGAACTTGTTTAAAAAACTGGTCCTTTTTGGACCAGTTTGGAACTAGACCAAAACTAGACTAGTTGTAATCGTTACTTATAAAAAATTTTGACGCCAAAATTCTTGAAATTTTCGTTTATTCTATATATAAATTTTCATCCAAATCGGACGCCATGAATTTTTCGGATTTTTTTGGTTTTGGTCTATAACTCTCTAAACTTCTTCTAGCCCCCCCCCCCCAAATTTTTTTGGGTTAATGTCTTATAATTGTTCAATATACCAGTGTGAAAAATATAAGCACTATCAAAGCACTTTTTCTCTGGACACGCCACTGACGACAAAAATATTCGAAATCGTTTAAAGAACCATTTGCCAAATTAATGAACATTTAAATTAAACAGGAAAGAAAATCAATAGAAAAATAAATAAATTGTTTGCATATTTTCATTATTAGTAATTCCGGCAGATAAAGTCCTTTAAAAAAATTGAACAAATAAAACCATCGAAAAATAATTTTTGACTCACATTAATTTCCTTTTTTTTTTTTTTGAAATTCAAACATGAACCTTAAGTGTAAAGCAGCTTTCAAAATATTTAGCTTGAAAATGTGTTTTGCACTTGGGGCAGTATTGGGAATGCGTTTTAATTAAAGCGAAGAAAAAATATTTAAATAATTTTAAAGGAATCGTTAAATTTCGTATGCCTAAAAGACAAATTTGGTGATGTGAGAGAAATAAAATATGAATTGGGTTGACCTTTTCAATAACATATGTTCATCGACAAAAGAAAGAGTATTTTTTATTGTGAGATTTGATCTTTGGGGGTCTAAGTATTATCATAATTTTCATCATCATCATCATCATTATTGACAATAATTAAAGTAGCCCGTAAGCCAGAGATTCCGACTTGATCCCAAGTTTTTATTAATAGTGTGACCAACAGTTTTAGACCCATTCGAATCGAAATGGCTTTTGAGGACCTTGGTTTTTGATGTGTCTTAAAAAGCAATTTTTTGAATTTGATAAATATTTTTTTTTTGTGAGATGTAATACCTACGGAAAGTGGCGAAAAATCGGAAATACGCTGGAAGAAATAAGTTTTTTTTTTTTATATTTTCTCAGTGTATAATTAAAGAAAAAAATTTATGATTTCTTGTTTTATTGACGATAAGCTGCCAATTCTTTCATTTTTCTATCTTAATTAGATTTTGAGATATAAAATTTTAAAGAAGATCTTACTAAAAAGGACTTTTCAAGGATATTTCCAAGACGCTGGACAATAGAAACCTAAAAGTCGGTTTCTACCAGGGACGTGAACTGGTTTTGAAACGAACCGGTTTTGAAACGAACCGAGTTTTAAATGAACCGGTTTTGAAACGAACCGGTTTTGAAACGAACCGGTTTTGAAACTAATCAGTTTTGAAACGAACCGGTTTTGAAACGAACCGGTTTTGAAACGAACCGGTTTTGAAACGAATCGGTTTTGAAACGAACCGGTTTTTAACCTTTACCTAAATGGAAATTTATTTATTTAATATCAATTGATATTTTTGATAATTAAAATTTCTCACTGATTTACTGTTAATAGCTTTTTGGTCTAATTTCAGTTCCATGGCGGACATTGCGAACGAATTTTATGGAAAAGTTGGGTTGCCAGCACCCTCTCGGAATTCGTTTTATCAGCATTGGCTTTCTTTTTGCTGGCGTTCTTTTACGAAGGCCTAAAAGGCATTCGAGAATATCTGAGACGCCAGTCAATACGTCGAGAGGCCGCGAGAACCGCCAAAGAACTTCAAGCGAGAAACACCAACTGCCCGGGAAATGTTAACAACGTTGTGTGTTCAAATTTAAACTTGACCAACTCAAACGAAAAGCCGTACTTGGCACGCATTACCGCTGGACCACACATTGTCCAGACGCTCATTAATTTGGTGCAAATTGTGATCGCCTACTTGCTGATGCTGGTCTTTATGATCTTCAATTATTGGCTCTGTCTTGCTGTTATTTTGGGCTTAGGAGTGGGATATTTCTTCTTCGGATGGATACGAACAGAGAACTATGACCATGATTGTTGTGATTGATAAGGAAAAAATGAAATTAAACTCCTGGATTCTTGAATTCTTTTTCTATCTCTTTCTCAACGGAGTGGCTGAGAGACGGAGAGAGAGAGAGATAGAGAGAGGGTTTTTAATGTGATTTTGGTGTTGTTCTCGGGGACTGTAACGAAAAGAGATTCAAGAAAGCTCAGGCTCTCTGTGTTCTCCTAGATATAAGACAACAATATAAATATGAACGATAACCTACATAAATATATTTTATCAACATTGTTGTTATCTAAAGATAAGAAGAAAAATCGTTGACTTGGATGAGAAAGGCTTTTAAGTGTTGTGTAGTAGGTAAATTTTTTTTTTTTAATTAAGTACAAAGACTATTGATGAGTAGCGGATATTTATATGCTCTTAAAAATATCAAATATGCATATAAAATTAAATTAAATAAAACAATTAGGCAGCTCACAAAGTCTTCTAAGATCCCTTTTAAAATATGTCTCAATGACACTTAAGATTTTCAAAATAGAATGATCTTCGCTTCTGTGTGTAAATGCAGTCGATTCGACGGTCGAAACTTTCTATAGCGAATTTCAAGGGGACGAGAAAAGAGAGAGATAGAGAGGAATTGCACTCAACTTCAGTGGAGGTTGTTGGAAAATATGCACACTTTTCGAAAACATCTAAAATGAAAATACATTTTTTTTTTATTCGACTCTTTTGATATTTAATTTGAATTAATTAATATTTGTTCGGGATTAGGGTCCAAGCATTTCTACTACAAATTGTTTATTTTTGGCAATCGATTTAAATCATACACCGAATTCATCTATATGAAAATATCCGCTCTGGTCATTCGATTTATTAACAAAGTATTTGATTGTATATCGCTTTTAATAGATGTATGAAGATTTTTTACAGGCAATGTAAATATTGTATGTGTTATGAGAATTTAAAAAATTATTCTAAATAAACGGAAGGAGCATTCTCCTTCATTATTCATAAAGGCTGAAAATTTATAGTGTACATTTTTTATGGACGGAATATGTACACAGAAAGATATTTTTGCGTAAATTGAACCAATTTTTTAATCAATATAACAAATTCGTTGTTAAAACTCAGCCTATCACACTTTTTGTTATATTAACAAATCGTTTAATTGGGACAATTACTCGAAGTATTAACACTCAATAAACATTTTCAAACAACGATTTGTAATATCAACAACCAAAGGTATTAATAAAAATCAACCAATTATTTTAAATAAATAAAAAAGGAAAAAATGCCATATCTACATATTCCATAATAAACATTTGAGTCTGCAAAGTCAGTTTACGGAAGATAATTATACATTATAACATCATAAACATATGTGAGCTAATTTTTGATTATTTTGTCTCTTCTTGTATATAAGTCCGCATAAAGCTAATGAGAATTTTAGAAAATATTTATATACACTTTAAAAAATTTCAAACAAAAGTTTTGTCAAGTGTTAATACTTTTGGTATTTAATACAAAAAATAATAACGATTTTACAAACATTAAATTGGAATTTTCCGAATTTTTTGTTAGAAATTTATTAATTGCGGAACATTTTCCAGAATTTCTGACAACCGATTTGTTGAAATTTTCGTACCATTCGTGGAACAATGTAGCTGAACCGTGTGGCAAATTTTCGCAGTGCTTGAGAGACCGAACTGCGCCATTCCACACTTAGGAATTCTTCGTGGACCGGTGGTTTGGTCTGTGTAAATAAACATATGTACGTCAATACCAGATGTCACAGCGAAAACTGATTGGCATTTACACTACACTTTCTATGAGAGTTTACCTAAGTTTGGCCATCGCTGTGTAAACGTCATACACTAAGTCGTTTTTACCGGTAATTGTTCCAGAAAACCGGTAAAAAACCGGTGCATTGGTATATGTAAAAAATTAAATTTCGATCAAAAAAATTTAGAGTACATAAATTGCAAATCGAGCTAAGGCATAAAATCGAAAAAAATTAAAAATATTCATTTATAGGTTTATCAACTGTTGTAAACTGTAAATAAGTTATGTATATGTCGTCAAATACCTTTTAGGATTTCAACTAATTTTAAATTAATGGAACAACTGATTAGATTTGAAGTGAAAATTTAAACTCTGACTTTTTCCTATGAAAAAAACTAACTTTTTTAACATGGCGATGTCCTACGTCAAAGTCAACAGTCTGAATCGCATGTCTTTAAAATTTGTTAAAAATGAGTTTATTATAAATTTATATTATTTTAATTCTTTTTTTTTTTTAATGATTTCAAAGTTCAAATCTTAGAAGATTTTCGATCGTGTTTCTCCAAGAAGAGGTCAGTCTAAAGGGAATACCTTTTCAATAAAATAACGATGATGCGTGATATATTAAATAAGTGGAAATATAAGTAGTAGAACCCGGATATAACGACCCTCAAGGGACCAACGAAACTTGGTCGCACTAACCGGACGGCGCAAAAAACCGTTCAAGTTTTTTCCGGTTCGTCGTTATGTGCGGATTCTACGGTAATTATACAATCGTTTTTCATCAAAATGTACCCAGGTAGGATACGTTGCCGTTTCTTCCTTATTTTTCTTCCTATTTTTAGAAATCATACATGGGTTCGTATGCGATAAAGGGTTAAAACTAATATTCATCTAATTTAGTACAGTAAATCCTTGATAGTTTGAAGCACACGCCACAGCATTTCATAAAACTAAGCACGGACTGACAATTATTGAGCTTCCACTGTTTCAGGGAATAATTTCGTTGGTCTTCATGGCAACCGTACTCTCAGGCCTTCGCCATAACAAACGTAAAATTCTTACGAAAGAAATTCTTTATAATCACGGAACTTCTATTGATCTATAAACCGCTGAGAGTTGAAAATGTCTACAGAGGACTCTTGGGTATTTGATTCTTTGGTGTGTTTTCTACACGGTCCATATGGAATGCGCCACTTCAAACCTTCATCGAAGAAAAATCATTGGGTAAGATTTATTCCAACTTTTGACATTGCTCTATTGAAAAGGAATTTCAATTACATTTTTTTTTTTAATTTGAATTTTAGTTTTCGATCCCAATTTACAACCGGATGAAAATGATCCAGACATTAAGAGGATACACAATGAGTATAAAGATCTGGTGGATTACATGCTCGGCAGTTTTATGGAAGAAATGCAAATAACACCGGAACAATTTGAGCTAGCATGCATGGAAGGACGTAACCAGCAAGCAGAAAATCCCTTTCAAATACATCAAGGACTTTTTCAACAGGCAAACGGATTCCTCCATATCGATACGAAATTTTTTTTTGGTCTAAATTCTCCTTTTGAAATTTTCTAGATATGGGCAGCGAATGATGTGAAAATATTTATACGCATGATGGCACAACGGAATGTTGAACTACAATTGCAGGCACTCGATTTAATTGAAAAAAATCAATTATCCTTTCTGCAAGATACGGAGCGGCTAGATAGTGCCGAAACCCCAGAAAATGAGCGGTACTTTGATTTAGCTTCATATAATTATTAATTTTTTAAAAGCTTTATTTTTTTTTTATGAAGTAAAAAATTAGCTGACGTCGATGATTTAATCTCGAAATCGGTGGAACGTGATTTAGCTAGTCCCGAAGCTGTTTTAACGCCAGAAAACGATGCCAGCAAGGTAGCGGATAAATTCGAAAGACTTAATTTATTTTTCGAAAAGAATGATAAGGTTTGTTTAAAAGCAAAAAAAAAAAAATCATAGAGCAAAGAAATTGTGAAAAATCCAAATTCGATTTAAGGTCAATCCTGATGATGTGCTTTCACGGCAAGAATACCTACGGCAGCAACGGGATAAAATTGTGGAAATTAAAAAGAAAACTCGGGCAAAGCAACTCCAAGATACCATGGCTCGTAATACTGTTACCACTCTCAAGCCAAGCGGACGTCCAAGTTCGGCACAGATAGCTCAGAAGTTACTTGAAAATGGTGGAAAGACATATGCTCTAATGGATAAGAGCAGTTCAAGTGTGAACACTCATCATAAATCTGCAGCTAATGTAGACGACGATCATGATGATGATGATGTGGTCAACTCAGCGTTGCAATTAAGAAAAACCTTAGCAAAGCGCCTGCGTTCTGAAGTTGTCGAGCACAAAGATCCTGCATCAATGGACGAGAATAAACTTAACGCCTAAGAATATAATTAAAATGAAAAATGAAAACTTTGTACATCCAGAAATCATTCCTATTTCCCATATTTACTTAAGAGTTTTATGGCCAACAATATCGAAATATACAGCTCGATTCGAATGTTCCTAGGAATTTTTTCCCAACGATTTTGAAAAATCAAAAATCAATTCTAAACATATGGACAAGTGAGTAGGTAGGTATATACGGTGACCATAAATTGAAATTGAAAAAAACAGAACAAAAATATTTTTTTTAAGTCTTCAACTTAGTTTATTTCAATCTTTTACGAGGTTGTCACAGAACGGACCTTTCAATCGGTCCAAGGATAATGACGATCGAATTTGGACATTTTCGCTATTTTCCACTAAAAAAAAAATACGCAGAACAAGCGCCTAAAAAACAGAACACCTCTGCTAAAAACAGATATGATGGTCACCGTAGTTATATAGCCCTATTCTTAACGAATATCCCCCGGGAATTTTCCCCCAAACAATTTCTCTTCGCGGAAAAAAATAAGTGTTCTAAGTAGGGCTGCCAACTTTCTAAGGGCAAAATAAAGTAAAAGCTTATTTAGTAATAAAAAATAAAGTATTTTACTAAAAAATAAAGTATTTTTTAATTCTGTTATTAAAAAACAGAACATATAAAATATTTAAAAAATGTAAAAATAAATAACATGCTTTCATACTACCATATATTAAATTTAAATTATCTCTCACACTGAAATACTAGTAACTTACTAGTAGTTAGTCCACTTTTGTTCTTTAATATACACTTTTTATTGCTTGCAGAACATTTTAACTGGTCTATGATTTGTTTCACCTACTTACAATTGCAATTAACGCTATATTTGAATAAATAAGTATGTACTTAAGTTGCCAAAATTGCGATTTTCGCGATTGAACATGTAGTCAATCTCAAAACCATCTAAACTCTCTATAATGAATTTCAGTGGACCTGAAAAATAAAATCGTCGATGAGAGAATTTGTTGTTAGGAGAAAAAAGGCAATATAATGCAGCAAAAAAGCCTTGAGAAGGTTCGCTATAGAGAGAAATTTGTTTCAGAGGAGGTCATTATAGAGTTTCTCAACAGTATTTATTTTGTTCACGGAACTTCATGATGTGTGTTTGGTAAAAACTGCTATGTATAGTAAAAATAAAGTATTTTAGGATACTTTATTGTTCTAAGAAAGTATTATATAAAGTATATCGATCAGAAATAAAGTAGGATACTATATTATAAAGTATGGTTGGCAACCCTAGTTCTAAGCATCAATATAAAAAAGAATGTGACGACCTCTGCTTAAAAATAATTGATATTTTTACTGCTATCCTTACGAGAAATTAAACTCAAAGAAACCCATCTTCTGGACCACATTGTACAGCTACCGAAATACTAGTGGTATTCAAGCAGCTGTGCAAATTGAAGTGTGCAAATTTTGCCCTTTTGTATGAACGACCCTGCGAAGAACGAGTGCAAAACTTGTGCGATAACATGGCGCAAATTTTGCCCATCAAAATCGATGTGCAATATTTTCCCGGCCGCGGAATTTTTTCTCCATACAAACAAATTTGCACAAGCGCAAAATTTGCGAGGGTGCAAAAATTGCACGCCTGCTTGAATCCCACTATTATCAAATTACAAAGAAAAACTAGAAGGAAAATTTTCAAAAATGTGGTCACGAACGTGCGGAAAAAATACTGGGCGGAAATGCCCATATAAATTTGTTATCCGTTATTTTCTATAGTTGAAAGTTCTCGAAATATTGGCATTGCATTTTGCCGTACATAAATCTCAATTTTGTATCGATTTGAAGCATTGGTTTGCCGCAAACACCAAACCGTGGCGATTACGGCAAAATTTCTATGATAAATCAAATAAGTTTTTTGTTCAAAATTGCTTTGCCGTACGAGGGAAAAATTGTTTGCCGTACGTGCATGTGTACCATAAATGCGGTGACCATACTTTTAAAATGAAAACAAAAAACAATTTTCGTATTTTGTAGGACATTTTATAAAGCAAAAGTTCAAATGCATAGTCGGAGGAGGCATTGCGTAGAACATTTGCATATGAATTTATTTTAGTGAAAGAAACCAGAATAAAAATCTAATTTTCGAAATAAGAAGAAATCAGTTTTCCGTCAATCAAAATATATGGTCAGCGTATCATACAAGACGTATGTCCATACCCAGCAAACCATAATATGAGCGCTCAGAAAAAAGATTTTTTCAAACTAAGTAGCGTTATTTTGTTATATTCGTTAATGTGTATCAGGACCGTGCGCAAGGGGATGTTTTGGGGGTTCTAACCCCCCACATAGACGGTTTGAACATTTTTTACCCGGCATTTTTTTAAACTTTCTTGAAGGCATAGCTAGTATATATTGTGAAAAAAATTTTAACAACCAGTTTTGGGCCTCTTAGGAATCGATTAGTAACACAGCGTAACGTAAGATAATATACATATATACTTGAGTTAAAACCCTCCCATGAATGATTCCTAGCGCACGGGCCTAATGTGTATAGTATATGCTTGCAGCTCACGCGCTTTTGGACGTTTCCGATTTAAGTTTCGTTTGTGATACATATGGTTTCTGGGTAAATTAGCGATCAAGCTTTGTGTGTTTTCTCTGTCGTCGATCGTACGTAAATATAAGACGTCATGTCTTCGCCAGCTCCATATTTGAGTCCGACCATGTTAAGGTTTCTGTGAATATTCCAACAGAAATAAATTTGGAGCACCATCAAATCTTTTCCAGGAGAAAATAATCCTGCTTAGAGATTCGTAAGTCGAAATACCACTAAAAACAAAAAGATATCAAAGCTTTATTGAAGCATTTGCCAGAGGCTGATGCCAATTATTATAAGGCTGTCCTGTCCATGTTTCAGAAACCGAACTCGATCGAAATTAAACGAAATTTTAATGTGCTCTGATCTGATCTCATTTTCACCACCGGCGATTTTCACCACGATTTGCATGCTCTCTACATCTATATTTGGATTAATTTTGCTTTACATCCTGATCTAAGGGTGGGCAAAAGAAGCAGGGACTGAATTGAACAGTTATCAATGTAACTTTTATGTGAAAAAGTCAAGGACAAAAAATTGTCGCAGCACAAAAATTTTGATATCCTCGACTTGCTCAGGACATCATCTACTGGAATCCTGTATGCCTTTTATTTTGCGGACTTATTTTGATAAATGTGAAAATTAAGAAACAAGTTTTGACTTTTATTTTCTGATCTGATCATCTGACTGAATCTGTTAATTTTTTTCAAATTATATTTAAATTATTTTTTTACGAGGTTGTCACAGAACGGACCTTTCAATCGGTCCAAGGATAATGACGATCGAAATTTGGACATTTTCGCTATTTTCCATAAAAAAAAAACGCAGAACAAGCGTCTTAAAAACAGAACACCTCTGCTAAAAACAGATATGATGGTCACCGTATACATAACTGTTACGGTCCCTGAAAAGAAGTTATCTCCTGGGCAAATGGAAGCAAATATTGGACTATTCAGTGGCATAATTTTCTTAAAAAAAAACGACTTTGGCATCAGATATGATCGTTTTCATTACTTGCTTAAAGAACCAAAAAAAGCATTTAGAATATTTATTACACAGTAGCTGGACTAAACCGGGAGTTATTTGTTATCTCTAACTGGGCCAAAACGAATGGGCTGTCCCTTAACCCCTCCAAATCGAAATGCCTTGTTATTTACAAGAGACCGTTCGATGATGACCTCATACCATCACAGGTGAAAATAAACGACATAGTTGTGGAGTGTTTTTTGAAAGCAAAAAATTTGGGATTAACCTTCAACTCCACTCTTACATGGGACGCTCATATCAACCAAACCATTGGAGAAGCGTACTTCGGTACTTACGGGTGGTTCAATACTTTTTACCCCAACATATAAAATTGTTGATTGCGAGGACTGTAATTTTGCCTAGGTTGCTCTATGGCTGTGAAGGCTTTGCCAACTTGGCATTGATTTTATGCTTTACATGGATTATAGGGTCATATTGTTGCTGCATAAAATCATTTACCTACGAACACCCAGCTACCTGTATGAAAAATTGTCATTCTTTCTAACAAATCGAAACATCATTCTGCTCTATGTTGAAATTTAAAACTCTGACCTCGGAGAGACAATTCTTCATACATGCTATTCGGCTCTGGAACTCTCTTCAATCTAATATAAAACTCATTGGTATTCCGATGCATTATAGGAGGGAATTGGTGAAGCATTTTAAATCTATTTAAATCTAAAAATGTAAATAAAAAAATTAATTAAAACTTATTGCTTTGTTTTAAGAATTTTCTTTGAATTTTATTTCTTTCCTGCTTTGAGTAATTTTAGGTTAAGATTATAAAAATTTATAAGTTTTATAGTATAAGAAGTTATTACCCAATTGTCAGCCTTAATTGTAAAATGTTTCGGCTACTACGCTACCATAAGACCTCTGTCTTTTTGCGTTTGAAATAAAATAAACTAAACTAAATTTTGAAAAACTATGTTCGATTCGTTTTGAATTTGTGGAATTATTACGAAATTTACTCGTAAAAGGTAAAATTTTAAAATCGCTTTTTCTCAAAATTGTGCACTTTGGCGGACACATTTCTTTTCCCAATATCTAAGTAGAGGAGTACTATTGCACCCACCCATTTACACTTTACATACCAAGTCGTACCAAGGCTTTTTTTAGTCCATTTAAATTTGTGTTTTTGCTTTTTCTAAATTTTCAAATATTGACTTAAAAAGCTCACATCTCTTAAAGGACACATTCTTCGGCAAAGTCCCTTCCTACAACAATAAAATATTTTTTATTATATTTCTATCCCTATTTTCATAATGAAAAAAGGTTCAAGGCCCGACTTTTGATGAATTAAAAAAAAAAAAACAAGTAAGGGTGTTATAGTCAGGCGAGCCTGACAATGGAATACCCGACACAGACACACATCCTCAAATAATTTTTAATATCAAGAGGTGTGTAAGGCCATAAGGGGCCCCATATGCCGACTTTTGTGAAATTTCTTTATGAAAACCGCCCTTTTGCCACGCCCACTTTTCCAATTTTTTTTGAATTCTAATCGGAGGCTTAGATATACGCTCAAATTCTAAGTTTCATTGTAATTTTTCGAAAGAGTCCGATTTTGGGGCAGTTTTGAGATTTTTATGGCAGACCCTAGTACTGGAGGTACCCTTAATAATAGACCAATTAATTTTTTTGGAGGATCTTAATGGCTACAAAGGAAGCCTAAGTGCCAAATTTCGTTCAAGTCCCATTTGAATTTCGGGTGTAGGAGACGATTTTCGAAAACCGCCCTTCTGCCACGCCCACTTTCCAATTTTTGGAAATAATATTACTGGCCTTCAAATATGTTCAAATATCAAATTTCATCAAAATATCTTGAAAAACTCTGGTTTTAGAGCAGTTTTTGTGATTTTCATAACAGACCCTAGTACTGGAGGTACCCCTAAAAATGGTCCGATCGGATCTATTCTCGAACTTGTTCTTACTCATGTCCCCGTGAGCACGCATACCAAATTTTGTCAAGATAGCTCAACTCCTTCGATAAGAAAACTGTATACACAGGGCCGGATTAAAGGGGCCACAGTGGGGATAGTGCCTCCACCAGCAGTTATAAAAATTTTTGTGTACCTTGGATCAACAAACTAGCTTTCTATGATTGTGCACATCATAATAAATCTGAATCCCAAAGAAAGACAAAAACTTCTCGATGAAGTTTTTTATAGTTTTCAAGATCTTCAGTAAAACCCACATTCTTAAGATTTTCAAGTGTTCATAATGTTATTCAGTGGACTTATTAGAGAGAATTTCTTTACTCGCGATGAGATTGCACCAAAAAATGATCAGCAGGCTTACAACATTGCGACGAATGACTTATTTCTAGGTCTTCAGTTGGTCAAGAACGGACTGACGTTTGAAATTTCATCCTATATCTTTCAATTAAAAAAAAGGGCCCCCACCATACTCTGACCACGGGCCAGCAGAGACCTAAATCCGGCTCTGTGTGTACAGACAGACAAACAGACAAGTCTAAATCAAATCTCCTGATCATTTCTATATAAATTTTGATCATTTCTATATAAATTTGGGCCTTTTTGAAGCATTTGGTTAGAAAATGAATTGCAGATCCACGATATTGGAAAAATTTTCTTTTCATTGGTGTTGTCGAACGTATTTTCAATGTTTTCCCACCACTTACTATGGACACATTCTCATGGCCAATGGAGCCAACAGAACAGCAATGCAACCAACAAGGCTTGCTTAAACAGGGCCTAATTGAGAGGTAGTTGCCAATAATTGAAAGAAAAGAGGAATAGTACCGACCAAAGAAGAGGAGTCTGGTCTCCGTCGGGATGTAAGGCGCTCGATTTTATATGACATTTGACATTCAGGAGGGATCCAGTAGACGATTTTCGTCTCTTCAATTATGATTATAATAGGCGTTAAATGACCTGTGGTCTGAGGAATCATCTGAGATTTTGTAACCAATTAAAAATTTTAAAGAGTTTACAAATGGTTTTTCTTTATATAATAGAAAAATATCTAATTAACGATTAGCCATGCTCTTTTCAAAGTAATTAGATTTTCTTAAGGATAAGTGGTTAACTTAAAGTATATAAAGGCATGAAAATGGAAGATCTTTTCGTTGAGAACGGAATTTCACGCAACGTTTTATAATGGTAAGTTAGCTAGCGGACCAAAAATTTTCCAATTGATTTGATTTCCTTTCGATTTTTTCTTTTTTTTTTCAGAATCATTGGATTAAACTTCTGATTTTGGTAGTTTTCCTTCTGGGTCTCGTAGTCGCTCCGAAGCCACCTGACCCACCACCACCACCTCGCCCACCACCGCCAAGACCGAAACCGAAACCGACTCCGAAACCAACTCCGAAACCAACTCCGGAACCAACTCCGGAACCAACTCCGGAACCAACTCCGGAACCACCTTCGGAGCCGGGCCAAACCGAACCACCACCAGAGAATCCACAGGAAAAATAATTAATCATACATACATTTAAAGATGTCCTAGTTAGACATTTGCCGAAATAAATGTGAAGTACATTCTCCGAAGCTTAATTTTCATGTGGTGGATGTTTTTTTTTTTTTTTTTTGCTTATAAAGCCTGAAATCTAACGTCGACGAAATCTTCACCCGATGTAGCCATATACCCTTCAAAACTGGGGTTCAGCGACCCCAAAAGCATAGAGTAAGAAAGGTCTGACACTTTTTTTTTGTGATGCTGTGTAATTTCTTTAAGAAATATTACAATATATATGTACAGTTATCTAATCGAAGGAATTGAGTTATCTTGACAAAATTTGGTATGCGTGCTCACGGGGACATGAGTAAGAACAAGTTTGAGAATGGACCCGATCGGACCATTTTTAGGGGTACCTCCAGTACAAGGGTCTGTCACAAAAATCTCAAAACTGCCTCAAAATCGAAGATTTTGATGATATTTTGATGAAATTTGATATTTGATCATATTTAAAGGCAAGTAATATGATTTCAAAAAATTGGAAAAGTGGGCGTGGCAGAAGGGAAATTTTTGAATATTGTCTCTTACACCCGAAATTCAAATGGGACTTGAACGAAACTTGGCAGTTATGCTTCCTTTGTAGCCATAAACATCCTTACAAAAAATTTCCTTGGTCGGTCCATTATTAAGGGTACCTCCAGTACTAGGGTCTGTCACAAAAATCCCAAAACTGCCCTAAAATCGGATTTTTTCGAAATATTTTAATGAAAATTAAAATTCCGATTATAGTTCAACAAAAATTGAAAAGTGGGCGTGGCAAAGGGGCGGTTTTCATAAAGAAATTCAACAAAAGTCGGTATATGGGGCCTCTTATGGCCTTAAACACCTCTTGATATTTAAAATTATTTGAACATGTGAGTCTGTGTCGGGTATTCTATTGTCAGGCTCGCCTGACTATAACACCCTTACTTGTTTTATTCATAATTTGGGTAATAGTCCAGTCCGGATCTCTTTTTTTCTCGCCGTTCATGAACCCTCTATTTGTGTCTAATCTAAGGGAAGACTCGATGTAGTTTCGGTAATTTTGGCACAAAATTTCGACTATTTAAAACTCTTCAGCTTGAAAATATGTATTGTACATAATTCCAGAGAGGAAAAAATTAACCGGTTTTCTTGAAATCAAAGAGAAATTTAGCATTGGTTAATGAGATCATACCGCAACATTCTATCTACTTACTCTTTCTTTATGAACTCTATATTCTTTAACGAGAAAAAGTCATGGAAGAGCAAGAAAGATCATCGATTTTCCAATTATTTATATGGTTTCTTAGTGGAAAAATCAGCAGAACAAACGTACATATATATAAGTATATGTATAAGCACGCTCTTCACGTTTCCACGACGTGACACACTCACTTCGTCAGCTCTTTTGGCTTCTCACGAGCTCTCCATTGGGGTGTCGGGTGTGTGCGCGTTTCGCTTAAATTTTGCGCTCATTGTTCCAGTCGGTGCAAGAGTGCAGGCCATCGCAGAAGTGTTCATTCCCCATAAAAAAAATTTTTTTGCATTTATTTTAATCTTGTGAATAACTCGGAATTAACTCAATTCAAGGTAATTGATCCATAAAACTAAATTGAAAGAATAAATAAATAAATAAAAAAATATCGCAATCATCCGAGCGTGATTATGGATTGCTAAGCGATCAAATTTTTCTGTCACCAGCTATTTCGAGTGTGTATGTGAATAAACTTTTTTCCGAAATATATATGTATGTACATACGTACATATTCGATTGTAGTGCTATTGCTATTGCTATTGCGAACTACATGGCACAATCGTTAAGGTGAAATAAATGTCAAAGTAAGAAGCAACCACGCTGAGCTGCCGGCATCTGGCTGACAAAAAAATTCTTTCGCCTGGAATTGCGTTATGAAATTCTTTGCGTAATCCACGAAATTCCAATGGATCGATCAAATAACTGTATACAAGTATAACTGTATATTCGGACCGATGTACCTACATACTTTAAAAATCAAGGACATGGACGTTTCTATTCAAATCGTTCGTAAGCAATTCCGTGTAATGGTATTCTAATCAAAAGAATGGACGAGTACATCGCTATGATAAATGGAGTGCAACTTAGTTCTCGGCCTTTTTAAATGAAAGAAAAAATGGCTGAAACTAATTTAAGATTTATTTTTTCAATTATTTTGATTAATTTATTGACGTAATACGAAACCGAATTCAAAAATTGTACTTTAACAAGTGCCGACTGCTCGCTCTATGGTCCTATGGCGGAAGAGATGCGATAAATGGCTTTACGACGGTTTCAGGTTTCTAGCAAAACATTGGCGCTTGAAGTCGGTACTTTTATAAACAAAACACTTATTAATATATACAATAGACCGGTCAGCGGTGTTACCTAATACTTTTCCTGATCGCATGGGCTCACAATACATACATATGAACATGTCGAATCTGGATATAATCAGGCCTGTGGAAGAGGCGGTTGGTGAAGATGGATTATCGCTCAGTTTATACACTGATTAAATTCGGTGAAAATCATTAACATGCGTATTTTTACAAAGCGAGCGTGAAAAAAATAATAGATAGCAAGCCCGACAGCACAATACCCGGCCCTAATCATATCGCACACTAATCACTAAATCGGCACAACTCAAAATTTTGCATTTCTCGGGCAAAATAGCCTATAACTCTCGACGCCTGTAAAATTAATTTCTTTTCTAAACTTATTTTATTCTTAATTAACTGCAGAATCAATAAATATTAATGTTAATTTTCCAGATGTTTCTTTTGCTGCAGTAAAATGTTGTTGTAAATATGAAAAAAGTTGAAAATTTGATTCGTTTTGAAAAAAATTTACTATCGAGTAAAATATGATTGATCTCGGTTATATAGCTGTTTAGTCGTGTCTAAGATATGTAAATACATCGCAAAATTGGTCAACAAATCATAAATTGGTTCATTTGCCGAACAAGACTAAATTTCAAAACTATTAATCGCAAGCTTTCACAAAATATATTGGTTGCATATGCACAATTTATAGCATTATTATTGATACAGACTCTAGAAATTGCCATTTCCTCGGAACAGCTTATTTTAACTGTTCGACACATATCTTAAATTAATATTTTTTTATTTGCGTTCATTCGTTATTTTGAGCTAAGAAATATTACAGTTAATTTTCCGTAACTTTACTGCTGCATACAAATTTAATTGTATGAAAAAATCATACAATTTGGCGTGTTTTATGTCAAATCAAGCACTAAATTGTGCAAAACTAAAATGCAACTCTGGTTTTTCATCGAAATATCGATATTAGGTCTGTTCGCGTTACATGCACGAAACTGCCATTTTTCGATATCTTCGATTTTGAATGCAACTGTCATGAAATATGTAGCAGTCTTCGTGTCAGTAGCACAATGCGAAACAAGAACATTTTAAAACATAAATGGAGTTCGAATCCTTTACGTTTGAGAGAAATTTTTTGTTCACTCTGTTTTCTTCATTAAGCTTTATTTCAACAAAGAAATATTGCAAACGAAGTTCAATTGTCCAACTCGTTGGCTACTGATCAATGACCATTATTTAATTGTATGAAAATGTGAAATGATACTTTAAGGAACGATCGAAATATTCTTTTTTTTTCACTTAAAAAGTCGGCTGATAGTTATCAACTCAAATTACTTCGACTACGTGTGAACCATATATTACTATATATGTCACTCTCATAGATTTTGGGCGGGACATTTCGCGCCAGTTAGAAAGAGATGTTACTCGGCAGGCAAAAAAAGAGCGAGAGAGAAATACTTTTGGTGAGTACCTTAGTGAAAAATGCTCATTTTGGTGGGTACCCAAGACCGTGGTGGGTACCCAAGACCGTGTTGAAAAGAGCCAAAATAGAAACGGCTCCTGAGTGACATATATAGTTATATATGGTGTGAACAGTGGTGATTAAGTTTTCAATCATTTCGCTAAATCACGTAACTTACATAGGATATGTATGAACATGATATTAGTCTTTCTTATGTTTCCCTCTTAATGTAAAGCAATCTTCGTTGAGATTTCTCAACTCTTTTGCTAAGAAGAAGGACGAAGAAAACTGTCTGAAGACAGATAGACAAACGGACATGATAGTTGTGATGATGACTACTTCGGATCAAATAATTTAATTGGTTCTTCATGCGTGTTTTTGGAAATATCACACGAACGCACAAGCACAAATTACCATAGACTCATCGCGGTGTGAAAGGTAGAAGGAAGTGAGAGAGCAAGTTCATTTGACCGAATACTTAAATGCGCTCCTAAAAGCTCTTCGCCTACTTTATCGGTCTCCCTTCGATGAATACAAGAGAGATCCATACTATGTGCACATACATACATATATACAACTCGGTTGTCTTGATGTACATCTGCGAGTATAGAGGGATTTTTTTTTTTGGTTAATTTACCAGAGAAATTATTCATCATCTAATCACTTTGAAGGTCATTTGAGCAAGCACTTATCTACGAAATTATTCGCGAAAAGTGGAAAGTCGACACTATCACTTGAAAACAGCTGGCAGTGTAAAGACCTGAGATATTTTTCGTATTCTTATTTGATGCTTTTCCCCTAAGGTTTTTTTTTTTAAATAACTCGTAAGATATCGATAAAAAAATAATACAGGCTAATAAAAAGTTAATCGGTTTTTATTTAAGCGAATACAACACTGTAAAATAGTTTTAAATTGGGTGAGAATTTTTTTGACTCAAAAAGTGGTTTAGGGGCTTAAAACTTGTATATCGAAAGATGGAAGGTGGAAAAACTGTCTTAATGTCCAAAAGTGCCCCTAAAAGTTGAAAATATTGAACGCGTTTTTTTCGAAAGAACTTTTTTTGGGCTGGCCGGAAACATAAATCGAACAAATTCTTACCAATCGATTAAAATTTTTTAAGTACTTATCAGTGATGCCAACTCAAAAAAATGTCTTCCCCTAAATTAATTCCAAAAACCCCTAAAATCCGGCAATTTCAAACAAAAATACCATAAAAATGCTTGTACCGTTATTCGTTGTATTGGCGTTAGTAGGGATGTGAGAAAAGCATCGGTAAAAGTCAGCATTTCTATGTATCGAATATCACCAGAAAAAATTCGGTACATGTGTAAGCTGTTTAAGAAACAAGCGAGATTCGGATGAAAGACAAGCAAAACAATTTTATGCGGTATGAATGAAATATGCAGAAATTATTTCCCCCGAAAAAAAAAACTGTAAACATTTTTAACCCCCAAAAAAAACCCAATTCAAATCAATTTCCCCCAAAAATGGAGTAAAATACTCTAAGTTGGATCAGTTAGGACAAGAAATGTGTTTTTCAAGTCTGGGGCCAAAGCATTGTCATAGATAGAAAAACAAAATATTGAATGGATTACGATATTTAGCCATAAGTAAGTGTGGAGCTTAATTATCGGCCACACTCCTTGAGATCGGTTAAACAAAATGGAGCTAATCTGACTAAACCAAATATATGGAATTGCTAAACACACCAAGTCCTTGCAGAAACTGTTATCAAATTTTGGTTTATATTGGATGACCTCAAAAATATGTCACAGTGTAATTTGGAAGCATCAAAAAGTACGCGAAACTCGATTCAATAAATCTTCCCGATTGGGCCAAGCATTGAGGTTAGGTTCATTCGTTACTCGAACCTCCAAAAAACCGACCCTTCAAATCGGTAACATACGGATCCACCAAGAGAAATTTTTACCTTTTTCGCACTAGTGTAGTTTTTCGCGCGCTTGTGTAGTTACTATAGGCTTTAATTCCAAAAGATCTTAATTTTCTTTCTGATTTTATATGGCAAATGACTTATTTATCCATATATAAAAAACAACAACTGTGTATCCTTTCTTTTAATGATGTTGTGAGATTTGATCTTCGATGTTAATTTAATTTTTTATATGAATAAATAAAATTAATGCAAAATTTTATATTTTTAAAATTTCAGTATAAACGCGTGCTTTGGAAACCGCTAACGTTATTTTGATAATTCGCTGTCTGCTCCAATAGGCAAGATTGCTTTTAATATACAAATACATACATTTTTAATAATATCCAATGATATTTAGGGCCAATATTACCAAACATATTTTATTTTTTAATTTTAATTTTCGATATCGCAATTTTTTAAGCATAGAAATACAAGACAATATTGATCATTCCAATGATCAAAATTGCTGTGCCCCAACTCCACAAATTCCAATCATGTCTATCATTTTGTCTTATTTCTGTAAACGCAATTTTTCTTATGAATTTTATTCCTTCAAGTTCAACAGGTATTTTTCGAATATCGGACTCTAATTTTTTATCGTAGTCAAATGCACAGTCGAAGTGTGTTAAAATTTTTGTAAAAAAAAAATGGCTTTTTTGATTTGAATGGCGAAAACCGAAAGTGGAAAATATTTTTATATGTTTGGTAATATTAACCCTTATGGTATTTGCATGTGGAATACTTACTTAACCATTTTCTAATACTATTATTTAATATTTATTTGTTTAATTAAATTTAAGTTGTGATCGTTCCAGTCCAGTTAAAATTTATCATTGCTCTTTATGTCAATAATTTTTTGAGTTTTTGCCCAGCAAACATTTTCTATCGCGGAAGAGTGTTCCATGATTTTCTCATCTCTAACCGTTGATTTCTTATCGCGGAAGAGTGAAAATTTTTGGGTACGCAGAAAAACTTTTGTACGTTAATACAATTAAATTTTTTAATCAATAGGGGTATTCACAAAGGCGTCGGAAAATAGTAAAGTCGGAAAATTGGAAATTTTTAGCTGCTTAAAAAGTTGTGTAAGATCCAAAAAAAATTAAAAAATTTTTAAGAAGTAGCAATTTTCCGATTTTCCGACCTTCCAACGTTTTTAACACGCCTTTGTGAATACCCCTAATATAACGAATTCGTTGTTAAAATACAGCCAGCTCTAAAAATACTGATTTTAGCTGGGGATAAATATCAAAGGGGTCTTAGAAGCCCTTCCGAGTTGCTTAAATATATACGTAAATATTCTATATACAGGGTGTTCCATAATCAATGGAACAAAAAAGGGGATGATAGGTGGGGTCCAGACGGACCAAAAATCGTATGGCAGGGAAGGCCTGAGGAGTTACATGCAAATACCAATATTTTGGTTTTTTCACTGGTCCTCCTCACTTACAGGCCGTAAATTCAAAATCACATATGATATGAAAAGCTTGGCGGTTTTCCGTTAACACTGCATACTACGATTTTAAATAATTCAACTCCGTTTTCTCTGGTACTACCATCTAAGCCTAAAATAGTGTAATTTTGGCTTTTAAAGTGATTTAATTCAAAAGAAATACGATCGAGCCTCTTTTTTTTACTCTTTTTGAAAACTTTGAGTTTTTCTCTTCAATTTGATACCATGGTTGCAGCATGAGAAAAAGAAAAACCTATGAAATTTAAAAATTTCTGAATAGTGTTTTAGTTTTAAATATCCGCCTAAAAGTATGCTCACCAATTTAGTCGAATTCTTTCCGCGCCTCTAGCTCCTTACGAGTGCAAAATGGACCCCCCTTTCCATACAATTTTTTGCTTGTATGGGTTCCCCCCATCACCTTTTTTTTGATCCATTGAGTATGGAACACCCTGTATATATACATTAAGGTGGATCGATTTTGTAACCTCCAATTTTCCTAGCAGAATATTATTCTGTTGCCCATACTTAATAATGATGCCGAAGAAACTATAGGTCAAATATGAATTGTAACCTTCCGCTTTTGCAAACAATGGTTTTTCATGCTATATTCGACTTATTTTGGTCATCATTGTTGGTGAAAATATCTCAAAAAGCATAGAAACAATCTCTTCAACGTCCCTCAAAACTGGAGCCATTGAAAAAATTTTATATTTTCTTTAATAACTATCTAAAAATGGCCAATTTATGATGATTTTTCAAGCAAATTTTTATTATTTCTCATGCCTAAAATTATGCTAAGATCAAAATAAGAAAAATTCAATTTAAAAACATTTTTGATTAGGCAGAAATTTCAATAATTTCTAGCATGGTTTTAGGCATATTTAAGATGGAACTTCGGGTTTGACCTATGGTTCCCTGGGCATTCTTTCTCCAAAAAAATTGTAGAATCTTATTTCACTGGGGCAATTTTCATTTTTTTTTTTTTTGTCGAACAAAACGATACACCTTAATATATATATATATATATTTTTTACATATTCTCTGTTGGTAGATTTGAGAAAACATTTCCTATTGCCCTTCCATAAGAGTCGCGTAACATCTTCTTGCGAAATTTCGCTAAAACATCGTCTAAATGTTTGCTGGGTGTTAACCAAACTAATCAAATTCCCCTTCAATTGCACTACATACAATCTAAATATTTCTCTCGAATTGATAGGTACATTTTCGAAAGGTTAAAGCTTTTAAAAGTTCTCACAACTTTTATCAAAAGAATCCCCCAGAGGCGTCGACGATGATGGACCATGATTTTTATCATCTCATCTAGGAATTTTCTCCTCGTGAAATTGTCAACCGTTGAGCTTTTCGAAAATAATGTTTCTGTTGTGGAAAAATTTTCTGGAATCACGTCAGTCGAATGAATTCGAGCTTTAATAAATCATATCCATTTCTATCGGTTTTAAGAAATTTCGTTTTTTTTTTTCTCAAAAATTATCCACTCCCAGTGGGAAAAATCTGAATTTTTCTACAGAGCTCCCTATGGAATGCCTTATTTTTAACACAGCGATGTCATGGGAAATTCAGGCATTATCGATTTCGATTACCACGTATTCAGTTTTCACATAATTTATCTATAGCCGAACGTTTACCACACGGCGTAAGCAAAAACGTAAGGCATACTTTATGCATTGATATGTAAGCAAATCTTTCTAAACAAAAAAAAAACTCTGTCAATCTGAAGTTTTCGCTTACAAAGTAAGGGAAATTGGTAAGGCATTACCTATTGCAACAAATCCTCCATTACTTTATCATGCAATAAATTCATGACGAAATTCAATATTGAACGAAAGATTTCAGGACTTACCTACCGTTTTTCCCCGCTGGGCTCCTACGCCAATGCGAAAAGCTGAGTGAAATGGCGAAAACGAGCGAGCTCTCATTTTATCTCTCTCTCTTGAACTTAACTTATCCATTCTGACGATGATATACATATGTATGTACGTATGTATGTATGTACGTATTCAACACGAGCATAATAGCAGGCCGTGAAAAGTTTGCTTTACGGCTTTCGCATTTCTGGCTCGGTAGTCTCACGGTTCGAATAAGTGTAGTAGTCCGGCACGAAACGAAAACTAGAAATAAATAATATTTGAGAAAAACAAAGCATTACGATAATAACTAGAATAATTTAAATAACTTTATCGACGGCTATTGCTATAGAAAATCTATTGAAAAGTCGACCGGCACTTTGCATTGCCGCCGCCGCCGCCGCGTCAAGTCAGAACTTCGGTTTTGTGTTAAGTGCATCCGTTAAAGCCAATTTTCACAGTAAAGTTCATAAAACTCAATTCAAAATGGTGAACACAACAATTTACGATGAAGCACCAAGATGAAGGTACATTCGATGAATTTTCTTTTTCTTTTTTGTCCTCTTTTGAATCTCGAAATTTTCCTTATCGATTATTACACAATCCCCAGTTACGTACTAAGTCCGACTACGTATGTACGTGCATATGTGTGTGTGCGTCTGTAGCATGTCAATTGACATTCGGCAAGGACAAAAAGGACATTAAGTGTTGTCTTTATTGCGGATTCGATCGAAATTATCAAAAAAAATTTTCCTTTTTTCAAATTATGCAATAAATTGCTGAGGAAGCAATCGCTTGCATTTTCGTAAAACTTATTCGCATTACATTCGTAGAAAGCTCATATGCGCTTCTCGCATTGTGACGTATCTAGTAGAGTGTATGTACCTACATACGTACATACATTCATACGGATGTGACAATTGCTAGCAACTTTGTACGAGAATATCGAATTCGTCGATTAAAAATTCGGCGTCTTCATACGAAAGAAACTAAGTACTTCGCGTTTACATGCATGTACATATGTACATATGTATGTATGTAGGTATTTATATGTCCGGATTTCTTGATTTGTTTGCCAATGAAAATCTCGCAGATATCTAGATTTTGTGAACGCATCACAAGGTCTTATGACAATTTCGGTCAATTAATCTGATGTCAGATTTTAGCCATCACCCTCAGTTCTCGCCTCAGCAGGCCCACGTACCCCCCATCACCCACTCCAAAGGGTGAAATTGCTATAATACATAGGTACTTATATACTGATAAGAAATTGAGAGATTTAGCACATCCTATGATTCTTGGTGTGCTTAACACGAATCTAAGGACGGGATCGACCCACAGCCCTTATATTTGCCTCAACGTCCCTCAGAAGAAAGAAGTCGATTACTTTGGTCATACAACCGGCGGAAAAAAATAAAAAAACAGAGGTGAGAGGGAGAGACAAAGAGAGAGGGAGGGACAAAGAGAGAGGGAGAGACAAAGAGAGAGAGGGAGACAAAGAGAGAGAGAGGGAGACAAAGAGAGTGAGTCGAGCAAAACGGGAGAACAAAGAGAGAAGGGAGACAAAGAGAGAGGGAGAGACAAAGAGAGAGGGAGACAAAGAGAGAGGGAGACAAAGAGAGAGAGAGAGAGACAAAGAGAGAGGGAGAGACAAAGAGAGAGGGTGAGACAAAGAGAGGGGGAGAGACAAAGAGAAAGGGAGAGACAAAGAGATAGGGTGAGACAAAGAGAGAGGGAGACACAAAGGGAGAAGGAGAGACAAAGAGAGAGGAGAGACGGAGAGACAAAGAGAGAGGGAGAGACAAAGAGAGAGGGAGAGACAAAGAGAGAGGGAGAGACAAAGAGAGAGGGAGAGACAAAGAGAGAGGGAGAGACAAAGAGAGAGGGAGAGACAAAGAGAGAGGGAGAGACAAAAGAGAGAGGGAGGAGACGAAGAGAGAGGGAGAGACAAGAGAGAGGGAGAGAGAGAGGGAGGATATGAAATAAAAAACAATAGTTTTTTTAACGGGTATGTGATTGGTTTCCCTTTCGCGGGAAAGGTAATTCAATATCGAAATTGAAGTGATTTATTCCCCTTTTTCCTAGATTAAGATGGAAATTGAATTACTTGAATAAGAGAATGCATATCGCCAGTTAGATCATGAGGTAATTCAAATTCCTCCACAATCTAGAGAAAGGGAAATCACATCAGTTGGGGAATTGAATTCCCCGGGAAAGGGAAAATAATCACATACCCGTAATTAAAATAATAGTTAAGGATTCCCCTACTCTTTACATTATAGCTTCATACTTATGACCCAAAGTTTTCTTTGATCCAACATTAGACTTTGCGCAAACTTTTTTATCGGTTTGGCGAATTTATAATTCGCAATCGAATACTAAATAACTTATAACAAGATCAGCAGAACTTTAAGTTTACTCACATATATAAATTTAATAACGTCTCTATTAAGCAATATGTTTATTTTAGATTTCATGACGCTGAATTCTAATTGTCTTCGAAATGATAAAAAAGCAAATTTAGCGCGCAGTTTAACTCCAGCACGCGATAGGCTCAAGCTCGAATCGGCGATTTCGGTGCCGTTGTCGTTTCCAAGTTCCAATGTCGTTATCGGTTTTCTGTATCATGGGTTTGATGCATGGAATTTATTCAAATCAATTCCATACGCTTATCGATTTGGCAAACTTTACTAATACATATAAATAGCGTCGCCCTTGTTTTACCGCAATTGCTCCAATAACAAAACTTAGTTTTATCGATCCAGAAATCTGAAATCTGTCCACTATTCAAAAAATTAAAGTTTAACTTATTTAAGGTCAATTCAAATGTAATTGTGTATAATAATCCTTAAGGATTCTCCCGAAATCTCATAAGTAGCGTATGTTGTCTTGTGGCTTGAACTATGGGCGGACTGGGGGTCAAGGGGCCCACCGGGCGTTTGAACAATGTTACCTAAGAAAAAAAAAAAACCTAACATCTAAAAAGCACAGCGCACTGGGGCCCACCGGGCATTTTCCCGGTTGCCCATAGGCCCAGTCCGCCCCTGGCTTGAACCCAATACATATTACATATACTCGTATGTACATATGTAATGATATAAGGATAAGACTAATCGTATAATTCGTAATTAAAATCTGTAGATTGACTATTAACCCATTACTAACTAAATGATATGCTAACAATTTTTAGTAGCTCTGAATACCTAAATTCTGGATTATATGTAATTATTTCAATATTTATACATAGTAGGGGAGCCCGAGATGCTAAGTTTGCCGTTACTAAAGCGTCATGCAGACTTATTCGATTGTGAAGCTTACGTTCTTAACGTAAAAAAGCCTAATTAAAGTTTACCACTTTAATGGGGGAAGAGCAGCGAGTAACTGCAAAATTCCCCTCTTGGGCTCCCCTACTATTAAGAGGTATCTAGGAAATATGACATAAGTTAGACATGCATCAAAAAGTACTTGATAATTCTTTCGGTTGTTCAATAGAATACATATCGCCCATGTGGTTCAATAGAGACACAATTCAAAATTTATCGAATACCGGGTTAATGCAAGGAATGTGTTAACAGGCCACCTAACCTACATGTCTACCTAATGATTTTGTTATTGAAAATCACAGGAAAAAACAGTTAGGTCAGTCTCTTCTTCATTCAAACGCACCTAGACCGCATCGGTTAACCGGCGTTTTTTGAAGAATTGCACATTTTGAGTTGTGACACTATTGAAGAACATGTGCGATAATGTATGCATGTGTATGTAACTCTCTTTACATGAGAAAATTTCCATATCTTTTTTATCGCAGATGAAAGAGATTCCCCAAATGATGGCCGCTGAAGCTGAAACACATTTAGAGCATATGTGCCGCTTGCAATTCGATTCGCCCATTCCCCATGTCCGTCTATCCGGGATTATTTGCACCATTGGGCCTGCTTCGCGCAGCGTTGAAATGCTGGAGAAAATGATGGCAACTGGTATGAATGTCGCCCGTATGAATTTCTCGCATGGTTCTCATGAATACCATGCGGAAACTGTTGCCAATGTCCGCCAGGCAGCCAAAAACTATTCCGCTAAATTGGGATATCAATTCCCAATTGCCGTCGCCTTGGATACAAAAGGTCCTGAAATTCGTACTGGATTGATTGCTGGCAGTGGTACTGCCGAATTGGAATTGAAGAAGAACGATACAATTAAACTTTCGACGAATAAACAATTCCTTGAGACCGGCTCCAAGGATTGTATTTACGTTGACTATGCGAATATTGTGAACGTCGTAAAGCCCGGTAATCGTGTCTTCGTCGATGACGGTTTAATATCACTGATTGTAAAGGAAGTCCAAGGTGACGCATTGGTCTGCCAGATCGAGAATGGCGGCAGTCTCGGCTCTCGCAAAGGTGTTAATCTGCCCGGTGTTCCGGTCGATTTGCCAGCTGTCTCCGAGAAGGACAAATCGGACTTGCAATTCGGTGTTGCGCAAGACGTCGATATGATCTTTGCCTCGTTCATTCGAAATGCGGCAGCGTTAACGGAAATCCGTAATGTCCTCGGCGAGAAGGGTAAAAATATTAAGATCATCTCGAAGATTGAAAACCAACAGGGCATGCACAATTTGGATGAGATTATTGCTGCTTCTGATGGCATAATGGTTGCTCGCGGCGATTTGGGTATTGAAATTCCACCGGAGAAAGTATTCCTCGCACAGAAGGCAATGATTGCACGATGTAATAAGGCTGGCAAGCCAGTTATCTGTGCAACACAAATGTTAGAGTCCATGATCAAGAAGCCACGTCCGACTCGCGCCGAAATCTCTGATGTTGCAAATGCTATTTTGGATGGCGCCGATTGTGTCATGCTGTCGGGTGAAACAGCCAAAGGTGAATACCCATTGGAATGTGTACTGACAATGGCTAAGACCTGCAAAGAAGCCGAAGCTGCTCTGTGGCATCGCAATCTCTTCGCCGATCTAGTTCGTGCCGCCAATCCATCAACGGTGGGTGTTGATCAAGCCGTCGCTATCGGTGCCGTTGAAGCTGCCTCGAAGGCATTGGCTGCTGCGATCATTGTCATTACGACTTCGGGAAAATCGGCATACTTGGTTAGCAAATATCATCCACGTTGTCCCATCATTGCGGTAACACGGTATCCACAGACTGCGCGACAAGCCCATCTGTACCGCGGTATTGTTCCACTTATTTACACAGGTAACTAACGCACGAGACTATAGATCGTTACTTTAATGTAGAAAGGCCCAAACTAACAAATTTAGAATTTTACAGTAGAGAGAAATAACCTTAATTAAAACCAAAATAAAAAAGAAATGAAATTTCTTTTGATGCAGTTTAAGTTTCATATATAACTATATATGTCACTCAGGAGCCGATTCCATTTTGGCTCTTTTCAACACGGTCTTGGGTACCCATCAAAATGAGCATTTTTCACTTAGGTACTCACCAAAAGTATTTCTTTCTCGTTCTTTTTTGCCTACCGAGTAACATCTCCTTCTAACTGGTGCGATACATCCCGCGCAATATCTATGAGAGTTTCAACTAGCAATAATCGCAACTCGGTAGACCCTCATTGTTTACGATATCGCCTCTGCGCAAAGCTTATCTATGAGAGTGACATATCGTCATTGCGACTGCAAAAGCGCGTAACAGCGATCAAAACTCGCAAACTGATATATCGTGCTATTGACATCTGATTGTATATGGGAACCTAACTTAGCTCACGCCATTTGAATTAGCCAATAAGGAACCTCCATTTCAACCTCATAGGCAAAACGGCGTATTAGTTCTTGCGATGTTTTGTTTTCATGTTTGCGACTTTTGTAAATACGCGGTATTGCAGATTGCTGTTACGCGTTTTTACAGTCGCAACGACGATATATGGTTATATGTGTTAAGTTTAAAACCATAGAAAAATGGAGTACTCAAACAAAATTTTTTATTTTTTTTTTTATAAATCTATATCACATAGAGCTTTTTGAGCGTGAATTTCTTAAAAGTAATTGTAAGTTAGGGCTTTTTGGATCAAGTGAAAGGTTGCACCTTTATCGCAGAACAATCATGATAACTATAAAAAAAGATTTCAAATTATGAAGGGGCGATTCCATGAATATGGTCGCACGGGAGGAATCGTTTCTCGTGGAATTACCCGAAGAGTAAGAGAAGAAGAGTAAGGAGGCATTAAATTTTTTAAATGTTGTAAATGATCCAATTTTGTTTTGTTATCAGAATTTTTTTTCTTTAAGACAAGCAGGATTGATATCTTCCATACAATGCTTCCATCTTTGAGGAAATAGCTCACATTCGGTATTTATGTGGGTTTTGTAAAAGATGAATTGCGAAGAGTTATATCAAAAAGCACATTTAAATTTTACAAATGAAATATCATTTCACCAGTGTTTTTGAAATTTTCATACGATTTTCAGGGGGTTTCGTTACTAAAACATTTATTTACAAATAATATCACTGACCAGTGTTTTTGAAATTTCATACGATTTCAGGCGGGTCGTTGCTATATCAATGTTAACTTTGATGGACGTGGAGCAAAAGTTAGGCGAGGCGCATATCAATGTTCAGTTTCAATTGGCACAACAAGCGCTCTGTTCGAAAGTTAATCTCAGTGGGTCCAAAATTGTGAAATCTAGCTACTACAATAGAAGTTAGTTAGGACTTTTTGTTTAAAGAATTGTTTGAAGTCAGTTAGGGCTTCTTTTTTAAATGATTGTATATCCGTTATTTTTGATTAAAGAACCTTAATTTTTTATTATGCTGTATTTATGGGCGGTAGGTATATCGAAATATGCAAAAAAGTGAATTTTGGAAAAAATGTTAGTTGGGGCCTTTATACATTAAGGTAACAATATTTAGACTAGAATATTCATTTTATTAGAGGGAGAAATATTTTGTCTTCTCATCAATTTTAGAACCCGTTCTTCCCGATTGGCTGAAGGATGTCGATGCACGCGTTCAGTTTGGCTTGCAGGTCGGCAAGAAGAATGGATTCATCAAGTCCGGAGATTCTGTTGTGATTGTTACCGGCTGGAAATCTGGATCAGGCTTCACAAACACCATGCGTATTGTGTACGTATTTTAATGTTCTGTGGCTCAACATATTTTAATGTAATAAATTTCTTATATTTTCCATTTCAGAACCGTCGAATAAATTTCTATGTTCCAAAAGGCTATGCATGGTCACAAACCAAAGCAAAGGCAGTTGAATATTTATCTTTAATTTAATTGATTTAATCAAACTGTAATACTACTTAATTGTTGATTAATGTCGAACGTTATCTTCAAAAATTATTTCAAAAGAATCTAAAATAAAATATTTAACACGTG
Organism: Chlorops oryzae; assembly: GCA_020466095.1. Classification (NCBI taxonomy): domain Eukaryota; kingdom Metazoa; phylum Arthropoda; class Insecta; order Diptera; family Chloropidae; genus Chlorops; species Chlorops oryzae. The sequence goes on along the minus strand of CM035807.1, from coordinate 1,442,993 downwards.
AGACGTTAAACAGAAAAGAATAGAAAGTTCCATTTAAGGTGTATTGATTTTGTGGAGCATTGCAGAATCTAAGTAAAAATTCGGGAGCTTATGACTACAATCAGAATTCATTTTTAAAAATGGCCCCCAAAACCCACAACAGAATGCAACTCAACGGCTTTGAATCTGCATGATGTCAATTCCAGTGATGCCAACTTAGCGCTTTTCGCGCTAGCATTTCTCTGCCGAAGTAAAGCCGAAAAGTCGCATGCAGCCCTGTGCACTCAATACTTTTTGGTTACTTGACATCTCATTATAAGCCGAAGTAAAGTACACAGTGCCGTAGCAATTCTGTTTTGCGTGAGGGGGGAAAAATATTTTTCCAATTTGCGTGGGGGGGAAAAATTATTTTTTCAATTTTATTCATGGGCAAAAACAAAAATGCGTGGGGGGGGCAAAGCCCCCTCTTGCCCCTATGGTTGCTACGGCACTGAAAGTACATAATTACTTCGAAGTAATATACAATCTTTTTGCTTGCGTTTCTTATGGGCACTTTACTTACTGCATTACTCAGTATAGGCTCTTAAGAAGGACTATCGCTAAACGAATGAATTTTTGCTGCAATGAAAGATAGCCACTTGCACTCACACACCACGATTTTTACCTGAACATGAGCAAAAAACAAACTCGTTTGCTTTCCATCCGATCAGCACGTACGACTTAAATTCTTATACGACTCCCTCTCAGACATTTTGACTTTTCATCCGGCTAGGTAAATGCCAGAGCACCTGATTGCAGCTCATTTTTCAGAGCGAAGACGAAACTCAATTTCAAAAGTGTAAAATTGTTTGGTATATTATGAATAATTTAAGAGAATAAATATAAATGTCTCTCTCACACATTACGAAGTTGACACATTGACACACATTAAGGTTTTAAGGCTGGGTACTCACCTGAACAGGTAAGAACAACAAAAAAGAATGCACACTTAATATTTTCTACTTGCAAGAACACCAGCAGGTAAGCACGTGCGCCGTGTGACATTAAACCGATTCCGATGTCAAATGAAATCAGTTGCTTGATTAACCGATATTTTTGCGAATTCTAAAATTCTTGATTAATTGTCTTAACAAACAAATATAATATGAAATAATGGACATGTTGATTATTTCAGTCAAGTTCGTTTGATTAGGAGCCATAATGGCTTTTATCGGCTCCTGAGTATAGCGTTCGTTCTGTTGATCTGAGTATGGCAGCATGAAACACTTTTTCAGCTGCAGTTCGTCGCCATACATTTTATATGGGAGTTTACTTCTCTGTTCAGGTGAGTAGCCAGCCTTAACCGAAACTATCGATAGTCGTTAAAAGCATCGATATCTTGAAATTAAAACATATGCAAGTTATCGATTGTTTTTCAGCTATAATATTAGGACGCGACTTGATCTTGTTTTTAAATTTGGAATTTGTGCAATAAAAGACGGATCTGTGGCCATTTGAAATCATGAGCTACAGCGATGAGTCGTCGGATCAAGATTGGTAAGTTTCACCTTATCGCAACCCATAAAAAAGAGGAATAGTAAGTAACTTTAGGAAAGATGCTTTCTGAGGTTCTGGATTTCAATCTCTTGTACCAGCTTAGTACCCGATTGCACCATGTTCCGTTTCGTTAGTACCCAGAATGCTGCGAATATCCGCAATTGCGGAACTTCCCCTATAGCGTACGCTACCGCACAAATAAAAGTAACTTATTTTGGTCTATTAATTTTAGGAAAGATGCGAAAACTGAGGGAAAGAAGTCGATTAAGCATGAAAGTAACTCATCGGGAAGCAAACCAAAGTATGCGCAAAGGTTTTGCGAGAAGTGGTTGAGTTTATTCGATCCTTGGATAGCACGGTGTGAAGATGATCGCAACAAACCATTTTGTCGGGCTTGCCAATGTAAATTAGATTGCAATAGATGTCATCTGAAAAGACACGCTCGCACGTTCAAGCACGCTCGTAATCTTGAGATCTTAATAAACAAAGGTGAAACGGCAGCTCGCGAGAATTTGAGCATCAAGAAGGAGCGTAGCAAATACTATCAACAACGTAAGAAGCTCAATGAAATGCAAGATATGCAGCATCTTCTTCCTGCGGAATATGTGGAAGAGTAAGTGGAATATGGAAATATTATATATTTTTTTTTATAATTTTCCACATTCTAGAGTCGATGGGGAAACCAATTTTCAGTTTGTACAAGCTGAAGCTGCTTCCGGCGATCAGTACTCGGACGAACCATCGATTAAGCAAGAATTCGCGAAATCCAGCAACAGTAAAAACTTACGTAAGAGAAAATTAAAAGATCGCAAAAGTCCACGTATCGAGGAAAAAAGAAGCATTTCGGCACCGAAGAAAGAACGTGAGAATCTATCCAAGAAAATACAATTGGACCAAAAGAAATTGGACTCGTTGAAGGAATTAATTGGCAACAACTCTGGAATAACAATATCGCAATCGCCCGTTCGAGAACCTAGAAATCCTATTGATCTATTTTTCGATAGCGTTAGTTCAAGTGTTAAATTGCTAACGCCGAAACTTATTGCGGAAGCGAAAATGCGAGTCTCACAGTTGGTATGTGAATTGGAATTGCGAGCTCTGACTGAAACGGATGCAGCGGGAAAACAAGTAATCGCAACAGCTCCGCTGGTCGTTTCAACGGATAGTAACAATTACATAGTGAATGCCCAGAGGCTTCAAAATAATATCAATTCATTGAGTTGAAATAAGGTGGAATTTTTACGTCAATAAGTTTATGAGATTAAGAATATATAAACCTGATGTAATTAAAAAAAAAAAAAAAAGATTAATTTAAGTATGTAAAATATCAGTTCGTTTAAAATAAAACCGATCCCGTTCTTTAATAAAACAAATATTCGGGGTTATTATGCAAACCGACGCAGAATTAAATCAGAATTGAAATCAATATAGGTCTCAAATGTCTTCGAAGACAGCAAAATCGATTTTCGAAGATAGGGAAAACCTACTGCATCTTTTGTCGGTGGGAATGGAGCATTTAATTAGTTGCTGCAATAACGAATCCACAATTGGTTTGTCCAGCTTTGTAAGCCCTTGACCAAGTTCGGATGGTTTTCCATGAACTAAATTATTATAGAAACCTGAGCCGCATTTTTGTGCTTTCAAAAACATAAAATACCGAAACAGTTAAGAAAATATACAGTCGAAACAAACTCTATAGCGGATTTCAAGGAAAAAAAGGCACTAAAAATGTAGCCAAAAAAGCTTTGAGAGAAATTCGTTATAGAGAGTTTCGACTGTATTTACTTAGATTTCTAAAAACGATACGAAACCGGCTTAAAAGTTTATAGTCTATTTCTATATCACCAAAACGTTATGGATTTCAAATCTAATTCCAACTATTGTCGGTTTCTATAAACTCCCCCGAATGTTTAGAAACAACACTGATACCTTACCAATTGTTAAATTAATACGATTTGTACATTGTTCGGTAAAAATAGTTACGTGAATATCTTCATATCTTATTCCTCTAAAAAAAAAAAAACTATATATGTGAAAAAATCGGCTTATTGAATTATAGATATGAAGTAAATTCCTTTAAATTTAGTGCTTTATTTTAAAATTAGAATAAAGTAAAAATAATTGCCTCTTTTTTAACTTAGTGAAGAGATTCATATGCCGTTGTTTGATCTTCACTTGGGTGTCCTTCGACCGTCCCATGCAATACATAGGATCTTTCCGCATTCGGCGATACGACAATTGTACTAGGTGTCATAATAGTCTCGACTGAATTACTCTGATCTTCTGCTTCTGTCAATGCACGAAGTTCCAATTCGCAAATAAGCTGGGACACGCGCATTTTCGCCTCAGCGATTAATTTCGGAGATAGTGCTTTAACACTCGAGCTAACGCTTTCGAAGAAAAGATCAACGTTGTTCTTCTCCTTTGGCGGCAATATCGTTGTATTATTATTAGCAGCCATAAGATCCTTGAATGTGCTCATAATATCGTTTTTATCCTTTTGAATTTGCATGAGAAGGCGAATACGGTCTTTCTTTGAAGTTGATGGCGTTTTTCTTTGCGGTAATGTTGTAGTGTTTGCGCTGAATGACGTATTATGTCCATGCGATTTGCTTGTCTGCTTAAAACTCGGCTGTTCTATATATTGATCGTGGGACTCATCAGCTTGCACAAAGTCGAATGTTTCGTTTTCATCGTAGCCTCTTAAAGTGCAAACGATAATGATATATATTAGTGGTATTCAAGCAACAGTGCAAACGCAGTGTGCAACATTTGCACTTGTCAAATTGCGTACAAAAAAAAGCAGTGCAAATATTGCACACTGCGATTTGCACTGTTGCTTGAATACCACTATTATGTATATTAGGGTGGCCGTCATATGTATGAAAAAAAAAATGCAAGTTCGTCCAATTTTGTCTCCCAGGGGCTCAAAAGTTTGGTATTTATCAAAAACTTACGTGCGCAAAATTTGATGAATACTAAGCAAATTTAGAGGTGGCTCAATGGCCTCAAAGCTAGAAAATTTGTATTTTTCATTTTAAAACCGTTTTGTCAAAAAACCGTTCCGAAGCATCTCTGGAGGTAATAACGTCTAGAATAATTTTATATATGGTTGAACTATTTTTGATCGAGGAACTAACGTCCGGACGGTGGTACTAACTGTTGAGCCCCTGGGAATTTTCACCATCGCAAAAATGGCCACCTTATATGTAGAAGTTGTTCTTAACAATGATTGAATACTCACTCCTCTGTAATGTAATCTTCATCGTTTTCTTCTTTTACAAAATCCGCTGATGTTTGTAATATATTTAGCTTTTTACGTTGTTGATAGTACTTGCTTTTTTCTTGCCGCATATTAAAGTTCTCGAGTGCAGCTTCTTCGCCTTTCTCAACTAAGATTTTGAGATTTCGCGCGTGCTTCGAAGTGCGTTCGTGTCTTTGGAGGTGGCAGCGGTTACAATCTAATTTCGTTTGGCAAGCGCGACAAAAAGGTTTGTTCGGATTATCAGAGCAGCGGGCCAGCCAAGGGTCAAAGATCTTAAGCCACTTCTCGCAGAATTTCTGCACTTGTATATTGCTTTTATGCGACGAATCCGGCACTTGCTTTATTGCTGATTCGCCCCTGTGAATTTCATATACATAATAGATATCGCACGTTCTTCAATAGCGTCACAAGTCAAAATTTGTCAAGTTAGTCCTGTTCCATACTAGGCGAATTCGCCGACACATTTTGTTTTGACATATACATAGAAGATGAACGCACGTCTCTCAATCATCAACAATTGTGTCAAAACTGTGTCAAGTATGGAACAGGATAGCTAATGCAAGGTCAGTCTCTTTCTTCATGCAAACGCACCTAGCCTGCAATAGTTAACTTGCGTGTTTGAAAAATTGCACATTTTGAGTTGTGACACTATTGAAGCGCTTGAGCGATATAAACTAATGAATATAATTCGAAGAAATCATTCATTGTCCTTCATCTTCTGCTTCCCGTAACGGCCATAGGGCTTCGCAAATCTCACTCACCAGTCTGGATCAGAATCTTCTGTGCCACTCATGATTTCCCGTTTGCAATGAATATTACTTTTTAGATTAAAATTAGTTTATGATATGATAAACAACTATGCTTAGTGCTGAAGCACAATCGATAGCATTATCGATAGTTTTTCAAAACATTGCCATTGAACATCGATTATTTTCTAGTTCCGGCAAATGTGCATGCTCGTCTTCTTTTAAGATACTGGTACTGAATATATTAACTCTATAACTATTATATATCTCGCAACAAACTGCTTAACCTTTTAATATTCAAATAGCGGTTATTTTACTTGTATCAAGCATTTTAGAATGTCGGATACATTTCTGTTCATTTAAAAACAAAAGAAAAGTAACAAAGACAAAAAGATTATGCGCTAAGATTGTCATTTTTTTTAAAAATTTAGAGAAACGTTATCATAAGTTATTCAGAAAATAAAAATAAAATATTAATAAATTAATAATAAAAAATAATAAAAATAGTATTTTACGTTTTTGCTTACTAAAAAAATAATTTAAGAGAATCTAAATAAGTTATAAGTTTACAAATAATATACTAATGTAGTCTTATTGTTTAATTTATGAATTTTATCGTGTATAAGCTGCTAATTTTTTCAAGAATTTGTATCATTCAGTATTCGGCATGTTTACTGTGACATTCATAGAAAATAAAATGGAATTTACTGAAGTTTAATAAAAACATTTTTTTAAACTGCATATACTATCCGAATCCACAAAATTATTTTTTGCTTGACTGATGTTGATATATAGAAAGTTAATGTATTAAATGTAATAATTTACATAAAAATTTTGTTTGAGAATAATGCGAAAAAATAACTAAAATTTTATCCTTCGTTTCTCGTACACTTTTTCAATTTGAAAGCATTTTTTGATGGTAAGAAAGAGAAGCACATATTGTTGCGAAACATATGGCAAACAACCGTCTCTATTCTTCGCACGTATTTCTCTAGTTACTCAATTGTTCGTCTGTCTGACGGGGAAAATAGACATCTCAACTTTTGTATCGTACTATGTTATCTCCTTTTTCCTTTGCAAATTTTTTCTCATTCCATAAAATATGTTAGAATTTGAAATAGCTTTTCTAAATTCTTTTTAACCCTCTTCAGCACACGAATGTATAAACGGTTACTTGATTATGAAAAACGATATAAAAATATTTTTGAAGCCTTTATAAAACCATTTACAGCCAAAAAATATTTTTGGCCACTTTTTTCATATAACATGCGGGAAAGAACCCATTTATACCGAACAAAATTGTGCAATTTTTTAGTGTTTCATGCAGAAAACGGTTAATAAAACCATTTACTGGGGAAAAAAATGTTTCCGTTAATTTAATATATCATGCAGAAAGGATTCGAAGCTAGCGCAAGTCAAAAGAATCAAAGAACTCTATATTACAACTTGTGCAAACATGTCCAATTACACGCTATTTACACGTTAAGACATTTCGATAATGAAACAAATTTTCGTTGGCTAGGGAGGCAGGGGGAAGAGAGAAAAACGCTACCATACCACATCCCGCGCGTCCCTATCCAACAACAAGTGTGTTTCATTATCGAAATGTTTAACGTGTAAATGGCCGCTTACAATCTAAATCCCGAAACTTTAATCCCCATCCCTAACGCAGCGATATTGTCGGTACGGCAACACTGTCGGCTTAAATAAAACATACGAAAGGGAATCTATTATTTTTGCGAAAAAAGAAGCTAAAATTAGTTGCATCACGATTTGATTAATCATGAGCGATTTGGAAAATGAAAACTTGAGTTCCATGGAAGAGGGGGAAGAATTGTCCGAAAGGTAAGCAAAAAGGACGTGCCAACGTTTCCCTATTGCCCCCAAAGTTTCCCTAATTTCCCCAAAAACTTAATATTTAAATAATTTCCCTTAGTTTTTCAAAGTTAACGCCAATTTCGGTGAAAATGGAAACATCGGGATCGGCCAAGGGCCGCACCAAACGGGGGACCTTTGAATTACGGCATCCGCGTCAGAAATATTGCGAGCGCTGGGAAATTGATTTTCCTTGGCTGAAGGCAGACAAGGTGAGCAGGAAAGGTCATAGTTTTGAGGGACGTTGGTTGTATAGACGAACAAATGCAAAGACGTTGGATCCAAAGAAAAATAAATTTCCTAACGGATATTCAAATTCAATGATGAACGATGAAAACTATTTCCAAATTGAAATTGTTACACTGAGAAATGATTTTGATGAATAATCTTCTTTTCTTAATTATTAAATACTAATATTTCTTACATATTAAAACTACATTTACACGATTCTTTTTCGAATACTGTGCTTATAGACCGACGAGTCCTTGGGTATCTGCACAGTTTGTGACAAACGACTTGTGTGCAAAAAGAGCCACCTGGAGCGACATCAGAAATCTTTTAAACATCGCAGAGCTGCTGGCTATGAAGTAACCTACGAAAAATCAATCGATCCTTTCGCTGTATTCTTGGACAATGGCGAAGAAAAACAAGACAGCGATGAATATGAACTTGAACAGCTGGAATCGGACGAATATACTCCTGCCCCCGTATGTTTATACTTAAATTGTTAATCCCCAGAAGGAACAAATCAAGTCATTTGGTTTTTATTTGGTATTTTTTTTTTTTTGTAGGAATTGAAGAAGAAGATTAAGAAGGAATCATCGAAGAGCATAGCATCATCATCAGTGGGAAAACGAAATCAAACAAGATCTGGATCGCAGCATGTGAAGGGACAAACTTTTAAATTGAATCGCTTAAATTTGCTCAAACGCATCGATAGAGATCGCAACGAACTTAACGGTAAGACATTCTTTCCTTCTACGGCTATAGGTGCGCAACTAATAATATATATTTTTTTTTTTTTTTTTATGTTTCAAAAGAATACTATTATGCACGTCAAAAGGAATTTCCAAATAGCTATGTCTCACCGAACTCGTCTAACATAACGCCGCGTGATAGTTTCGACTTATTTTTCGAAAGTGTCAGCGCCAGCGTTAAGGCGTTACCACCGAAACTATCCTATGAGATAAAAAGCAAGATATCGCAGTTGCTCAGTGAATTCGAGTTACGTGCATTATGTGAAAAAGAGGCAATGGAACGTGCAGCCCGGGACGGTAATACTGAACTTGCTCCTGTTTTAGTCAGTCCATCGTTTGAGGAACAAACTAAACCATTGCACGTAACAACGTCCATTGATCCAAGCACAGTGCCGCATTTGGTATACACATTCCAACAGAAGACGCAATCATAATCTGAAAAGTCCGACATTTGATTTATAAAACATAAAAATTTTTAAACGAATTTGACCTATTTGTTTCTTTAATGCTATCCTGCAATTCAAAAAAATATTATCTTTTTCTCTTTTATGTAAATGTATTTGTATTGTATGGAACATTTAAACCTGTACTCAAATCAGAGTTTTCCCTAAAGTGCAAATGATATAAAAAAGTGAGCAAAAATTGTTGGTTTATTGGACAAATGAAAATAATAAAATATGAATAGCTAAAAGTTGTTCTTTTTCAATCAGTTGAAGAAAGAATTAGTGAAGAGAACTTGAGTTTGTAAGGATTTTTAAATATCACACAATGGATGCTTTAGCGATAAAAGTCAAAATTTTCCAGTTTTCCGGAAAAAAATATCACTCTTTTGCAAACTATGTACAATGTTATCGAAAAATTATTATATAGTTCGCAAAAATTAATGAATATATAAATGACATTGTGAAAATTTATTAAATTTCGAATGATATAATGTCTGATCGAAAATTCGTTTCGCTTTTGGCATTAGTAAGAAAAAAAAAAATGAATTAAAAGCTAACTGCTAGTAGAGAACTGTTATTTTGAGAATTTTTGTTTATTTTTCTATATTGGAAATCTAGTTAACAGAGAAATATTCAAAATTTCGATTTATTTTATTAAGCATTTAGCATATAGCATAGCCACATCAACGAATGTAACCCGGCATCTCGACACGCAATTTTTCATGGCATGCCAGCTGTCAAAGTGTAGATATTGGCAATGGAGACCACAAGATGGCAAATTTATGTCTTGCAATATTGCTTGCCATGAAGCTGGCAATGAGCGCAATTTTGGATGTTAAACAGCTGAAATTCATATTTCAGAAGAATTCGATGTGTTCACATTATTTTCAAATTAATATAAATTTTCACCTTTTGAATATTATTTTTAAATGAATGCCATTATAACACTTAAAATTAAAGCGTTTTTAACTAATAAGAAACAAGAGTTAATATAAACAAATAAAAGGAGGATACATATTCAAAAATTTTTAAAATTCCAAGTAATTTATCGAAGAATGGAGCTCAATTGAAATGATAAAATTATATAAAATCTGGCAGTCGAAGATGAACTCAATATTCTTAGCTTTCCAATAACAACCAAGGCGCGTGCGCAAATTATTAACTTCTTGGTGGTCATTTTATTAATTGGTATAACATAAACAAACCCACCCTGGCAATATTGCCAATGGCAAGACATGAATTTCACAGATGGCAAGCCATGAAAACTTGCGTGTCGAGATGCCGGGTAACGTTTAAATGGCCTCATAGCGGCTTCCCCTTGCTAGGGATGACGATCCGAAAGACCGCATTGATATTTCTTTTCATCGATAATGTATCTGCATCCCTAAGTGTTAAGCGTCCAGCTTGTTTGGCGAAAAATTGGCTAAAAATGTTTGTACAGTACAGATAAAGAAAATTTCAGTATTTAATTGATTTGTTTCCAGGGATGATGACAGTTCAAGTATTGAACTTGTCTATGAAGATAACCTGAGTCCTCCGAAAGTCAAAGATGAGGAAATCGATGACGATGAACCAATTATAGCCGAAGCGGCGATGGAAGAGGACGAGGAAGAAGAAGAAGAATGCGTGGTGGTCGAGGTGAACGATAACTATTCGTTCAATCAAGACAAAGATCCAATGAATCTTCTGGAGGAACTTACGGAAAAGCAGTCATCTGAGGAGGAAGAATCTGAAGAGAAAACTGAAACCGACAACGAAGGCGATGTGAATGAAACGGAAGCTGCCGTAAGTGCTTAATTATATTTCGCAAGCTAAAGTGGCAAGCCAAAATTCAGAACATGTAGGGGGTGTTATAGTCAAATTAACAAATTAAGAGAAGAACGCAAGGCGAAAAGGGGGGAATATATAAAAAGAACTAGTCCAATCCGTTCCAACCCGACGAAAATCCGTTATTTAGCAAAAAGGATATCCGACTTAATAATAAAACCACAAAAATTTTAGTTATTTTATTTATTATTTACAACCTTGAACGATTCTTTCGGGCATAAAACTTCGATCGTGTGTTTATTTTAAAATGGAAATTTCGTTCACACCGTCCATATTCTTCGGCTTACGAATGACAAAAAGAAAACAAATCGCAAAATTTGTTGGTTATGGTTAGGTTTTCACGTCCCACTTTTACCCTACATTTTTAAAAGCAATCCTTTGCTTATATTATATTTTCAACAAAATATAATTGTTATTGTATTATTATTAATTTTTATTAAAGGCATGGTTATATGGGCCCGCATCAAAAATACCCTTGGATAATATGTATATACATAATAGTGGGACTCATGCAGCTTCGCAAATTGTGGGAAATGAGAAATTTGTCACACAACTGTCAAAATTTATATGAAAATTTACGATGGGAAAAGTTGCGAAGGCATTTGCGAAGCTGCATGAGTACCACTACTATTTATTCATATTTAGAGCCGGAATGTGTCGGAAAAGTAATGAATTAGTTATTGACGGCAAGAAAAATCGCAAGAAAATGGGGCAAAAAGTTTCAATAAACGATTTCGAATGGGTTTATACCGAAGAACCACACGCATCTCGACGAAAAATCATTTTAGAGAAATATCCACAAATAAAGAAGTTATTTGGTTGCGATCCCCACCTTCAAATGGCATTTCCATAGAACGTACTCCATTTCGTACGCCATTTTGAATTTAACAACAAAATTTTTATTTTTGCCATAATCTTTAATGCAGCGCAAAACAGTTTAATGTGCAGAGGGTTAAATTTATTTAATAGTTTGCCAAACGATGTGAAAAATGAACGGAATGTAGTTAGATTTAAAACAAAAGTTGTCAAGTTTGTCAAGGAGAACTATGAATGATGTGATGGATAATATTTTTAAATTGATAGACAATAGTGGGCTCATGCAGCTTGCAATTGTGGAAATGAAAATTCATTCAACACAACTTAAGATGCTAAAATTTATATGAAAATTTACGATGTTGAAAAGTGCGAAAGAGTATTTGCTGAAGTCTGCGAATAAAAGGTACACAATTTTTTATAGCAAATAATATTGTCTTAAATAAACCAACTTTTGATACTACATACTCAACTAAATTAATGGATTTAACAGTTAAATGTGGATTATAAACGTGAATTATTTTATTATAAGAACTTGACATAAGAATTATAATATATGTTTCTTTGAACATTTTAATTTTGAAACACTTAGTATTTTTCAAGATATGTATTTAAATGAATTCTGTTGAGTCATTCTTCAGAGTGGTAGCCACTTAGTACAATATTGCTAAATAATTCAGATATTATGACTTTGTACACTTAAGATTGACTCTGTCATTAGGAATATATAATAAGTTTTTTAATGATTCGAATTGAATTGAATTTAATTTGTTATTTGAAATTATTAATGTGAGAAACTTTTTCGGAAGATCATGGCGTATTAAGTATGAATGGGCATTTCTCGAAGTGGTGCCACTGTAGGTACAACAATTGGATTTTGACTTTGTACTTCATTGACCGTCATTAAATATGATCCAATAATTAGTTCCGAATTAATGAACATGTCGCAGAAACTCATAAAATAGAAAGGGCTTCCAATCGAGAAATTTTCTGTAGCAATCCAACTTAAATTCCAATAGTTATTCGAAACTGAAGATTCAACTCATAAACATAGAAAGATATGGATCGAATATAAATAAGATTAAAGTAATATATATATATAATATATATATATATATAGAATCCAAATTGATCAAAATTAGTTCTGGAATGCTAAATTTTTTTGTTTTTGTTCTTTGTTGTTTTTGGTGGAAGGCTTTTTTCGAATCGAGATTTCGATGGAGTTTTGAAGGATGCGAAGCAACATCGGCAAGAGCTCGAAGAGGATTTTGCAAACTATCTTTGGGATAAATGGGAAGAACAACACGATTGGATTGTTCGTACGGACGTTTGTTTTATTGCGTATTGCAAATATTGTCATATTAAAATCAATGTGGCCAATGCATATGGTCGGAAGCAACATGAAGTCGGAGCGAAACACAAAGAATTGAGAATAAAGGCGCCTAAACGTAGAAATACTGTTTGTGCAGATTTGCCAAGCTTAAATTCCAATGAAAGCAATGAAGGAAACGAAGAGAACAACCTACACCAGACAGAGGGAAAAAGATTGGACGAATGGTTTGAAAAATCGAAGAGCTCCTCCGATCTTTGTCGTTGTAAGCTTTGCGACATAACAATGTTCAAATGTAGTTACTATCGTCATGTCGCATCGAATTTACATAAGCAAAATATTTCTGCATTGGATAATCCGGGGTATATTTTGTATTTAACATTAACTTGGGTAGTTTTTGACTAAAAATGTTTTTTTTTTTGCCCTATTTGTTTTATAGTGTTTCAGACAAACTGTATAAGCCCGATTGGGAGGGTATAGCGAAAAATCATGAATGGATAATGGAAGATCCGAAGGATCCTATGGAAGCATTTTGTAAGTTTTGTGACAAACGTTTGGGCTATGGATCTTCAGCTGCAAAACGTTTGATACATGAACACAGCTCTGCGCATAGAGCAGCCGAACGATTGTATAAGAACTTAGATGGAACAAAAGAAACTGATATCGAAATGAAGAAAAGGAAAAAAATTGAGAATAATGAAGACGAAGACGAACACGAAGCAGACCAAGAGACCGATAAAAAAGCTAAAGTTGAAAATGGCAGCGAAAGTGGTGAAACTATTGAGAGTGAGAGAGGGGATGATGCAACGTCCGTTTCTGGGAAAAAGAGGTGCGTTATTTTTTTTTTTTTTTATTATTATTATTATTATTATTATTATTATTATTGAAATCCTAGCACTAAAGACATAAAAGTCTTATTTACTATTAGTGCTAGTCACGATTGCATACAATGGAAAAATTAAATAGAATGAGATCAAATTAAATTGCCTTGCGAAGAATTTCTAGTTATGGAAGTTCGCGTTAGGGAAATGAAATTGTTTGTAAAATTGTAAAAGTTTCATCCGCATTTATATGGTATTTTAATATATTATATATGCTATCAATTACTTTTAAGATCTCGTTCATCAAATGGAAACAAAACGGAAAGATATTCCTGGGCGAAAGTATATAAAAAGGATCCCAAGTATATTTCTTGTCAGTATTGTAAAGTGCTTTTAGGACGAGTCTCTTTTAATGGAAGGAAACATGAAAACACCTCACGCCATAAGGAATCGGAATTAATGCATCAGGAAAAAATAAATAAAAAAAATCAACCAAAGGAGTATGTTCTATTTAGACTGATATGTTCAACAATATTTAAATTAAAAAAAAAAAATTCTTGCAGTGTCCTTAAACAACAGCCGCAGCGTTCAAATGAAAAATTTTACCCTTGGCTGGTGAAATATAGATATGGAGTCGATTACGTTTATTGCAAATATTGCGATTTAATTTTCTCTCGAAAGGCGAACCGTTCGTATCATCAATCAACAAAACGCCATCAGGCAGCGGAGAAAGCTGTGCTAGCAAAGGAAGCCGAAGAGTATGTTTTAAATTTGTTTTGTTTATTGCAATTTTTATTTTATCTTTAATTAGTGGAGTTATTACTTAGTTTCGAGGATAACACACGAAGAGTTTAACATTTTAAGGACGTGTCCCATTTGGTCACAAAAATTCGACCCCGTGTAATCGTTACAAATATTTGAATACCTTATGTAAATACCGAATTTTCACAATCCGTATATAATTCCAGACGACCGAATATATATGTATATATGTATATATTCGAGTATCGTACCGCCTCATGACGTTCAAAGGCTAATCATTTTTTTTTTAAATAATAACCAGAGAAAGTAGAATATGCTCGAAACAAAATGCAGATACATGCCAGATCAGTGCTGTCGTTTTTGTATATTAGAAAGTAGCAAAATGTTTTTTAAATGGTAGTTTTTATAAATTAAACGGAGTATAGTAATATAAAAGTAGTTTTTTAAGCAAAGAAAGGAATAAAAAAACTACTTAGGGGATTTTGCTTTCAAAACCTCGTAAACTCGTAAACGAAGAAAGCGAAAAAATCAATGAATGTAATTTTATATGAAAAAATTTACACTCTCGCTTTTTCAACCTTTTCGCTTTTAATTTTTTCGCTTGCCATATAGTTAATTTTCACCGCAAAAAAAAAGACATAACAAAATTTATTTACAACCAAATAGTAGTACGTTAATGAAAGTAGTAGTAAGTAGTACGGCGAGACAAAACGGAGCAAAAAAAACTACTATAGTAGCATTTCGACAGCACTGTGCCAGATACATATGCTTGAAAAATGATTCACAAGTTTCTGGGAACATTTTTGACAGTTCGAAATTTAAATTAAATTTTAAAAATTTGAATTTAGAATTTAAAAACTTTGCAAGAATTGCTTGTTGTATGTTCCTTACATTATTCTGTCTGGTTAACAGTTTTTAAGTTTTATAAGAAGTTTATTAAGGTCGACTTTTGTTTTTGTTATTATTAATAACAAATGCCTCTCCATAAATTTAAAAAAGAGATTTTGGAAGACTGTGAATGGCCTAAATATATATACAGGTTATTCTCACCTTTCGGACAATCCTCTTAAACGGACACTTTTTAGGAATGCTTTAGTGTTCCTGCTTTTGAAATAGTTTCCTCTTAAGCGGACACGTTTTTCGGTCCCGTATCAACGGGATTTTTTTGAGATATTTTACTGAAACTTAGAATTTGAACGTATATTAAGGCGAAAACAAAAAAAAATGGGAAAAGTGGGCGTGGCAAAAGGGCGGTTTTCATAAAGAAGTTCAATAAAAGTCGGTATATGGGGCCCCTAATGGCCTTAAACACCTCTTGATATTAAAAATTATTTGAAGATGTTAGTCTGTGTCGGGTATTTTATTGTCAGGCTCGCCTGACTATAACACCCTTACTTGTTTTTTTTTTTTTTTTCATTTCAATTTGCATGCATAACCCTAAAAAACTTTTGTTGTTGTTTTCAGAGAAAATAAAACGCCAGTCAAAGCACCTAAAAGTGCAAGTCCTAGTAATCCTCCTAGAGTACGAAAGTCTCCAAAGGCGACAAGATCAGACGTTAGATCAATGAAAGTTAAAATACTGGAATGGCAAAAACGCTTTGCGTGGCTTCGATTTAAAAAAGGACTTCTTTTAAATTACGCATTTTGTGCCTATTGTAACAAATCCGTTTTCGTGCCTTCTCCTGCATATGCAAGCAAACATCAACGATCGTCGCCACATACTCGTGCTCGTATAGGATTGAGAAAACAAAAGCAGACCGATGAAACTGCGAACGAAGAAAGGCAATCCGATGAAGTGACAAGTGAGAAGTAAGTAAAATTTCGATATACAGTCTGTCTATGGCTCTATAAAGAATTTCAAGGAATCGAGAAAAAAATTCGTTATACAGAGAATTTGTTCTAAAGAGTAAAAAGGCATTCAAAATGTATTGAAAAAGCCTTAAGAAGATTTCATATAGAGAGAGAATCGTTATAGAGATTTGCGACTGTAAATTCAGTCTGATTCAGAATTTATGCTTAAATCTCTCCACCTATACATTTTTCGAGAAAAAAAAATCCTTTAACCCTTTAATTCCTGGCTAAATCTCTAGCCGAACTTTTTTCGAACAAAATTTTATTAAAAAAAAAAAATTGCAGTGGAGTCGATTTTAATAATTTCTGATTTCTGTTTCTCCGAAATTTTTCATTGCAAAAAAAAAAAAAAAAAAAAATTGTTCCATTAGAGGGTTAATTCGAAAGTAATGAGTTTGAAACATAAAAGAGAGTTTGAAAATTGTTAATAAATTTTGGGAGTGTTTTTTTTTTTTAACCGATAACGTACACCTGGCAGTGACAGTGAAAATTGGAAAGGGGTGAAAAAGAGAGGGGGGGAATCATTCT
The DNA here is from genome assembly GCA_020466095.1 of Chlorops oryzae. Lineage (NCBI taxonomy): Eukaryota > Metazoa > Arthropoda > Insecta > Diptera > Chloropidae > Chlorops > Chlorops oryzae. The sequence goes on along the minus strand of CM035807.1, from coordinate 1,426,240 downwards.
CAAATGAATTCTAATTGGGTTTCGTTTATTCATGTTTTTTTTTTTATAGATCGGAAACCAGTGCTGCCACAGACCTTTCGAAACGTTCTCGAGCATCATCGTTAAGAAATGCAATTGAGACAGCAAAACGTTTGACAGCAGCACACTTAGAAATGATGAGTTTTATGCAAAATAATGGGCAAAAGAAGAGTGATTTTGTTGAAATCGTACAACCTTCGCCGACCACAGTTCAACCAAATACTCAAGCAACACCGCCGCTGCCGCCACCCTCGCCGTCTGTGGACTCGAATGTGACGATGCCAATAATTAGTCGTGATCCATTTGATTTATTCTTTAATAGCATGAGCGAGAGCATAAAGCGTTTGCCTGCCGATTTAGCTTCAGAGGGCAAATTGAAAGTGATGCAAATAATTTTCGAATTGGAAATTCGTTCACAGCAGCGTCAAAATCACAACAACACAACACAATCCGAGGTAATGTGTACATCAAGTACACCAAGCCTCAATGGTTCCATTTTGAATACGACAATTGAAAATGAATTGCTTAGAATCCCTGCGGATTCCACAGCAGTAAAAGAAACACTAATCAATATACCAGTGGAACCATCACAACATCAACAACAACAACAACATAATCAACAACAGCAACATTCAACCCCTCCCCATACAACACAACAACATCAACCAATGCATCAACAAATGCAACAGCAACAACAGCAACAGCAGCAACAACAACCACATCAACATCAACCGCAAGCACACCAGCATCAAAAACCCAAACGATCACAAAATACATATAATATACAGAGCGCTACAGCGCCTACTTCTATGCTTAAACAGCAATTAATGCAACCGCAGCTGCCGCTGCAACAACAACAAAAGAATCAACCACATAATTTTGTAAAGCAAAATTTATCGAATTCGGTTTATCAAAATGGTCATAACATTTCTTCTTTGCCATTACAGTCGACATCTTCTCCTTCTCCTGCATCTGTTGCACAACGGCAACAACGTAGCGTATTGCCGAAAACGCCAATAACAATGACCGGCGGCAATCAATCGATACATGATAATAGCCCCAAACCACCATATTCGGTTCTAACGCAACAAAGATTATCAACAAACAAAACGGCCATGGGTAACATAAATAAACGTTTGAGCGGAAATAATACATCGTCCGCCACGTATGCGACAACAACGCCAACATCCGCCTTGTCGTCATCATTATCATTCATCATCATCAACATCAACATCAAAAAGGAGCTTAAGCAATGTAGGTACATTCTTTACTGAGCCACGTGGCATCAACAACTGTAGTAATCCAACAACGCCTATCAGCACGAATGCGACAATGCCTTCGATTAGACCGGTTCCGATAAGTACATTAACCATAACCAAATATTCAAGCGAGGAACCACAAATTCACCACATTCAGTTAAATTCAAGCACTCAATCTAAGATCATACCATTAGAAACTGGAATGAGTGCTCAAAGATAAAAAAAATTGTATTAGTATTATTATTTGAAATTGCATCTTATAATTCTTTGTCACTATTATCGTACTTTTAATTTAAGAAAAGAAACAAAAGAAAAAAAAATCGAATTATTGCGTTAGGATTAAAATAACATTTCAATTTTAATTAAATCAAAAGAAAAAAATCTTTTTATCATGACAATTTTAAAAGTTCACCTCGAGGTGTATTTAATAAGGTGGTAGCAGTAGCACATATGTCTTCTACTTATTTTATTATTTTCCGCTTTTTTTTTGTTGATTTTATTTTTAAAACTCCGATTTAAATGTTAAAAAAAAATTTTTTTTTCAAAATTTGTTTTTGTATGCATTAGTTGATATTAAAATTTCTGTATTCACAACAAAATATTTGACATTTGGACGGTCTCGCCACAACAAAAACCTCCCTGTTGTTTTTGTCGAGTTGTAGTTGTTGTAGAGCTGCTATCACTAGAGCGTGTATTTTTAAGCATTTATAAAATTGAAGCGTACTTTATGGGGCAAAAAATTTGTTCAATTTACATAAAGTTAAGATTCAAATCGATTTTTAGCCTATTAAAGACTTTTTCAAAGCTAGGAAATCCCCTTGAAGTTCAAATTCGCTACTTATTTCCAAAATGGTGATAAGAAAAAAAATATCCCCCCCACAAAGTATGCTACAAATTTATAAATGCTTAAAAATACACGCTCTAGCTATCACCTTATTAAATACCAGGGGTGTCACAGAATCCGATAGCTATCGGAATCGGAATTAAAACCGACCGAAATTTCATACAGAATTTACAAAGTTTGTTGTTTTTTTGGTTTTTAATCGAAACTATTATCGGTTCGTAATTGCACAGAACCCTATTTTATCCAGCTGTCTATGAAATATATATGGAAACTCAGTCGACTTAATTCCAATTCCGACAGCTATCGGATTCTATGACACACCCCTGTACACCTTGGTTCAGCTCTGTCAAATACTCAAATACAGTCGAGTGTGGATCAAGATGTATTTAACAAGGTGATATCAATAATTGACAACAACGAACATTGGTATTCAAATCAATGTGAATGTAAACGACTATTTACTGCATCTTCAACAAAAAGAAAATTGTGATATGCTTTGTTGTTGCAAAGAAACTAAAAAGTCAAAAATTTCATATAATTTGACAGTTTAGTTTAAGATTTGTTGTTCTTGTTGTAATATTGATATCACCTTGTTAGATACACCTTGGTGTGGATAGAGTGAACGAATTTTAGCAAGGCCTGTTCACATTTTCGAGGCTGTTCACACAATTGTTGTATGTTTAATTTGTTGACGAAAATTTTATCTTGTCAAAAAGCTCCGTTTTTGTGGAAAAAGTTCAACAGAAACGTTTGTTTCTTAAGTCTTCTAATGATTTATGAACGGCCTTTTCGCGAAAAAATCAGAATACAGGCTTAATCTGTTTTATGAGCCTCAGTCCATGTGTTCATACCACCGGGAACGTGAGCTGATTTTGACATTTCCGATTTTTTTTTTTTAAATTGTTGTACTATCGCTACCAAATTGTTAAATATGTCTTGAGTAGAGCACTCTAAAGATTTTTTTGAATTTTTTTTATAACTTTTTCTAATTCAAATTTTGTTCATTTATTACGATTTGTATATAAAAAATAAGAACATTTAAATAAATACCAAAAAAAAAAATATATATAATAACAGCAATATGTTAGGGAGCGTTCATGTATTACGTAACGCAAATTTTTAAGATTTTTAATTGCTCACGAGTCCTTGGCTCAATTGTTACTGTATCTGTTGAAATTTCTCCATTTTACCCATTTCGTTCAGAATAACTTTATTGAGAACAATAACAAACCCTCAGCGCCTAGAGTTTTGAGGAAACGTAGCAAGAGAAAAATTGATTCTGAATATTCCCGGGAACGAATTCCCGGGGAATTTACTTTTCTCGAGACTTAAATTGTCTTTTTTAAAATAGATAGGGTAAAGAGAATTATGGATATGGGTCAAATATCCAATCCCTATCAAATTTCTCCCCCCAAATATTTGAAAAAGGAGAAGTTTACTCTCGAGAAAAGTAAATTCCCCGGGAATTCGTTCCCCGGGAATATTCAGAATCGGGCTGAATGTGACAATTGAATATGGCAAATGTTAGAAGTACAAAGTACGAAAGCGTTTCCTAGTTTGGATCGTACGAAAACAAGTTCGAAAAATTTTTTTACCAAAACATTTTAAAGATTTCAAAAATTTCTGTTGATTTTTCGAATTTTTCAATAAAAAATACACAATAAAAATACGAATTTTTCAATAAAAAAAAAATACACAATGGCATTTTTAGCAAAACAAAAGTGGTCTTTTAGATTTAAGCCTTAATTTTACCAAATTTCAGTTCTCAGCATTACTGACTTCAATTGGCGTTTCGATTTTCGCATCGCTCATTATTGTTGTGAGCTCAATTTCACGTAAATTTCCTAAAAGTCTTGTCGTATTTATGCAATCATCTGGACGCTCATAGCCGGCGCTACTAGTGTCTTCAATTTTAGCAGCATCTACTTTATATTGCTCCATTGAATTCATCTCTCTCCTTTCGTGTCTTTTTGAACCTTCTGACGATGCGGATTGATGGCGCAACTCATTCGCTTCGAATGCTTGATCAATTGGAGCTCTTCTTGCATGCAATGGGAACATGTATTTAATATCGAGTAACGTACATAGTTCTTCAATGCCATCCATCGCCTGGGATAGTTCTAGTGACTTAATTTTCTTTTATCGACCTGTTTTCTAATGACAGACAGGTATGAGTATAGCTTATTTCTGGCAATGCCAATGACCGTTTGAGCGTTTCTAAGTTCTAAACGCAACAATTCTGGACTCTGTGTGATGCAAAAAAAAAAAAAAAAAAAAAAAAAAATAAACTGAATTTCAAAAAACGAGAGAAATCCTGGTTCCCACTCACATTGCTCGAATATCCATCGATTATATTTTGAATGGATTCCAGATTTTGTTGACTCAGGCGTGAATTTTGTGCATCATCTGCGGCATTGAAAGCCTGAAGTGCTGCTATCTGTTGTTCGATTTGACTTTTTGCTGCTCCATTCAGTGATGTTGATCGAACACGCTGTCGACTCACATCGATTTCACGCTGCTCAACCGAATGTCGATGCGGCCGAAATTCCTTGTGCTCTAAATATGTGTTCGGAATCGGTTTGGGTTCTGATGTTACATAGATGAAAGCGTTTGGGGGTCGTTCGTACTTCTAGAAATATTAAATTCGAATTTAAGATTTCTCCTTTTGAAGACTATACGACGAGAAAAAGTAGTTTTCATGGGTGCAGTTATTACATACATACATACATTAACAGAGAACTGCTTTGAGTGTGCTCGAGTCTGATCGAACGACCTTGCTGACAATTCAGAACAAGTAGAACATCAAACTCCGCAGCTATGTATGTGTTCGATCGAGTTGCACACACCTGAAATCTTATTTTCTAGTTCGAGCAGCTAACTCGAACTTTGTTCTACGTGCATTCAGATTCTCATTTCGGGTATGATCCGAAAAATCAATCAAACTTGAGTGCAACGGATATACAAACAGAACAAGGTGAAAATATCAGAGGCAAATGCGGAGAATAAAATTGCCTGTGTGTGTATTTATGTGGGCCGGAACGGTGCAACGATTTTGTAACAGCTCTCTGGTACATATTTTTCTGCAGAAAAATGTAGATAATACACTCGAGTTTATTGGGTCATTATGAGTGTTGCACTAAGGGGGGTGGATTCAAACAAAATCTGATTCATACACTCGAGTGTGCACAATAATTATGTATCCGTTGCAGTTCTCTGATACATAAATTCATCGAAATAAGACCTCGATTTAGTGACATCCGAATAAGAAATGTCAAGACAACAAAAGGGATAAATGTGAAAATCGAAATTGTATAAAACTACATATGGATGTTTCCAAACGGACGTGACAGTTACTTTAACATTTTTAAATAAGATATGCTCGGACGTGACAAAAAGTTTACTTTTTTCTGGAAATACCCATATGGGCATTTCCGCCCCCAGTATTTTTTTTTTTTCGTACATTCGCGACCGCATTTTTGTTGCTATCCTTATGGGAACTAAAACTCAAAGGAACCCATCTTCTGCACCCCACATTGTACAGCTACCGAAATACTATCAAATTATAAAGAAAACTAGAAGGGAAATTTTGAAAAATGTGGTCGCGAACGTACGAAAAAAAATACTGGGCGCTGAAAAGCCCATATAACGTTAAAAATCTCACAATCAGTAGACTCATTCTTAGGCTTGAATCATTTATGAATTTTGATTCAGAAATATTACCTTGACTCGATTTAAGATACACTCTCTGCAAAATAAATACTTGCCTTAGGCATTAACATATGCAAAGCATGTTGGAGTATTAGATTTACATCATTTTTAGCAGGATAACGCATTAGATATGTAAGGCAACTTGTATAATCACTCAAAAATACTGAAATAATTTATAAATATATATAATCGATTTAATAAAAATAAATCAACTTACACTTATCACGTATGCGAATGAGCATGGCAACCAGAATATAATTAGGCAAGTTGAAGCTATCACTGTCGGCGAAAATGGCATCCCAGAGCAGCAGTAGGTCAAGTAATGGAAACTCTCGACCAAAAAGCAAACGTAACCAGCGTCTGGGAGAAAGAAGCCAATGATAATAAAAATTTCTCAAATTACATATATAATTTCGCTTGTCTCTTACATGCCAAAGAGATGAAGCGGTATATCCAATTTCATTAAATAATTGTGAAGATGAAGATCTTCTTTGGCCAAAATTTTATCCCTTATGGAGTTTAATTGTCCAATAACTTCGATTTCCGTTGAGACCAACGACAACTGTTGGGTATTAAATAATCAGTTAATTTTCGCCAAAAAAAAAAAATGCGATTTTATGGTTAGTGAGGAAAAAGCGCTTAAGTCAATTAATGTCAATGGAAAAATAATTGTTTTTTTTTCTTCTGTATATTCCAGAGATGCAACGATTAAAATCCGGCATGCGGTCAAAAATTAACTATTCGGCCGGATGACGATCATTAACTCTCTATCGGGATATCCGTTATCCGGCCAAATCACTATCCGTTGCATCTCTAGTATGGTATATTCCGACTTGAGCACTTTTGCCTTTATGACACTTTTAAAGTCGTTTTACTTGTGGACTATAAAAGGCGCCACTCGGCGTTGGTTCCAAATTGCTGACCCGATAATACGCTTCAATCGAAGACATCAGGCGGGCAAAAATTGAGCTGCAGGAGGATCAGTTCATAATTATTTTGTTTTTATTTTGTGCAATCGTCTACTCACTAAACATCAGCTTCGAAATATGCAGGATTCATAGCATCCAATAGGGTTGCACTATTTTGTTAGATCGAGAGAAGAATTTAATTTGAATTTAAAAAAAATTTGCTGTTGAACTGAAATTCTTGTTTGCTTACTCGACACCTTTGGATGCGATTTCTATATAATGCAGCAACGATTGTTGATCACTGTATACAACGAAGAGTATAGGGGCTAAGATTTCATGCATTCCCTGACGATAGCACATGTAGGGATGCTCGCGTGCGTAGTAAAAAAGGATGTTGCACTGTGACCAAATGAAAAAGACGGAAAGGAAAATAAATATTTTTCCATTTAACCCCTTAACCACAAATCAAAAGATGGTATTTTGAGTGAAAAAAAAAAAAAAAAGAAATACAGCCAGCAATAAAACTGATGCTAGTAAGATTGCAATTCTATCTATGAAGATGTGTAAAACCGGACTTGGTTGCTATTTTTTTGTACTTCATAATTTTCACTTCATTTTAGAAAATATTTTAACTCTAAATGACCAGCTGAAGAACATACATAAATCGAGGTAGTTTGGGAAAAGCATCAGTTTCGCCTTTTGAAAATTTCTTTGGAATATTCAATTCGAAAATATTGCGCAGTAAAATCTCGGTAATTAGAACCCTTTTTGTGTTTGGACCGTTCTGATTTCTGAAATGTTCCAATTTCCGGAAATTTGCACTTTTCATAAAAATAGGGGTATTCACAAAGGCGTCGGAAAATAGTAAAGTCGGAAAATCGGAAAATTTTAGCAGCTTAAAAAGTTGTGCAAGATCAAAAAAAAAATTTTTAATTTTTTAACAAGTCGCAATTTTCCGATTCTCCGACTTTCCAACGTTTTTAACACGCCTTTGTGAATACCCCTATATTTTATTTTAAAGTAACTTTAATTGTTTACTATTATTTATGGGTTTTTAATATACGAATTAGTAATCATATCGTTAGGATTTTGTGAAAGGTCTACCATAGGTACATATCGCACCCCGGCAACTAAGACACAACTCAAAATTTGCCATTTTTTAGAAAACGCGATAAACAAAATGCATCGCAGTGTCAATCAAAGCAAGAAGAAAGGCATTACGGCTTTTTTTCGGCCTTTTAAAATAGGAAAAACGGAATGGAATTTTTCCTGCAGGTAGACAGGTAACTTAGGAACAAGATCCACAACATAACTCAAAATTCAAAGATTTTGAGTTGTGTCGCTTTAGTTGCCAGGGTGCGATATGTTCGAAAGTTCTCTTTTTTAAGCACCTTTCCATAATTTTATTGACGCTTTCAATAATGAACATCGGAACTGATATCAATTGGATCGATTTCATTGTTTCCTATACGGTTTGCATGTATCTATGCCAGAGCTGTAATAGATTCTATGCCTTCATTCACTTTTTAAAACTTTTATTTTACTATCCGAAGACAAGGTGCTTTTTTTTGAGTCTATTCGAAGATCTTATTTCTTCTCATGCAAAATAGGTTATTCCCCTTTTTTATTTAGTTTTTGTTTCGATATTGCGGTTTTAATCGCAATTTTATTGTTCGAAAAAGAGCAACAGAAAATATTTAAATACAGCACCTAAAGGTATGCATTTGAATATTTTAATACCAATAAATATAATTTGAAGCCTTTACAATCGGATCTTAAATAAGGCATTAAAGATATCCGCACATCATTCAAAACCCTTTCTCAAGATCTTAATAAATGGGAAAATCAACAAGAATTGATTTGTCGCTATTCGGAAATATTCGGAATATTTAAATGCATACATTTGGGTGCTGAATTTCAATATTTTCTGTTGCCCTAACTATAGTTAGAAAAATGTTTGGCGAACTTGGAGCAAAAGATTTCAAACTTGTAAGAAAATCTAGAAATTAGAACTGCGGGTTTAAATTTCAGAGTGTGCAATACATTGGAATGACCGGTTCTAATATCTGCGGTTCTACTGTACTCAGTATCTTATTTTGAACGGGATACTATCGATATTTTTAAACAAAATTCTTAACATATGCATGGATAAAATCGTATTTTTTTTAAAAAATTATTAGGGGTACTCACAAAGGCGTGTTAAAAACGTTGGAAAGTCGGAATATTGCTACTTCTTAAAAAAAATTTTAAACTTTTTTTTATCTTGCACAGCGTTTAAAGCAGATACAATTTTCCGATATTCCGACTTTACTATTTCCGACGCCTTTGTGAACACCCCTATTGTTCGATTTTATCACGCCCTATTCTGTCTACTATATGTAAGTACCTATACAGGGTGTTCCATACTCAATGGATCAAAAAAATTGAGTTGATTGGGGGAACCCATACAAGTAAAAAATTGTATGGAAAGGGGGGGGTTCATCTTGCATTCGAAAGGAGCTAGAGGCGCGGAAAGAATTCGACTAAATTGGTGAGCATACTTTTAGGCGGATATGTAAAACTAAAACACTATTCAGAAATTTTTAAATTTCTTACATTTTTTATTTTCTCATGCTGCCTAAAAGTGTGCTCAATAAATTTGATTAAAATAACTTTTCTGGGAGTCAAAAATACAAAATAATTATTTTCAAACCTTAGTTTTGCATTGATTGTGCAACTTTTTTTTAGCAACCATGGTATCAAATTGAAGAAAAAACTCAAAGTTTTCGAAAAGAGTAAAAAAAAGAGGCTCGATCGTATTTCTTTTGAATTAAATCACTTTAAAAGCCAAAATTACACTATTTTAGGCTTAGATGGTAGTACCAGAGAAAACGGAGTTGATTTATTTAAAATCGTAGTATGCAGTGTTAACGGAAAACCGCCAAGCTTTTCATATCATATGTGATTTTGAATTTACGGCCTGTAAGTGAGGAGCACCAGTGAAAAAACCAAAATATTGTTTTTTGCATGTAACTCCTCAGGGGTGCATTTGCGACCTCCCCTTGCCATACGATTTTTGGTCCATCTGGACCCCCCCCTATCACAACCTTTTTTTTTGATCTATTAAGTATGGAACACCCTGTATAAAAATATATATAAAATATAAAAAATAAACTAAAATAAGCAGGTTCTCTGTTCTCTTTTCTAGATAAACAATTCGCTTAAGTCACTAAATAAATGGTAATAAATCAAAACTGTTTCTATCTTATCTTTAACGATAATGTGACATATCTACATACATACATACATACATACATACCATAGCATTTTGAATGAGAGTTTTGCGAAAGAAATCGACACCGGGGAAAGTTCGCACAACATCTTGCCGTATAACAGCGAACAGTTCCTGATCGCTAAAATATTGATTCCAAACGCTCTGAAAGCAAATTTGTAAACATCTTCGATTAAAAGTTAACGTCTCAGAGTTGAAAACTCACTTTTGTTGACTGCGATAGCGGATTATCATCGGGTGCTTCAGCTTCATGTGGATTCTTTTGGAAATCGTTCTTCAATTTCTCATATCTATAAATAGCAAATGATGTTAGGGCGTAAAATTGTAAATCCCCGCAATGAAAATGCACCTTTTTCTTTGCTGATCGCGTTGCAAATTCCAATCCCTATAGTCAATGCTAAGTACACGCAAAAGTAATGCCCAATAAATGCTACGGAATTTCGATACTTTCAAATCACCATTGAAGGCGCGTTCGCGTATGACTTTATCCGAATATTCGTCTAGGTCTTTGAGCAGTTGCTTCCATTCGAGTCTAAAAAAAGAGAGAAAAAAATTCAATGAAATTCCCATCGAAGCAAAGAAAACAAAAATATATGTATGTTCCTATGTTCACCTATAACGTTCCACACTTGAGGCCGACGCTGGCATATTTTCAGTTTGCATATTTCTTTTTTCTATGAGATTGTTGGGAGGCTCTGTTTATTTTAATTCAATTGTTATCACTTCTTTTGATTTTATTGTCCTTCTATATCCATTCATAATTACAAATTTCGATCTTCGATTATTGAATTCTTTGTTCTCTGGCGGAAGTTCAACGCAAATGATTTCTTCGAAAAATAAAACAACAAGAAAAAAACAAACTTTATCTTTGTTTGGCGATTTGAAGCGTGATAACAATTCGTTTACAAGCTGCTCCACAGCTGTGCGGTGCGTGGTTATTCCCCATTAAATGGCAATCATTGGTTGTGCCTGCCAGCTGATATGGCTTGAGATGGAACACTGAAAATGAAATTTCTTATTCATTAGCGGTATTCACTATCCAGTGCATGTGCATTTGCAAGAAACTGTGAGTGTACTTTCGAAGCACACGGTGCATATTTGATCAAGCAGGATTAGGGATGTTCATTGTTTTATAATTATCGATGTTGCAAGCATTCAGAACCTTAAAGCGATGGCCAGTTTTAATCGGAGATAATACTAAGATATTATTAGGGCTCGGATTTTGTTGACTTTTAAAAATGTAAGGCATACTTTGTGGCGCCAAAATTTTTCTTAACAACATTTTGCGAATCAGTTTGGCGAAATGGAACTTCAAACCGCTTTTCTAACTTCAAAATAATGCATATTGAAGTTAAAAATCGATTTTAATCTTAGCTTTATGTGAGTTGAACAAAATTTTTACTCCCTAAAGTATGCATTAAATTTGAAAAAGTCAACAAAATCTGGATATTATTATTCAGGAATGTAAATACGATGAGGGATGCTGAATCTGATGATGTAGAAAAATTGTTGAAGAGGTGAACGACTCTCTTAAGGGGTTATTTTGATGTTAAAGGATAAATTTTACCTCTTCGTTGCAATTTTTATACTCGACACAGTCTGTGTCGAAGGTATATTGCGTTTGTGTGGTTGTGTGTAACACCCAGAACCAGTCGAGATAGACCATATAAAATGTATATGGAAATGATCAGCGTCACCAGGAGGTTCGATTTAGACATGTCCGTCCGTCTGTCCGTCCGTCTGCCCGTCCGTCTGTCCGTCCGTCTGTCCGTCCGTCTGTATACAGTTATCTTATCGAAGGAGTTGAGCTATCCTGACAAAATTTGGTATACGTGCTCACGGGGACATGAGTAAGAACAAGTTTGAGAATGGATCCGATCGGACCATTTTTAGGGGTACCTCCAGTACTAGGGTCTGTTATGAAAATCACAAAAACTGCTCTAAAATCAGAGTTTTTCAAGATATTTTGATGAAATTCGATATTTGATCATATTTAAAGGCAAGTAATAGGATTTACAAAAATTGGAAAAGTGGGCGTGGCAGAAGGGCGTTTTTCGAATATTGTCTCTTACACCCGAAATTCAAATGGGACTTGAAATTTGGCAGTTATGCTTCCTCTGTAGCCATAAACATCCTTTACAAAATTTTTTTGATAGGTCCATTATTAAGGGTACTAGAACTAGGGTCTGCCACAAAACTCTCAAAACTGCCCCAAAATCGGATTTTTAAAAGATATTCCACTGAAACTTAGAATTTGAACGTATATTAAGGCCTCCGATTAGAATTCAAAAAAATTGGAAAAGTGGGCGTGGCAAAAGGGCGGTTTTCATAAAGAAATTCAACAAAAATCGGTATATAGGGCCCCTAATGGCCTTAAACACCTCTTGATATTAAAAATTATTTGAAGATGTGTGTCTGTGTCGGGTTTTCTATTGTCAGGCTTGCCTGACTATAACACCCTTACTTGTTTTTTTTTTGAAAAGGTCAATCATTTGAATTTATATATTTTTATATGTAACCTAAGGCTAGGTTAGGTTAGTGTGGCTGCCACCATTAAGGGCGATACACTTAGGCCTCACATGGGCCCGTTGTGATACCACGAATAATGCGAAAATAAAGATAAACAAAAACTGAAAAAATGACATTAACATCCACGACCTTAGTTAGGAGTTGAACCCAGAGGGTCTCGCTTCGTAAGTAAAAACAAAATTTTTTAAAAAAATATTTTTTTTAAGTCAAAGTATGTATGTACTTAAAAAAGTAGGTCGTTGGGCAACACGGTATAAGCTGTTCAGGTTTTCTGAAATGAAAAAATCAAATGGATTATTGTTGAATTCGTCTGTCATTATTGTCGGTAGCAGAACCATTAAATTTTATAAAAAATTTAAAAAAATGGCGGAATGCGGAAAAAAGTGTTGAAAATTGCGATTTTTTTTATTTTGTAAAAAAGTCGTTAAAAACATTAGGGGTATTCACAATGGCGTCGGAAAGTCGGAAAATCGAAAAATTTCAGCAGCTTAAAAAGTTGTGCAAGATACAAAAAAAAGTATATCTTATATCCGGTTTTTTCTTATATAAGAAGCCGTTCATAAGAAAATTCTTTCTTATAAAAAAAACCAGTTTATAAGCAAATTTTGTCTTATATATACTACCCATATTTGAAAATGGGGGTGTTCAATTTTTGATAAAAACCAAGTTTCTTAAACATTTTTTCCATACAAAAAGAGTTTTTGGTTTTGGTAAACAGTTTCTTAAAGGCGGGTTTTTCTTGTATACGAGTTTCTTATATAGCGAAACTACTGTAGTTATATTAGGAAGATGTCTACCAGGTCAATCGGTTAATTCGTCTCAATGGTTGAGTCAACATCAGTCTTAAGTGGAATATTTCATATAATTTTGATCAGCCAAATACCCGAATTTCAAAAGTGGCATATGCATCACCAATTGGACTAATAATTTGGGACGGTAGGAATTTTTTGATGCCAAACATCTAAATCGGCTGTAGCATTGCCATTTCTTGGAATTTAAAAATTTCCCTTGACTTTCGGCTCAATTGAGGACTATTTCAATGTTTTGGTTTCTTCAGTCTATCGTTAACATGTAAATATATAGGTATCGAAAAAGTCGAAAAAGCTTATGTAACGTAATCAAATAATGACCATCAAATCTGACTTAGTGGGAGTAAAATTAAAGGTCTATAGACCTTAAAAAAGAGGACGAAAAAAACTGGTTGACCAAACTTTGCTAAGAAACATTTTAATTAAGGCAAAAACATGGGATATCAAATACTCACTGAGGACTTCAATGGGTTAAAGCCGCTGCAGTATATTGAACATGAATTAAACATTTTAAGTATCAGTACCAGTATCAGTTAAATGCTACTGAAGATTAAATTGCACTACCAGTTAAAGTTTACTGATACTGAAAATGCATACCGGCAGTTTAAAATCAATGCAGTCTATCTATGGTTAGAGCCTTGTTGATTGGAGCCAAACGAAAAGTATTTTCATTTAATAGTGGTATTCAAACAGCTGTGGAAATTGAAGTGTGCAAATTTTTCCCTTTTGTATGAACGACCCTGCGAAGAACGAGTGCAAGACTTGTGCGATATCATGGCGCAAATTTTTCCCATCAAAATCGATTTGCCCGGCCGCGGAATTTTTTCCCATACAAACAAATTTGCACAAACGAAAAAGTTTGCGAGGGTGCAAAATTGCACACCTGCTTGAATTCCATCACTATCTACAAAACAGGATTGAGCTATCGATGGCAACAAATTCACATGAATTAAAACTGAAGGCATTTTCGTACACAAAATTAATTATTAGAAAATAACAATGGTTTAAATTGAAATATTGAGTAGTGCTTAGTTTTTTCGTTTTTTGAACTCTAACCTAATTTAGTTGGAATAAAAAAGAAATTGTTATGTTGAAAGAAAAGAAAACGAAGAAATTATGCGTTAAGTTGAAGCGCATAAGTGAGTTCAAATATATACAGATATGCGATGTAGTGTTTATATATGTATGTGCGCTAAAATAAAACTTTGAACATTAGCTTCGTGCTTACAATTTGAAATTTTAATAGCGACTTTTTTCTAATCTTTTTTAACATAAGTGCTATAAGAATATTTTTTTTGTTTTTTGGTCATAAAGTTTAATTAACCCAGAGATCAAGTCAAGCGTTGTCAAGGTGGTATGAGTCAAACTTTAAAGAATCATTTTCTCGTTTTTGCCGAAAATTGTGAAATAAGTTTTTTGACTGGTAGCTTCCGAAAAATCATTAGGGGTATTCACAAAGGCAAGTTTGAAACGTTGGAAAGTCGGAAAATCGAAAAATTGCGACTTCTTAAAAAATTTTAAAACTTTTTTTTTTTGTATCTTGCACAACTTTTTAAGCTGCTAAAAATGTCTGATTTTCCGACTTTAATATTTTCCGATGCCTTTGTGAACACCCCTATTGTTCGATTTTATCACGCCCTATTCTGTCTACTATATGTAAGTACCTATACAGGGTGTTCCATACTCAATGGATCAAAAAATGGAGTTGATTGGGGGAACCCATACAAGCAAAAAATTGTATGGAAAGGGGGGTTCATCTTGCACTCGTAAGGAGCTAGAGGCGTGGAAAGAATTCGACTAAATTGGTGAGCATACTTTTAGGCGGTTATATAAAACTAAAACACTATTCAGAAATTTTTAAATTTCGTAGATTTTTCTTTTTCTCATGCTGCCTAAAAGTGTGCTCAATAAATTTGATTAAAATAACATTTCTGGGAGTCAAAAATACAAAATAATTATTTTCAAACCTTAGTTTTGCATTGATTGTGAAACTTTTTTTTAGCAACCCTGGTATCAAATTGAAGAGAAAAACTCAAAGTTTTCGAAAAGAGGAAAAAAAAGAGGTTCGATCGTATTTCTTTTGAATTCAATCACTTTAAAAGCCAAAATTACACTATTTTAGGCTTAGATGGTAGTACCAGAGAAAACGGAGTTGAATTATTTAAAATCGTAGTATGCAGTGTTAACGGAAAACCGCCAAGCTTTTCATATCATATGTGATTTTGAATTTACGGCCTGTAAGTGAAGAGGACCAGTGGAAAAACCAAAATATTGTTTTTTGCATGTAACTCCTCAGGGGTGCATTTGCGACCTCCCCCCTGCCATACGATTTTTGGTCCGTCTGGACCGCCCCTATCACCTCCTTTTTTTTTGATCTATTGAGTATGGAACACCCTGTATAAAAATTTATTTTTTTTACCAGACCAACGATGATCTGTCAGCGTTTTAAGTCCCTCAACACGAGCTCCTGTCCCTATTTACATGTCTTCTTAGCATTTGAATTTATTAAAATCGACAAGAATATAGGAGGCGTGGCAGACCTAGGAAGCCAGTTCTATGGAGGGAAGCTCAAACTTATGAAGGAAACATTTCGAGACGGAATAGAAACCGTTATCCATAATTGCTTGTTTAAATCACATTCGATCTGTGGACATATACAGGGTGTCCAAGGAATTTTCTGAATATTTTTAATACGCGATAGCTCATGTAAAGGGCTGTAGTTTTTGTTTTTGGACCACTAGTCTAAAAACTACCGTTATTGAGTCATTAGATTTTATTTTTCACCATCTCCATATTTAATTTTTAATTATTATTTGGGCTTTTGGGTCCCTAATTTTTCACTTAGAGTGAAAAATTTAATATTTGGCAATTGAAAAATTATAATAGAATTATTTGTTATATTAAATATATTATTATTATTATATTATATATATTATTATTATTTAAATTAAATTTATTTAATTTAATAAAAATAGCGTGATGAAATGTGTGAAAAAATGGGAATTTCAAGTAAATGGATAAATATTTAAAGGAAAAAAGGGCAGTCAGAATTAAGAAAACTAGCTTCCCAGCCATAAATAAGAGGTTCCAATCCTGGCTTTCGAAAATGTCTTTTTTTTTGCATAAAAAGTTTGCTTTAAAGCTTTTTATTTCGGTCAGGTTTTTAAATGATATGTTATTATTTATTAAGAAAAAAAAAAAACAAATTTACACCCGCCTGATCGGGGATCGAACCCGCCGTCTTGGGATTGCACAGGTGATAAAAAATTTTGCTACTAATTTCGTATTTGATCTTACTACGCGTAGTTAATTCTTGTTAAACTACGCTTCAGATTATTTTATTTACGGCCGTTGATAGAACCTCGCTCAGTGCGGTGGAATATCGTTAGAATCTACGTTATATATCGTTGATATCAAAGATATTCCTGATCGTAGACACAACTGCAAGGCTGTCGTAGAATCTATGATAATTTGCAATTGGACCGATTTAGTAACCTCAAATTTCCCTAGCAGAATATTATTCTGTTGCCCACACTTAATAATTATTCCGAAGAAACTATTGGTAAAATGTGATTTTTAACCTTCCGCTTTTGCAAACAAAGGTTTTTCATGCTATATTCGACTTATTTTGGTCATCATTGTTGGTGAAAATATCTCAAAAAGCAGAGAAACAATCACATCAACGTCCCTCAAAACTCGAGCAATTGAAAAAATTTTATATTTTCTTTAAAAACTATCTTAAAATGGCCAAATTATGATGATTTTTCAAGCAAATTTTTATTATTTCTCATGCCTAAAATTATGCTAAGAATCAAAATAAGAAAAATTCAATTTAAAACAGTGATTGCCACCGGAATTCGCGCGGGCAACGCACTTGTGTAAGTGCGCCTATGCGTGTGAAGCCGAAGCTGAAAAACGAAAATCAGTCTGTTGTCAAATGTCGAGCGAGCAGGTTTGCGTCGCATGCTTTCTTCAAATTTTAGATTTCCTTCTTAAAAATTTTCGTCATTTCAATTAAAAATCAGTCATATGAAAACTGTCGAACGGGAAGGGTGTATTCGCATGCCATTTATTTTATGCTTACACCCTGAAAAAGATATAGCAGCAATAAAATATTGATTTTAATATGTAAATTTTTTTATATGGGAGAACGTAGCTATAAAGAAATATTAAAGCATTTTTATAGCACTGCATTCTTCCGAGCATTTGGAGCATTTATCAAAAAAAAAAAAAATATATACTTATATTAAAAATGTTGAAATTTCTTTTATTTTTTTTTGAAGTAGAATTATGAATATGTTTTCGAAAGTGAACAAATCTCCAATCGAATGTCTAAATTCTGTTAGTTCCCTGGAAATCAGTAAAAAATTTCGATTTATATTATCTCACTGAAAATATGTGGTTCGCATTTTTTATTTGACTGGAGATTTTCGCGCAGTGCATGCACATCGTTACTTTAAAATACAAAGCAGAAGTATCGTTGTGTGGGTTTGGCAATCACTGATTTAAAAACATTTTTGGTTACTAGAGCGTGTGAGCATTTATAAATTTGAAGTATACTTTGTGGGGGGGGTATTCTTTTTCTTATCACCATTTTGGAAATAAGTAGCGAATTTGAACTTCAAGGGGATTTCCTAGCTTTAAAAAAGTCTTAAATAGGCTAAAAATCGATTTGAATCTTAACTTTATGTAAATTGAACAAATTTTTTGCCCCATAAAGTACGCTTCAATTTTATAAATGCTTAAAAATACACGCTCTATTGATTACGCAGATGTTTCAATAATTTGTAGCATGCTTTTAGGCATATTCTTTTTAAAAAGCGGAAGAAAAAAATTCGGCTTTGACCTATAATTCCCTGGGCATTCTTTCTCCAAAAATTTTGTAGAATCTTATTTCACTGGGGAAATTTTAATTTTTTTTTTTTTTTCGATCCACCTTAACCTACATATCGTCGGCATAAAGTGTAATCCTGCTAAGTCCACTTTTAACCGATTCCGATTTTTCGATGTCATTCGAAAGAAAAAAGCACACTGCATCGTCAGGCAAAAAAATCTTTTTTAATTTCAAATTCTAAATACGGAGAAATTAGTGATGAGTAAAACTGCTAAGTCCAACTGTGGTCAAAGTTCACAGCTAACACTAACAAGGGACTCCAACGTAGACTTTGTATGGTGCACAGAATCGAATTTAGAAGAGACTTCATATAGAAACAAAATAAACCACCCATATTTTGGGTCTCCTTCCCTACCTTGAAGTCTTGGAAAAAAGTGTTTTTTGTTTACCCTGTAAAGTTTTGAAATTGTTACACAGAGAATAAAATCAAGCAGAAAACTGGTTAATTCAAAAAGAAAAACATGCAAAACGGCTTCAACAAGGAATATTTTTATTTTAACAATTTTTTATTTATTTTATAAAGCAAATGAGAACTATACCGAACGAAAAGAAATGTAATTAAACATATTTCCTTCAAAACCAACCAAAAATGTTGTTGACTCAACCATTTTTCTTTTGAAATTTTTGTTCTGCTCGAAAATCAAAAGCAGTGTGAATAACAATGCGCCCTTTTAAAAAAATCATGGTTAATTTCCCTCAGTGTAGTTAGCAGGTTTACACTTTAAGCCGACGATATGTATATATCACAGATTCTGCGACGGAATTTTTTTCAGTGTACATAAAAAGTCCATCAACAAAGTAAGAAGCAACGCTTATAATAATAAAACAGTTTGATCTCTTGTCACCTATTATGAGGAGTACTTGAACTTTTTTTTACCCAAAAAATAATTCAAATAATAAAATGAGATTTTTTGTTAAGAGAGTTCAAAGTGGTTGAACCTAATTTTAATTCAAAAAAAATGAATTACTTCATTTAATTTTTTCTCCAATTCATAAGTGGCACTTTCAAGTTCAACATTGATAAAAAAAAAAAATTATTAAAAATATATTAAATAAATATCAAAACAATATTAAACGAACGGAACAATATACAAAATGCGTGAAAAACCCGCAACTGAATCTTCAGTTCTTTTTCATGACTAGTTTCTCTAAAAAAGAAAAAACAAAAAACAAAAAAAAACCCATTCAGTCACTGTGTCATTGCCAAAATGTAAATGCAATGGTCGGAATCACACCGAAAATTCTTCAATGGTCAATAGAATTCACTGTAGAAACGTGCGGCCACACGTGATCCGTGTCTGCAAAAGGTTTCTTGACCCGATTACTCGGATGCGACTGCGACTGCGACTCAGCGCAAAGGCCAAGCCGTTGAATCGACAAACGTCATTTGGACGCTTGCCTTCGTGTAACTGTACAGTGTACCTTCCGCAACGCCATAAAAATAAATTTGAATAAAAAATCTTTTGAATTTGTAAAAAAAATATTCAAACCGCAAAATAAAAAAAAAACCAAACTTGATTGGAAAACCGAATCCATTGATTAAAGTCTGAGCCGTGTTCAGGAAGCGTTCGGCTAAACGACATTGTCTCCGACCGATGCTCGATTTGCTACAGTTACCAGCCGAAGTTTTGCATGAGAAGCTGGTTTCTGTGTCGTCTTCGTCTTCGTCTTCATTTTCGTCTTTGTCTATTTCTTCGGCTTTTTTTTTGGCCTCCTCTTTCTAAGCTAAGCTCTCATTTTTCTGCATAACTAAAGTCATGCCGTACCGTAGTCGCCGCTATACACATATATTTACGTGTTGTTCCAATGTACGAAAATATACAAATAAAAATACACATGAAAATGAAATGATAGCTCCGCATTGATGAAGTTTTTTTTTTTGTTTTTGTTTTTGTTTTAGCATTACATTGACATTGACTTTGACCGAGAAATCCGAAAACCCTGAAAGCGCATATCGCAACATTGGCAGAGCTACAACGATCGAGGTGATTATTTTCGTTATGAAGGAATGCGGAAGGGGTCACGTGGAAAATTGTCAAAAAGAGAAAAATAATTTACAGGTTTTTTAAAAAACTCTAAGACTTCCGTTAGGTTATGTTTTTGGAGAGTTTTTGCGACCATTGATTTCTGCTCCACAATTTCATTTGATTGAGCACGATCGAAAAATTAAAGGGTCTGGCGGGTTAAGCAAAGGCATGCGGCATCATGAAAGGAATTTTTGAATTTTGTTGATTTTTCGATAGGTGCCATCTAAAAACACTGTGGAGACTACTTTTTAGATTTTTATTTCGAACGGTCCTTGAAATACTATATCCTTGAAAATCCTATTTTAATAAGCCTTTTTTCAAAATTTTATATCCCAAAAACTAATTAAGATAAGAATATGAAATAAACGATGACCGATTGCTTATATAACAGGAAATCAAAAAAAATTTTTTTTAAATTTTTACACTGAGAAAATTTTTTGCACAAAAAAGAAAACAAAAATTTAACTATTTTTTTCAGTGTATTTCAGTTTTTGTAAAACCTTTTGAATGTTTTAAAAAAATACCTTGTTTTATTAACAATAAGTCACCGTTTGTTTTATCTTTTTATCGTAATTATTTCTGGATATATTAAATTTTTAAAAACATGCCGTACGAGTAATGTGTTTTGTATCATTTTCGTACATTTGTACTGGATATTAGCACTAGAGCATCTATGTGCACTGGTAATTTTTTTAATATCTCACTGTTGCTCCGTTTAATTTGAATAAAACTTTTTTTTTGAATGAAAGCAAATATTTCAGGTATTTTTTAAATAAATTTGTGGAGTGGCGTCCAACTGGGAATACACTGAAAAAAATTGTTAAAATTATCTTTTTAGTTTTGTGGAAAATTTTTTCTCAGTGTAAAATAAATTTTTTTTTTTTTTAATTTCCTGTTATATTAGCAATCGGCCAACGTTCTTTTCATTTTCTTTTCTTAATTAGCTTTTGAGATATAAAATTTTGAAAAAAGGCTTATTAAAAAAGGATTTTCAAGAATATTTCAAGGACCGTTCAAAATAAAAATCTAAAAAGTAGTCTCCACAGTGTTTTTAGATGGCACCTATCGAAAAATCAACAAAATTTCAAAATTCCTTTCATGATGCCGAAACCCGCCAGACCCTTTATTTAATAACCAATAAGGGTGTTATAGTCAGGCGAACCTGACAATACAGTATCCGAAACAGAAAAAGGATTAGCTCCATATGAAAGTTTGAAAACTTTTTAAAACAGGCATTAAGACAGCGACCATTAGGTCCAGGTGTTTGGAAGATTTTCAAAACAATAAGGGACTCACATATGACAAATTTTTCTTTACGAAAATCGCACTTTAACCACGCCCACTTTTGAAAAATGTTAAAATTTCATCGTAAATTGTAATGTCAGCTCAAATTCGAAATTGAATTGAAGCATCTCGAAAAAAATTTTTGTGGTAGACCCTAGAACTGGAGGTACTTAAATAATGGGTAAATGGTATATATCCCTCTAGGAATGGAGGCATGTCATAAGTGAAAGGTGATGATTTAAATAATCAATTCTTGAACGATATCTCAGACAAATAAATAACATATATCTTTATATATATTTGCATATACCTACCTATATATATTTATTTTATTTTTTTTTTCAAACCAGCAGTTGGCAAATCTCTTTTTATCTAAATCCGGATCTTCGCCAAAGTTTCTAGAACATTGTATAATGCGAATTGCCGATCTCAAGCTTCCTGGCATGAACCATTCTTAACTTGAACCAGTTTCTTTGAA
This sequence comes from Chlorops oryzae, assembly GCA_020466095.1. Lineage (NCBI taxonomy): Eukaryota > Metazoa > Arthropoda > Insecta > Diptera > Chloropidae > Chlorops > Chlorops oryzae. Next base: position 1,404,211 of record CM035807.1, on the reverse strand, counting down.
ACTCGTTCGCTCCGAGGTTGTTCAAAGTAGGGCTGTAGAATTAGCAAATGCGGAAATGTGAAAAATCCAGACCGACTGATCGTATTCCGCAACACGATCGTTTCTTCGTTCATTCGCATCCCCCGATCCATTATTCTTTGAGTGCCGCTTTGAAAAATTTTAAATCCTATCATCCTTTAATATATATGTTATGTATATATAGCCAAATCATATCTGTGGTAATATGGAATAGTAGCTTAAGTCGACTTAAGGGAGAAATGAGTTGATGGCTTTGGAGGTATAACGAAGGGCGCTAAGGTGTGTTCAATCCATTTTCTGTAAGACTAGCGTGACTACTGCACTGAAAATATTTACTATGAGGAAGGGATCTTATTACTAAATGTGTTTAGCGATTAAAAAATTTAAATAATTCTGATATTTATAATACCCCTAACATAGGTACGTCGATGTGAAGGATTAAAAAATTTTTTTTTTTGCTCAAAGTGAAGCCATCAATGATTCATTATTGTAGAAGAAGAATGTACCTGAACTACCATGTCCGCTAGAGAAACGTTCTTTTCAAAATTGTTTTCTCAAGGATAAATTTAAAAAAAAACGTTGTTATGATCTTCACAATTTGAACTTTGAAGGTCACAATATTGCTAAATGGAAAGGTAATCGAAACAAAAGATACATATATGTATATATAAGATAGTTAGGCGTTTGATAATCAAAAACAGATACATTAAGACATAAAGATTTATTTCCATTTGCTTAACTAAAAAGAAACATGGCTAAAGGTTAAAGCTTATGCAATTGTTGTGTTCAGGCTGAATAAATTCTTTTATTTTTTCCTTTAATATTAGGTGTAGTAAAAAGAAATCCATTATTTTTGCATTAAATTGAGGGCTTTATTTAAGATAGTTAGAATGACCCGATTTAGGTCAAATATGCGCCGTTTTGTTCGATAACTTGTTGCCATTTTAAAGGTAATTTCATTATGCCTCTCTCATAGAATCCCTCGTTCCTATTAGCAAAAAATTGAGACAGTCGAATTTCAGAAGCCTCTCTTGAAGCGAATGTTTCACCAGCAAAATTGTTCGCCATGGACAGGAACAGATGGTAATCACTTGGTGCCAGGTCCGGACTATAAGGTGGATGCAGAAGAACCTCCCAACCAAACTCCCGGAGCTTCTGGCGAGTCACTATCGATGTGTGTGGCCTGGCGTTGTCCTGATGGAACACAATTCCTCTCCTATTGGCCAAAGCTGGCCGCTTATGGGCGATTGCTTCCTTCAGACGGTCCAATTGTTGACAGTAGAGTTCCGAGTTAAGAGTTTTGCCGTATGGGAGCAGCTCATAGTAGATAATTCCCTGCCAATCCCACCAAACACACAGCAAAACCTTCCTGGCCGTCAATCCTGGCTTGGCCACCGTTTCCGCCGGTTCACCGTGTTTCGACCACGACCGTTTTCGCTTGACGTTGTCGTAAGTGACCCACTTTTCATCACCAGTCACCAACCGCTTCAGAAATGGGTCGATTTTGTTGCGGTTCAGCAGCGATTCGCAGATGAAAATTCGGTCTATGAGGTTTTTTTGCGTTTACTCGTGTGGCACCCATACATCGAGCTTCTTTGTGTATCCAGCCTTATTCAAATGGTTCCAAACGGTTTTTTGTGCAATCTTTAGCTCTTTTGCAATCGAAACAGTGCTAACATGACGGTCGGACTCGATAATTTCCATGATTTTATCGACATTTTCGACAATTGGCCTTCCAGTGCGTGGTGCATCCTTGACATCGAAGTTACCGGAACGGAATCGACGAAACCGAAATTGCGCATGATTGGCTGTTACAGTATCAGGTCCATAAACGCTATTAACATTTTCAGCCGCCTGGCTTGCGTTTTCTCCCTTATCGAAGAAAAACTGTAAAATGTAGCGAATTTTCTCTTTGCTGATGTCCATCTTTGACAAGCTCTCAAACAAAACTGAATCAATCAATCAAAAAAGTGTCAAAAAAGCTTTTTTAGTAGGAACTGTCATCTTTCTAATGCCCCCTAGCGGAACACGATCGGACTTATACAACGCGAGATGCAGATAAATAACGCCATCTATTGGAAAAATAATGGATTTCTTTTTACTACACCTAATATTTTCGCTTTGATTTTGCTTAAAATAAAAAAAGAGTGCATTTTTATAGCCTTTTATTTTATAACTATCTAACTATCTACTTAAAAAAAAAAAAGACACTCTTCTAGTGACTTTAGAAGTCACAATATAGCAGCCAGAAATCCCGCATTCATAATTGCATAATTTTGAAGTCGTAAAGAATTCTTTATGGTCACTAGGTACCGCACTAGGTACCTTTGGTCTTAGAGAATGAAATAAGCAGTCGTAGATCTAAAAAAAAAAATCTTTTCCAAGGCCCCGGGCAATGTACGTTAGATTTAAGAGCCCTTCGTCTTAAGTAGGACAAACGAAAATTGTATTCAATTAATGCACATTATATACATTGTCTTGAAAAAATTTTTTTTTTTATTGTTAAATAGACTCCGAAAGATAAAAAAAAGCTTATACGACATCTTAACTCTTCCATTCCTAGTGTCGGCCTTAGGTGGCAATATTCTTTTTGTGCCATATCTCAATGGTTTTTTCAAATTCGCATCAAATTCTCCTTACTGTGGATATAGTAATTGCCATACTATTTTATTAGGTATTTTTTTCTGGCAACACAAACTACCCTGCAGTAATGAGTCGGTCAATATCCTAAGAAGGACTGGTCCAAATCCTATCGGTTATATTAAGGCAGTTCGCTCCATCGAATTCGGCTAGCCGGCGGTCGGTAATGAACGGGTTGGTTTTAGGGTAGTCTGTAAAGGACACTTTCATCAACTTAGAATATATATAAGAAATTTGTTGTTTATTTTCCTCATTTGACTATCCTAAAACCATACAAAATTACGACAATTGATCCCAAAAAACAGCCGTTTTGCGGACTAGTCCCTCCCCAAGGACAGGCCCATGTTAAAAAGATCAGTTGAATACATTAAAAGTGGAATTATAAGGGGACTAGTACTGATAACATGAAGGACTGACCGAAGGCTACACTGGGGTCAGTCCATATTACTGCAGGGTAATGTGGTCTTATGAAGGTAATAGTAAATTAAGCATTATTAGTACAGCGTTGCAAATTATATTACTAAAATAATAAGTATTTTGAAGGAGTGGGTGGACTCCCCTTAAATATTTTCTATAATTATTGTTTGTCAATAAAAAATTATTCCATGAAAATTTAGCGAAAATTAAGATACGAATCTGTATTAGCTTAGACATGGGAATCAAAGGGTTAAGAAAATGTTGTACAATCATAACAAGAATTCTAAGAAGAGTGCGAAAGTAACGAGGCAGCCTTTTGCAGATCGCATTTGGAATGAAGTATAAAATTTCGCTTTAATTTATGCCAAAACCCTAAAATACCGTCATAAATCAGTTGGCACCATTCGCTGTCATGAGAATTGATCTTCAAGCACTGCAAATCTATGATATTTTTTCTTAAGAAAACTTTCAAGTTGATTGCATAGTAAGCAAGCTTTTAAAAAATAAAAATTGACTTCTTCAAATCACGCTCAAAAAATCATTAAAGCGTTAAAATTTTCAATGATAAGAAAAAGCCATTGATCACAAATAAAAGCTTTGCATCCAAAACCAATGTCATGTCGCTTAAAAAGCTTCTGCAAAAATACTCAAGTTTAGATCAAGAAACGGCATTGACCCACTCGATCAACGAGTTGAATCACACATTCGTGCACGTACATGTATACGACATACGGTTGTATACCGAAAAGATGCAAGAACTCAACAGAGAGACACAAGTAGGAGAAAAACAAAAAATAAATTTACTTAATTTTAATTAAAAAATAAAATTAAACGTGAAAATATAAGAACTGTACACCCATGCTTTTCGTTATTGACCCTTTAAGGGGCAATATTACCAAGTAAATTATATTAGCTGTTTTAAGTCAGTATGGCCAACGGTAAGCATCACTTGACTTTTAAGAGCTCCACTGCATATACAAACAATGTACCGATTTCATCTCATGCGCGGGTGTAACCACGATCAAAGTTCTTGGTCGAGATTGAGTGCCATTCTCACTCTATCAACAGCCCCAGCGAGACTGCGACAAAGGGGCGTGCCAAGGACCAGGCACGGATGTTCAAACCTGACCGTACACAAGCCACTACCGGTTCGATTCTATACCCAATCTCCAGTAGTATTAAACTAAGCTAGCTAGGGTCCGCGGGTTTGCCAAGCCCGTAAACCATAATGGTTCCCCTTGCGAATATTATCAAGTACAGTCTGGTTAGTGTGAACACCTAGACTGAGGCACACCTAAACAGTAACTTTTCGCGATAAGGCCTTTCATAAATCATTAGGAGACGTCAAGAAACAAACGTTCTTATCGAACTTTTTCCAAAAAACTGAGAACTTTAGGGAAAAAATTTTTTTTGTGAACCTAACATGTAAATTTGTGTACATTTTTGAAATAAAGATGACAAATTAAACATAGAAAAATTGTGACTCGATAGTGTGAACAATCTCGGTAAGATGAACGGGTCTGGAAAAATTAGTTCACTCTATCTGGAGCCAAAATTAAACATAGAAAAACTGTGACTCGATAGTGTGAACAATCTCGGTAACATGAACATGTCTTGCAAAAATTAGTTCACTCTATCTGGAGCCAAAATTAAACATAGAAAACCTGTGACTCGATAGTGTGAACAATCTCGGTAACATGAACAGGTCTTGCTAAAATTAGTTCATTCAATCTAGAGCCAAAATTAAACATAGAAAAGTTGTGACTCGATAGTGTGAACAATCTCGGTAACATGAACAGGTCTGGAAAAATTAGTTCACTCTATCCAGAGACAAAATTAAACATAGAAAAATTGTGACTCGATAGTGTGAACAATCTCGGTAACATGAACATGTCTTGCAAAAATTAGTTCACTCTATCTGGAGCCAAAATTAAACATAGAAAAACTGTGACTCTATAGTGTGAACAATCTCGATAACATGAACAGGTCTTGCAAAAATTAGTTCACTCTATCTGGAGCCAAAATTAAACATAGAAAACCTGTGACTCGATAGTGTGAACAATCTCGGTAACATGAACAGGTCTTGCTAAAATTAGTTCATTCAATCTAGAGCCAAAATTAATTATAGAAAAGTTGTGACTCGATAGTGTGAACAATCTCGGTAACATGAACAGGTCTGGAAAAATTAGTTCACTCTATCCAGAGACAAAATTAAACATAGAAAAATTGTGACTCAATAGTGTGAACAATCTCGGTAACATGAACAGGTCCTGCAAAAATTAGTTCACTCTATCTAGAGCCAAAATTAAACATAGAAAAATTGTGACTCGATAGTGTGAACAATCTCGGTAACATGAACGGGTGTTGCAAAAATTAGTTCACTCTATCTGGAGCCAAAATTAAACATAGAAAAATTGTGACTCGATAGTGTGAACAATCTCGGTAACATGAACAGGTCTTGAAAAAAATTGTTCACTCTATCTGGAGTCTACTGTATTTCAAAAATGTTTAAAATCAAAATCGATTTTTGATTTTTATCATTCAAATTAAAAAAAAGGTTTTTAAACATTTAAAAGTTTGGGAACATTTACATATTATATATTTACATAAATATATGTAAATACGATAACAGCTCTGTGATAGATATTTGAAAACAGATGCTTACAAGAATTCGAAAGAATAAGTATCATAGGAGAAATTTCTTTTACGAAAAATATGCGAAGAGATAGATAGGATGGCACTAGTGCCTATATATATTCAAAAAGGGATATAGAATCTTGATCCCGGGGTCCGAGGCTCGATTCCCGGTACAGGCCAAACGGAGTGTAATGTTTTTCAAAAATTGTATCTTAGGGGCACACTACATTAAAGGACATACACTCACACAAACACGAGAAACCCCGTCGTGGTATCACAACCCTGCAGTAATGAGCCGGTCAGTTTTCTAAGAAGGACTGGCCTTTGACCGGTCCAAATCCTACCGGTTATATTATGGCAGTTTGCTCCATCGAATTCGGTTAGCCGGCGGTCGGTAATAAAGGGGTTAGTTTTGGGTAGTCTGTAAAGGACACTTTCATCATTTTTATTTATGGAAACAAAATGTATAGAATGTATTATGGACTAGTTTTTTTTAGGCTGAGTCCCCTTATCTGAGAAATATATAGGGAAATAATCCTAAGAATAGATGGAAGTCCTAGTTTTAACCTTTGTCCTTTTTCGGTATGTTATTGGAGTGAAGGACGGTGGTAGAACCAGATTGACTTTAAACTAATTTCTCATGTGATAAGGACAAACTAGTAAAACTAATGAGAGCACATAATAAAATCTTTTAACCAATTAAAGATGAAAATAACGTGTCGGAAAAAGTTTGAAAAATAACTGCTTTTCTTGTTCACATTTTATTTTTGTTCAGTCTGAATAATTTTTATATCTGAATATTAACGATCAATATTGTCTATTTACTTTACTCAAAAGAGTTGAGCTTAGAAAATTCTAGTACAATTCGAATAATAAATAGGAAGCGTTTCCTAACACCGTTAACCTTCGTTCGTCTTCGAAATTTATGAATTCAACTGTTTTTGAACTCGAAAAATAAAAATCCTAAGAAGTATTTTTCGATTAAGATATTTGCATAGATTCATGTTTCCTCGACAAGTATTGAAATAATTTGTTTTTTTTTTACAACAATCAGGTCTAAGAAGACGAAAGTGATGGAAAAAAAAGTAGGAAGCACAAAAAGGGAAAAAATCGCCGGCTTGCGCCAGAACTTGAATTGAAGATAATTGGGCAGTAAATATAATTTTTTATTTTTTTTTATTTCGAATTTATTTCTAGAACTTTTTTATTCACCGAATTATAGCAAGAGACTTATAGCCCAGGAAATGTTTTCGAAATAATAAAGTCACTAATGTAGAACACTTCACATCATATGTTGCGGATTTTAATATTTTATTATTGTTTAATATTTTACTGGGCTCCTTTTGCACAGTGTCCTCGCAATATTCTTGCAAAATCCTTTTTAGTAAGCCCTCTTTCAAAATTTTTCATTTCAAAAACTAAATACTGCAGAAAGATGAAACAATTGGCGACTGATGGTCGATAAAACAAGGAATTTAAAATAATTATTTTTTTGTTTTACACCGAGAAAAATTTTTGTACAAAAAAATTTAAATAATTTGTTCAGTGTGTTTTCGTTCTCGCGCCTTCTGGCTATTTTTAAAAATTACCTCCAAGTTTAAACTTTCACCAAAAAAAAACAAAAAAAAAATCAAAATGCAAAAGTATCTTTTGAGATATTTACAAAAACGTAAGTGTACACGTACATATGTATACGTAGGTGATTTTTCAGTACATAAAGCCAACAAAACCTTAAAATCAAGAGGGCGATTGCCTTCCTGAGTCGGCAAGACCCTTTCTACGAACGAAAAGACAAAAAGGTAAATGCTCAACTAAAAAGTCTTTTGATGAATTGATAATTGAGAAACTAAAAACATACATAAAACATAGAAAAAGCAAGCAAGAAAAAAAAAATGAGAATAAAAATAAATGAAATAAATATTCAAATCGTGGTATGATTGCCTGTTCATTCTGTATATTATGAGCTTAAAAGAGTATTGTCTATTGAAATGCCGATTAAGAAAATTTCATTAACATGCAAATCAAGTCTTATATAAACTCTTTTTTGTATAAATTCAATAAAAAAAAAATAAATAAATAAAAATAAACCGTCGAAAAGTAGGAGAATTAGTTATTCTCACAAAAGCAATGAGCTATGAATTGTCACCAACTGCTGACAATAATTATACAGTTTGTCATCCAACGAGAAAAGCCATACAGTGCGCGCCCCTGAATTGGGCGCGATGGGCACTAATTTTGTGGGTTTTAATCTATTTTTTATTTAATTTACAAAAGTAAGTAAAGATGTAGGATGTGAAGTAAGTAGAGTGGTAATTTTTGAGTATTTTAAAAAGAAGGTCACAGCCCCACTTATCAAACCATATCCGGCCGAGAAAAATTTAATGCAACCTTGTAGACTACACAGAGAAAAAAAAATCAACCAGAAAACGATTAAATCAAAACAGCTTCAACAAGAAATATTTTTATTTTAACAATTTTTCTTTTTGGAAAAAATAAAGATTTTCCTTTTGAATCAACTATGTCTCAGGTTGAATTGAAATTATAATTTTCAAAAATGGATTTAAATTTAAATTGTTGAGCCAACCACGGACATAATTGAAACGACAAGATATTTTTTAAAATAAAAAAAAACTTTCTTAAATAAACCCATAAAAAGAAATGAAAACACAAATTTAATGAACGTTCAAAGCAAATGTCCACAGAGCCCTCTGCTGAACATAGCCCCAAAAATAGCCATCGTATGGACTTCATCCGATTTTGTCCCTCCGTTGTCGTGGGACTGCTTTCGCAATGCTTAAAAAGTTCTAAGATGTATAAATATCTTATATGTCCTATTTTGTAAACCAAATGAGAATTATACCAAACGAAAAGAAATGTAATTGAACATATTTCCTTTCGAATCAACCAAAAATATTGTTGACTCCACCATTTTTCTTTTGAAATTTTCGTTCTGCTCGAAAAGCAAAAGGACTGTGAATAATAGAGCTGTAAAAATGCTAAAATTTACAATACTCGAGTGCATTCGTTATTTTTCGTCAAGTAATCGTTACTTAAGTACTCGTTACTAAGTACTCATTATAATTTTTCAAATATTGTTCACGAACGAATGACGTTGCATGAATAACTCAATGTTGATAAAGTAATCAAAAATCTCTCATGCTCTTTGAATATTTACCCAGTATTTAGTAACCAAATATCAACTCAACTCACTCTACTACCATACTGTTTTGTACACCCATTACATTGTACTTTATTACTCTGGCAACCATCAGCTGGCATGTGTGCAAAAAAAGTTCTAGTAACGAGATACTTTCCATCAGTAACGAGACGTTATTGATTACTGACTAGAGTAATCGTTATTTTTTACCGAATAGTAACGATATTTTACAGCTCTAGTGAATAACAATGCGCCCTTTTAAAAAAAATTTTGGTACAGTTCGCTAAGTGTAGATAACTCGGTATTATAATGCAAGATTGCTTCCCAGTAGCTTAATCAGGAGAGTAAGGAGCATATAACAATATATGTCACTCTCCTTGATATTGAGCGGGACGTTTCGCGCCAGTTAGAAAGAGATGTTACTCGTCAGGCAAATGAAGAGCGAGAGAGAAATACATTTGGTGAGTACCTAAGTGCTCATTTTGGTGGGTACCCAAGACCGTGGTGGGTACCCAAGACCGTGGTGAAAAGAGCCAAAATGAAACGGCTCCTGAGTGACATATATAGTTACATATGGTAAGGAGAATGAAACATTTCGAGTTATATGAAGATTTTTCAACTTGGTTTAAATATATTTACTATCATAATAATTATACCTTTTCCGAAGGAAAGGGTATATTAAGTTTGGCACGGTGTATGTAACATACCAAAGGAGTCGCGGTAGATATAGACATATATATATATTCTTGATCAGGGTGACAAGAGGAATCGATCTAGCCATGTCTGTCTGTCTGTCTGTCTGTCTGTCTGTCTGTCTGTCTGTCTGTCTGTCTGTCTGTCTGTCTGTCTGTCTGTCGGTCACACTTTAGTTTTTCGTAATTTACTCCTAAGCCATGAAAGATATCATATTGAAATTTGGCATGGACTTCAACCAGGTAAATGTCCGAAAAACTGCATACAAATTTTTTTCGTAGTCCCTTCTTGGGTCGTGGGAAAAGGTTCAGAAGTTTCAAAAATCACGATTTTTACCGTTTTTCCTGGATAACTTTTTTACTATACATCCCAGCTTATTGAAATTTGGTGTGTGTATAGCTACTATGTAGACTTAAGCTTTCGCTGAAAAAAAATTGCGACATCGCTATAACTATGGTCATCATCCTACACAATAGAAAAAAACACTCTTTCTCTTATTCTCATATCTGAATACAAAAATTATTTTTTTGCTTCTTCTGATTGTGTATTTTGCCGCCAAATAAAGTCGTCCATTATGGATAAATTTTGACCATGACCACATTTCGCGAAATTTGCAAAAATTGATTTTCACTATTTTGAATTGAGTATTTCGCAGCTAAACAAAATGTCCTCTAAGGGTTAAAATTTGATCAAGACCACCATCCGCGAAATTCGCGAAAATTTGATTTTCACTATTTTGAAGTGAGTATTTCGTAGCTAGACATATTGTCCTCTAACGGTTAAAATTTGACCATGACCACCATTCGCGAAATTTTTTTGCCTAATAATAATCTCGAGTTTTAGAACCTAAATCGAAGTACAGATAAGGTATAAATAGATATCCAAGCTAGAACAACGAAAACCGCAGGAATTTTCGGTAAGGTAATGTTTTAACATATTTTAGGCTGAGGAAAAGGTATGTGTGCAATCGGCTTTGCCGATGTAAACTTCTTTACTTGTTTTAATATTATTTGAAATATCTTAAAGAAAAAAATTAATGAATGAAAAATAAAATCGAAAATCATTCTTTAGCTAAAAGTACTTTCTTGAGAATGGAAGATGAATTATTCAAGCGATTATTTATCTCATTGTTAATCGAAAAATTCCATTTTCAAGCTTTTACTGTAGATGAAATATTCTACCCTCTGTTTAAGCAATTGCTTGGGCAAAGTGGAAGCAATCTCAAATAAAAAAAAAATAAAAAAATAAATATGATATAAAAAGTAGCAAAGAATTTTATTTGATATCCAAAAGAACAATGCGGAAATATTTATTTGTCTTTATGAATTTGTATATTTGGAAATGTTTTGATATTTTCGAGCGTTAAGGACGCGATTGCAACTGCTAACCGATGGAAGGCATAATACGTTACGTGATGCGTAACATGAGTAAGTACCTATTTATGTATGTATGTATATTCGCCTATCAGTTCGTTTTGGGCTTTTTCTTTCTGGGTACTTTTGCCATATGCTTGGATGGTGGTCTACAATTGGCTTCGGCTTTGCCCAATAAACACGTTTAAGTTCAAAATAATTTCAAATCTAGAAGCGTCTACGGTAAACTACAATATCAGATGCTTTCCGTTTGCTACAACTTATGTGAGTAACAAAAATAGCTTCTCGACCTTAAAGCAAAATTCAAATAAATTCCACATAAAATAAGTACTGGATGCCCCTTTTTGCCATTAAAAAAAGTAGACATTCGAATTGCCATAAAATTACAATTTGAATTCAACCTCAGATGCTCGTTTGGATTTTCCTCATTCTTGTTTTTCAACAGAATTTTAATTTGTCTATTTCTCTTCGAGCGGGCATCTTTGTTTGGGGGAAGGAGTGGCACTTTTAGACAGTGAGATGAGCTATTGACAGGTTTCGATTTTGATTGACTGACCATCACAAGGTTTGGCTCCATTGTCTTCTCCAATGGTGCTGATCGATTACAAATATAACCTGAGGGGTTGAGTGAGTGCTTCAACTGGTTACATCGTGGAACCAACAAATTCAAATAAAATAGCCTCCCATTCGAAATCGAAACGATTTCCTGCAATTCGATCAGGTTTTTTGTGTTTTGGAACCAAAGAATTGAAAAACCTCTTGAGCTATATATCCAGTTTTTCTTCTGTAAGATAGAATGGAAAATCTAGATTTCCAGCCCGCCCGCTTTTGGAGGCCATCGAGGCATTTACTTATTTTCCTATAATTTGAACATGTTAGAAATTGAAACCACACAAGATTTTTGAATTTAACATACGAATTCTTTTAACGAGATTTTGAATAAACGAAATACCTTTGTTAAAAAGATAATTTTTCAAAAAAAATAATTGCCATCTAAATATGATAATTGTCAATGATAATTTCCTGATTCGGTTTTACAGCAATTTTTGCGGGATGTCTCTTTAGGGAGGGCATCTGCTTATATTCTAGTTGGCTGTTCTGAGTCTATAAGTGACCTTCATATCCACTGACACACATTTTTCCAGCGTCTAATAAAAGTAGGTAAGCGTGCCTTAAGTTTCACAATATTTCGATTTCTGCCTCTCCGAACAAAAATACCCAATCGATGGCTTACGATATTTTGTTCCTGAGCTCTGGCTTTTAAAGCCAGCTATAAATTTTAAAGAGAAAACCTCTCTAGCTCCGATTTTTACTTTCGGTCCTTCAACTTTTCCCCTGTCACATGGGTACATATGTGTACGTATATAAAGTCTCCCAGAATATACTGTCCATAAAAACTTAATCATTCAAACATGACAACTCATGCCATAATAATTGCATCCATGCGGGGAATTACAAATGGAGCTCTCCCCGACATTAGCCAGCGTGTAACTAATTGACTAACCTTCTGATCCTTTTATTTATAATTTCTCCTCTTATCTAAGCACTGGAGAATGTTATAGATCAGAAGGTGTTTGTTTTTATATGCAATTTGTTAGCTTTTGGCTTAGTGTCTTGCCCTTAATTACACTAGCTTACAAATAATTATTTTTTTTATTTTTCCAGTACATCCAAATGTTCTTTTTTTTATCGCCTTGTAAGAACGAAAAAATAAAAAATTAATAATTCTCTCTCGAAGCCTTTTTATTATTTATATTAATTTTTGAAAAATGTTTTTGTATTCGATATGTGATATGTTCGACCTTTCGTTGATATTTTGATCACTAAGTGAAAAATCGTTTTAACGATTTTCCGGCGCTTATTCGAGCTTAAGGTCAAAAGTGACATTTTTATTTATATTTCTATTGTTCGATATTTCGCCCTTCTTCGAAGAGCATCTTCAAGAACAAAACCTTCCCACTGGGATATTAGAAATCCCGTCCTCCCATAAGACTGGCTTACCTAAGCTATACTTCTTTTTTTTTTTGATATTTCGATGTATCGATACTGATTTGGGAGCAGTGATGCCAGATTGTGGGTTTTTCCCCATATTTTGGGTTTTTTCACTCAAAAAACGTGACATGGGGAAAAGTATGGGTAATTTTATATCGAAATTTATGCACTACATTTAAGGTACATTTACTACTACAATTTTAAGTTACTTTTTTGTTTTGTTATTTTCTTGATACTTTTATTAAAATATTGAAATATTGCGTTTAAATCCAATGTTCAATTTTGAAATCGGTACGCCCATATTTTCAAAAAATCATTCTGGGTTTTTTTGTGGGTTTTTATTTTTTGAAAATGGGGAAAAATGGGATTTTTTCCAATATATGAGGGTTTTTTTATCGATAAAATCTGGCATCACTGTTTGGGAGTATCGAAATACGATATTTTTTTGTCAATAAGAAAACCAGTGTTGCCAAATCAGTGGTTTTTATCACTAAGACGAGATTCACACAGTAAGACTTTCGGATAAAAACAATTTTTTTTTTTTTGTCAAGAGACGCACGGGGAAGAAAAAAATATGCTTCCATACATATCTATCACATCCCAATGAGTCACTTATTAAAAAAAGTACTTATGTTTTTTTTAAAAACTGGTGGAGTTGGAACTAATAAAACACTAGAATTTAACTATACGCGTTTCCTGAAGGGTATGTACTGCCGATATATCGATATTTTTTCAAATATTTTGTTGATACTCGATATAGTTTTGAAATATCGAAATATCAAATATCGATTTTTTTTTTATTCTGGACACCCCTAATTGCTACCTTCTCGAGCAGAACTCAACAAAGCATCATTTGACATGAATAAATGATCCCTAAAATAAATGAAAATTAACGCTTCTTAGAATTTTCTTAACAAAGTTTTAACCCTCTAATGCCACAATTTTTTTCCAATGAAAAGTTCAGATAAGACTAATTTCGGGTAGAAAAACATGAATTATTAGGTATAATCTTTTGTTGGTAATTTGATCGAAAAAAGTCCGTCTAAAGACGGAGCCAGGATTTAGAGGGTTAAGATCGGCCAAGAATATTAGATTCTTAAGACCTTTAAATCTAAAGAAACAACTTAATTTTAGAGAAAATTCATCAAGTTTTCTTTTCATCCGCATCTAAAAAATCGATCGTAAGCATATACATATGGGCATCTCCAAACGGACGCGACATTTAAATGAGCAATTTTAAGCCTCGAATTCAAGTGCGCGGTAAATAGTAATTTTGCTTCTCAATACTTTCGTGCAGCTTATGCGGACTTTTATATATATTTCAACGTTTCTATGCAGTCCCGAATGGCAATCAGCTATATACGGACGCGACAGAAAGTTCACTTTTTCTAAAAGTGTAAATTTTTTTTTTTGAATTTTTCATTTAAAGTCGGTTCCTTACCCAACAAAATTAGATATTAATTTTCAAAATCTGAATGGCAAAGCTAAAATTTTGAAAGTGAAGGAATAAATGCAAAATAAAGAATGAAAATTACGAATTTAAGCCTTAAGCTGGGATTCCATACTCTGCGCCGATTTTTATCGGGCCAGATCGGCACAAATTTCAATAATTTCCACAATCATTGGCATTTAGGCTCACATTATCGTCACATATTGTCACAAATTTATGGGGGAACAATAAAATTGGGACAAAAACCGTTGAAGAAGATCACACTGGTCAGCATCAGAGTCCGAAAATTGCGTTCACACTTTCAGCGCGGTGCATTGCGCAGATAGTGGGATCCGGACTTTATCACAAAATCAAGTTGAATATTTTAAAGCTTAAATTTCTCATTTTCATTAATAAATTTTTCAAAATTCAATATAAAAAAATGCTTCCAAAAAATTTAGATGTTGCGAGAAAAAAATGCTGTATACTAGTCTTATGCGACAATCATGATCACAACAGTACGAGTCGACTCAGATCAAGCACTTTGGATCATCATTATAAAGCCGGTTCTATCAGCTCTGTGGGACTTGTTGTTTAAAGATTAAAAAATCCGAACGAAAGTTTTATGCAATCAAGCGCTCGGAGACACTTTTTACTTGAACCATCAGCCGACTTTTGATCCATTCGATAATTCGATAAGTAAGCTGCATTTAAGAACTCAGAAGCGATCGTACGATCCTCTGACTCGAATGATTTCGAAGCGGAAATCTTCTAAGTGCTTCAGTTTAGTTCCCAACAGACAATTAACAATTGTTTTATTGCCGATTTTCTTACTCTATTTACTCCTTAGACACGAAAAAATAACGAAACGAAAAAGTCCAAGGCCAGCCATACGCAATTCTCCTAACTTGAAAATAATTTTTTAAATACTTTGAAAGCAAACGTTCGCCATAAATTGTGGATACTGCAATGTAGTTCAAATTTGCTTTGCTTTGAATTTGTTTAAATACGCGTAAAACTTCCATCGCAATAAGATGTCAGTTATTTTAGCCAAGTTGGGTCCAATTTAATGCTAGCTTAGACAAGTCGAGTTCACACCCCGAACAAAATTTTTTTTTTTTTGTTTCTGCTAATATTTTTTGTTTATCGATTTCTAATGGTATTTTTCAATATGACAAGCTTTTCTTTTTATTTTTGTTTAATTTGCTTACATACATATATATTTTCAGAACCCACAAGTCAGATAGCTTGGCTGAAGTTATGTGCTTTGGCAGGGACGTAGCCAGAGAAAGTATGCTTTGGTGGTGCTTATATTGTCCATAGTGGTATATTGAACAATTATAAGAAATTAGCCCAAAAAAAATTTGGGGTGGTTAGAGGAAGTTTATAGAGTTGTGGACCAAAAACCCATAAAATCCAAAAATTTCATGACGTCCGATTTTGTTGAAAATTTATATATAAAATAAGTGAAAAATTCTTGGAATTTTTGCACTAAAATTAAAAAAAAAAACTGATTACAACTAGTTTAGTTAGGGTCTAGTTCCAAACTGGTCCAAAAGGGACTAGTTGTAATAAGTTTTATATATAGAATAAGTGAAAAAATCTAAGAATTTTGGCGCTAACATTTTTTAAAAATACTGATTACAACTAGTCTAGTTAGGGTCTAGTTCCAAACTGGTCCAAAAAGGACCAGTTTTTTGAAAAAATTTTAGTGCTAAAATTCTTAGAATTTTTGACTCACGAGAACTTTTTCAAAAAACTGATTACAACTAGTCTAGTTAGGGTCTAGTTCCAAACTGGTCCAAAAGGGACTAGTTTTAATAAGTTTTATATATAGAATAAGTGAAATAATCTAAGAATTTTGGCGCTAACATTTTTTTAAAATACTGATTACAACTAGTCTAGTTTGGGTCTAGTTCCAAACTGGTCCATAAAGGAGTAGTGAAAAAATTTTGGTGCCAAAATTCTTAAAATTTTTCACTTATGCTATATATAAATTTTCATCAAAATCGGACTCATGAGTTTTTTGGATTTGAGGGGTTTTTGGTCCACAACTCTATAAACTTCCTCTTAGCCCCCCAATTTTTTTTTTGGGTTAATGTCTTATAATTGTTCAATATACCACTGTGGCCAATACACTCATGTCCACGGAATTGGCCGAGGTAACTTTTTTCAGTGTAGTGACGCTATTTAGGCGAAATAAGGAAAAGTAAAAATGAGGAAAGAAAGAACAAAAAAAGCACACATTTTATGCTGAAAACAACAACAATTGCTTTTGCACAGATTCCGTTATGTGCTTTTGTTTGTTTTTTGAGGTGTCCATGGAATTGGCCGAGTTCAAAGTTTAATAAGAAAAACGTTAATTTTATTAAAACCATCAGGCCCATCTAAATTAAATTTTTTTGCCTACTATTGGAGAGATTTGCGTAAAGAACCACGATATCTTACAAAGAGAAACTTTGGTGGTGGCTCATTGATGGTGTGGGCGCATTTTCTACTGAAGGCACACTGGAGCTTGCCTTCCCGAGCTGCCGTATGAACTCTGAAGAGTACATTGGTGTGCTCCAATTGAACTTGTTGCCATTTCTGAGAAAAAATCCGACCGAAAAATATATTTTTCAACAGGACAATGCATCGGTTCATTCGAGCAAGGCGACCAAAACTTGGCTGCGCTCCAATAATGTGGAAACTATTGACTGGCCAGCCTGCTCTCCTGATATGAACCCTATTGAAAATGTGTGGGGACTGCTTGTTCGCAGAATTTATAACAATAACAAACAATACGATACCGTTGCAGAGCTGAAAATATTAATATTGGAGGCTTGGGAGTCCCTCGAAGAAACCACTCTAAAATCCTTGATGGACAGCATGCCAAATCGCATTTTCGAATTGATCGCAAAAAAGGGAGGAGCTACTACCTATTAAGCTAATAAAACTTTTTCGTTTGTTATTTTCTTGCAATAAAATTTACGTTTTTCTTATTAAACTTTGAACTCGGCCAATTCCATGGACACCTCAAAAAACAAACAAAAGCACATAACGGAATCTGTGCAAAAGCAATTGTTGTTGTTTTCAGCATAAAATGTGTGCTTTTTTTTGTTCTTTCTTTCCTCATTTTTACTTTTCCTTATTTCGCCTAAATAGCGTCACTACACTGAAAAAAGTTACCTCGGCCAATTCCGTGGACATGAGTGTATAAGCACTAACAAAGCAGCCTTTCTCTGGCTACGTCCCTGTGCTTTGGGAATGAATCAAATAAAAATCTTTGAATTGAATATTGAGAGCTGCTTTAATAGCGTCGATAGTTTCGAAGAGGGGAAGGTTGAAAAAATCGCTCATCAAAAGCATTTTCCTCTAAGTTGCTATCTCCAGTTCTGTCAGAAATGAAGCACAAATTAAAAAATTCATATAAAAATACATATACAAATTTAACAAAACTTTCCTCCAAAATACCCCCCTATACACTCCACTGGGCATATTAGTTTTGGTTGGAAAATGAATAAATTAGTTGTAACAACGAAAAGCCAAAGGGTTCGGCACTTTTGTTTTGTTTTCTTCAACTCACGCTCATGCATTTTACGATGATACTGATATGTATGTACCTACCTACTAGGGCAAAAATGGTTCAGTGGCTTAGTTTCCTGAACTTACGCACTGCGTGTCACTGATCTTTCGAATGAATATGGAAAGCCCAGCCTGTGTACAGTTGAAGTTTCAGCAAATAAGATTTGCCGTTGCTCAATGAATATTTATGCAGTAGCCGAAAAAAAGAACAAGCAAGAAGGCCAAAGTCGGTCAAGCCCGACTTCGATGTACCCAGCGTCCCGACAATATTGACGCACATAAATTTTTTCCCTACACCCTTCATTCGCCTTGGTCAACGTATGTTTCGATTTTGAAGCTTCTACCCCTTTTACTTCGCAAGTTACGAAAAATGTCCATTTGTGGGCGTGGCAGTGGGCGGGCCACGGATTTGTTTCTCACACACCTCTGATACATCGTGGTTAAGCTATATTTGAAATTTGAAGCTGCTACGCTTTTCCATACGCAAGTTACGATAAGCCATTATTTGTGGGCACGTTTTTGGGCGTGGCCGCAAGAGGACGAAGCCCATTTTATTCTTTTGTTACTTTACCAGTGCACCAAATATCAATGAAATGGGTTTTGTGGTTCGCGAGCTATGAGCATTTCACTCAATAAAAGATAAATTCATTAGTGGGCGTGGCAGTGGGCGGATATGGCCCATTTTAGGATCATACTCGGGGCCTGATATACCTGTGCGCCGAAATTCGATGTGATTAGTCCGCCCGTTTGGAAGAAGATCCGACCACAGAAAGACGGACGGACGGAAAGACAGATGGATATATACATATATATTCGTCTATATCTACGGAGCTTAGTTCGAGCTGTTACAAGATTTGCACAAAACTAATATACCCTGCTTACGTGCTGGGTATAAAAACGGGGGGGAAATGTCAAGGAACTATTTCGTTGATTTCGACTAGCATGGGCTGTGACTAATTTTTCGCGTACGTAATGTCAAAAAAAAAAAGCAATGCCCACATCCAATTGAAAAATGGCGTTTTATGGATAAACAAACTATTTCGTTTAGAAACAATTAAGGGTGTTATAATACGATACTCAACACACATCAATAAATAGCTATATTTGTTAAAATATTTTAAAAAAATCAGGTTTCAAGACCACGATCATGAAAAGAAAGTATTCTGGACTTTTCGAAGAGCATAAAAGATCCTCACTTGCCGAATTCTATTCAATTACTTTATGAAAATCGTTCCTTTGCCACGCCCACTTTTAAAATTTTTCGAAATAACATTTAATTCCTTATATATATATTTACAAATGTATATATTTTCATCCAAATATCGCCAAAAGCTTGGGTTTTAGAGCAGTTATTGCGATTCTCTTAATAGACCTTATTATTGGAGGTACCCCTAAAAAATGTCCGATCAAGTCCATTCTCGAAATTGTTCTTACTCATATGTCCACCCATCATTATATCGAATTTCATCGAAATAGTATAATGCCTTCGAACAGAAAACCGCAGACAGACAGACAAAAAAATCGACTCTATTAGTGACGATCATTTTTTATATGATCCATCTGAAATGGTCCTGGGTATTACACACGTACGTACAAACATAATAGGCCCTTGAAACTAGAGTGTTTCGAGTATAAATGAAGTTCAAGCCCTCGAAATTATGTCAAAACATGTCCAAATTTGAAATTTATTATTTCTTTGTATTAGGAAAATCAACATTAGTTGAGCTCGACGTGGTGGTAAATAAGAGAAGGACAACTTCACTGCATTTACACCCAATATTTGCGATGAATTACATATTACAGAAGCAACTGAAAGAATTTAAATTAATGTACATATCTATGTATGTATGTACCTACGTAACTTACGTTATCGAAATCAGAAATGATAAAAGAAAACTGAACAAACAAGGGACGGTATTGAGTAAAGATGGTTCAATTGCGAAAAACCCATTAGAGGCTTTCGGCTCGGTTAGCCCAGACGCAATCCATTGTGCCACAGCAGACGTTAATTCAAGCTGATAAAAACAGACCAAATAGCCAATAAGAATGAATCATAAAAACCGCACAGCGTCATTGTCATATGTGATATTGTCATACACAGAGAAAAAAAATCAACCAGAAAACTGATTAAATCAAAAGGAAAAAACATACAAAACGGCTTCAACAAGGAATATTTTTATTTTAACAATTTTTCTTGTTAGGAAAAATAAAGATTTTCCTTTTGAATAAACCATATTTCAGGTTGAATTGAAATGAATTTTCAAAAATTTAAATTCTTGAGCCAATCACGGACAGTAATTGAAATGACAAGATAATTTTTAAAATAAAAAAAATTTCCAAAAAAAAAACACCTAAACAAGAAGTAGGGATGGGCAAAAAACATCGATATATCAAAACATCGATATTTTTCAAACGATATATCGAAAATTTATGCCGATATTTTTGCTCGGCGATATATCGTACATCGATATACATTTCACGACATCGAAAGCAATTTTTTGTATATGTCCGTCGTTGTAAACATGTGCTTCACACATATTTCTCTTGAATATAAAGCGGCATTTTAATCGTTCATGTCTTATCTTATCGTATCATATCTTATCATTCCATCTGAGAACTCGAAAACGTCCTTTTGCACACTCCAATTTTATCTAAAATATGTACAGTGTACTCTGTCTTAAGCAACAACCTACGGGACCGAAAGATCTGTCCGCTTAACAGAGGTGTTCGCTTAAAAGGAAAGATTTGAGAAGCAGGAGCATTAGAAATATTAAATCTGTCAGTTTAGAGTAGTGTCCGCTTAGGAGGGTTCTCCTTAAGCAGAAGGTACACTGTAATTTATTTTAGTACAATAGTCAATTTTAATTGGTATTTATAATTTCGATATATCGAAAACTCGATATTTCTCCCCCGATAGTATCGTTTCAATTTCGATGCTTTTTAAATAAATCGATACGATATATATCGATTTCCATTTTGCCCATCCTAACAAAGAAATGTAAAACAAATAATGTAATTCAAACATGCCACAGATCCCTCTGCTGAACATAACCCCAAAAAATAGCATCGGATGGACTTCATCCGATTTTGTCACTCGTTGTCGTGGAATGCTTTCGTAATGCTTAAAAAGTTCTAAAATAATATCTTATTGTCCATTTTATAAACCAAATGAGAACTTTACCGAACGAAAAGAAATTAATTAAACATTATTTCCTTTAAATCAACCAAAAATATTGTTGACCAAACATTTTCTTTTGAAATTTTTGTTCTGCTCGAAAATCAAAAGGACTGTGAATAACAATGCGCCCTTTTAAAAAAAACATGGTAAAATTCGCTCAGTGTACTATATGTATGTATGTCCCAGTGAACATCACTAATGAATTTTTCCTGCTACAGATATTTGCCTGTTGAGAAAAATATAAAAAAACACCCTCATTTCTAATTATTCATCAATTAAATAGACGCATATTCACTCGAAAGATGACATTGCTGTTTTCCTGTCAATTTTTTTCGCATGACATTTACATAAATATTTGGAGTGACTGTTGAGCTATGCGTGATTTTATTTCTTAAAGCGTGACTACAAAGAATCGTTGAAGTTTTCCTGTAACTCAAGACGTTCGCAGTGCAGTCTTCATCTACCGTTTTTAAAGGGGGAACTTAAGTGAAAGAACGTTGAGTGCGGGAATACATTTTTGTATGAAATCGATTCGGATTTGTAGAAAAGAAAAAAGCAAAAACGTGGAACAACGCCGAAGAACGATGAATTGAGGTTTTACTGTCTTTTATTATTTAATTTAAGGCTTTCGTCATGGTCACAATTGGAAATTCAATTATTTAAAAGGCAGAAAATAATTTACTTCAGTTTTTCATTTAACAATAACGAATGGAAAATACATTTGAAAAAAAAAACAGTGAGAAATAAAAAAACAAGTTCGTCTGAGCTACGAGTTCTTTGGGAGAAAGAATATTGCACTTTGTTCCTTTTGGTCTAATAAATTGAATTTTAATTGAATTATCCTTTTTGGGCATCAAATATCCCTCTTTGGAGAGACATTAAAGTAGTAAACTTTTGTATAAAAACACCTGAAGAGACTATTTTCGTACTTTAAATCGAGAGAAAATTTTTAAAGGATTTGGCGAGAACTATAATAAAAGTATTGCAAGTCAATTGTCTGTTCATTTAGGTCTAGAAGATTCGGCGCACTTCGGCACCGCCTCCGAAGAAAGTAATGTGTTAAAGCTCCATAAATTAAAATTGCAAAAAAAAAAAATAAATAAACTTCACCAAGTAAAGCTCTCTAATTCACCCTCATTCATCTCTCTTTCGATCTCTTTCCTCTCTTTCCCTCTATTTCCTTTTCTTTCCCTCTCTTTCCCACTCTTTCCCTCTTTCCCTCTCTTTCCGGCTCTTTCCCTCTCTTTCCCTCTCTTTTCCTCTCTTTTCCTCTCTTTCCCTCTTCTTCCCTATCCTTCCCTCTCCTTCCCTCTCCTTCCCTCTCCTTCCCTCTCCTTCCCTCTCCTTCCTTTTTTTCGCTCTCTTTCCTTTTTTTCGCTCTCTTTCCCTATCTTTTCCTCTCTTTCCCTCTCCTTCCCTCTCCCTCCATCTCCTTCCCTCTCTCTCCGTCTCTTTCCCTCTCTTTCCCTAGCATTCCTTCTATTTCTCTCTCTCTCTCCCTCTCATTCCCTTTCATTCGCTCTATTTCCCTATATTTCCCTCTCTTTCCATCTCTTCCCCTCTCTTTCGCTCTCTTCTCCCTCTCTTTCGCTCTCTTTCGCTCTCTTTCGCTCTCTTTCGCTCTCTTTCCCTCTCTTTCCCTCTCTTTCCCTCTCTTTCCATCTCTTTCCATCTCTTTCCATCTCTTTCCATCTCATTCCATCTCTTTCCATCTCTTTCCATCTCTTTCCATCTCTTTCCATCTCTCTCCCACTATTTCCCTCTCTTTCCCTATCTTTCGCACTCTTTCCCTATCTTTTTCTCTCCAGTCTATCCTTTTTTCACAGCCTATGTCCTTTCTCTGGCTCTAGTCTTGATTTTTTTTTTAGTTTAGGCTTGATTGCGTAACACACAGACAGACAGTTACTTTCGCATTTATAATATTAGTAAGGATAATTTAAGAATAATTATAGAAAGGACCTAATTTTCAATGATCATTTAGTTATTTTTTTCTTCTGTATGAAAAATTCAACATGGACTAATTTGCTTTTCTCTATTCCACCAACCATCGCTTTTGTTTGCTTATGTTGTGCTAACAAAACAAATTGATAAACAAATTCTTGTTGTTGTTCAGCTTAAGGTGTGAAGTCGTAATTGATTTGCCAACATAGAATCAAAAAAAAAAAAAAAAATTAAGAAAAAAAAAATACAGATCGCGGTTTCATTTGAAAAGTCTCAATGTCTTCGCTTCAAATTATGTTTAAATATTTGCTCAGGTCAAATACCAATTAAGCGTGTCCAAGAAACCGAAAGAAGTGACCATTAGAATTGTAGTGGGATAAAGTTATTTGCATCGTTTATTGTTGGCAATACCCACACTGAAAAGTGATAACGTTTCAGATGAATTACAATGGAATCTGTTATTAGTGAACACTCCTCCTCATCATTGAAATTTATCTTCAAAAATTGGGAACAGTTCATCATAGGAGAATTTCCCTCTCTTGAAAACTTCTCCTCAGGAAATGGTTCAAACTAAACATTGCCATTCAAGGTTTATTCTTTTCATTCTTCAGTTCAACCATTATTAGTCCGCCTATAAGAGTCTTCTCTGTATAATGAGAAGGACATTTTGACCTTTTCACTTAATAAATTAACAATGAATTTGGATATGACTAATAATGCAGAAAATTTATTCAATTTAAGTTCTCATGAGCCGAAAAAGAAAAGCTCATAATTAGCAAAATAAAAGTTCATCTTGACCATCGATCGATCGATCGATCGGAACTAGAACTCCTTGATATGCTTTCATTGGCGATCTGCAAAATGTGTGTGTGTCGGCAGATTGAAAGCCGGCTTTTGTGAATTTTGAGAAGAAAAAACAAAGAAGAAAACTAAAAAAAAAAACATTAATTCGCCGCAGTGCGATGTTAAAAGGCGAAAAGCAAACTGTGTACTTTGAAGTCATTAAGCGTGAACCATTGGAGCACAAGAAAGCAGCAAAGGCAACATAAGCACATGCACACTATAGCGAAGGCAACAACTTTTGTGAGTGAGAAGTGAGAAGTAGTGATAAACGGCAAACTTTTGTAGCGCTTGATCGACGCCAGCATCGGCAGCGCCACAACGAGTCGCCGCTTCGCCGTTCGCCGCTCGCCAGTGGCGTTTCCGTCTTATGAAATAAACTCTAAACAAAAAACGTATTTAAAATTCGGTGTTTTCGTTTTCATGTAAACTGTTTGCGAACTGACTTCGTGCAGTCAGCACACACAATCGAAGACACAAAAAGCTCGACAGGAAACGGATAAGGAGCTTCGAGCAATCAAGTGTTCGTATATAAAACGTTTTTGTTGTGTCAACGCGTGTTCTATATCCTTTTATTTTTTTTTTATTTCTTTTTGCAGTCAGTGAATTTTTCACTTATTTTGAGAAATGCAAGAAAGAACAATTGTGAAATAAAAAACAAACAAAAAATAAGAAAAAAAAACTTTTAAGACCATTCAGTGGATATACAAGTGAGAATCTTAAAATCAATTTAGGATTCAAACACAAAAAAGGATTAAATTCGGATTTACGTTGCTGAAAATTTGATTGTTGCTTTTGCTTTTTAAGGTAAGAAGAACAACGAATGTTTTGAAACGATTTTGATTGAGAAACATTTCGAAAGAGTTTCGAAAACATTTTAAAGGAAATTCAAATTATGATGGGGAATAATAGAAGGAGGACAAAATAATTAAATAAAAATAAAAAGTGAAATTGAAAAATTCGAAGCGTTGAATGTTGGAGTCATAGGACAATAGGGGTATTCACAAAGGCGTGTTAAAAACGTTGGAAAGTCAGAAAATCGGAAAATTGCGACTTCTTAAAAATTTTAAAATTTTTTTTGTATCTTGCACAACTTTTTAAGCTGCTAAAAATGTCCGATTTTCCGACTTTAATATTTTCCGAAGCCTTTGTGAATACCTCTATTTATTTAGAATATTTGGGATCTGAGAGCTGGGATCTAAGAGAGGGAGCTTTATAAATCATTTTACTACGAAAGTCTATGAAAGAGCAGCCCCAATCGTCAATTTAAAAAATATTAGTTTTCCAGTAACCGAATCGGATTACTATCTCCTTCTTTTCTTATCCGTAAATGGCTCCTTCTAGATGCAGCTTAGCACGGCATTACTGTGAAGAAGAACATTTTTGCCAAAAAAAAAACCTTCATTATAAGCGAAATATTTCCTTTCTTAATTCCATTTACAGTCGAAACTCTCTGTTAGGAATTTTTTTTTAGGGACCGGGAAAAAATATTTATAGGGAGAAATTATTATAAGGAGAAAAATGGCACAAACAAGCCTTAAGAAGATTCGCTTTAGAGAGAAATTCGTTAGAGAGAGTTTCGACAGTATTTTTAGAATTGTGTTGGGCGTATTCTTATGAACAAATATTTTATAAGGAAAAGAAATAGTGTCCTTTGAAATTTGGACAAAAAAAAGTTAGAATTCGAAAGCAAAGTCAAAGATGGCAAAAAGAACAAATTGGCCGACTTTTTTTTTTTTCTTAAAACACAAGAATGTTCATGTTTGAAGAGAGTTTTTGAATCCATTATAATGGATAATTAATAAATAAATAAAAATAAATAATTATTTATCTAGCTTTCGAAAGCTTTGCTTAACGATTGGCAGTAAAGGCTCAGCTACTCTTGATTGACCCTCTGATTCCGGACTCCGTCTCTAGACGTACTTTTTTCGAACAAATTCCCCCTAAAAAAAAATAATAATAATAACTTTAGATTTGTGTTTTTCTTCCCGAAAATAGTCTTATCTGGACTTTTCATTGAAAAAAAAAGTTGTGGTATTAGAGGGTTGATTGGATTTTGTTTTGCTTGGTTTTGTAAACTTTCGTTTTGTAGTTATGGAATTGTTGGGTGCAACATTCCTTTGCTTATAACTTCTGTATTAGAGGGTTAAGTCAAATTAAGCTTTCAGTATCTGCTCTCATATAAAATGTACTAAATATATCAAGTCAGCTGATTAAATAAGGACAGCTAAGTTACGTTCAATCAAGAGTAACTGAACTTTAAGTCTGAGGCCTAAGAGCATAATTAATAGTTCTTTCGAATAAAAAAATGATCATTGTAGTTCAATAAAAACTCGTTTTTGTTTTGGTTTGTGGGCTTTACAAAAATTTAGCATTATAAGAAAATCAATTGTGCAAATTTTTACAATTTAAGATCTTATAAAACAAATAAAATCATTTTTTTGTTTAAGATCTTAACTGAAAATTTATGCTCTTTTGAACCATATTAAAATTCTCTCCTTGAATTCGAGAAAAAACCAAAAAACGAGAATAGCAACTTGAAATCAAAATAAAAAATAAAAATAATAAAAATTAGAGCTAAAGATTTTTTTTATCAAAGTCAAACATGAATGAAATATGTATGCGAATTATTCTCCGATTGAAAGGCCAAAGGCGTTAAAATTTTGTTTTGAAAACTATATGCAAATCAATGATCATCTGCAAGAGTACGGATTATTTTTATTTTTATTATTTTTTTTTTAGAATGTATCCAATTTAATGAATTCGCTTAGATTGGACCAAAAGTAATCTTTCGAAAGCTATTTTAATATGTTTGGGAATTAGATATCTAATTTTTTGAAATTTCAAATTAATTAAAGCAAAACGTTTTATTGTTTTATTATGAATTCTCCATAGCAACCGCAGCAAAAGAAATGCCCAAAGCAATTCGAATGCTTCTTTCGTTCGCAAATAAGGTGACCAGGAGTGGTCAAATTTAAAGAGCCCCCACCCTCAGCTTTAAGGGTCGTAGTCTTCAGCCCGGTTTAAGAACTTCGAAAGTATACATTTTGAAATATTTTCTTTGAGTCTTCATGCCATTTTAACTCAATGAAATGCCTTTGATTTATATGAAATTTTTAAATAAAATTAATAAGCCTGGTTTAAACTCCCTTGAGGACTATCATTTGAAAGTTTAAACCTTCGAAAAGTTTAAACTAGGTTAAAGACTATGGGCCTTACAGTACAAATTAAATCGTGATGAAGGTTTTTTTTTTTAAATAAAATCTTTAAAAAATTAACAAAATTAAATAGATTCAGTGATATTACTAAGCAATAAAAAAAATAAAAAATTTAAAATAAATAACCAAATGAGTTCTCTGTTAGAAGAAAATTCGAAAAGAGCATTATTTTTAAACCTGCTTTTTAAGAAAAACATTAAAATTTGAGACCTTTAGTTGGCCATTAAACAGACCTTTATGGAGCTCATTAAAATTTTCCGAATTTCGAAAAACCTTAAAATGAATGTAGCATTAGATATTTTCGATTTTTTGAATTTCGCATAATTTATAATTCCTGGAAGAATCTCGCAATGCGAATTTCAAAAAATTAATAAAAATTAATTTCATTTAAATTGTATTAAAATCAAATTTTTTCTTTTCGGTGATGCCTTTTTTCTCATACAAAAATTAACTCTAAATGAATTAAATACAGCAAAAAAAATTAATAAAATAAAATAACTTTATTTCTTTAAATAATGAAATTTTTTTATGAAAATTAAATCGATTCCTTAACCCTTTCGAGCCTACTGGGACAATACGTGCCACTCAGTTAAAACTTGATCTTTTTCTATTAAGACATGTGTGTCCCATCTAAAACTGTTATTGGGATTATATATGCCAGGATAACCGAAGGACATTCGAAATTTTTGAGTATGCAGAATATGTTTTTTTTTGCTCCTTTATCCATTTCTGCAATCAGTTCTTCAAAAAAAAAAAATTGCCTGTGTTTCGAGAAAAAACTCCGGCACGAAAGGGTTAAAGTAATATTTGAAATCGTCATATAGTCATCATGGCTTTTTCTTGTCGAAAAAAAATAGATCCACAGAAATGCACATGGTCACCTTAACGGCGTATGTATTTCAATAGAGCCACGGTTAAATACTTAAACTCACTCGAAATAAAAAATAAAATTGAGTTTTTTTGTTTCACCACGCGATTTATGATAGATCTCGAATGATTTGTATTCGAAGTTCGGCAATTTTTTTTTTTTGTCTGGAATTCATTCTTGAAGTAAGCCAATAGAATTTTAATGAATCAAGTTTTAAAAATTGAAATAAAAAAATATTTTAAAAATATTTAAAACTATTGAAGGAAATCCGAATTTCGATCCATGATGTCACACTCAAAACCACTCAACCGTACATTGACATTTTCACGTTTTCCAAAAAAAAAAAAAAAAAAATATTAAAAATTAATGAATAGACGAAAAATAAAAAAAACTGTAGACGCTTAAGTCCAGATTCTAGAGCCGATGATTTTCGATCGATCGATAACTTGATAGCGTGGAGAGGTTAATTAAGAATGCATATCAGAAGTGTATGATTTATCTTTGAGTTTAAACATTGAGCATACAAATTGAATGAGTTTTCTTCTTTATATAAAATAACTCAGCCGGCCTAAAATTACATTGTATATGAATACATTAACCAGCATACGTATGTGTGTACGTTTGTATAAAGTTACCCCAAATTGGTCAGTTGGGGGGAAATAATTAGGTATTAACAACGCGTGCGCCACATGCCACGCCGCATGCGCATTCGCGTTGGAAATTGGTATTCAAATTGCGAATTACTCGTATTTTACTCGTATAACAGACGAGCTCTTTACTGCACCTACTTATGTTCTAAACGATCTGACTATAAAAATCTTTTTTTTTTTTCACTTTCAACGTCCAGTATAATGATGACAACATTGTGACTAAGCAAAAAAAAAAGAAAGAAAAAGAAAAATTAAAGCGCCTTGATTTAATATCAAAATAAATGTTATTGAGCAATCGCCTTGTCTGCGATTTTGGCATTGATTTTTGTAGAACAGAAAAACGATTTATCGGAATACAAACAACGTTTTTGTTTTTTATGCTTTTAAATATATTATGCAGAAGGAGGAAATATGCAGAATAGAATCGATAGCAAAAAATTATAATCAATAAAAATTCGCGTCTCGCCTTGAAAAGCGTTTAACCAAAAAATCGAAAATTCCGAAAACTATAAAAAAAAAAAAAACGACCGATCGCGTCTTCAGGCGATCGATCGATGGTCTTGACGGAGATACAAAGCAAAAGGAAAAAAATTAAAAAAAAAAAGTACTTCGATGCATGTACTTCAGATATATCAGAGTTCACGTATCTTAATTTAAAACATCAACTAAGTAAACTTGAAGGACACTGGGGAAGAGTAGGTAACAACTTGACATCTTCTCATCCTCCTTGCCGACTACAACAAAAAAAAAAAAAGAAAATCTTGCGTGTAGAAGACAACATTAAGCAGTCGGAATTGCACGGTTGCATTCAAATTTATGGGAACGCGTTTTTTTTTTATATCGTTTTATTTTTTAACATTAACATTCTTCGACTATCGCCATAAAGTTTTATGTGAATATCGCTAAAAAAAAAAATAAGAAAATAAAGCAAAAAATGATGAAAATTTAAAATAAATTGCTTCTGGTTTTTACAAGATTTTTGAGCCTTCTTCTAAAGTACCTAGGTTTAATTTAGCTATTTCCCTGAAGTGACAATGACTCAAACGCTTTAACTGATCTTTATTCTCGTTTCCAATATTATAACTTGTTATGTTGGCCCGAAAACCCCGTAACAAGTCTCATCAAGCTTCTCGAATTTACCAACAAGTGCTGTGGGGGGACAGCTGTGGGTGCCTAGTTATTAGTTGAGAACAACTTATCTTATATAATACTTATCCTCGATCTATAGAGAGATAATTATTTTCAAAATATGTATGTATCTGAAATTTAAAGACTTGATTTTTGAAACTCTGTTGAGGGTATATATGGCATTTGTGCGCCCATGTGTACCATCCAGAACCGATCGAGATAGAACAGGAATTTTTTTTTTTAGCCAATTAGTAAGTGTTGCGTGTGCCTTTCTCTCCATCGGTCTTCCATTGGTTCCGTATGATCGTCTATCAGTAAAATAGCTTTATCGCAAAATGGGAATGAAGATTTGAAGAGATGAGGAGGGGCAGAATGGACTTGATTGGACCATTTTTCAGGGTGTCTCCCTCAATAGAAGCAATTAATACATTTTTTTTTTTTGACATTTTCAGACAAAGTTCAAGTTTATTTTTTAAATAATTTTAGAATATTTTTAATTATATTCGAAATATTTTTTTTTGAAGCGACAATTCGGCATTGGATCTTCCATCGATCTCATAAAAATTCTTTGCAAAAAATTGCATAATTGGTCTGAAGACCTCACTCACATTAAGTATATAAACCTATGTATATTGAATTCGGATCCTGTATTTTCGTGCTCGTTTAACTATAATACCCTAACTTGTTTCTTCTTATACTGGTTCGAGACTTATGTATACCAAAGAATTATCGTCTTTTAAAGATCGAATGAAAGAACCCGACAAACATTTGAAAAATGTAAAAAAAAAAAAAACAGAAATAGATCCCGAAAATTCGCTCCATCGATAACGATGATCAGCGGTATTGATCTCAAAAAAAAAATTAATTTTTTTTTCGTAACTGCCGGAAATATTTTGAAGCTAGTAGCGGACTCGGTCAAGATGAAATGAAGCTGAAAATAGATTTGTGAATATATAATAAACTTTCCAATTCGTTTAACAAAAAAAGATCGCTTGTTCTTGTGCTCAAATAAAATGCGAAAGAAACAAATTAAACGACCTTACATAAGACTTCGACTTTTGTGTGTTCGAATTTCGCAGCCAAACTGACTTTACCGCAGCACCGACTTGATATATGATAAGGCCAACAACTCTTTAACGAGTACAAGAATTTTAGCTTATTTAAGAACCATCAAAAGTTGTTGTCTGGGACTCTTTCGATGCAGCAACTTTTTTGCGAACCGGTTTCCATCTCAAAGTAGTCGATCAAAAAAACAAAAAACAAAAAAAAAAAACAAAAAAAGCACACAAACAAAATTCTAAAATAATTAAAAAAAAAAAAAATTCAGAATCTCACGCGAGCACGATTCTATAGTGCGAAGAGTTATATTAGCCGCTTGTCCCAATTACTGGAGGCAAGTTGTTGCTTCTTTTTTTCGCTCGCCTCTCACTCTCTCTTGCGATATTGCTCGAAGCATCTTGCGTGAAGCTGTGCGCGGCGGCGCTGCAATGAAAAGTCAAAGGCCTCAACATTTCAGCTGCAATCGCTATCGCTACTGCTACGGCTTCAATGTCGCGCGACAATTAAATTCGCCATAGAACGCGATGTGCTTCTATCGCCAACATGGTTAAGTAGTTTGAGAAGTCGTCAAATCCCAAGGACAAAAGTTATTGTTTTTCGCGGCTAATTTTCTTCAAGCGAATTCATGCATTTTATGGAAAAAATTCTCAACCAAATGTATAATTTTATAAGCCCGATTGCTTGGTGTGAAAACTGGGACATCCGAGAAGGTGGCATCGATAAATTAAAAAAAAAAAAAAGAAAAAAATTCTTTAATTTCGCAAAATCATAATTCGGAAATTCTCGTGGCGCTTTCGTAATTCTCAAATGGTTTATGATAGAATTTGATAGAAATAATAATGGCTCATTTTAATTGGCCATTTCAATCAAACCCGATGGGATCTAGGTTAGTTTTATTGTAAAGGGACTAACAACAACGAAACACATAGAAATGTGCATAAGGCCTAATGTCTGCTGACCCAATTTTTCAATTTTACTGCAAACCAGTAGCGCAGTGAGGGGGGGTGAAGGGGGCAGTCTCCCCGGGGGCCAAATCATATTTCAAATTTTATGAAGGTATTTTTATTGAGGCCGATTGGAGAGGCCGGTATTTCCTGCATTGTGCCCCCATCGGGCCCCGGGCGCCGAAATGTCTCGCTACGCCACTGCTGCAAACTGATTATGGTATATAGATTTAGGGTACGATAAATGTCGGATCGAAATGTTATTTTTCAATGGACTTCAAAAGAACAGAAATGATCAACACTTTGCAGTAGGGATGGGCGATATTCGCAAAAGTATCGACTTCGATTGTATCGGCTTAAAGCATATCGATTGAAAGTATATTTGTTTATCTAAAATATATATCGATATATCGACTATATTTGTTCTTCTTCTTCTAGCGTGTTCTTTACCGGCTTATAACGGGGTTCGCATGTTTTGAATTTTTTCTATCCACTGCATCCTCGATTCTTAGATCCGTTGCTTGGAGGTCCCTTTTCAAAATGTCTAGCCATCTTTGTTTTGGTCGTCCTCTTGACCGAACACCTGTTACCTCAAGCGTCAAATCTCTCTTTTCCAAAGTGTTCTCATCAGTACGTGTCCATACCAACGTAAATATCGACCATCTTTGTTGAATAAAAAAATTTTTTTTTAACTTGAAACAAACGTCTTTTTCTCCGAAATACACTGGCGATGGTTCAAATTTATCGTTCTCCGATACTGGATTTTAAGTATCGATTTCCGATATATCGAAATGAAAAAGATTACTCATAAATTTCGTATCGATGTATAAAAAAATATCGATTATTCGACTTTGCAGAAGAATTCTAACAGTGGCCAAACTTTTTCAGTAAATTTTGTCACCGATTATTAGGCTGTTCTGGCCTACCCAGTCTTGTCTAGCTAATTGTTATTGAAAATATTTCCTTTCTCGACTATATTTCTTTTTATTTACGCCTTTTTGGATTGGCTCACGCTCTTCCTGAGCTGTGGGTATGTGATCTCGGCACCCATCTGCAGGAATTCCGAAATCCTGGATCATGTATCGACTACAGATCATTTATATTTATTAAACTTCAGCATCAGAACTGGTTTGACTTCTTATGTTCTCGTATTGTTCTCCTTTAAATAAGGATGCAATAAGCATTTCAGGAAATAGGCACCAACCAAAAATTATTATACAGCCCGATTCTGAATATTCCCGGGGAAGGAATTCCCAGGGAATTTACTTTTCTCGAGAGTCAACTTTTTCTTTTTGAAATATTTTGTGGAAGAAATTTGATGAGGATTGGGTATTTGGCACATACCCATAATTTTCCTTCTCTATCTATTTAAAAAAAGGAGAATTTTAGTCTCGTGAAAAGTAAATTCCCCGAGAATTTGTTCCCCGGGAATATTCAAAATCGGGCTGACAATCTTTCCTGAAATCGATGGCATTTTTTTTTTTTCGAAATTCAATTCAAATCTTTCACACACTGATTAGAGGTGGGCAAAAATGACGATTCGTTGAAAATTGTTTCACAGCTCCACGCTTTATTGCTCTTAATACGAAATTTATTAACAAGTCCGAGTTTTTATGCACGAGTTGCCTTTCTCATGAACTTGTAATAAATCATTGCCAGCCTTTTTATTATTTATTGCGTTATAATCCATTTACGTAATTAAGCCAACCGTTCAATCATGTTATATAATTTAGGTATTTCACTTCTTTTTATATAACCCATAAAAATTCTTGAATGTCTGGTCGTTTTTTCTCTGTTCGAAAGAAGAATAATTTAAAAAAACTTTCGCGCTTCTTCAAACAAGTGAATCACTTCGAAGTACGAAGAAACATTAAAAGAATGACTTGAAAGAACTTGTTTCGGTTCTAGAAAACGGACAGGTTTTTTGGCAACGATTTGCTTCGTTCAATTATTACGATTAATACTTCCGCTTTAGGAACATGTTGTCGATTTCATTTTGACCGATCATTTTCTACACCGAGAGAAATAACAACAGTTAAATCAACTACTTAGAACATTCAAAGTAAGAGTGGTCAAATAAACTGTATTCCTCGTTAAATACACTGAAAAAGGCAGTCAAATGAACAGTTGAAAAACAGTTACTTTTTATGTTCAAATTCGCTTTCGTTCACTTAGACGTATAAGTTCGCATTCTGATCGACCGTCTCCGGAGGTTTCGATAGCTCAGTTGTTTAAGCTGTGACTCGACAGTCGTGAGCTTCGGGATTCTATCCCTGCTGGCGGCGAGAATTTTTCTGAATTTTTTTTTTAATTACAGTTTTTTTTTTGTTCAGAGTGTAGTTGTTTTAAAAGACAAAAATTTTCTCCTAAATTTTTAAGGTTTTAATTTATTTCAATTTTTTTTTTAATGGTTCATTTTCAAGCAAAAAATTTTGGGAGTGAAACAATTCCTTAAGCACGTTCCCCAAAACTTGAGCAACCATAAGCTAAAGTGAGCATTTTGACCAACAAATAAAATTCGTTCGTTTAGCGTAATGGTTAAGAAGTTCGCCCAGCGAAGTGGAGGTCAGCGGTTCAAGGCTCGGCCGAGGCGAGAAAATTTAAAGAGATGACAGAGAAAAAGATTTAAATAGAAACAAATAAATAAAGAAAAAATATAATAATTTAATAAAAAAAAAAAAATATTTATAAAAGAAGATAAAAAAATGTCAAAGCAAAAAATTAATTATTTTTTCCTAGTCGCTGGTGACAGTTGATTGAACTGCGAGACAGTTATATCAACCATCAGGTAGTTATATCCTTTTTGACTGTGTTTGTACTGTTGAGTTGACCGCTACTGTACATAAGTTAACAATTAACGGTGAACTCGGTTATTTTAACGTGCTTTTTCAGTTAATATAACTACCTTTTTCTCTCGGTGTATGCTTTTCATAACAGTTGATGCAGATTTTTTTTTAAGAATTACGCTCAGCTTTGCCAACTGGAGTACACAATTCTTATGCAGATAAAATCACAGATCACACAAGACAAATGGATGCTTTTGTGATTGTGAAAATTCTTGACTTCTTCTAATTTTTTTTTCATTTTTTTTATTTTTTAATATTAAAAAAACCGATAAGGAAGAAGGAAAAAGTTCTCATGGCTACGCCAATTCAATAATTTATTTTTTTTCCCAATAGATGAAAACTTGTTTGAGGAAATTTATTTTTCCGCGATTTTGTTCTAACCTTCAAAAGTGGTTTGATTGCTTAAATTGATTGGTTTTTTTTTTTTTTTTTTTGTTTTTGTCGAGTTTTTAGGGATTTCGTGCGAATGATTCTAGAAGTTAACAAAATTAATATATGACTAAATGATTAGATAATCGAATATTCGAGTGAATCATGATAATTAGAAAACTAGCACCTTCTAATGTATCAAGGCCGATTTCTAACATATTTGCCTATAGTGCATTAAGTATTTTCTGGAAATAAAAAACAAAATCAAAAGTCTACATAAACACGTTCTTGCAAAGAGGAAGTCTTAAATCATTAGCATTTTAGTACATTGATGATTTTAAAAACTTTAGTTTTGTTTTGTTATTAGTAAGTTTATAGTCCTTACATGTCCGGGGGCTTCGCTGTCATGCTTAGCGTACCAGTCTTATATCATTCAGGGGTATAACCACAATCAAAATCTATGGTCAAGATTTGGTGCCATCCCCACCTCATCAATAACCACAGGCCAAGCGAGACTGCCACAAGGGTGCTTCTCAAAGACCAGGTACGACCAATTTGGTCTTGGTGCTCCAGCAGGGGCAGACTTGGCCCATGGGCAACCGGAGATAAGCCCGGTGGCCCGCTGTGCTTTTTAGCTGTTAGGTTTTTTTTTTTTTTCTTAGGTAACGAAGCCCCGTTTTTCAAAAACCCGGTGGGACCTTTGACCCATGGTCCCCGCAGTAAAATGTTAATAAACGCCACTACCAGTTCCAATTCCACACACAATATTCAGTACTGTGAAACTGTTGGCTATGGTTGTCAAACCTCTAACCATCCGAGGACGGTCCCCTTGCAGGAAGTGAGGCTTCATGTATCGGTTGTGCTCTCAAAGAGTACCTATACAAAATATAATCAAAGTCTGAAGATTAAGCTTCTCGGTGAAGTTCTCAAGACTTCTCGAACTGGCGAAGAACTTTTTCTTAAAATACAATAAGTTGAAGAAAACTCGGGAAGATAAGAATATTTCAAAGCCTAAACGAGCTGAGTTTCTTCAAAGCCTTATTGTTTTATCTGGTACTGTTATTCTCTCCAAATGCTCTAGAAAAAAACCCTTATGATAAGCTTTTACCCCTTTCGTCTTAATGTTTTTTTTTTACTCCGAACTACTTGGGTGTATGTATTCCATTCATTGATAAATCTAAACTATTAATCATTTTTACACTCTCTGATTTATCCAACGCCAAGTTATGCCATTGTTTTCGTTTTGCATAAGCCCGCTTTTTTGATGACTGTCATGAGATGACGCAAATGCGGTCTCGTTGCCAAGAGTTGTCATTCGCATTTGTGTAGTGCCTCAATAGTTTCACTGCCTCTCTCACTCCTTGAAATTACGTGCTTTGAATTCTTAGGTGGATTGTATATTTGCTTAGTACTTTTTTCCCCAATCCATTCTAATATCTGGAGACAGTTGACTGAACAACAAACGCTTTTTCTATTTCTTTTCCAGATGGCACCCAATCTGATTGGAAGTACCTTTATCTTGGCTGAGACGGCAATTGGAAATAATAGTAGCAACGATGTCAATAACAATAAAAGCATGACCACAGCCGCGGCGTCTAGCAATGATCGTGTACCCAGCCAAGGTGAACCCGCCGTCATGGGTGCGAGCGCACAGACACCGAATGGAAAGGCATTAACAGCAGCAAAGTCTGATACATCCGTTAGTGGGAGCGGTAAGACGCCATATAAAATGGAAATCGTTTGGGGGAACATTGGGCTCTTCATTATTTTACACTCTTCGGCGTTGTATGGTCTATATTTGATCTTTGCTGAGAATGCCTATCTTGAGTTCTTGTTCAGTAAGTTTGCTGTGTTTTTGTAAAGAATACGGGTTAGAGTGGAATTGATCATGTTGATCTGTTTATCTATGTGCAGGTTACATTGCTGCATTCTTGGGTGGACTTGGAATTACGGCTGGTGTACATCGTCTTTGGTCTCATCGTGCCTATAAAGCAAGAATGCCGTTACGTATCTTCTTGATGTTGTGCCAATCGTTGGCTTTCCAAAATAGCATATACGAATGGACTCGCGATCATCGTGTGCATCATAAATTCACGGACACCGATGCTGATCCACATAATTCGAGACGTGGTTTCTTCTTCTCCCATATGGGTTGGCTATTGTGCAAGAAACATCCCGATGTTAAAGAGAAGGGAAAACAAATCGATATGAGTGATCTCGAGGCCGATCCAGTTGTCATGTTCCAAAAGAAGTATGGGGTGTTTTTTTTCATTCCATCCTCACGAAACTTATAATTCTGTTCTCTAATCTATCGTCCATAGGTACTACTTTGTTGTGATGCCAATTTGCTGTTTTGTTTTGCCTGCACTCTTCCCGTATTTCTACATGCGTTCATCGCTTAAGATTTGCTTCTTCGTTTGCTCCATGCTAAGGTATTGTCTATCGTTGCATGCAACCTGGTTGGTCAACAGTGCTGCCCATTTCTATGGCATGAGACCGTACGATAAATCGATTAGCTCAGTGGAAAGTAAATTTGTTGCAATTATCGCATTCGGCGAGGGATGGCACAACTATCATCATGTCTTCCCATGGGACTACAAAGCGGCTGAATTGGGAACTTACGGATACAATTGGACAACGGCATTCTTGAACGTAATGGCTAGAATCGGTAAATTGAATATACACTTTTGATGCTCATTTATTATTGGAAATGATTTGACGAAATCCCTTTTTTTTATATTTAGGTCAAGCTTACGATTTGAAAACTGTCTCGAAGGAAATGGTGCTCAAGCGCGTTCAACGTACTGGCGATGGAACATACCACTCCGTTACCGATATGAATAATAATAATAGCACAGTTGATAACGATACGGTAACGCAAGAAATGCTCGCAAATTTGGATCATGATAATGAGCAAAATCTAGTGTGGGGCTGGGACGATAAGGATATATGTGAGGAAGATCGTAAATCCGCTTTTATCATAGAAAAGAAAGATGAATAGAAGAGAACGAGAATTATTGGCGGCAAATCATTTTCATCATAACTATTAGGAGTACAGTATTTAATTATATTAATTATAATTGGTGCCTGTTACTATCTTACGATCACACATACTCGCATGTGCACGGGGCTCTGAGGGTAATGGCAAAAATTAAGGATTTCCTAGCCTTCGTTATGTCTTCAAGCATCGGATGGCCTGTGTTCTCGGTTCCGCGAATAACGAAGGGCACAGAATTATGAGAACAACTCTTGGACCCTTCAAAGAATCAAAAAGAAAAATCAAAAAAGAAAAAACAAAAAACCTTAAGAGAATTTAGATGGTCATAAAATTCTTTCATAGCTTTAAGAATGCCAGTTTTTAGAGGAAACTTGCAGTTATGTTTCTAAATTAGTTTGTAAATTTAAAAAAAAACAAAACAAAACAAAACAACTACAAAATATCAATCAAACGCACGAGGTTCTATAGTAAGAGTATCGTTATAAGGCAAATTACACGAATAAGGCTTGTTTAGACTCTAAGTTTATCGCTTGTAGTGTTGTAGATTTATGATTTGTTTTCTTCTTTTTTAATTTTTTTAATTTTTAATTACATTTGTACTTGAAAATACAATTTGATATTTTAACCAAAAACTAAATATAAATAGAAAACTCCTGAACTATCGTTGTATTCATTTCCATGGAAAGGGATTATTTCCTAAGGCTCATAGGGTTCAAGTCAGTTTGAACTTTTTGCTGGCTTCAATTTTCAAATGATGATCTTCAGGATGATTTAATTAATTTTAGATGAAAATCTTTGAAAAGTTCGAATACAGAAAAGGTATTTCTTTCAATTAAATTGACATGAAGACTCAAAGAATATATTTGAGAATATTCCTAATTTATTAATTAAAAGAAAGTTCTACACACATAAAAATATGACCCCATAAAACCGATAAGATACCCTTATTGAGCGATTTTATAGAGAAATCTGTTTAAACTATATGAACGATGTGCTTTTTCCATACAGAAAACTCTTTGAATGCATAGAGAAAATCTTATTGAAACATTTTTAATAGATATTCTCATATATTTAATGTGAATATCTTATTATTTTTATTGAAGAATATAGAAAACTTCTTGATATAGTAAAATAATAAGGTGACGATATCAATCAAACTATGTGACATTCTTATAAAAGTGACCTTTTGATAAGTTATCCTTATCGCTTTAAGAAGAAGCCTTTTTAATATTCAAAGCAAAACTTATTGATTTAAAAGAAGTATATAAATTCCGTATTCATTCCATAGATTAAAAAGACAAAACAGTTTTTTTTCACCTACATTGATATAATCAATCTAGCAAGCTGAAATCATATCTCGCGATGGCGTAGTTGAAGTGTCCTAGACTTGTAATCTGAAAGGTCCGAGTTCGAACCCCGCCGCAGGCCAAAGAAGTTGTGTAAAAATTGAGGATTAAACAGGCAAGTAAATTTTAAGGAAAAAATACGGGGAGCAGAAAGTAAATTGGACACGAACCAATAAAAACAAGTTGCTTTCATTGCGCCTTCCAAAACGTCACGCACAAGCTCTTTCAAGAAATTCCTATAGAATTTTTTTTTTTAATTTTTCAATGATAAAAAGATTTTTTTAAATAATGTAAATTATCTACTTTTCCCAAAAAAAAAAAAAAAAAGGGGCTCGCTGGACCAGGGATCGAACCCGCCGACCTGGTTTTTTACAAGAATTCATATCAAAATGATAAGTTATCTTCTTAACTTTTCGTTAAATTTTTTGTTAAAATAAACGATTAGTTTTTCTCTATGGTTTCAATAAGACAATCTTCTTGGATAAAAACCATTGAGAAATCTTATTGTTTTTCTTCCATTTTATGTGGTCCTTTACAGGATACAGTCGATACCTTGGATATTTGGAAACTCGAACTGAGGGTTATATAGCTTATTACTTTGGTATTTTAACTTTACAAAACCCTAGCGAGGAGGCCGTTCAAAAAACATCAGGATAGAGTATGAAACAACCCAGCGAACAATTATATCAGACATGTGACATCCCAGTAAAAAATAGGATTACTCAAAGATTAATCTTGGATTACTCCGTTTGGAGCAAAGGATTACTCCTCAAATCTCCGAGCCTCAATTATTTTGTACTCCTTTTCAGCATTGCATGTCCTTACGGGCGAGCAATCCTTTTGAGCTCCCAATGGAGATAAAAAAGACTACTCTTTTTGACCTCCGAATGGAGGACAGACCGATTCTGAATATTCCCGGGGAATTTACTTTTCTCGAGACAAAAATTCTCCTTTTTCAAATAGATAGGATAAGAAAAATTATGGGTATGGGTCAAATACCCAATCCCTATCAAATTTCTTCCCCAAAATATTTAAGAAAGAAAAATTTTACTCTCGAGAAAAGTGAATTCGTTCCCCGGGAATATTCAGAATCGGTCTGAAGGACCTTTCGGGCTAGTTGGAGACACGCTTTTGGCACACACAATATATGAAAAAATCAATGTCAAATACATGTGTGTTCATCGACCTTCCCATGGAGAGAGACGCATTCATTTCGGACTCTAACGGGAGCTCAATATGAGGGCTTACTCTCCGAATTAGTGCTATCGATCGTTCCCTGTAGGAATTTGAACTAGTGTCGTACTAGTACATTACTAGTGCAAAAGCCACCAGTGCTAGTTCTTTTCTATACCCTTGTCCATATAAAATTCTGTCGAAAATCAGTATAACATCTGTACAGGAAAGCACTAGTACAGTATGCACCAGAATTATTCTAGTACTTTTCGATCCAATTGGGTAAATTTGCACCAGTTAAATACTAGTGATGTTTACGGGAAAAAGGTACTAGAATCGTCGAATTTTTTTTTTAGTACAAATTGGAAATAAATATTTATAATTATAAATTTTTACTATAATAAAAGAAGTTGTGTATTTATTATCAATTTATAACGCCTCAATGATTGAATGCAATTATTCCACTGATCACTAGTATAGTTATGGTGAAAACTTACCCAAACATTGCACTAGTTCTTTTAGTACTGGTAAAAGTAGTAGTTCTTTTAGGCAAATTGCTTAACAGCTTTCTACAGGGGAACGATATGTAAGCTAACGTAGACATCCGTAGACGCTATGGAGTTGCGCCAATTATTGGGAAAATGCGAGAAGCAAGGCTACGCTGGTATGGACACGTCCTGAGAGCAAGAGAGAGAGAGAGAGAGAGACTTTGGCAAAGAGAAGGCTACGCACTGGAAATTCAAGGTTGCAGAAAACGGGGGCGTCCGAAACAGCGCTGGATGGACACAA
This sequence comes from Chlorops oryzae, assembly GCA_020466095.1. Classification (NCBI taxonomy): domain Eukaryota; kingdom Metazoa; phylum Arthropoda; class Insecta; order Diptera; family Chloropidae; genus Chlorops; species Chlorops oryzae. The sequence continues at coordinate 1,362,944 of CM035807.1, read as the reverse complement.
TAAAATGGGACCTAGAGGCTGTAGGACTAACCTCGGATGATGCAACCGACAGAACAAAATGGAGAAACTGGTCGAGTTTTGCGGACCCCAGGATAGACCGGAATAGTTAAACACGCAAGAAGAAGAAGAACGATATGTAAGCTAGGACCAATTTTCCCTGCTTTGGAAACTGATCAGTGATCACATTAAAAATGATTTTTCTGGCCATGCCTTCTTTTATTAAGTTTTATTATAGCGATCAGTACTTTTTAAAAACATTCTTCGAGATCTTTTGCTCAATGATAAATTGGATGATTGCCGTAACTTATGTGCTGCTCCTCTTGGGCATTCGCATGCGTACGCGCTGCGTAGATCAGGGCAGCAATAAAGGCACTATTATTCAATACCATTGTCATTATGGTGGCCATTTTGAGAACGGGCAACAAGAACGGCAGTATCGAACCAAGCAAAATGGCAGGCATAACCATAACAGGCACAGCCATTTGTATGATAGCATTTTTATACGAGATCCCGTCTTTTTTGTTCTTGCGCTTCTTGAGATTTCCGGGCAATTTAACTTCACCGACAGGACCGTCAAGGCCATTCGCAACGGCTTCAATGCTAGCATTTTCATCGATTTCATCGTTGGTCTTCGTTGAGCGTCCCGTGAACTTTTCAATGCGTTTCAATTCTGCGTAAAGAATAGCAAATTTGATTTTTATGAAGTCCTTTTCGTTGGACGGTGGTGATGATGCATCAATGAAAGGTAGGTACTTACGTTTTTTGAAACTAAATTTCAGACGATTATCCTTGCTGGGTACAATCTTAAATATAATTCCAGGCAGGAATTGCAATTTAATATCACTGTTTTTGAAAAATTTCTGAAAGCTCTGAACCAAACGTCCACTGAGCTCTTGATCCGACAATTTTGTGTACGGCTCCGCGAGAAGGCTAGCCATGTCCGTTCCGCTGCTTGCGAATTGATCGAGAAAATCGCGCGTCAAATTTCCCGTACGTGGATTTTGCCAATGGGCCTTGAAAATATTTTCTAGTAAGAATTTTTCCCTACTTTTTTTTTTTTTGTATAATTGTGTAGAGAAAAGCTCACCTCCATTCTTTGGAGAACATAAATTTTCATGCAACGTAATATGCTCTGCGCCGTTATGCATTCGTAGAAACGCATCGGCATCGATGTACGAAAGAAGGAGATGCCCTTTAAAAGATCGAAGCCTTGAGTTTCATCCTCAACGGAAGCAGTTTGCTCCAGAATCGCAGCATTATCGATTTTTCGTGCCACGTGCTCTTCGCTATTTGCGATGCATATTGCCAAAATGAAAAACAATCGGCTCGATAGTCGGATGCGGAACAACATTTGCGTGAATTTTCGTGATTTTGTTTTTTGTCCCACAAGAGTTTTCTTTTTTCCGTTCGTTGCTAACCGAACAGCGTAATGTTTGGCGTTAAACTAACCGATTGAGGCTGGAAAATTCTTCATCGTACTCGCGGCGTCTTGATGCGGATGCGAAGAAAGAGTCATAAGCCCGAGCGTATTTTGCTCATTCTGGTGGACAATTCTGTAATTGAGGATTTTCCAGTTGCTTCTCTTGACTTGACTGGATTCCACCTTTTTTTTCTTTTTTCTTGATTTCAGTTCATTGGAATTGAATCGAATGCGATGCATGTAAGGCGTTCTAGAGCTCACGTACGTACCTACATACTCTTTAGATTTGTTCTATTGAAGTGTAAGCCAGTAAGCGGAGCTTTCTTCAATTGGCTATGCGGAGCTTTGTGGAATCTCAAATTGACCCCATTAAAAAAAAGAAAGATTTAAAAAAAAAATAAAACTGGTATAAAAGTGGTGCATTGGGTCAGTGTCAGTAGATTGTTGGCTCACTATTGTGGTCAGTCATTCATTTATACCGATATAACTGTCCTTGATTGGATGGGTAGATGGGTCAGAAAAGTGCATGAGTGAATTTTATTAATTGCCAAGCGAATAATTTGCATTCAGAGTAGGCGCATGCGTAAATTGAAGAATGATTGCTGCTCAACTTATTAATAATAAAGTTGTTTATTTACAAGCGATGCTGGCTGACGCTTTGATTGGTGCATTTGGGAAAAACGGTTAATGGTGAGTGCTTGAAGGCGATGGCGGTTAGATTAGACCAGGAGGTGGCAATGCGTATCTCGAGTTTTCAGAACGTGGAGTCTTAGTTTTTTTTGTATTCTTTATTGAATATTGTTTTTAGATCGGAATACCCCAAGAGCGACCGATTAACATAAGAATGAAGAGCCTCGAAAGAATTTTCTGAATTGAAAAATGAGGAAATTGCGTGTTGCTCTCGATCGCAATGCCAGGAGGTAGGAGGAGTAATAGGAGGGAGTAATAACTAACCAGTGGCGTGTCCAGAGAAAGAGTGCTTTGATAGTGCTTAAATTTTCCGCAGTGGTATATTGAACAACTGTAAGACATTAACCCAAAAAAATTTTTAGGGGCTAGAGGAAGTCTAGAGGGTTATGGACCAAAAACCAAAAAAAAAATCCGAAAAAATCATGGCGTCCGATTTGGATGAAAATTTATATATGGGGGAAAACACGTCAAGTGTACCAGGTGGAAAAATTTTTCTCTCCGATTTCGATGAAAGTTGGTGATGAAGTTGTGCTATTAGAGTACAAAATTTGTGCAAAAGGAGGGTAGTCAAAACGAAGCGGTTGCTGAGATATAGGTCCTCAAAGTTTATGATTTTTTTCTAAATGACTTTTTTCGTTCAATGATTATGGGTAGAAGGTTTGGTAGATGTAAAAACGTTTTAATTGTCTTTTATGATAAATTGTCCGAAATTTCCAGAAAAAATATTTTGGCATTTTTTAAAACGATAACTTATCGATAAAAAATCGATTTTAATTCTTAAATTATAATTTTTGCACAAATCGGCATTTTTAATATTTTTTTTAATAGACTATAAATAAAGCCTTTTTATTTACCTTTTCAACGATATGCATATGTTGATGGTGAATCAGTCATTTGTGGGTCAATTCGTCGTTTGTTTAATTTTTTTGTTTTAAAAATTCTTGGAAATATTTGTGAGGAATTTTGAAACGAAAAGTATCTAAGTTGAAGTTGTTCTCCGTCAACTGGAATAAAAGAATGGATCTTTTTAGTTCCTGGAATCGTTTTCGCTAATTGAAAGCGTGGTTTTTAATGGTTTAATGATTCTTCGTAATCGTGGATTGAACTGAAAAAAACTTTAGTCTCTTTACAATTCTCTCTAGCCCAGGAATAAAACGTCACACCATGAAAAGGACTTCGGCATACCCGCAGAGTGGCATTTTTATGCAACAGCACTTGGCAAAGGTCCATGCGATGGAATTGGAGGAAATTTAAAAAGACTTGCAAGACGAGCGAGTTTACAAGCCTCTTCAGAAAACCAAATTCTAAGTTTCGAGACGTTTTATTTCTGGGCTAGAGAGAATTGTAAAGAGACTAAAGATTTTTTCAGTTCAATCCACGATTACGAAGAATCATTAAACCATTAAAAACCACGCTTTCAATTAGCGAAAACGATTCCAGGAACTAAAAAGATCCATTCTTTTATTCCAGTTGACGGAGAACAACTTCAACTTAGATACTTTTCGTTTCAAAATTCCTCACAAATATTTCCAAGAATTTTTAAAACAAAAAAATTAAACAAACGACGAATTGACCCACAAATGACTGATTCACCATCAACATATGCATATCGTTGAAAAGGTAAATAAAAAAGCTTATTTATAGTCTATTAAAAAAAATAATTACAAAATGCCATTTGTGCAAAAATTATTACATTTAAGAATTAAAATCGATTTTTTATCGATAAGTTATCGTTTGTAAAAATTGCCAAATTAATTTTTTTACTGGAAATTTCGGACAATTTATCATAAAGACAATTAAAACGTTTTTACATCTTACCAAACCTTCTACCCATAATCATTGAACGAAATATAAGTCATTTAGAAAAAAATCATAAACTTTGAGGACCTATATCTCAGCAACCGCTTCGTTTGACTACCCTCCTTTTGCACAAATTTTGTACTCTAATAGCACAACATCATCACCAATTTTCATTCGAAATCGGAGAGAAAAATTTTTCCACTCTGGTACACTTGACGTGTTTTTCCCCCATATAGACATTAAGTAACAATTTTAAAATTTTGAGCACTAAAATTTTTTTTCAAAAAAACTTGGTCCAATTCGGACCATTTTTAACTATGACCACCAAACTAGACTAATTTGAATCTAGTCTTTTGAAAAAAATTTGACGCCAAAACTTCTTAGAATTTTTCACTCATTCTGATATATAAATTTTCATCCAAATCGGACGCCATGAATTTTTCGGATTTTTTTTGTTTTTGGTCCATAACTCTCTAAACTTTGGATATTACATTTGGATATTTCATTTGCTAGAATCCAAAACCCTAATGATTATAACAGGAGCTCCTTGCTTTTTTACAAATGAACGTATACACAGAGAGGTCAATGTGGAACTGATTAAATTGAAGGTCGCTCAAGCCAAAGAAAAGTACATCAATCAAATTTACAAAGACACCTAAATCCTCTTGCATCCAGGCTAAAAAATTTGTCATAGATAAACTTCCCGATTGAAGAGAAATGAATCAGACTAATTCAAGCTCGAAATAATTTCAACATACAATTTAAAAATGTCATTCTTTCAAATTTCAGCATTCCTAGAATTCAGAATTTCTTATTATTTGCACAGCGAAAATGTGCGATTCCCTAGAATAGCTTTTCTAGCTGGTAAAAATTGCAATTCTTGTGTGTAATCCCCCCCACTCAAACGACGTCTTAGCTATCCCTATTTAAGTCACATCGCATTACTTGGGTGAAATCCGCAGCACTTCCATTAACATTAGGATTGGACTCTAGCTCTCGTTGAGGCCCGCACCGAGCCAAAGAATTAAGTATGTATTATTAGCGATCCTACAAGACGGAGTACTCTAATATATACTCGTATATACACAGAGAAAAAAATTATACAGAAAACTGGTTAAATCAAAAGGAAAAACATACAAAACGGCTTCAACAAGGAATATTTTTATTTTACCATTTTTTCTTGCTGGAAAAAATAAAGATTTTCCTTTTGAATCAACCATATTTCAGGTTGAATCGAAATGATAATTTTCAAAAATGGATTTAAATTTAAATTGTTGAACCAACCACGGACGTAATTGAAATGACAAGATAATTTTTAAAATAAAAAAAATTTTCTAAAACACCTATACAAGAAGAAATGTCAAAGCAAATGGCCACAGAGCACTGCTGAACATAGCCCCAAAAAATAGCCATCGGATGGACTTCATCCGATTTTGTCACTCTGTTGTCGTGGGACTGCTTTCGTAATGCTTAAAAAGTTCTAAATTGTATAAATATCTTATATGTCCTATTTTATAAACCAAATGAGAATTATACCGAACGAAAATAAATGTTATTAAACATATTTCCTTTTAAATCAACCAAAAATGTTGTTAACTCGACCATTTTTCTTTTGAAATTTTTGTTCTGCTCGAAAAGCAAAAGGACTGTGAATAACAATGCGCCCTTTTAAAAAAATCATGGTAATGTTCGCTCAGTGTATGTAATTGTGCTATTTTGTTTTCAAGATTCGAAAAAACAATATTAGAAAGTCACCGTATTTCTGGAGACATTAATTTTTTTAAAACATGCCGTATGAGTAAAGTGTTTTGTATCATTTTCGCACATTCGTACTGGATATTAGTACTAACATAGAGCATCTGTGTGCACTTGTAATTTTTTGAATCTCACTGTTGCGCCATTTAATTTGAATGAAACTTTTTTTAATTGAAAGCAAATAATTAGAGGTATTTTAAGAAAAAATTTGTAGAGCGGCGTCAAACTGGGAAAGCACTGAAAAAAATTGTTAAAATTGTCTTTTTAGTTTTGTGGAAAATTTTTTCTCAGTGTAAAAATTTAAAAAAAATTTTTTTGATTTCCTGTTATATTAGCAATCGGCCAACGTTTGTTTTATCTTTTTATCTTAATTAGTTTTTGAGATATAAAATTTTGAAAAAAGGCTTATTAAAAAATGGATTTTCAAGGACCGTTCAAAATAGAAATCTAAAAAGTAGTCTCCACAGTGTTTTTAAATGGCCACCTATCGAAAAATCAACAAAATTTATAAAATCCTTTAGACCCTTTTAGAGCTTCTGAGAATTTTTGCGCACAGCTTGAATGCTGATGGCTTGATTCGAAAAAAACTTATTGTATGACATCCTGTCTGCGAGAGTTATTCAATAAAAAATTTATATGTTACAAATTATTTTCCAATGGTGAAAAATTCCTCGCCAAAAATCTCCCGGGTAATATTTATTGTGGAATCGGTCTGAATAATTTTCAAAAACAACTTTTGATCTTCACATATCTGTAAGCGATGGCACTACTATGTAGCCACATCGAGTTCTCATGGATGATCTTGAAAAATGGGGCAAAGACACAAGTAGAATTGTTTGAGCCTACTTTCGAACTTCCTCTAAGATCGGCCAACATCCGACTTTGAAAGGAAAACTAAAGACAGTTTTAAATTAAATGCTCAAATTGAAATTAAGTAGACCTCGATCTATCTACAAGAAATTTGCGATCACCAGTTTCGATGTTGATCGCATTTTTGTGAATAGTTTTTTAGTTTGTTCAAAAGCTTTTAAATTTTATTTATCACGACTTTTGCGATTTCTCCTCGAAACACGACGACTCATTCGTTTAATCCGATTTCTAACATTGAATAAAACCAAATGATATCGTTTCTGACCGGAAGCCGTCTTCCCTGTTGAAAATGTTCGCTTAAACACTGACTGAATCCGAAACGCACGCCAACGCATAGGAATGGTGGCACAACACATAAAAGCGAAAAGGGAACAAGAATGCCTTCTGAATACAAATGATTCCCCGGAATTCGGTCAATCGCTGAGAAGTCGAACCGGGTCCAAATCGTGATTGTGATGGCTTCGATAATTGAGAACAAACGCTGCCAATCGAAAATGCATTTATTTTTTTAATTTTTTTTTTATTCGTTTAAGCGTGTATTTAGCTTCTTTTAGCTGATAATAAATAAATAAATATACAAACAAATAAATAATTAAATAAATACATAAATAAATAAAATTAGATTGCTTCTACAAATAAGTTCTATTTTTGATTAACTTAAGTGTAAAATTTTTGGTTCTAGTCGTAAGTATTTTCACCAGTCCAGTTTCCCGATGAGGTAAGCGTTTTCATATAAAATTTATTTTTTTTATAAGTATATGTAGGTAGGTATTTATTCCTTGAGCTGTACAACTTCTAGGCAGGGACCATTAGCAGTTCCAGTGGGTTTTTTTTCTCTATTTTCGCCATTCTTTCTCTAGCCAAACAGGCTGCTGTGTATGGGAGTGAGAGTAGACGACTGGGACGGGAGCTGGTGCCGCATAAGCAGCGGCTGCATGGACATGCGGAAGGGCACGAGAGAGCATTTGTCCAATGGCGAGCACAAGTAGAATGACCTATTAGGACGAATAAAAAGGATTAGTGATTATGGCTTTGTTATTATTATTATTATACTTACGCCAACTCCAAGTCCTTTCATTGAAACCTAGGAATTGAAAAGATGAATAAAGAAGGGTTAAAATCAGGTTCTTATGACCAAAAGAGATCATAGAAGAGATGAGAAAAAAAAAAAGGTTTGGGACAGTCACCGACACTAGAGCTAAGAAGAGGTAGATTGCTTTCTGTTTATGAAAATTTATTTCAAAAATTTTGGAAGTAGCGGTTGAAAGGACTATATAATCCCTATTTTAACGAGACCATCCAAAATCCAAAGTCCTTTTGTTAAAGTTTTTGCATTGACCACTTCTTTATTGAATAAATAACTTGATTTATTAATTCTAATTATGAATTTCCATTGGGGGGCTTCTGTGGACGGCTTGATTTGGGCAGTTTCGTTAGCTCTACTCTTGTAATTTTAATGTACTTTACTTCCAATAGCTATAGAACCGCAAGATCCTTTCGGTATCTTCTTCTGACATATTTTCTGCCATATTTTCTTCTGACATATCTTGTTCTTCATCTTCTTCTTCTTCTTGTTCTTCTTTCATCTTCATCATCATCATCATCTTCATCTTCTTCGTCTGCGTCTCCTTCTTCTGTCATATGCTCTGTCATATCTTCTGTCATATATACTGTCATATCATCCTCTGTCAAATGCTCAGTCACATCGTGCAGGTATGACAATTTTTTCAACACCTTTATGCAAATCAATTTACTCACCACAGTGAGTGCGGCCAAAAGTGTCGTTATAACACCGACAATAAAGGCCCCAGGTATAACCGCAAAGCTTAGACGTTTAACGAAATGATGGCTGAAGGTACGTCCTTCGGTAAGCTCTGAAGAATCGTTAGCATTGCTGTCATTCGCTGTCGATTCCTGTTGGCACAGGACACCACCGATGACAAAGCACACGAATATCGTAGCAAAGAGAATATTTTTTGTTGTTGCCATTTTGGTTTCCTTCTTTTGATAGAGATATAGATAGATATAGGTGCGATACAAAATTGACGTATCCAAAGCAAAAGGATAATGAAATTTTACACCGAATGGCAACCGCGTACCTAAAACTTGATTAAACGTCAAGCGATCACAAACAATTGACAATGAAAATGTTTTGAGCTTGGTTTTTTATCACCCACGCGCATGCGCGTCAATGAAATCATTGCTTTGACGTACACACGACGATCACGTCCGAACAACGGTTTCGATGGCAATCGAAACTCTTTCCACGATGCGGTCAAAATTTTTCTTTTTTTTTTTCTTTTTGGCTATCGGCACGGCCAAAAGGTATGGGAATGCAGCGATCGACGCGGCCAATGGTACATAGTTCCGTATAATTTCAGTTCGCTAAATGAGAATGAATTTTTTTTGGATACAAATATTTTTTTGTTGTTGTTTTGTGCTGAACTCAAAAAGGACTTGAACGGATGGAATATAGAAATGGTATAAATTTCACTGCAACTCACGCCCAAGAAGCGTGCTCATAATGCATGTGAAATGCGATGACGCGAGCGTTCGGGACATTCTTTCACGACTCATAGCCAAAATTGTTAATCAATTGTGGAAAGGCGGAGAGCAGAGAACCTTTGGATTTTCATTAATTTTTTTATTTTTTATTTTTTTTATTTTTCGAATGGGGACGCGCCTGCACTATTCGCTTTCATTTTGGATATCGTTTTCATAAGAGTCAACTTGGTTCGAAAATCACTTTCACTGATGGGCATTTGAAGACAGCTCGACCGGACAAAGTACGCACTCGGGTATATTGTAATTTGAAAATTTTATTTGAATTAATTTTCATTTTCATTTTATTTTAATTTTTGTTTTGTTGTTTTTTTTTTCTATCATTGCTTTTGCTTCGTTCCGACTTGACTCAACTACGAAATATCGTTTTAGGCTTTTGATAACAATTTTAATTAATTACAAATGAGACTCTATTAAACCTCATCGTGGTGTTTGAGTACCTAAAATTAAATGAACTTAAGCTGAAAGAAACCTCATCGCCTCGAATAGAATAACATATGGAGGAATTTAAAATATTTTTCTGTCTTAGATGAATACATTTCTTCGAGCCAAAAATTATTGAAGCAATTCCACTGGCTTCTGATTTCTTATTCAATAGGCACATCAAATTATGCACATCGCAAATGCAAAAAAAAGACATAAAAAGGCGTTTTTTCTTCTTCTCCGTCTTATGGGAGACTTTTCATCGTAATGCTGAACTAATATTGTATATAGACAACAAATCAATTATTCAAATCGTGGCACGTGCTGAAGAGCTCCTATCGGATAGCTTCCAGTTGTAAACAATCAATTATTTTCGCAGCTTTAGAAGAAAAAAAGCAGTCAAACTAGTTGAGGGAGCTCTTGTAAGTAAAGGAATGATAGACAATTTCATATACAGTAATCCCTGGAGAGTAGGATGGTCTCAAAGAATCGTAAAAATTAGTTTTAGAGTGTTTGGAGTTCGTTTTATTGCATTTAGGCGGGAAATGACATTACATTATTCATTAGGTCCCTACCTAAAATAACTTGTTGCAGAGCGAACTTAGGTACCTACATACCACGCACGATGCACTCAACACTGTAATACTATAAGTACTTAGGTAATTCAAATGATGAATGATGATGACGACGATGGTGAGTTTGGTGATGATGGTGTTGATGATGGTGTGATTATGGTGATGGTGAGGTTAGTGAAGATGATGGTGATGATTGTGGTGTTGATGATGATGGTGATGATGGTGTTGATGATGATGATGGTGATGATGATGTTGATGGTTTTCATGGTGTTGATGGTGTGGATGTTGTTGATGGTGATGATGATGATGATGGTGAGGTTGGTGATGATAATGGTGAAGTTGGTGATGATGATGGTGAGGTTGGAGATGATGATGGAGAGGTTGGTGAGGTTGGAGATGATGATGGAGAGGTTGGGGAAGATGGTGATGATGGTGATGATGGTGTTGATGGAGTTGATGGTGTTGATGGTGTTGATGGTGTTGATGGTGTTGATGGTGTTGATGGTGTTGATGGTGTTGATGGTGTTGGTGGTGTTGATGGTGTTGATGGTGATGATGGTGTTGGTGGTGTTGATGGTGATGATGGTGATGAAGGTGATGATGGTGTTGATGGTGTTGATGGTGATGATCGTGATGATGGTGTTGATGATGTTGATAGTGAAGATGGTGATGATGGTGTTGATGGTGTTGATGGTGTTGATGGTGTTGATGGTGTTGATGGTGTTGATGGTGTTGATGGTGTTGATGGTGTTGATGGTGTTGATGGTGTTGATGGTGTTGATGGTGTTGATGGTGTTGATGGTGTTGATGGTGTTGATGGTGTTGATGGTGTTGATGGTGTTGATGGGTTGATGGTGTTGATGGTGTTGATGGTGTTGATGGTGTTGATGGTGTTGATGGTGTTGATGGTGTTGATGGTGATGATGGTGATGATGGTGTTGATGGTGTTGATGGTGTTGATGGTGTTGATGGTGATGGATGGTGAAGACGATGGTGATGATGGAGTTGATGGTGTTGACGATGTTGATGGTGATGATGACGGTCATGGTGATGATGATTATGACTTAAACACGTTCTTGCTTCATCACGTCTCGAAAAATCTTCAGAAATTCTGCGAGTTTTAAGTGTCCCATTTTACAAACCAAATGAGAATTGTAGGCGTCAGCTAACATTTTATTCTATGCACTGATGCCAAAACGAGGGGTTTTTTCCCTTTTGATGGAATTTTTCAATTTTACCTTTAACCAAAAATCACTTCAAATGTTTACGGTGAAGCAATTTAAGTAGAAAAAATCTTCTTGGTTCTCATTTTTTGCCATGCTGAGAGCCTCTTCAAGACCACACTCACCTAAAAGGCAGAACAAAATCATTTCTTGGAAATAAACATTAATTCCAATCGCCTGGAATTATATCTGCGCGAATTTAGTTAATCGGTCGAAGTGGCACTTTTCCGTCTGCTCTCGCTCCCCCCTCACCATCGCACACTCACAGTCACTCTTCGCAACGAGAATAACAATATGTAATGGAAATTGATCTCGTTTCTTTGACCGTTAAAGAAACGAATCCGAAAGCAAAAGCCATGTCAACGAGAATGCATTTAAGCTAAATGGAAAACGTTGACAACGCTTCCGTCTGGCTTAAGTGGCCCCAAGTCATGTCCACCTCACATGTCGCATCCACAACTCTCTGCGAGTCATTGGAAACAAGACCGGACCTGCTGGAAAAGCGCACTGAGCTTCTGAGTAAATTGTCAGGCATTAGAAAGAAGGAAAGAAAGAAAGACTGGTCTCTGCACGAATCCGAGCTGCGTAGAATTTTGTGAGGCTTGAGAAAGGCTTTCTACGCAAAGACAAGTTGGAGCTAGAGAAATGAAAGAAATTTTCTTGATTTTTTTCCCATGAAAGTTAATAAAATGTGCAAACACTGAGAATCGAGTGCATTTTGTCTTGAACAGCTGAAGTGCTTAGAACGAAAATTATTCGCGTATTGGATTTTTTCATAGCTTAAGACTGAATACATTTCAATAATTTCTTTTTGCTTTTAATTATTTCAATTTATTTTTTTTTATTTTAATTTTTTCGTTGGAGTAAAAAGATATGTAAATAGACAACGAAAAATGGATCGATATATATTGATTGTGTTGTGCGTGTTTGTGTTTAACTCGAATTTCTTAATTGCTCACGATACTGACAATGTAACGCCAGAGCCTAATGGTACTCCAGCAACAGGAACAACAACAATTACATTGCGGGACAACGAGTCTGAGTATGATGATGCGACGAGCAATAATAATGATGAGGGTGTGGATATGGAGCAACGGAGCATAGGCACTTCGGAGGGAAGTGAGTTCTCTCAAAACAATGCGAATACAGACGAATACGAGGCATTCCGAAGACGAGCTAAGCCTTTGAAGAGTATTTTTATGGGGATCTACAAGAATTACAAGAGCACTTATATGGGTAACAAAACCATTGCGGAGTACAAACGTACGCTACGTACGCATGCGCAAAGCGATCAAGATTCCAATGTGGAAGAAAGAGTTGAGGAGAAGCAAGAAACTACAACAACAAAAGAGGAAACTCAAACTTCGACTGAGAGTGTTCAACTTGCGACCAATGATCGAGAGAATCAATCGATGGACGTTCAAGCTGAAGCTGATGTCATCGAAGCCAAAGTTAAAAGCATTAAGCGGAAGAAAAAGAAGCAACGCGTGAGGAAACGTAGCCATCGCAGAAAGAAACACGGTAAAAGACATCTTCAAGGGAAAAAGGAAACCGAGACCGAGACTTCAGACAGCCCCATATATAATTACGAATTCGGACCTGGCGTTAATATGAGCCTTGATTTGAGTAGCGAGATCGTTAAATTGCATCTCGACGGTGAGAATTTACAGGACGTTATGCAAGGACGCTGGCTGAGGGAGAAAAGTGAAGGTATCTAAGATTTTTAATTGAAAATTTCAATGACAAAAAAAGAAACAATAAATTTACTTTTCACAGGCCGTGGCAAAAAGTACGATATGATCACAAAGGTCCTGCCGCTTTTTATCATACCATTTCTAATCCAATCGGCCGTTGTTCCATTCTTGGTGACCAAACTGAAATTGCTTCTAATGAAATCGATACTCGTGGGTAAATTGGCAATATTCTTGCTCGTCATATCGGCCATTAAAAATAGCAATAAAATGATGCAGACCTACGAGGTAGCGCCCTCGTATTGGGCTGGCGAGCCCAGCCGGCGTTCTGAACTGGCTGCTGCTGCTGCATCCTCGGCGGCGGCGTACAATGGCTATCGGGTGGAGGGAAAGCCGGCTGCGTGGATTAACTAATTTTGTACCAACAAAAATGAATTTTTAAGTAATAAATAAAATAAGAAAAATCTTAACTTATTCAAAATGCAATTTTTCTTCACGGAATGTAATTTAACTTCAGAATTTTTTCCCTATGTTCCCTCGGGATATTCTCTTCTCTGTTTCCCATAGAAATTGAAAAAAAGAACATTTGGAAAAAATTAACTCATTAAGTTAATTCAAGACTAACGTAGGCCTTAATGTCTTCTTATGCTTGTGGCGTAGTGAGGGAGTTTAATGTGGTCTAACATTCGCTAATTTTTGAGTCCGCTTTAGATTGAGTAAAAGGATCACTGTGAATACTCTAGGGACCCTAACTTATTTTTAAAACCCCATTAAATTTATTTTGTACTCCATTTTGCATTATTCTGAAAGATGGGCTCGGTTGACCAGAAAAAATTTATCAAATTCCAAAACTGAAATTCAATCAACTCTTTGACGACTTGGACTCACATATATTGCTAAATCACTAAACCGGCTCAATTCAAAGTTTTTTCAATCAATTTTTTCATGTTCGCCAACAGGTTTTACTGTAGGAAAAGGACACTTGGAAAATGAACATTGATATTTATTGATTCTGCAGTTAATTAAGAATTATATAAGTTTAGAAAAGAAATTGATTTTAAAGGCTATCTTTTTATAGGCTATTTTGCCCGAGAAATGCAAAATTTTGAGTTGTGCCGATTTAGTGATTAGTGTGCAATATGTATGTAGGTATATTCCGGATTTTACTTAAATGAAAGAGGATATTGAAATTTTTTTTAAGACATCGGAAAATTAATTTCCTGCAAAGTTGGCTCGATGGAACATTCGAGGAGACATTCTCTTCCCCGTCCTTCCCTCACGTAAAACCACTTTGTCACCGCTGATTTGTCGTCTTATGGGGACCTTCTGGTCTAGAATTTGTTGAAAATTGTTTTTTTTTTAAATATATTTCCGAAGAATAGACTTTTAAGAATATGCTGGCAAAGTTTCGTGAAGATATTGACAATATTTTCTTTGCTACACCCTTTTTAGTAGGTGGAGACAGCAGGCAGCGCGCTTGATCAAAGCAACTTTGAACGCGTTTATCTCAAAACTACTTTTTTTGACCTGGTGTGAATGAAAACAAAAAAACCATCGAACCGATTTGTCTGGAATTTTTATATGTTATTCATAACATCAATGGCTATGGCCCGAACTAGAATCGAATTTTTATTTCAAGAACTTCATATTTTTTCATCAAAAAAATGGTAAAAAAAAGGGGAGTTTTTGATGGTTGAAATAAAAAATGCGCCATTTTGTCAATTTAAAAAAAAATTTTTTTATTCTAGTTCCTGCCATAGCCGCATTCATTCTGATTAATAACATATTTTTGTTTTTTTTTTTCGATTACCAGAACTGCCAAAATCTTTCACACCACGGAGGTACTTTTTCAAAGAGGGTCCACTTCAACGCCATTTTTAAAATACAAAAAAAAAAAAAAATTACAACATTTTTTATTTTTTGTCAATAAAGAATATAATAAGCCTGCATACTTAGAAAATCGTTTTTTATTTGGCTTAATACCAAAAAAAAAATCATGAAAATACCCTAAATTTTCGTGCTCTAGACCAGAAGGTCCCTTATAATGAACGGCGACTTAGGAAGAACAAAACGTACTGAAAGTAAAGTGGAGGAGCTAAGAATCGATTCACTATAAGGAAAAATTCGTTATGATGAAGTTCTTTCTAGGGAAGTTGAACTGTATTTATATATGGGCAATTCCACGAGCAACGGTCCGACCCGTTACAGTAATTCCGAGCAAAAATTACGCAAATTTAGTGCCTAACTATTTTGAAAGACTTTCAAGAACTAAAATTTTTTTTAAATGAGCTAAAATATCAAAAAAATAAGTGTCACGGGTGGGAAGTATTCATGGAATTGCCCGTATATAATCCAATTTTTTTTAAAATGTAATTTCATACTTTTTTTTTTTCTTCCAAGCTGATCAAATCGGTTAGCTCTGAAAAAGGTAGCAGCCTATGGTTGCAATTTTTCCATTAGCCTCGTTCCATGTGCTCCTCTTTTGGCTTAAACGCAGTGTGAGAATCGATTTCTCTCTGCTTAGAACGATACCGATGCGATTCTAAATCGAGCGTAGAATAATTGGGTCTTGGCAGAAGCTACTTTCGTTGGAGAGAATCACTTAGGCGAGAAGAATCAGATTGAAGTGAGCTTCTTCTTGACACCAAAAAACGGGTTAAAATTGTGGGGCTTCAAGAAAAGTTTTTCAAATTAATTGAAAACGGTTGTTTAATCAAGTGTGTTGGCGGTATTTCTGAATGAATTTCTTATAAAAAATATTTAAAAAAATAATTCAATGCTTAAAGAAAAGATAAGAGCTGGATTTGGAAGTTATTCGTGGTAGTCATTAACTTTTTGTGGGAAATATGGACGTATTTATGAGTTGTGACTCCGCTGCAGAAGATTTGCGATATTATAATATTTTATGAAATCGTTATTTTATGAGTCCGCAAACCGTTCGGGGTGCCGGAGTTTTTTTCAAACTCAAAAATGTCCCAACTGTATGCAATAATAAAGAGATATTTTTTTTTTAATAAACTAAAAGTGTCACAAATACTGGAGTATACTGAAAAAAATATTGAATTTTGGTTTTCAATTTTGTGCAAAAATTTTTCTCAGTGTAAAAAAAAAAAAATTTTTGTTTCATCTTTCTATTTTAGTTAGCTTATGAGATTTTACATTTTTAAAAACATCTCCTTTGAGTGATCTGTTTTCTGAATCTGAAACCATTTTTCGCACATTTGTGCTGGATACGTATTTCAACCGCTGCATAAACACTGGGTACTGAGAGCATCCATCTGCATTTACGTTTTTGTAAACATCTCAAAAAGATGACTTTTGGTTTTGATAAGTTTTTTTTGGTGAAGGGAAAGACGCAGATATTTTTTTTAAATAGTCAGATGGTGGCGAAAGAACGAAAATAAGTACACTGAAAAAATTTATTTAATTTTTTTTTTTTTGAAAAATTTTTTCTCAGTGCAAAATAAGTCCTGTGTTTCATTAAATTTCAGTCGCCATTTGTTTCATCTTTCTATCTTAATTAGTTTTTAAGATGTAAAAATTTGAAAAATGGCTTACTAAAAAGGATTTTTGAAGGATATTTCAGTGACTTTGGGCAAAAGGAACCTAAAAATCGATTTCTACAGTGTTTTTAGGTAGTAAAAATGCAAAATAAAAAAACCTTAAATTCCCTGTTCAGCGGACCGATTGCCTTCTTGGGCCGGCAAGCCCCTTTAATGACCAAACGAGGAATTTTTTTTTATTCCGTCGCCATTTTAATTATTGCCAACGCATATCGGAATTGTTTTCATTATTCTCAATTTGGAAATTGAAGGAATTTCCTTTTGATTTTTAGAGAAACACTGAACACTGCTGAAATGTTTACATCGAACTTGTCACTTGAGACATTTATGAAAATATTTTCGATACTACCTTATTTTTGAATAAATCATCAAATCATGACATAATAGATACAATATGAATACTGAGTACGAACCTCGAATTTTTTTTTTTTTTTTTTGGTAATTCGCATGTAGTTTGTATTGTCGCTTGAAATATTTATTAATGTTTCCGTCACTGATAAGACGCTTAAGATCGCCAAATCGATGATTATAATGACGAACGAATGATGATTAATAAAATTGTTTGAGTTTTTATTGCGTCAATCAATCAACGAACAAAGTAATAAAAAAAATGTATAAAAAAAATTTGTACTAAATAAAATGCTTACAACAATAGTCTTTGGTTTGGAGATTAGCTAAATGAGATTTTACTGCACTGCAAATTTAATAAATTACGCGAGGGCATAACTTTGAGTTAGGAAGCCCTTTCTCTCTCGTTTTTTGGGATAGCTAATAGCAGTAAAATTCTTGTTCGACGGTCATACAACGTTCACAATGAACTTGAAAGCTCCATGTGAATTTACAGTTACAACTGTGCTCCGTAATGACATTCTGTGCATGCACCCGATAGCCACATTCGTAGCAGAGGTTCAAACATGAGCTTGAATCATCGTTTTCGTCATCAGCAGTTGATTGCAGGCACCGACGGCCATGCATGCCGGTCCAATGCGGAACTGCGTCCAGGTCGCAATAGTTTGGCGATTCAGCTGTATAGACCAAGGCGTCCAAAGGTATATTCGACCAAATAACACGGGTATTACTGCCGGAAGTCAGTTGTATTGCCTCGTCATACATGGCCTTGATATCTTTGGCGATCTCATCAAATGGACGCAGGACATTAACGCAACTTTCTGGAGAACAATCCTGCATTGGGCAACCGCATTGACGCACCAGGGATTGTTTGAGGAGCGTTGAAATAACTTTGAAATTATGTTGTCGTATTAAGCCGTGAAAATTCTTGCCGAAATTTAATTGGCTTGTTCTTTGATACAGTTTCACTGCATTTTCCGGATCATCGGAACAGCTGGCGGTGGCTTTCGACTTCTCATTATCGATGGCATTACAATTGGAGAGCATTCCACTCGAGCAATCCTTTGTTATGGTATACAATGCAGCGGCTGTAATTATCGCTTCCACGTAAACATCCTCGCGATCGAATTTGTTTTTATTCGTCGAATGACGTCGGAAAAAATCCGTGCTGGGACAGTTCCAACGTTGCCATTTGAAGTCGTTCTGACAACTGCTGAGAGCCAATTCAAGACTCGTTCCCATCACAGCGTCCAGAGAGAATTTCGTTTGAAACTATAATCAAAAAAAAAAAAAAAAAAATTAGTTCACAATAATAAAAATAAAAATGACGTTTTCTTATTATCTTTTGTGACGTCAGTTCGTAATTTTCAACTTACCGTGGTCGGTTGCATAACATAGCGATTTTGATGCACAAAGAAATTTAATTGTTCCAATAGATTTGCTTCTGTTCCGTTTTTATTAATGATCACAATTAAAAACACAACGAGTTTTAAAGAGTTCGCGAACGCCATCTCTACGTATTTTATAAAATAATTTTTATTCTTTGAAAATTTCTCTCAACTCTTCGAAGTATTCGTGACGAAGGTTCCAGTTTAAATGATAGCTGACACGATCGAACGATCCCTTTTTGTACCTTTCAAAGTAGGTAACGGAGCCGATTTTTATTGAGTTGAGGAAAAAACCGCTAACGCAGATACCAAATGTGTGGGAACAATCGTCTTTCCCAATGGACTTTTCAAAAAGAAATTTCCCGCCGTATTTTCCGGTACCTAATGAAGAGAAACCCAATTTATCTTAGGTTTTTCTTGAGTGCCTAATCCTTAAGTCAAACAATCCTGAGCGATAATAATTGCTTTTGAGCATGAGTTGTGAAAAAGGCACTTGGAAATTTCTGAATGAGTTGAGCATGGGAAAATTTAGATTGTGACGTAAAATTTTGTTTAAAATTTTCCCAATTAACGTGGGAAACTATTTATGACGGATCATTTGTTTTACCGCTGTATTTAAGCGGTTTTCTGTTTTTCTTTTTTCTTCTTTTAATCAAAGGATCAAATGGGATTTTAGGGGCTCACTCAAAAACTCTATATATATACATATATACGTATATACATATGTATAGTGAAGTTGCTGCTGTACGGGTCAGTCCAGGATGCTGGTGCGGATCCAGAGGGGGCACCGATTGCTATGAACAAACAACTTTAATATATCCTTCCACTTATTATTAGTTCTCACAGGTACCAGAATTGTAATTTTTGATATTTTTTAATAATATTTTTAATGACTTTTTACAAATTAAAAAAAATCACAATTTTCAACACTTTTTTCCGCAGTCCGCCATTTTTTTAAATAAAATTTAAGGGGGTCTTCTCATTGAAAACCCGTTTTTTGGAGCCTTTTTAAAAAAATTCTTATTTGAAATCGCAAAGAATAATTGAAAACTTTTTTTATTTATTGTATTACAAACGGTTCAAAGTAAATAAAAAAATTTTTTTTGCCTCGATACGTGGGCTGTTCAAAAAGTAATGAGACTTCAAAGTTGGTGGTGAAAAAAAAGGTGCCGTCACGGCGGCCACGATTCCGGGTTTCCGGAGCGTCCGAAATGGAAAAAAACGGGGTTATAATCAGTATAGATGTAATTCTCGGGTGAACCTCTAGCTTAATTTTGTGATTTTTTTTGACAAAATGGCGGCCATTCAAAAAAAAATTTCAATTTCGGGTTTTTTTTTTGTAGTTTAGTGTAAAAAAAAAAATAGTAAAAATTTTTTTAAAATTATGGTCGAGATTCACCCGAGAATGGTGACAATTCTGCGTCGATTCCACTTTGTTTCATGAAAATCGGTTCAGTTGAACTGGAGATACCATGGCCGCCAGTTCGAAAAACGTGGTTTCGAGATAAACGCGTTTAAAGTTTGAAGCAACGCAAAAATTACTCGTTTTAGCGCAGATCTTGCTCAACAAAGAAGGCTATATCCTCTAAACTATTTCGAATTTCAAAAAATCCTTTTAGGGGCATATTCACAACTACCCAAGCTATAAATAAATGCAAAAAAAAAAAGTCGAAAAAAAAAGTTGCTCAATGAGAAGACCCCTTAATGGTTCTGCTACCGACAATAACGACAGATGTACTTTGCCAAAAATAATATTAACAATCTAAAAAACAAATTTTTATAGTCTATAAAAAAAAATTTTTATGCTGTTTAGGTTACAAATAAAAACATAAAAATGAGAAAATTAAAAAGGCCTACGAAAGCTCGCCCGAAACTGAGCGCTAGGATCTTTGCATTTAAATACATGACATCCATACCAAGAGCGTTTTTCTTACCGCAAATTCATTATAGGAAAGAGATGGGAAGTGAGAGAGGGAGAGAGAGAAAGAGCAAGAGAGAGAAAGAGAGAGAGAGAAAGAGAGAGAGAGAGAGAAAGAGAGAGAGAGAGAGAGAAAGAGAGAGAGAGAGAAGAAAAGAGATAGAAAGAGAGAAAGAGAGAAAGAGAGAGAGAGAGAGAGAAGGAGAGAGACAGAGAGAGAGAGAGAGAGAGAGAAGAGAGAGAGAGAGAAGAAAGAGAGAGAAGAGAGAGAGAGAGAGAGAGAAGAAAGAGAGAGAAAGAGAGAGAAAGAGAGAGAAAGAGAGAGAGCGAGAAAGAGAGAGAAAGAGAGAAAGAGAGAGAGAAAGGGAAAGAGAGAGAAAGAGAAAGCGAGAGAAAAAGAAAGAGAGAAAGAGACAGAGAGAGAGAGAGAAGGATAAGCACATCTGACACTTTAAAAACCTATATCCAGTTATTTTGAAAACATTGCACATAGAAATTGGGTTTTAAAGAAAATCTTAAAATTTCCAAACCCCTAATTAGGGCCTGAAGAAACCCAATTTCAAAAGGAAACCCCGAAACTTTGCACGCTCAGTTCGATTACGAAGTGAAATTCCTAAGCGCCATGGCTTAATACCAACGTTTCTATGCACGAGGGAAAATGGCAAACACAGCAACACATACATATGTGGGAAATTCCTAATGAACGGAAGTAGACAGCTAGGCGCCAGGCATTTATATGCCCATAAAACAAAAACAAAAAAAAAAAAAACACAATACGTTACACAGATGTATGTAAGTAAAACAATTGAAATGGTCTGTTGACCATGTTTCGGAATTGTTCCTTCAAACAACCGAAAAGGAAATCCAAAAATATTTGGTGTTTGAAAAAGGAAAGCAAACACTTTTTGAAGCGACTCATAAAAGAAGCTATTTCAGAATATCGCTTTCTTTGGCACGCTCTGTGGTTTCCCAACGGGTTGTACATCAAATGAACATCAGAGAAAAAATGGCAATCAAAATTACTTAATCTTGTGTCTTATGATATCTCTTGTAATGCTTATTTACATTAAAGAATATATATACAGTGTATATGATCGAATTCGTTTATAGCAGAACCTATCGGGCATCACAATTAACGTTGAACGCTCCGATAAGATTACCTGCTAATCAAGTGAGTTTAATGATTGATACAACGGTACCCCACTCGACATCAATTATCTGACAGCCGGATCGGAAAATGTGGAATAAAGTTCCGTGTGCGGTGTAACGGTAGAAATCGGTTTATAGTTTCGATTTGGATTAGTACATTGTCGGACGTGTCGCGGGCTTTAACACACCATATCGATATGATTACGACGGTAAAACTGTTAACAATCGTTTTGGGTCTCTCGTTGACCGCATTTTTCGTCTCGACAATTGTGTTGGCTGTTCAAAAGGCTAATCTTAAAACAGAATTGAGTGATACGTACGATAAATTGGATAAATTAGAGGATCTTTTAAAGACGACAACAACAACAACAACGGTTCAGCCAACGACGGGTGTCGTCGATCCTACCGTTTCGACAACATCAACGAGTCCACAAATACCGGTTAATATAAGAACCAAAAATAACAATTCGGATCAAGGACGTAATGCAGACTATGGTTGAAAGGGGGCAGGATAATTTTTGTTAACGTTTCAGTTCATCGGTCCCCCGTCAAATACGCCCTTGATTCGGATCAAGATACTGATCGTTAATTGGTTTTCTTCTTCATACGTAGATCGATTATCGCTTACCCAATGATTTGATACCTTCAAATTATGATCTATATCTGAATCCTGATATTGAGACCGGTAACTTTAGTGGTCAGGTTGTGATTACAATCAAAGTGTATAAGGCAACGGATCGTATTGTATTGCATGCAAAAAATTTGCTGATAACCGGACTGTATGTAACCAATACGGGAATTTCAAATCTAGAGATTTTGAACCATGAATTTGATACAGTACGGGATTTCTTGATTATTCGCTTGAGCAAGGAATTAAAAGAGAATCGTAATTTCAATTTGGGTATCACCTTTAGGGGTAGCATGAATGGAAAGATTGTTGGTCTGTACAAATCTTCATATACGAAAGCAAATGGCAGCAAAAAGTAAGTATCTTTCTTCATATCTATATATCAATTTTATTTCTTTTTTTCTTCCTTTAGAGCAATTGCGACGTCAAAGTTCGAACCAACTTTCGCTAGGCAAGCCTTCCCGTGCTTCGATGAGCCTCAGTTGAAAGCGACATTCGAAGTTACTCTAGTCCATCCGAAAAATGGGGACTATCATGCGCTTTCTAATATGGATATTAGGGTGGGTTAACGCTTATGTCTGACCAACTGTGATCTTCTTTTCTCCCGCAATTAAAACAGGAAACACATGATCAGAGTTCTTATAATGAAGTTCTGTTCAACCGAAGTGTACCAATGAGCACATATTTAACATGTTTCATTGTTTCGGACTTTGATTACCAACAAGTTTCCATCAAAACAAATGGAATCGGAGACACTTTCCACCTTGCGCGTGTACGCAACACCGGAACAACTCGCAAAGACCAGATTCGCTTTGGGTGTTGGCAAGACAGTCATCGAGTATTATATTCAGTATTTTCAAGTAGAATATCCGCTGCCAAAATTAGGTAAATATTGACGGTTCTTCAATTGAATTAACACTAATTCTAATAAAGTCGCGAGATACAAAATCAACTTTGATAAGGTACTGAGAAATTAAGTTAACAGCTTATCACTTAGTTTTTTCAGACATGAGTTCTGATGTTGATATGATTGATAAGAATACGATCTACGTGAGATAAAATTCTCAAGACACAGTAATTATTTTTGCACATTGACAAACACTTAAATAAATGGGGGTTAAAGTCTGAAACACAAACGGGTTGCTTTATTTTTTTATCAAATCTAACTGGTATGTGTTATGTATCTTTTCCCTTTAGGTGGAGAAAATAGGATAAGACGCTGACATTAGGAGATTTTTCACTATTTTTTTCAACATTTTATTAATCTTTCTATGACCATACGCTCTCAATGGGTCCTTCTAGCAGGGTGTATTAAGAACTCTTTCGAGATTTTCCACGTTCCCTTATATGTATTTATGAATGTGTCTACTTTTGGTCTAATTTCTCACTTTCGTCCAGATATGGCAGCAATACCTGACTTTGTATCTGGCGCCATGGAACATTGGGGTCTTGTGACATATCGTGAGACATCTTTGCTGTACAACGAAGGCACGAGCTCTACGGAGAATAAACAAAGGGTGGCTACTGTCATTGCGCATGAGTTTGCACACATGTGGTTCGGAAATTTGGGTAAGACACGGTAAAGACTTCTCCAAAAAAATGTTTCATCAATGGATTCTTTCAATTAATTACCAGTAACAATGAAATGGTGGAATGATTTGTGGCTTAACGAAGGCTTTGCTTCTTACATTGAACATAAGGGGACGAATGCAGCATTTCCAGAATGGAAAATGGTTCGGTCGCAAAGGAAAGAAAGCTGAAAAAGAAAATCAAACCCATTTTTATTACAGCTCGATCAGTTCATCGTTGGCACACTACATGGGGTCTTGAATCTTGATGCAACACTTGGATCACATCCTATTATCCAAACTGTTAAAACGCCCGATCAGATAACTGAAATCTTCGATACAATTACTTATTCGAAAGGCTCGTCCATAATTCGTATGTTGGAGGACTTCTTGGGATCGGTCAATTTCCGTCTTGCAGTTACAAACTATCTCAATAAATTTAAATATAGTAACGCAGTAACGGATGATTTTCTAACGGAAATCCAAAATATGGAACTCGGACTCGATGTGAAAGAGATTATGCGAACCTGGACTGAACAGATGGGACTTCCTGTGGTCAATGTTGAAAAACTATCCGACACTACGTACAAATTAACCCAAAAACGCTTCTTTTCCAATCCTAACGATTACGATAAGGTCTATGATGATTCGCCATTCGAGTAAGTACCTTGTTTTTTTTTTTTTTGGTTAGGTATACAGAAGTAAGTAATGCGGTTTTTTTTTCTTTCTCAGCTACACTTGGTCCATTCCGATTACGTACACCACAAGTGCAAGTTCGGAAGTTCAGAGAGACTGGTTTTACTACTATCAAAAAGAAAGTAATTTAAAGAGTTACCAGAGCTTTGATATTTTAAGCACATATGTTACATATTTCATTTAATTTGGTTACCATACTTGTCACTTCAGTTACTATCGAAGTACCAAATGCTGTTGACTGGATAAAATTCAACATTGATCAAATCGGATACTATCGTGTAAACTATGAGAAATCATTGTGGGACGCTCTGGCCACCAGGCTAATCGCAAATTCACAGGTCATTCATATCATTCGCCATTGTCAGACGTGATGTTAGAAATTAAAAGACTTCAAATTCTTATCTATATGCTTAGATCTTTTCTGTAGGTGATCGCGCCAGTTTGCTAAACGATGCATTTTCTTTATCTGATGCCACACAATTGGACTATGATCTCGCTTTGGATATGACCAAATATCTTAGCATGGAGACTGAATATGTGCCATGGAGTGTTGCCGCCTCGAAGCTGGTATCGTTAAAACGGAAATTAATGTTTACGGACGTCTATAACGGATATAAAGATTATGCGCAAAATCTAATGAACGTCTCGTACAACAATGTTGGTTGGATTGTCGGCGATGATCACCTGAAGAAGTAAGATCTTGTTATGTAAGATTATTCCAAGCGTTTTCACTCTTTGAACTTCATCTCTAACTTCATTCAGTCGTCTTCGCATTACTATTTTGAATGCAGCCTGTTCTATGGGCATTGAGAATTGCCTGACCGAAGCAGCTAAACGATTCAACGAGTTCTTGGAGAAATCCGACAATCGTCCTCATGCCGATATTCGTGAAATTGTTTACTATTATGGTATGTCGGTTGCGGGCAGTGAACAAACGTGGTCGAAAATGTGGGATATTTTCATTGCTGAAACCGACGCTACTGAGAAATCGAAGCTTATGTATGGTTTATCTGGTGTACAATCTCCGTGGATACTTAGCAAGTAAGCAAGCGATTTATAATATCCAAATACCTTCATTTTATTGATATTTTTATTTATTTATTTTGTTTTTGAAAGGTTTATTCAACTGGCTTGGGACGAGAACAATGTGCGCTCGCAGGATTACTTTAGTTGTCTGCAAAATATTGCCAGCAATCCGATTGGTGAGCCGATCGTCTGGGAGCATGTTCGGGAAAAATGGCCAAAACTGGTTGATCGCTTTGGTCTGAATGAACGATATTTGGGTAGCATGATTCCAAGCATAACCGGGCGATTCTCAACACAAACGCGATACGAAGAAATGGAGTACTTTTTCCAGAAATATCCCGAAGCTGGAGCAGGGGCAGCTGCACGTGTGCGCGCTCTGGAAAATGTTAAAAATAACATCGCTTGGCTCGCAAATAATTATGAGAAAATTGCGGCTTGGCTAAGGAAGCAAGGATCTAGTTCATCAAATTAGTACAGCTTAAGCTGTTTTTTTTTAGGAAGATAAAATTCGCTTTAACGTGACAAAATTGAAATGGGAAAATACCTCTAAGACATTAGACTGTAATAAAACGAAATATTCCCACTTCTAATAAGGTCGGGAAAAATTTTAATTTTGAAAAGGAAACTCGGAAATTTTGCACGCTCAGATCGATTCTGAAGAGAAATTCCTAAGCGCCATGTGTAAGTGGCAGCACATGTGTGATATCTCAGAATAATGAATACAGCAATACATATACATATGTGGTAAATTCCCAAAAGAAGTAGACAGCCCGGCGCCAGGAATTGAATGTGCTCATTAAATGACAAAGAAAAACAAGAATCCGTATATTCAATAAGGTTGGAAAGGCATGACACATTTTGTGCGGAAGGGAAATTTGCGTTTGTGAGGTTGTGCGTTACATTCAGAAAATATTCGATATATCGACCATATATATCGACTATAAAAAATATATATAGAAACAATCAGCGTCAATCTTGACGAAATGATTAAGTCCGAAAATGAACTAGATCGAAGCATTTTAAGGGGTACCTTGAGCACTAGGATCTGTGAAGAAAATAAAAAAATAACCCCTAAGATCTGGAGCTTTCAAGATATTTCAATGAAATTTGAAATTTCAGCTTGTGCGGGGAGATTAAGATTTTAGATGATAAAACACTTTGATAGAAAACAATTTTATTAGATAGCGAGGGACGCCAGGGGAAATGGTATGGGTACTTTCCTTTCTTTCGTCCTTCGCGAATAAAATTTTTAAAATGTCTTATCTTTAGTTTTCAATGGCGCAGGAACCAGGTTTTGAAACGAACCGGTTTTGAAACGAACCGGTTTTGAAACGAACCGGTTTTGAAACGAACCGGTTTTGAAACGAACCGGTTTTGAAACGAACCGGTTTGAAACGAACCGGTTTTGAAACGAACCGGTTTTGAAACGAACCGGTTTTGAAACGAACCGGTTTTGAAACGAACCGGTTTTGAAACGAACCGGGTTTGAAACGAACCGGTTTTGAAACGAATCGGGTTTGAAACGAACCGGTTTTGAAACGAACCGGTTTTGAAACGAACCGGTTTTGAAACGAACCGGGTTTGAAACGAACCGGTTTTGAAACGAACCGGTTTGGAAACTAATCGGGTTTGAAACGAATCGGGTTTGAAACGAACCGGTTTTGAACCGGAAAGCCGCTTTTATCTGCTGATGAACCGAACCATTAACCGAACCGATGTTTTTCACAAATGTTTGAACCGAAAACCGAAACCCGTTTTGAAAAGGTTCAAGGAAATGAGGTAAGTTGAAAAATATATATTTAAATATTTTTGTTTACTCCTAAAAGTATGTAATGAAATATGTTGAAAGTTAAAGTCATGAATATATGCTTAAGGCACATCCTAAGAGTATGCAAGAAAACATCTCGCAAGAAATTTGAATTTTTCGCACTTTTAAACGCGTTAAGCTCCCTAACGCTCCATTTTATAATAACAGTGTTTGAGAAAGAATTACTTGGCGTATCGTAAACTACATTTTGATACCAGTTAAGAATACACAACTTCAACTCAAACATAGATATGGGCCAAAAAGTGGCCAAAAAAACTTTTTAAAAATTTTTTGCATGAAGGCTTACCGATAACTCAAAAAACTAATGATGCAGTTCGATTCTCCGTGCCCGAAATAGGGGGAAACCGTTGTCACCGGTCTTGTCTTTTAAAATTTTTTTAAAAAACTATCACAGTCTCATTAATTTAATAATCATTATTTAACAGGTCTGATTTAAAGAAAGAAAAGTGAATTCGATTAAACATAGCAGGCACCGATATATTTATTCATAAAATCACTTCTCCCGTACTTCGAATAGAAGTCTTCTATTCCCTAAAAACATTCGAAATAAAAAATTCCGACTTCTGAGTCGGCTTGCCATTGAATATCATATAATTTTTTGTGTATATTTTTTATATTAAAAAAAAAAAAAAGCTTGAAATTATCTAAATTTAAGCATCGAAAAGTAATTTCTTCCTTTTTTTGGAGGAAACTTACAGCGAATGATTTTTTGCCCAACATATTCAAAGGTCTTTATAAGAAAACCTTTGAGCTCCTCATTTTTTTCGGGCCAATAGCGGATTAAGGACGAAGGCAAACGAAAATGTTTGTTTGTTCTACGAAGAGTTTTTCGCTTTTATGTGGGCTTCTGCTGATAGCGGCTTTGATAACGGCGATTGTGCTTTTCGTACAAAACCAGAAAGCTGAAACCGAAATCGACGATGTGGAAGGCAGATTAGAAAAGCTTGAAGAGAAAATGAATAAAAAACAAGAAGAAATAATTAGACCAACAACAACAGCAGGGCCTTATTTCATACCACGGCCAAGTCCAATTGTGAGACCAACAACCACAACGACAACACCAAAGCCCGTGAAACCAGACACTCCTGTAGCCCGTCCACCATCGATAAGCGCAGCAGATCTTGCATCGAAATTGCCCGGTTCAAAAGGAGAGCCGCCAAAAGGACCACCGCCAAAAAGACCACCGCCAAGAGGACCACCGCCAAAGGGAGTACCGCCAATAAAGCCTGATGCAGGAAAGGACACGGCCGCTGGGACAATAGATGCAGATGGTGTTAGCACAGAGGCAACGGGTGAAGGAACTGGTGAAGGCACAGTGACAAACGCTGAAGGAACTGCTGAAGGCACAGTGACAAACGCTGAAGGAACTGCTGAAGGCACAGTGACAAAGGCTGAAGAGGGTGTAACACCGGCCGCTGGAGAATAATTTCAACTGATCGCTCTCAAAACGAATTTTCGAAATCATACGTCGATTAGCCAACGGCTTGGCCAACATCCTGTAATCACCATCTTCCCCCTCCCCAGGACATAATATAAATTTTTTGATTTTTTTTTTTTTAAATATTCCAAGTCATCGGGCTACTAAAAATTTTTCCTCGATATTGTACCTATATATTTGTACCTATATATTTGATGATTTGACGATCTGTTTCCGCCCGATTCCATGGAAGGTAAATACGATTTTATTCGTCGAAAAAAATTTTGATTAATTTGCTTCTCTTCAGGTCTGAAAAATTTTCAAGCATATATATTATGACGGCACACGTTAAGGGTTTAAAGCCTCTAATGAAATGCAAAATGATGATCCTAGGCAGAAAAGGAAGGTACAGCAATTGAAGCAACCATGAAAGGAAATTAGTTAACATCCTGATTGAACTTCGATTATACCTACTGAAAAAAATTTTTATTCGTTTTGTGGTGAATTTTGTGGGCTTAATGGATAATAATGTACACTTTCGGGTTAAGAAAAAACGCACTCACACGTGCAGCAACCTTGATCGAGTTGCTGAAGTAAGTGTGCTTTATATCAGATAAATAAATTTCTTGTTACGTTTTATAATTAAAATCGGGTAATATTTTTTTTTTAACATTCGTGTATCGCGCGCCCATTATATGACCTAACTTCACATGCCTGAGACACGGTGATCGACAGTTGATCGGAGCTCGTAACCGTTCTCCCAATAATTGAACACTACCGGCGAGAATCTCCTTAAGAAATCTTCCTGCGATCTGGCTGAACTGATAACGGAAAATATGGGTGTTTTGTTTTACATATACATACATATACCTGGCCAGAGGCTTATCAGAGGCTAAGCACGTACCCAGGAAGACGACTGCAGGCGCCGCTGTCATTCTCGGCGTGCCAATATTATCTTCAAAGTTTTATTGGCGACATTTGGGGACTTCCTTCCACTTCTTATTAACCACAATCCTTCTCGCCCTTTCTCTCTTCTTTCTCTTTTAATAACATATCACAACGAACGATCATTAAAGGGAACGATAAAGGTTCATTCTATTGGTCACGGAATTATCAACCAGAAATCTTTTATTCGCAGACACAAAGTGATCAATTACAGGGGGATTCTGAATTGGGCAACGAATTCGGATTTACTTTTCTCGAGATATTTCCTTTTTTCAATAGATGATAAGGAAAATTATAGTATGGGTCTCCCATTTCAATTATTCCCCATATAAAAAAAGATTTTATTCGAGAAATAAATTCCTCGGAAATGTTGTATTGATGGATATAGCTCTTTATCCCCAAAGTGATTGATTAAGGGGGTCTTCTCATTGAGCAACTTTTTTTTTCGACTTATTTTTTTTTTGCTTTATTTATAGCTTGGGTAGTTGTGAATATGCCCCTAAAAGGTTTTTTGAAATTCGAAATAGTTTAGAGGATATAGCCTTCTTTGTCGAGCAAGATCTGCGCTAAAACGAGTAATTTTTGCGTTGCTTCAAACTTAAACGCGTTTATCTCGAAACCACGTTTTCGAACTGGGGCCATGATATCTCCAGTTAACTAACCGATTTTCATGAAACAAAGTGGAATCGACGCAGAATTGTCACCATTCTCGGGTGAACCTCGACCATAATTTTAAAAAATTTTTTACTATTTTTTTTTTACACTAAACTACAAAAAAAAAAGCCCGAATTTGAAATTTTTTTTTGAATGGCCGCCATTTTGTCAAAAAAAATCACAAAATTAAGCTTGAGGTTCACCCGAGAATTACATCTATACTGATTATAACCCCATTTTTTTTTTCCCATTTCGGACGCTCCGGAGACCCGGAATCGTGGCCGCCGTGACGGCACCTTTTTTTTTCACCACCAACTTTGAAGTCTCATTACTTTTTGAACAGCCCACGTATCGAGGCAAAAAAATTTTTTTTATTTACTTTGAACCTTTTGTAATACAATAAATAAAAAAAGTTTTCAATTATTCTTTGCGTTTTCAAATAAGAATTTTTTTAAAAAGGGTCCAAAAAACGGGTTTTCAATGAGAAGACCCCCTTAAACCACGTTCTAGGATGCTTTTTTGAGGTTATGGCTTAATATACAAATATATCAGGGTTGTCATAGAATCCGATAGCTGACAAAATTGGAATTTTTGTCGACTGAATTTTCATATATATCTGATAGACAGCCGATTAAAATAGGGTTCTGTGAAACTAAGAACCGATAATGGTTCCGATTCAAAACCAAAAACGACAAAATTTGTTCAATCCTGTATGAAATTTCGATCGGTTTTAAATCCGATTCGGACAGCTATCGGATACTGTGACACCCCTGTATATATGGACTCAAATTCGGATTCAGCAACCTTGAAAAAAAGCATATAGTTAGCATAGTGAGACCCCTGTGCCGGATACATTTATTTTATATTTTTTTTGTGGGGCGTTGCTATGAATAATCTCAAAGACTATATCAGCAAAAACTAAATTTATCAAATTTATCCTCGGAGTAGTTGAAAAGATAAGCTTTATGGCTTTTTACACCATAGTTGCTGACACCATAAATCGACGATCACTATAGTGACCGGTCACAAAAATTTACCATCTGCAATACTTAAATAAGACCAAAATAAATAATCGATAAACTCGATATAATCAATTATCACAATTAAATGAAAAATTGTAAAATCATTAAAACGAAATGCGGGCAAAGGGCGAAAATGTTTTTTTTATTATTATTTCAACATGACTGAATTTTATTCTATTAGATCAGT
The DNA here is from genome assembly GCA_020466095.1 of Chlorops oryzae. Lineage (NCBI taxonomy): Eukaryota > Metazoa > Arthropoda > Insecta > Diptera > Chloropidae > Chlorops > Chlorops oryzae. Next base: position 1,331,598 of record CM035807.1, on the reverse strand, counting down.
CTGCTCTTGTAGTTCGAGCAATACGTACATACGTCCATTTTGGATTCGGTGGGACTAACTAGTAATTGACAAGAGAGTTATTGAAATTCCTGAAATGGCATGTAGGTGGTGATTGTAAATGATCCCTTGAGGTCTTGTTTTTTTTTTTTTTTTTTTTTATCTAACTCATTCCTTCCACTTCTCCAGTATGGACCGTAAAGACTTTGGCAATAATTCTTGCACTTGCTACAACCGCTTTTTTTGTTTCGACCATAGTCCTGGCTGTTCAAAAAGCCGAGCTGAAAGACGAATTGCAAGATGCATTGGAACAATTGGATTCAATGTCCACTAGCACAACTGCTCCAACATCAACAACAATATCCTCGAGCATACCAACGGGATCAACTGAGTCGACAGAATCAACCGAATCCACTGCATCAACGCCAACAACGTTCCAACAGAAATAACAACTCAACCAACAACTCAATCAACAACTCAACCAATAACCCCAACGCAACCCATATTTCCAACATTACCGCCTAATATTACTGATCCGGAAACTGTAAGTATGCAACTAGGCTAAGTTCGGTCTTATTAAGCGGACTTTCAGAGGAATGATCTGGAAATTGAAGCTCTTCGAATATATGATTCCTTTGAGAGTTGCTACAAAGTAATTGATTGTGATAGCCCGTGACAATAAAGGCAAAGTTTAAGTGCGTATTATAGTGATGAGATCGTGACGTGATCGTGAGCTAAGGAATTTTAAGACAATCCTTAAACAGGGTAATCATGAAGTGGTATTTAAATTGCTCTCGAAAAATCTTTGAGCAAATTAATGTCCTTCGCGATCGTGACAAATTTTTCAATCGTGCTCGCGAGTGACGTGAAACCTGCTCAGATGCCAATGTCTCTCGACTAAGCCCTGTTGAAATCCATTTTATCCTTGTACGCAATTTTTTTAAGGAAGGACAACTGCTAATGTGTGATGTCTTATAAATTGAGGATCAGTTTCGTCCCTTAAAGGGGTCTTCTCATTGAAAACCCATTTTTTGGACCCTTTTTAAAAAAATTCTTATTTGAAAACCCAAAGAAAAATTGAAAACTTTTTTTATTTATTGTATTAAAAAAGGTTCAAAGTAAATAAAAAATTTTTTTTGCCTAGATACGTGGGCTGTTCAAAAAGTAATGAGACTTCAAAGTTGGTGGTGAAAAAAAAGGTGCCGTCACGGCGGCCACGATTCCGGGTCTCCGGAGTGTCCGAAATGGAAAAAAACGGGTTTATAATCAGTATAGATGTAATTCTCGGGTGAACCTCAAGCTTAATTTTGTGATTTTTTTTGACAAAATGGCGGCCATTCAAAAAAAAAATTTCAATTTCGGGCTTTTTTTTGTAGTTTAGTGTAAAAAAAAAAATAGTAAAAATTTTTTAAAATTATGGTCGAGGTTCACCCGAGAATGGTGACAATTCTGCGTCGATTCCACTTTGTTTCATGAAAATCGGTTCAGTTGAACTGGAGATATCATGGCCGCCAGTTCGAAAAACGTGGTTTCGAGATAAACGCGTTTAAAGTTTGAAGCAACGCAAAAATTACTCGTTTTAGCGCAGATCTTGCTCGACAAAGAAGGCTATATCCTCTAAACTATTTCGAATTTCAAAAAATCCTTTTAGGGGCATATTCACAACTACCCAAGCTATAAATAAATGCAAAAAAAAAAAAAAATTGAAAAAAAAGTTGCTCAATGAGAAGACCCCCTTAAATTCAAATCCCAAAATGAGGAACTTCTTATTTTAAAAAAACATGCAATAGCTACCTAAAGGAATATGTGATGAGTTTTAAAAGTTAACAAAATTGCGCAGCGGGTAAGCCGACATCTGGATGAACAAACAAAACGTATCCTTCGAACGAAGTAAACCGAGCGAGGGCCCGTTTTATAAATGGCAATTGGCCTTTTTTTTATTGCAATGGTCAATGTGAATTTTTGATTAAACAATAAAATTATTCGATCGATAAAGATTTATCAAAGCCGTTAAAATTGATAAAATACGAAAGCAAATTAATTTAGATATCCGATCGAGATTCGATTCATACCATCATATCGTGAAATATCCGTAAACGAGAAGAACGTTCCCAAGATAAAGAACGCTTAGAATGTTGAACAAAATTAAAGGTAGGTTAAATCAATAACCTCAATCAATTGAAAGGCAACTTAATTAAAAATTTAATTTTTTTTTTCTTCAACTTTTCACGACAAAAGAATTCTTTACGGCACGAAACTCTGCTGTTATCCTTGGCCTTGTCGCTCTGTGCTTCGTTATTTCCACCGTTATCTTGGCCTTTGAAAATACCCACATGTCAACAGAGCTTGCAAACAGGCAAGAAAGGCTAGAGCTATACGAATCGTATTTAGAGGAAATTCGCAAGTCGACGTCTACTGTATCTTCCAGCACAGTGGCAGCATGACTTCGATTATTACATAAAATCGGACTGTATATGTACTTATATTGGGTTGTACTTATGTATATTATGTCACGTCATTGTAGAGAATCCATCACGATTTGTGGATCGATTCATATAATAAAGAAATGAATAAATTATAATAGTTTTACTGGTAGAACTGGTCTTGTTCCTACAGACTAATGAGAAAGAAGTTTCCATTAATTGAGAAATAATTTAACTTTGTCTTTTTTTTTAAGATCCTCTATCGCTTGCCGAATGATGTACATCCTGTGAAATACGATATCTTCTATTTTCCCCACTTGAAAATGGATACATTCGAAGCTGATATCTCAATAGAAATTAAAGTTAATAATCGAACAAATATCATCGCATTACACTCAAAGAACTTGAATATTGATGGTATTAGTATTTTGAACATGAGGGCACGCATGCGCATGCGTGTCAAAGAGTATAAAATCGACGAAGCACGTGAATTATTGATAATAGTACTGGAGGAGCTTTTACTTACAACAGAGCCCTATACGATTTCGATTTCCTATACGGGCAGTCTGAATGGACTCTCGGGATTTTACACAAGTTCTTACAAAGATCAAGGAGCTGCAGAAAAGTGAGTAGAATTTTCTATTGAATCAAAGGTGAATGATTAATATGAAAAAAAAAAAAATAATAATTATGACAGTATTAAATACCTGTGAGATCTTTTAAGTAATCATGTTGACTTAATTATTTAAACATTAAGCACAATTTTCACGTTTGAGTTTGCTGCTGATAAGCTGCTGGTTCGAGTCTGATATAAGGTCTGTACTACTGTTGCCGGTTTAGTAGAATTCTACCAATTTTAGTAGAAATTAATCAAAGGTTTAAAATTTGGTGAACTGGTAGTTTTGCGTAAAACTTTGGTAAATTTGCGTTATTTCCTCGTTGAAGTGCTTATAACAAACACATGCAAAACGAAAATCGAGTTTACTTATCAAAGTGAATACATACTTTACTTTGGGTTATACTGTGAGCTGGCAAGTAATCGAAGAGTATAAAAAGCGCAGGGTTGCTTCCGACTTTCCGGCCTTTCTTCGCCGAAGAAATTGAGGACAATTCTTATATGCAAAGCAAATGCCAGAACAGCTAAGAGCCGCTCGTTTATTGTCTTAAACACGTAAACCGACTTCGAAAGTGTGAAATTGTTGGCATATTTTGAAGAAGGTATTTTACTGAACCCGACACGGTGCTGAATTGAGTAAGCGAACATACTGAACACTAACATACATATGAATTGCTTACTGAATTCAGTACCTTGTCGGGTTCCTTTATCTTGTATTTTTTTTATAAGCTTTAATGGCATTGCTGCGGTAAAACTAGCTGAAGAAAAAAATACTTTTTTTTCGAAAAAGTTATATTAGTTGTAAGAACTTTGTTATGTTTGTGAAATTCATTTTACTTTTTTTGTGGAAAAAAGTCATTTACTTCAAACTACATATCCCAGCCGGACTTTATCCCATGCATGAACAAATCATTAATGCAGAAGTAGTGAAGCATTCATTTCGAAAGAGGCCAATTGGTGATTTTTCAAATGATCTTCTAGTGAAAATATCACAGAAGCAAGACCGCGTTGCAACAGACTCTTCTTCAAATGAAATTCTCATTTGAAAGAGGGTTGTATACTCCTACTTTTAATGAAGATCCTATGAAATTGTCATGACAATATGCTTTTCAATCTGTGTGCTACACTTCTCAAAAGTTTTATAATTTTGTTGTACTTAAGATGTTTTAAGAATTGAAACTTTTAAGTCTTTCCAAAGGCGATAATGTGTCACAGTCACAAAGTGACGAAATATGGCCATATCCGCCAATTTTTTTTTTTAAATATTCAGTGAAAAAATACAAGCTCGAAAGCGCTTATTAAAACATTTAAAAAATTTATTTACCTTCTCCTCTCAGATCCCCGCGGCATATACATACAATTTTTTCAAATGAAATTCTCATTGCCGTTGGCACCATAGTCTTTGTTCAGAATGATATTATGATTCATGTTAGCAGCATATACACTATTTTCAAATGAGATTATTTGGCCAGTTAGGGGATGGAACCCAAAATTCAGTTTAAAAAAAAGGTAATAAAATATATCATATTATTAAAACACACCAAAAAAAAATCCAATATTCTTCGTATTAGGCTCGTTTAAAAGGTAATTTTGTAAATTTTTCGAATATGCATGCTGAACATGCTCGTTCTTGTTCCTACGGCATCTATATTATAGATTGAAGTTCGTGAGGCATTTTTTTTAAATTTAAGTATCATTTTGTATGGGGGCCCCCCTTAGGAGGGGAGATAGAAGGTAGGTGTGTTGGAAGAAAATGTTTGGGGTAAAAAAACAGTGGGGGTTGGTCATAAATTTCATCCCACTAGGACGGGTTTGACTGTAGTGACGGCCTTTTGTATGAAATTTTGATAAAATTAAGGTAATTTTGTATGGGGGACCCCCTTAGGAGGGGAGATAGAGGGTAGGTGTGTTTGAACAAAATTTTTGGGGTAAAAAAATAGTGGGGGTCGGTCATACATATCATTCTCTCTAGGACAGGTTCGACTGTAGTACGGCATTTTCATAATTTTAGATAAAGATAAGTTAGTTTTATATGAGGGGCCCACTTAGGAGGAGAGATAGGAGTCACTTTGTGACGCAAAAAATGTTAGGGGGACAAAAGTTAAGGGGGGTCGGTTCATACATTTGACTCCTCTAGGGGCACTCTGGGGCTAAAGTTATGAAGATGGGGGGAAAAGTTTTTAAAAATTGTTTTTGTATGGGAAGCCCCCTTATGGAGGGGAGATGGGGTAGATTTGTGAAATAAATTTGGAGTAAAAAAATAATGGGGGTTGGCCAACATTATATATCCGTAGGGGCTTGTGGGTGGTTTAAGGCCGTTACGTCTCTATTTTTAGGCCTTTCCCAAACTTCAATTGAAAACTGCCACGGGTTCCGTTATCCGATTGCCTCCAAATTTCCCACGTTCTCCTCCATGTCTTGAATGAAACTTGACCCTTGAAACCGCAAGGACTCGTGCGGACGCCTCTATTAGCCTACAATTACAACAAAAAAGGACTCCTAAATTAATCCAAAGATAACCCAGGAGGAGTGTTATTGGATTGCTTGATTTCCTGTACATTGAGAAATAATAAAAAAAAACAGATATTTTCCTTTTTAAAAATTTCTAAGACATTCCAAAAAAATATTTCCTATTATTTTTATCAACTACTTTTACTTAGGACATTGTAAAATGTTAGTTTCTAAAAGTTACCCAAAAAGGTTTTCTCTATTCCATTTAATTAAGGAAAATTCCCGTAAAGTTACATCACCATAAGTTGCATAAAGTTGCAAACCATAAAGAATGAAAAAAACCATGCCAACTAGATGATGCAATCTTAAAGCATGACGCTCCTTGACGGTGCTCTTGAGGAGCCCATTGCCGGAGCACTCCGAAAATGCTCCTTCAAGGAGTCCAAGTGGAAGTCCTTTAAAGCTCCTGTTTCGGAGCGCTCCGCATATGGTTGGCTGGGAAGTGCCTATAACAAACACATGCAAAACGAAAATCGAGTTTACTTATCAAAGTGAATACATACTTTACTTTCGGTTATACTGAGCTGGCAAGTAATCGAAGAGTATAAAAAGCGCAGGGTTGTTTCCGACTTTACGGCCTTTCTTCGCCGGAGAAATGGAGGTCAATTCTTATATGCAAAGAAAATGCCAGAACAGCTAAGAGCCAATCATTTATTGACTTAAACACGTAAACCGACTTTGAAAAGGTGAAATTGTTGGCATATTTTGAAGAAGGTATTTTACCGAACCCGACACGGTGCTGAATTGAGCAAGCGAACATACTGAACACGCACATACATATGAATTGCTTACTGAATTCAGTACCTTGTCGGGTTCCTTTATCTTGTATTTTTTTATAAGCTTTAATGGCGTTGCTGCGGTAAAACTAGCTGAAGAAAAAAAATTTTTTTTTTTCGAAAAAGTTATATTAGTTTCAAGAACTTTGTTATGTTTGTGAAATTCATTTTACTTTTTTGTGGAAAAAAGTTATTTACTTCAAACTACATATCCCAGCCGGACTTTATCCCATGCATGAACAAATCATTATGCAGAAGTAGTGAAGCATTCATTTCGAAAGAGGCACAATTGGTGATTTTTCAAATGACTTCTAGTGAAAATATCACAGAAGCAAGACCGGTTGCAACAGACTCTTCTTCAAATGAAATTCTCATTTGAAATGGAGTTGTATACTCCTACTTTTAATGAAGATCCTATGAAATTGTCATGACAATATGTTTTGACTTAACTGTGTTAACGACTTTGAAAAGTTTTATAATTTGTTGGACTTAAGATGTTTTAAGAATATTCATTGAAAAAATACAAGTTCGAAAGCGCTTATTAAAACATTTAAAAATTTAAAATTTATTTACCTACTCCTTCAGATCCCGCGACATATACATACAATTTTTTCAAATTAAATTCTCATTCCCGTTGGCACCATAGTCTTTGTTCAGAATGATATTATGATTCATTTTAGCAGCATATACACTATTGTCAAATGAAATAATCATGCACATTGGATATATTTTAGCCAGCCAGCACGTGAACTTTTCCCAAATGAAATTTTTATGCGGACTAGGGTCATGCACTCCTTTACCTAATGAATAACACATGAATTTTGAAGTAATGAAAATAGCGGCCATCTCCTAACAAACTTCATTAGAAGTAAGGGTTAGTAATGCGAGTAGTCGCAGTATGAATTTTCACCACTTCGGAAGTACATACTGCAGAAGTAGTGAAATTTCCGGCTGGGATGTATACGCATTTTGGTAGATTTCGTTGACAAGATTTAGTACAAAAATTTCTTCGGACTCCGGCAGCATGGTTCGGTACAACAAAAGTTCATGTCTTAGCTATGTCGGTTTGTGTATGCGCTATATATGTATAACAATGTTTGGTTTGTGTCCAACTCAGGTCTGGATATAAAATTTTTTTTTTTGATAAAATGACAAATTCAATTATGTAAAATACATAATTAAATTATAATTAAAATTGAATTAAATTTTTAAGTAAACCTTATTCAGAAGAATTCCGATAGCTTTTTTTTCTCCTTCAAGATAACAGAATTTTGCGATCTCACAGTTGTGGAGTCATGATTTCATCATAAATTTACGATTTTATTAAATTTGTAAAAACAAATTTTAATAAATAAATTGAAATTTTTTAAACAATTTATTTGACTCTTTATAATGTTCGACTTATTAGAATTGAACCGCAATATGATTTATATATAAGTGAAGCGCCTTGCGTTTTTTTTATCAGTTAGGTTGTGAAGGCTCGTTGCTTCGGAAACCGGCATCGGAAAGACTTGTGCTCGTGTGCTCGTGTGATAATGTGATATTGGAGAATTCAAAATATAAACAAATACGCATACTTCGAAATTATGCAAACTGAAGACATAAAAGTGCAAAGACCAAAGTGAACGAGTTCTCTAAATGAATTCGATTTAAAGTTTTAGAAAAGTCTTCAATTTTAGCTAAAAAAAAAATAAAACGAGTGCGTGCAAAATTCATTAATTTTAGTTGATAATCTTTTCTTTCGTGAGATCAAGTAAAACAAAAAGGAAAGTTCTGCCAAAAACGTGTTTAGCAAGTTTAAAAGCTGAGGGCAACTGCAACGGACAAGTGAATTTCGAAGAGTTGAATATTTTATGGGAATTTGGAAATATTTGAATTTCGTTAAGGGGGTAAAAAATGTTCAGTTTTTCTCTTTAGTTTTGCTCAGGCCTTGTGTTGTTAATGTCGATTTTTGCCATCTTAATTCATTCGCTCAGTCAATTCAGTTCCCGCAATTGTTAAGAAGACCATTTAGTCGGTCAGGTTAGTTGATATTTGATGTTTACAATTGCCTGAATGAGACTTCGCGGCAATTGAACCGGTTTTATTGAGGTTTCTCCTCTCTAAATCGAACCAAACAAAACGGTCTTTCTTTCCTTGTTTCGGCTTTTGTTGTACCACTTGACAGTCAAGAATATGTGGGGCACACATCCAACGTTTTTAACAGCAGCGAGAGAACCAAATCGCAACTGTTTTTATTTTTATTTATTTTCTTTTTTTTTTCTCTCTTCCTGAATTGATCTTTCGCTCGTTTGAATTTCGTTTTGATGGTGCTTTTTTTCTAGTGATTTTTCCACAAAGAACATTAACAATGGATGCGAGTGAAAAACGATTGAAAATATACCTAATTTCAAAAACCAGTGAACCACAAAAATTCTTTTAAAAAAAGTTGGAGACATAAAAGAGAACAAAATGAAAAAAATATCATAAAAATAATAATAATAATAATAATAATAATAATTGAAATAAAACAGTCATTATGTGGATTTGAATGGACATTCGTAGTGAGAAGTTGAGTGTGGAAAAATACAATTCCCGGGCTCATACAAAAACATGTGACCTCTTTCTGGCCCGCATTGTAAATGGCGAAAAAGAAATTCTAAATTTGAAGTTTGAAATGGTCACAGTTAAGTGGGAGACTGATCTATGCACGAGGGAGTTTCGGCAAACGTACTCAATAATCAAATTATCCCGAAGAGAGCTGTAGGAGATCTTATAAGTCTATCAAAAACTGCGATTGATAAATTTACGAGGTGTTTAACGATCATGCCCAAAAGAACTCAGTTTGGTTGTGGCCTTCTGTGGTGGATGTAGTTTACAGTTTAGAACGTTCCATAGGCTCTGAAGGCACACAAAAGTTATTTTAATCGTAAATTCCCAAAAGTAGTTCAATGTTTCTATTGTTAAATATTCTGTGAAAAAGTAAGGGAGCCATCCTCAAAATAGTTCCATTAAAGCCCTGCTGCGCATGCGAGTCGATTAAAACAATTTTTTTTTTTTTTTTTTTTGTGTCAAAGAATACAAAGTGCGTACTCCTTTCATGAAAAGTTCATTAACATTCCACAAGCAAGCGGTAAAAGTTTCGCTTCAGTATGAAAAAACAAATTTTTTTATCGTTTTTTTTTTTCTTTCAATTACATGACTTCATTTCTTTCTATTTATTTTATTGGCATTGCTCGACAGCATTTTTCAAAAACAACAATATTGTACCGAGAAAACTTCGACGCATACGATTAACCTGAAATAATAAAAAAAAATCGAATTTTTAATTTAAATCGCTCCCGGGTTTTGCAAGACCCCGGGTGTTTTTGTTTTTTCCTTTCTTTTGCTTTCATTATAATTGCCGATGAACCGTGGAATGTTAATTTTTAAGAGCGTTTGCGCATTTCTCTTCAAGGAGTCGCCTTTCTTTTCTCTTGCGAAAATTTTCGGTGAAAACAAGTGACTCATGGGGTCGTCATGTTACGAAGATTTCCTTTGATTATTTTTTCGGAATTTTCTCTTAGGCTAAGCTATGAGGAGTGATGAAGAATATGAATGTTTATGGTCTTCCAATTGCATATTTATAATTTGATAGATCCGCCAGCATAAACAGTCTTCGTATTTCAATTTTACATCATCGGTCTCAATTTAAAAAAAAAAAAAAAAAACTTTCCCACGCGACGGAATGTAGCGCAACGTGTGGCTTCGATTGTCTTCCAAGTGCGAACAAGTTTTTCTTTACATAAAAATCCATTGCGAGTGTGAGTGACAAATGAGCTTCAACAAATCATTGCGCTGCAGTTTTTTTTTTCCAATTTAATTTCTTGTGGCAGCATCATGCTATTAAAAATGAGTTATAAGCAAATGCAATTTGTTTCCTGGAATTTGTAGAATTTTTTCCCTCCAATAGGATGTAAAAGGTTCATTCGTATAACGTTTTAGAGCCTAATTTTGTTAATTAAAATTTTTGAAATTTCTGATGTGATTCCATTGGACTTTAATTAGCAAAGATCGCCTACGCTCATTTCAAAATCAAACCAACCAATTGAGCTTTTGAATTACTTATCATAATAGATCTCGAAATATCAAATGTGATGCTTGAGTATTTGAAGCATTTCGCCTTCGAAATACGCTTTGCACAGTACTCCCCCGGTATTTGTACCTCGGATACGGACGTAACCATCGTCAATGTACTTCAATGACTTCGAAAGAAGCCTTCCTCGTTTGTAACGAAGCGTTTGTGTGATTTTTCAAATGCCCTTTTATCCGATCAATGCTGTACTGCATATGTAGATGAAGAATTCATAGTGCATCAGTTGTGATCACAACTTCATTCGAATGATATAATGGATCAAATCTGAGAGAGTGGCTGGTAGTAGGAACCTATATGAATGGTTTTCTTAAGATAAATTCAATGAAGCTTCTTCGAATTTTATTTGTCTTTTGGCTATTCCTTTCCCTCTCTACTTGTAATTATTTTTGTTTTCCTTCTATACTTTCGGTTGAAGCGAGGTTCTTGTTTTACGTTTTTTACCAACATTTTTCGTAAAGTTGTTTATTGGTTTAATGGCTGCCATACTGTGCCTGCGCCGCAAAAGTTCGCAAACGGTTGCATTCTTAGCTTCCATAAAAAGATAAAAACACTAATTTCAATCTATTCAGAAAGTTTATAAACGTATGTTTATCTTCCAATTGAATCTCTTATATTTCAAAAATATATTAAAATCCCGTCCTAGTCCGGCTCTAAGAGCTTTTTAAGATATATTTACCGCAGATTGGAAAAAAGTTTCGAAAGAAACTCGTTAAGAGCTTTGACACACCCTCGAGCAAATAAAATCAGTTTGCAAGAATGTCATTACTCCCCGGCTAGTTACTTATCGACCAGATCTTCTTCTTTTCCTTCATTCGATAGCCAATGTTCATATTGAATTGTATGGAGCTCAGTTTTGATATAGTCAAATAAAAGGCTCACCTTTTATGGATCACCTTCCCCGGACTCAATTTCTTGTAGGCACTTTTTTGATATTCAGAGCCTAGAGCAGGATATTGATAAAATAATGTATAATTTAACTGGAGGACTTTCTTTTTGTTAATTTGATCTCATTGCTGTGTTCTATGTGTACACGAATTCCAATCGTTTTGAGAACATACCCATTAATTTCATTATCTATAGCTTAATTTAAAAAAAAAAAAAAAACTCAGCTGTCTCCAGACTACATTTGCCAATGAAGCTGTTTTTCCATTAATTGAAATAATATTTTAAAATAAAAACGACAGACGAACGGCTTTTCAAACGCCCATTCATAATTTAGGTAACTTAGTAACGTAACTTTAAAATGTATGCACCTAAACCAGCCAAGCCACCGATTCGTCCCCGCTCCACCCTATCGACAGAAGAGTAAGTGAGCATTTCGTAAGCAGCATTAAGCTTCATTTGAAAAACGTAACCTAATTTGCATTTAAAAGGCGGCGAAAGAAACGGAAAAATAACAGCACCATTGTCATATTGGCGGGCTTTTGTGTTTTCTTGCTCATGCTATGCCTGTTCCTACTGGGTGCGCTCGTATACGTGGGACGTGCTCTAGCGAATGGCACATTACCTGGATGGACGAACGTTATTCCTGCAGGCAATGACACCAATCCTGACTTGATAAGCAACAGGCAAGTACGCATATTAAATACCGTGGCAGTACTGTTTCGCATGGCTACATTTATAGGAAATTGTCGACTTTTCCGATTCGTTTGTGCTTTTCTACACATTAATAACGAAACATTTTGTGTCACGGAATAACTTCCCATTATATATTTTTATAAGACCATACTTATGATTTGAAAATTATTTTTTGGGTGTATTTTAGCTACATTTCAGACATGCCGATTTGCGGCGAATTTTTCTGAAAGATTTATTATTTGTGGGCAAGGGTGGATTGACGGAAGGGAACGAGTAAAAATCGTTTGAACGAAATGTCGCTTGACAATTTATTTTTACAGAGAACCGTTAGATGAAAATTTGGAATTTTTTTTTTAAGTTTAAATTTAATTTTTTAGCTTTGGTTCTGCTTAAGCAAAGGTTAATCGTTATGTTTTTTCAAATAAATAGACCAGAATGTCAAAAGAAGCAAACAGAAAAACTACTTCAATAAAAAATCGTTAGGTTAAAATCGTTGTGTCTGAAATGCCTCGCCGATAGAACAGCAAAGCAAAGGGAAATCGGCGATTAAAATCGGAAAAAAATCGGCGTGAGTGAAAGCACACTAATACCCTAAACACACTACAGTATTAATGCAAATAAACGGCTTAATTTCGCATTATGTCGTGCATTTGACTAGAATTTGATTAATTAAATGCACAACTCAAAGCGTGAACAAGCCGATTTTTGTCTGGCAGCTCTAAGAAAAAACTACCGAAGGTTATGGTATTTTTCTTATTTATTGGCAGCATATGGCAAGCTTACTATCCGTCATGGTTGCCACAGCACTGCTTCACTCTGTGGCTCTTTTTTTTATTGAATTTGGATCTTTTTTTGGCTTTCTTACACCAAGAGTAAAATTACTCAATAGCCAATTCAAAACAAAAAATTATTCAGTGCAAAAACTTCAAATAATCGAAGATACTAGTAATTAGCAACTAAAAGTGCAGATTCAAGATCAAGCGGGTCTAATGAACATCACAAAATTTGTGCTTTTTATATATAAAATAAATTTTGGCTCCATTTTTGTCAATTGGCTCTTTTTTTGGAATTGCCTTGGTACTTTCAATTTTTTTATAAGTGGCAGCCGTGATTTCACTGTACTTTGACAGACAAAAATGTTTGATTGGTTTCTTCTTTTGACATTCGTCTTATTCGCCAGTAAAACCAAATAACGCCACCAAGCCGACAAAGACCGATATAACTCCAATCGTGACGTCAGACTGAGAATAAATTTGATTTGCATTTGAAAGTTTAAAATTTTCTTTAAATTTTGATTGAAAGCGTACCATATATATTGAAAGTGTGTAGTTTTTTTTAAAAGTTCATATCGTGGATGTTGAATTATATAAATACAGGCCGAAAGTAGATGTCAGCATTTAGAGCTTCATCATTTATTTGATTTTTCTTAAATTTTTTTTCTCATTTTGGAAATCTACTCGAAATGTTACCGGTTTAAATTAATATATCAAACCAATAATGTACAAAAACTCTTCATATCTGTTAACATCATAATATCGATGAAGTACCGTAGCTGGACATTTCAAGGCTCTGGTTGGAAACTCAAAACAATAAATTTATGATATTGGATAGACAAATGAAAAACATTTTCCACATTTTTCTATGTTATGCGAATCAAATTTGCTGTGTGAAAATTAGTAAGCAATTTAAACTCATCTCAAATTTAAATAAACATAATAAATATCCTTAGTTCTGAGTTGTAAAAAATATAAGAAGGGCTGTCTAGAATTTTGATGGATAAGCTTTTGATAGCTTATGAACTTTAGCCAACTTTCAATAGCGATCTTAACGATCAAATCACCAATGTTATTTTATAAAACCTTAATGCATAATACAACAACTTACAAAATTAAAAATTTTATCAGTGCAAACTTACCATTATTATCAAGGCTGACGACTGTTCTGAGATCACTCTCAACTATTTTGATGTTTGCTAGTCGTGTTGGCGTTACTCGCATTTCATCTTGTTTTAAACTTGAAAGTTTCGAAAAATTTATATTCCATATTGGATTTTGACTTCTCAAATCAAAAATTTTGGCTCACAAAATTAGGTAGGAGTGTTTTCTTTCTTAAAATGAAAAACGAACATTAAAGGGACCCGCACACAGCGCTGCGCGTAACGGTTTTTAGTGAAACGCACAAACGATACAGCGCTAATTACCGAATGGAATGAATTTTTTTTCGTTTAAACACTGAGTTTTTAGTCCTTGTGGGATATAGAGAGCCCACAACACAGTAACCGAATTTTAAAGGAGCGGGAGCACCAGCAGTCACTAGAAAAATATCAAGAAAAACATGCAAATGTCAATAAAAAAGTATATAAAAAAATTAATGTTTACGAACCAACTACAAACAGGAGTTGAAAGGTTTAAGAGATATAGAAAAGTTACTTTTATTTGATTTAATGAATTTTGATGTGTAAATGCACTTTTACGTTACCAATTTTTCACCCACATTCTTCCTGTTCAGCTCTTTATCAGTCTTTTTCTTTCAAAATTAACTGTAACCGCGCCATTTTCATCTGACATTGCCTCTTACGCATAAAAATGACGGACTTGATTCTATCGAGTTAAAGCTTTTATACCTAATTCGAAACTCATAGGGCAATTAGTCTTCTAGCTTATGAAACTAAGCAATTGCTCAAAAACTCGATAAAAATGTCTATCCATCCTTATGCATACGAGCCACTGTCGTCTGTACACAAAAAGAGTAAGCTGAAAATGAAAATGTGGCAGCGCGCCGTGTGCGGGCCGCTTTAAATAAAGCAAGTGTCAAAATTTCACATTTAAATTTACGAAAGACAAGCACAAAGCGAAAAGCCGGTATGACAAACAAGAACCACTCTTCTGACCCCGTATGTCTCCAACAAACAAAGTTTAATGGCCTTTACCCTTGTGTATTTAGATTACAATTTCCAGTTTCGAAGCCGATTCGTTTAAGAGCAGCCAGCAATCAGATCTTAAAAGAAAACGCGCAGGAAAAGCCGCAAAATTCAACGTTCTCAATAATGGCATCGAAATCGAAAGTCCTGAAATGTTTAAAACAACGACTTCCTATTAAATACATAAAACCGAGAAAGTACGACCTTCTACTTCGAGCGAACAGTAAGTACTTGGCATTTCATAAACAACATAAACAGCCGCCAAGCGAAGTTCAGTCCCTTCTCAGTGTGAGCAAAGTGACGTCACGAACTCGTCGATGCTTCAGTGAACTTTTTCTTTCGTTTGTTTTTTATGTTTAATGAAATTTTAATGCATTTTTAGAAGTACGTATGAATGGGCAAGAGATGGAAATACCACGATATCTTTCTTTTTGAAACTTAAATTATTCGATAAAAGTATTAAATGTCAAAATTAGCTTATTTTCCTACCTCATGAGGTTCTGGATTTTGTTTTGGATTTAAAAATTCATTAACAACGTACTTATGATCGAAAATTGTTCATATAGTACGTATTTCTCGCTTTTTCTCGCTTAAAAGAAAGGATTCCGTGTATTTTTGATGGCGAACGAATTCCTTTATTTATTTACTTAATGATCTCTACTTTGTATATACCGTTAATCAATGCATTATTATAAATATTTAAAACCAACAGACATGCAACAAGGAACCTTCTCTGGAAACATCACAATTCAGCTGGAAATTATAAAGCCAATTTCCTTTATACCCGTGCATTCCAAGTTCCTAAACGTAACGACGGAAGAAGTGCAAAAATTGAATAGTAACGGAGACCTTGTCGAAAAAGTTGAACCTTCGCTCAGTTTCGAGTACAAAGACTACGAATATTGGGTAACCGAGTTCGAAAAGCCGTTGGAAGCAGGCAACTATTCAATTAAGCTAGCCTTCAACGGTTCATTGGTCAATCGTATTGTCGGCTTCTATCAGAGTTCCTATTTAAATGAGAAAACCAATGAAAAAAGGTAGAAGAAAGCAGCAAAACTCGAACGTGAACTTTTCAAAATAGTCCAAAAAAAAAACAAAAATCCATGATTAATTTTAAGTCTGTTTTAGAATTTCTAATAGTTATTTAAATGAATTAAATACAATTGAATATCTGCCAGGTTGATTGCAACATCGAAATTCGAGCCAACGTATGCGCGTCAAGCCTTCCCGTGCTTCGATGAGCCAGCAATGAAGGCTACGTTTAAAGTAACCATTGTGCGTCCAAATGGTAATGGCTATCATGCGCTATCGAATATGAATATTCTTGTAAGAAATTGCATAACAAAACCATAAAAAAATTGGATTGATTTCATTCGTGCTTTACTTTTACAGAATGAAGTCAACACTGGTGATGTTACCGAAGTGACCTTCGCCGAGTCGGAGCCGATGAGCACATATTTAGCCTGCTTTATTGTTTCTGATTTCGATTATAAGTCGAAAACAATCAATGGCACACTGCCAGAGGCCAAGGACTTTGAAATGCGTGTCTATGCAACACCAGCGCAAGTGGACAAAGTGGAATATGCCCTCCAAATCGGAGTTGGAATTACAGAATACTATATAAGATACTTCCAAGTACCATATCCATTGCCGAAACTAGATATGGCTGCCATACCTGACTTTGTCTCTGGTGCAATGGAACATTGGGGACTAGTTACTTTCCGAGAGACCTCCCTGCTGTATGATGCAAAGACAAGCTCAAGCTCAAATAAGCAACGTGTGGCGATTGTCGTAGCACATGAACTGGCCCATATGTGGTTTGGAGATTTAGGTAATTTTTTTTTTCTATGCTTTTCATATCTATTCGATGGACGTAACGTCTCTGTTTCTTTTCTTTCTTTTGCAGTCACGATGAAATGGTGGAACGATCTTTGGTTGAATGAAGGTTTTGCTAGTTATATTGAATACAAAGGAGTGAACGAAGTGCATCCAGAATGGGGCGTTGTAAGGATGAAATTTCTTTTCAATTTATTCAAATTTAAACAATTTTTTTTTTTCACAGCTGCATCATTTCCTCATCGAAGATCTTCACTCGGTCATGAATTTGGACGCGACACTAGCTTCACATCCTATCGTACAGACTGTTGAGAGTCCAGATGAAATAACGGAACTTTTCGATCGAATAACTTATGCGAAGGGTGCTTCGATGGTTCGCATGCTTGAAGATTTAGTAGGAGAAGAAGACTTCCGGAAAGCCGTTACAAGCTATCTGCTTCGACATAAGTTCAAAAATGCTGAGACTGAAGATTTCCTCTCCGAATTCGATGCCTTAGAATTGAGTTTCGATGTGAAATTGATCATGCAAACATGGACTGAGCAAATGGGTCTGCCAGTCATCGAAGT
Source organism: Chlorops oryzae (assembly GCA_020466095.1). Lineage (NCBI taxonomy): Eukaryota > Metazoa > Arthropoda > Insecta > Diptera > Chloropidae > Chlorops > Chlorops oryzae. Next base: position 1,314,260 of record CM035807.1, on the reverse strand, counting down.
TTCGCGCGATGACAACAATAATACGCAGTACAAGCTAACGCAGAAGAGATTTTTCTCAAATCCCAAAGACTACGATGGAAATTATGATGATTCGAAATTCAACTATCGTTGGTCCATACCGATAACATACTTCACAAGTGAGGACTCCAAAGTCCAACGTACAATATTTAATTATAACGATAGCGAATTGACAATAACATTACCATCGGCTGTCGGCTGGATTAAATTCAATAGAGATCAGAAGGGCTACTACCGAGTAAATTATCCCGTTGGAATGTGGCTTGAGTTGACGAACGCATTGAAAGAGAGTCGTCCCGATCAATTTAGCATTTCCGATCGAGGAAACTTAATAAATGATGCATTTTCCCTGGCAGATGCTGGTCAATTGGACTACGATATAGCACTGAATTTGACTTCATATTTGGAAAATGAACTCGACTATGTTCCATGGACTGTTGCGCTGTCGCACTTGGGTTTAGTCAAGAATTATCTATACTATACGGAACTGTATCGTGACTTTGTTGTCTACGGACGAAAATTAATGATAAAGGCGTATGAATCGGTTACATGGAATGTTGGAGAGGATCATTCGAATAAGTTCGTAATGATGATCATTTTCTTTGGGTTACGATATTAAAAGCTATAATTTTTTTCTTTCAATTTTCAGCTTACTACGAACTACAATACTGAATTATGCATGCTCATATGGACATAAGCCTGCATTGCAAGAGGCTGCCGAACGCTTTACAGAATGGCTAAAGAATCCAGATGAACGTCCCAATACGGATATCCGGATAACTGTGTACTATTACGGTATGCAGCAGACTGGCAAGGAAGAGATCTGGAATCAAGTTTGGGACTTATTCGTTGCCGAGCAAGATGCTCAGGAAAAGATTAAACTAATGAACGCATTGGCGGCGGTAAGGGAACCATGGCTATTGCAACGGTAATTGAAATAAGAAGACAAAATGGAAGAAAAAAAATATTATGCCATTCAACATTGTCCTTTACTTTTAGCTACATCAATTTGGCTTGGAATGAGAGCTATGTTCGCGGTCAAGATTATTTCACATGCCTTCAGTACATCTCTTCAAATGCAATCGGGCAGTATTTGGTCTGGGACTACGTTCGGGAAAATTGGCCACGTTTGGTTGAACGTTTTGGCATTAATGAACGCTACCTTGGACGTTTGATACCTTCGATTACAAGAGGATTTACGACGGAGGTGAAACTAAATGAGATGCTCGCCTTCTTCGAGAAATATCCTGAAGCTGGAGCTGGTGCTTCTGCCCGAAAAGAAGCGGAAGCAAACGTTCGCAACAATATAGAGTGGCTACGCTCAAATAAGCAGAAAGTGAAAAATTGGTTAGAAAAGAACGACGCTGCGGAGACAAAAAATTAAGTTAATGTTGCCATTTTATACGGACTTCCATATTTCAAACAAAGTTTACTCCCACAAATATCCTTGAGTGCCTTCCACATTAAAATAGAATTTAAAAATGTTTTTTTTATTATTATTATTATTTTTTTTTTTATATAAAATGTGAATGCGAACCAAATACTTAGTAAAAGAAATTTAAAATATTGCGTATTTGTTATATTTTCTAATATTCCGGACGCATTTAAAGCCTCTGAAAATGTTTTTTGCGATGATTGTTAAAAGAGATTTGTATTATTTTTTTTTTATTAATATGCATGAGGTAATGAAATGGATTCTTCAACTCATAGACTAGTTTCGAAACATCCATCAAGGAAAAGAATATTTTTGTATAAGAATTCAATGGGACACACACTTGACAATGAAAATAATTTCGATTTTTTTTGTTTAAAATTCTTATTCAAATTTCGCGCCATTTTCAAACACTTCAATTGCTTCGACTTCAACACTTCTGGAAGTCATCACAGAACTTCATCTCAAAAGAATTCATATTGAAGTTAAAAATCGCTTTGAATCTTAACTTTATTTGAGTAGAACAAAATTTTTACTCCAAAAAGTATGCTTTAAATTTATAAATGTTGGCAAAATCTGAGCGCTAGGAATGACTATCTAAAATCTAGACCAGGCGCGCAGCCAAGGGGGTATTTTGGGGGTTCAAACCCCCCCCAAATTAAGGAAAAAATACACGACACAGCTTACATTAGGTCTGTTCCCGTACTGCACGGAACAGCCCAAAACTGCCCAACTTTGCCAAATTTTCATACAGTTTTCAAAAAAATGGGCATTTTTGGGCAGTTTCGTGGAGTACGGGAACAGACCTATTTCTACATCGCCGTCCTACAAACTCTTTTATTAAGTTTTATGATGCAATAATTTTAGTTCTTGACCGAATTTCCTCTTGGAATGATCAAAATGTGTCAAGTCAGTCTAACTTATTAAAATGTGCCTTACAAAAAGGCGAATTTCTTATATCTCTTCATTGTATAAATCAAGTTTTTAGTTACACATTTGTTCTATGTAAATATTTACAAGGTAGAAACATTGATCTCAAATATGCTGTTGTCCTAGCAGATATATGCTTAGAGAATATTCAAACCTTAAGAAGTAACGCTGAGGAAGAATTTCAGAAATTGTTTAAAAACGCTGAGAAGCAAGCTTTATCAAGCGGACTTATTTTGAAAAAACCTAGGCTCGCACATTCTCAGGACCACGAAGCACATTTTCATACAAAAAGTGTTGAATATTATTATCGTATTTCCCTTTATTTACCTTTTGTGGATGCATTTATTGTCAACTTAACCCATCGCTTTTCAAAACACAAGGATATTCTTCTTGGTTTTCAAGTTTTATTTCCTCAAAGCGATACTGCAAAAGTTGATGATTTTTTAGACAAATTTAAAAAACTCTTTCAGTTTTATCAAGATGATTTAGAGGGAAATTTTGATGATTCAAAAATGGAGCTCACTATTTGGTATAAATTAATTAATAATTTAGAAAAAAATGAAAGACCAAACACATTGCTTGATGCTATAAAATTTTGTAAAAAAGATATTTTACCAAATATTTTTATTTTATTAACTATTTTGGCTACTCTTCCAATAACCACATGTGAAAATGAGAGATCGTTTTCAACTCTCCGCCGACTCAAAACTTATCTTAGATCTACAATGACAGAACAGAGGTTAAATGCCTTAGCACTCCTCTACGTCCATCGAGATCTTACTCCCAGTGTAGAGGACATACTAAATAAACTTGCTGAAAGCAAGCGCAGACTTAACATTGCACTTTAAATTGAATAAGTTCCTTCGAAAATACTTTTTTTTACTTTGTACACCTTATAAAAATGTAAAATATTTATGTAAATATATTTTAATTATATATTTTGTAAGCTTTTTACGAAAATAAAAACAAAAAATATTTAGAAAAATTTTCTGCGAAACCCCCCCAAATTGAAATCCTGGCTGCGCGCCTGATCTAGACTATATCAAATTATATGAACAACGGTTAATCCTATTATTTTTCTAAAAAAACCTACTCTTCACACAATGTTGAATGATTTACATTCCTGCCAGTGTTGTAACAGTTCCTTTTTTTTTGTACCTAGGTACAGGTACAGTTCCTTCCAAAAAAAAGGAACTAGTTCCAGGTACAGGTACACAAAATTAAAAGTAACTAGGTACAAGGTACAGGTACAAAAAAGGTACTCTTCAAAATTCACTTAGTATAATTAAACTGCAGAATTTTGTGCCGAATTCGATATGCGCCAGACAAACGTAATCTAAGTTACGCAATTTCAGAACAAAATTCAAATTGCCTCAATTTCATATGTCAAATTTGTTCTGATATTTTCTGAAATTGTGCTATTTCGTTCTACGTGTGTCGCACGCATAAAGCTGTTAAAATAAAATTTAAATAAGCTTTTTTTTAAGAAACAATTTTAGTTTTAACGTTTTCATTTCGTTCTACGCTTGGAAAGCATATAAGGCAATTTAAGAAGAGTTTAAATGCAGTTCCTGTTTTTTTTTTTTTTTTTAATCTTTGATTTAAATTTTTAATTGAAGATTTTTTTATTCTTTTATTTAATATATAGAATATATGAATAAAAAGTATGAACAACAATTTTATTTAATTTTAAATGTTTTAAAGTCAGTTTTGAGTGCATCGAACTATTTTTCGGTTTCTCGTAACATCAACAATGTTTCGAATAAATCGTCGCTAAGCCTGTTTCGCCTTGGCGTACAAATTTGACCCGCTGTGCTGAAAAGCCTTTCCACAGGAGCCGAAGAAGGCAATATTATTATTATAAAAGTATATATAATCATTAGTTAAGAGCCATATTTAAATTAATATAATTTAAAATTCCCTTTTTCCATTAAGTGTTTAACCGCGATGTTGTTGAATTGAGCGCTCAATTTTTCTCTACCTCCCCGCACTTCCTCACTCCTATAAAGTGGGAATTGACGGTCAATATTGGCCAAGGTAGGAGCTGAGAATTTGTTATTGTGTGCGTTACTTACGCTACGACAATCGTTTTTGTGTTGCAAAATGCATTAAGCATTGAATAATAATGGCGAAAATCCGTTTTAAAGATTTCAATTTTTTTTTTCACATGTGAACTTGAAACTAGGCCTTTAGGGCAACTCTTCAGTTTGATCGGAAATCAAAAACTCTACATATTAAAAGCTTAAGAACTCATTCATTTACTCTTTGCGAACGCGTTTCAACGTAAAAATATTTATTAGGCAAATTCTTCCACGGACTTTTTTTTCGACGTCTCAAAGCAAAAAACAAAATCAAATCGTATTGTGAGCGAAAAACACCGATTCTGAAATTTTTTAAACAAATTTCTAAACAAATCAAAAAAATTTTGCTAATATATATTTATTCGTGGAAATCGCGACTTAGAAAAGTACCTTTTTTAAGTACCTTTTTCGATGAAAAAGGTACATAGGTACAGGTACTAGGTACAATTTTAAAAAGTAACTAGGTACAGGTACAAGGTACTGAAAGTTGTACCTAGGTACGGTACCTAGGTACTTGTACCTAGGTACATTACAACACTGATTCCTGCTCATATGTGATGGCAAAATTAAAAGCTCTTTCAGAATCGTTAAAAGTTATTATTAGATTTTTGCTTTTTACCCCATATGCTCCCATATGCGCTCATAAAAAAATATGAAATTTTATAAAAATATAAAAAAATTGGTTCAGTTGTTGGCGTGGCTTTGCTCTAAGGATTTTATACCCGGTTTCATCAGGGTAAAGGAGTTCTATGCTATCACACACACAACATTTTTCGTAGTCTACACATCTTGATGAAATTAATAAAAATAAAAGACTTTTTGTAGCTTTAAAGTGTTTCCTGGTTGCACTAGATTTGACTTAAAGCATTCGCGGCTTTTATATAATGTTTTCGTGAAGTTTCGATGGCTTTTGTAGCCGAGGACCACTACAGAAGAAGAAAGCTTTAGTGAAAATAATTTCCCAGTTAGGAAGCATTGTGTCAAATTCGACTGTGATATCGAAATTGACCTAAGGAAGCCTTAATAATATTTCTAATACATAATAACTAGAGCTCGGATTTTCAATATTTTGAATTTTTTTGAATTATTTGAATTTATTGAATATTTTGAATTTTTTTAAATTTTTTGCATTTAACTGTGGTTTTTGAATATTTTATTCACTGAAGTAGGCCCTTTTTTTTGTTAATTTGACAATTCAAAATTTTAATAGGCATACTAAAGGCTGAATTACAATAGGGCAGTAGCAGCGGCAGTGGCAGTATTTCAAATCAGATGTTCACTGTCAGTACACAGATTTACTGCCGTAGTAAACACAATACAGCGTCGGCAGTGACGGCGTATTTTGAAATTTTGCAAGCTATCAGGCATGCTCTGAATTTTGAGTAATTTTTTTCATCCATTTCTTTTCGTCTGTCAAGTTGAATGCGATGAAAGATACAATTATTTCATGATAAGTTGGCTACAATAGAACAGCTGTTCAAAGCAGTGGCAGTGAATTTAGAAATAGGGCTAAACGGAGCAGTGCTGCCTGCTGCCACTGCCGTATTGTAATTGACTCAATAGCAAGCACTGCGTGCTAAAATATCAGCTGATTTAAAATACTGCCACTGCCGCTGCTACTGCCCTATTGTAATTCAGCCTTAAATCGAACTGATTTGGAATTTTTGACTGTGAACTTTTTTAATATTTTGAATTTTTTGCATTTTTTTGTTGAATTTTTTTTGAGTATTTTGAATTTTTGCGTTTTTTTTTTGAATTTTTTTGAATATTTATTTTAATTTTTTTTTACATTTTTTTACATATTCAAATTATTTTTATTTTTGTTATTATTTGAATATGTAAAAAAATGAAAAAAAAAATTCAAAAAAATATTTAAAAAATATTCAAAAAAATTCACGGTCAAAAAATCCAAATTAGTTCGATTTAGTATGCCTATTTAAATGTTGAATTGTCAAATTAACAAAAAAAGCATACTTCAGTGAATAAAATATTCAAAAATCAGTTAAATGCAAAAAAATTTAAAAAAAAATTCAAAATATTCAAAATCCGAGCTCTAATAATAACCAAATGTGCTCTGAGAGTGGCAGCCGTGATTTCACTGTACTTTGACAGACAAAAATGTTTGATTTTCTTCTTTTTGACATTCGTTCATTTGCCAATAAAACCAAATAACGTCACCAAGCCGACAAAGTCCGATAGAACTCCAATCGTGACGTCAGACTGAGAACAAGATTTGATTTGCATTTGAAAGTTTAAAATTTTCTTTAATTTTTGATTAAAAGCGTACCATATATTTTGAAAGTGTGTAATTTTTTTAAGAAGTTCATTACGTGGATGATGAATTATATAAATACAGGCCGAAAGTAGATGTCAGCATTTAGAGCTTCATCTATTTGATTTTTCTTAAATTTTTTTTCTCATTTTGAAAATCTACTCGAAATGTTACCGGTTTAAATTAATATATCAAACCAATAATGTACAAAAACTCTTCATATCTTTTAACATCATAATATCGATGAAGAACCGTAGCTGGACATTTCGAGGCTCTTGGTTGGAAACTCAAAACAATAAATTTATGATATTGGATAGACATATGAAAAACATTTTTTACATTTACATTTTTCTATGTTAAGCGAATCAAAATTGTTGTGTGAAAATTAGTAAGCAATTTAAACTCATCTCAAATTTAAATAAACATAATAAGTATCCATAGTTCTGAGTTGTAAAAAATATAAGAAGGGCAGTCTAGAATTTTGATGGATAAGCTTTTGATAGCTTATGAACTTTAGCCAACTTTCAATAGCGATCTTAACGATCAAATCACCAATGTTATTTTATAAAACCTTAATGCATAATTTTATCAGTGCAAACTTACCATTATTATCAAGGCTGACGACTGTTCTGAGATCACTCTCAACTATTTTGATGTTTGATGTTGTTCGTGTTGGCGTTACTCGCATTTCATCTTGTTTAAAATTTGAAAGTTTCGAAAAATTTATATTCCATATTGGATTTTGACTTCTCAAATCAAAAATTTTGGCTCACAAAATTAGGTAGGAGTGTTTTCTTTCTTAAAATGAAAAACGAACATTAAAACGACCCGCACACAGCGCTGCACGTAACGGTTTTTAGTGAAACGCACAAACGATACAGCGCTAATTACCGAATGAATGAATTTTTTTTCGTTTAAATACTGAGTTTTTAGTCCTTGTGGGATATAGAGAGCCCACAACACAGTAACCGATTTTCAAAGGAGCGGGAGCACCAGCAATCACTAGAAAAATATCAAGAAAAACATGCAAATGTCAATAAAAAACTATATAAAAAATTAATTTTTACGAACCAACTACAAACGGGAGTTGAAAGGCTTAAGAGATATAGAAAAGTTACTTTTATTTGATTTAATGAATTTTGATGTGTAAATGCACTTTTACGTTACCAATTTTTCACCCAAATTCTTCCTGTTCAGCTCTTTATCAGTCTTTTATTTTCAAAATTAACTGTAACCGCGCCATTTTCATCTGACATTGCCTCTTACGCATAAAAATGACGGACTTGATTCTATCGAGTTAAAGCTTTTATACCTAATTCGAAACTCATACATCAATTAGTCTTCTACCATATGAAACTAAGCAATTGCTCAAAAACTCGATAAAAATGTCTATCCATCCTTATGCATACGAGCCACTGTCGTCTGTACACAAAAAGAGTAAGCTGAAAATGAAAATGTGGCAGCGCGCCGTGTGCGGGCCGCTTTAAATAAAGCAAGTGTCAAAATTTCACATTTAAATTTACGAAAGACAAGCACAAAGCGAAAAGCCGGTATGACAAACAAGAACCACTCTTCTGACCCCGTATGTCTCCAACAAACAAAGTTTAATGGCCTTTACCCTTGTGTATTTAGATTACAATTTCCAGTTTCGAAGCCGATTCGTTTAAGAGCAGCCAGCAATCAGATCTTAAAAGAAAACGCGCAGGAAAAGCCGCAAAATTCAACGTTCTCAATAATGGCATCGAAATCGAAAGTCCTGAAATGTTTAAAACAACGACTTCCTATTAAATACATAAAACCGAGAAAGTACGACCTTCTACTTCGAGCGAACAGTAAGTACTTGGCATTTCATAAACAACATAAACAGCCGCCAAGCGAAGTTCAGTCACTTCTCAGTGTGAGCAAAGTGACGTCACGAACTCGTCGATGCTTCAGTGAACTTTTTCTTTCGTTTGTTTTTTATGTTTAATGAAATTTTAATGCATTTTTAGAAGTACGTATGAATGGGCAAGAGATGGAAATACCACGATATCTTTCTTTTTGAAACTTAAATTATTCGATAAAAGTATTAAATGTCAAAATTAGCTTATTTTCCTACCTCATGAGGTTCTGGATTTTGTTTTGGATTTAAAAATTCATTAACAACGTACTTATGATCGAAAATTGTTCATATAGTACGTATTTCTCGCTTTTTCTCGCTTAAAAGAAAGGATTCCGTGTATTTTTGATGGCGAACGAATTCCTTTATTTATTTCCTTAATGATCTCCACTTTGTATATATCGTTAATCAATGCATTATTATAAATATTTAAAACCAACAGACTTGCAACAAGGAACCTTCTCTGGAAACATCACAATTCAGCTGGAAATTATAAAGCCAATTTCCTTTATACCCGTGCATTCCAAGTTCCTAAACGTAACGACGGAAGAAGTGCAAAAATTGAATAGTAACGGAGATTTTGTCGAAAAAGTTGAACCTTCGCTCAGTTTCGAGTACAAAGACTACGAATATTGGGTAACCGAGTTCGAAAAGCCGTTGGAAGCAGGCAACTATTCAATTAAGCTAGCCTTCAACGGTTCATTGGTCAATCGTATTGTCGGCTTCTATCAGAGTTCCTATTTAAATGAGAAAACCAATGAAAAAAGGTAGAAGAAAGCAGCAAAACTCGAACGTGAACTTTTCAAAATAGTCCAAAAAAAAACCCATGATTAATTTTAAGTCTGTTTTAGAATTTCTAATAGTTATTTAAATGAATTAATTACATTTGAATATCTGCCAGGTTGATTGCAACATCGAAATTCGAGCCAACGTATGCGCGTCAAGCCTTCCCGTGCTTCGATGAGCCAGCAATGAAGGCTACGTTTAAAGTAACCATTGTGCGTCCAAATGGTAATGGCTATCATGCGCTATCGAATATGAATATTCTTGTAAGAAATTGCATAACAAAACCATAAAAAAAATTGGATTGATTTCATTCGTGCTTTACTTTTCCAGAATGAAGTCAACACTGGTGATGTTACCGAAGTGACCTTCGCCGAGTCGGAGCCGATGAGCACATATTTAGCCTGCTTTATTGTTTCTGATTTCGATTATAAGTCGAAAACAATCAATGGCACACTGCCAGAGGCCAAGGACTTTGAAATGCGTGTCTATGCAACACCAGCGCAAGTGGACAAAGTGGAATATGCCCTCCAAATCGGAGTTGGAATTACAGAATACTATATAAGATACTTCCAAGTACCATATCCATTGCCGAAACTAGATATGGCTGCCATACCTGATTTTGTCTCTGGTGCAATGGAACATTGGGGACTAGTTACTTTCCGAGAGACCTCCCTGCTGTATGATGCAAAGACAAGCTCAAGCTCAAATAAGCAACGTGTGGCGATTGTCGTAGCACATGAACTGGCCCATATGTGGTTTGGAGATTTAGGTAATTTTTTTTTCTTCAATGCTTTTCATATCTATTCGATGGAAGTGACGTCTCTGTTTCTTTTCTTTCTTTTGCAGTCACGATGAAATGGTGGAACGATCTTTGGTTGAATGAAGGTTTTGCTAGTTATATTGAATACAAAGGAGTGAACGAAGTGCATCCAGAATGGGGCGTTGTAAGGATGAAATTTCTTTTCAATTTATTCAAATTTAAACAATTTTTTTTTTTCACAGCTGCATCATTTCCTCATCGAAGATCTTCACTCGGTCATGAATTTGGACGCGACACTAGCTTCACATCCTATCGTACAGACTGTTGAGAGTCCAGATGAAATAACGGAACTTTTCGATCGAATAACTTATGCGAAGGGTGCTTCGATGGTTCGCATGCTTGAAGATTTAGTAGGAGAAGAAGACTTCCGGAAAGCCGTTACAAGCTATCTACTTCGACATAAGTTCAAAAATGCTGAGACTGAAGATTTCCTCTCCGAATTCGATGCCTTAGAATTGAGTTTCGATGTGAAATTGATCATGCAAACATGGACTGAGCAAATGGGTCTGCCAGTCATCGAAGTTTCGCGCGATGACAACAATAATACGCAGTACAAGCTAACGCAGAAGAGATTTTTCTCAAATCCCAAAGACTACGATGGAAATTATGATGATTCGAAATTCAATTATCGTTGGTCCATACCGATCACATACTTCACAAGTGAGGACTCCAAAGTCCAACGTACAATATTTAATTATAACGATAGCGAATTGACAATAACATTACCATCGGCTGTCGGCTGGATTAAATTCAATAGAGATCAGAAGGGCTACTACCGAGTAAATTATCCCGTTGGAATGTGGCTTGAGTTGACGAACGCATTGAAAGAGAGTCGTCCCGATCAATTTAGCATTTCCGATCGAGGAAACTTAATAAATGATGCATTTTCCCTGGCAGATGCTGGTCAATTGGACTACGATATAGCACTGAATTTGACTTCATATTTGGAAAATGAACTCGACTATGTTCCATGGACTGTTGCGCTGTCGCACTTGGGTTTAGTCAAGAATTATCTATACTATACGGAGCTGTATCGTGACTTTGTTGTCTACGGACGCAAATTAATGATAAAGGCGTATGAATCGGTTACATGGAATGTTGGAGAGGATCATTCGAATAAGTTCGTAATGATGATAATTTTCTTTGGGTTACGACAATATTAAAAGCTATTATTTTTTTCTTTCAATTTTCAGCTTACTACGAACTACAATACTGAATTATGCATGCTCATATGGACATAAGCCTGCATTGCAAGAGGCTGCCGAACGCTTTACAGAATGGCTAAAGAATCCAGATGAACGTCCCAATACGGATATCCGGATAACTGTGTACTATTACGGTATGCAGCAGACTGGCAAGGAAGAGATCTGGAATCAAGTTTGGGACTTATTCGTTGCCGAGCAAGATGCTCAGGAAAAGATTAAACTAATGAACGCATTGGCGGCGGTAAGGGAACCATGGCTATTGCAACGGTAATTGAAATTAGAAAACAAATGGATGAAAAAAATTACGCCATTCAACATTGTCCTTTACTTTTAGCTACATCAATTTGGCTTGGAATGAGAGCTATGTTCGCGGTCAAGATTATTTCACATGCCTTCAGTACATCTCTTCAAATGCAATCGGGCAGTATTTGGTCTGGGACTACGTTCGGGAAAATTGGCCACGTTTGGTTGAACGTTTTGGCATTAATGAACGCTACCTTGGACGTTTGATACCTTCGATTACAAGAGGATTTACGACGGAGGTGAAACTAAATGAGATGCTCGCCTTCTTCGAGAAATATCCTGAAGCTGGAGCTGGTGCTTCTGCCCGAAAAGAAGCGGAAGCAAACGTTCGCAACAATATAGAGTGGCTACGCTCAAATAAGCAGAAAGTGAAAAATTGGTTAGAAAAGAACGACGCTGCGGAGACAAAAAATTAAGTTAATGTTGCCATTTTATACGGACTTCCATATTTCAAACAAAGTTTACTCCCACAAATATCCTTGAGTGCCTTCCACATTAAAATAGAATTTAAAAATGTTTTTTTATTATTATTATTATTTTTTTTTTTATAAAAATGTGAATGCGAACCAAATACTTAGTAAAAGAAATTTAAAATATTGCGGTATTTGTTATATTTTTTAATATTCCGGACGCATTTAAAGCCTCTGAAAATGTTTTTTGCGATGATTGTTAAAAGAGATTTGTATTATTTTTTTTTTATTAATATGCATGAGGTAATGAAATGGATTCTTCAACTCATAGACTAGTTTCGAAACATCCATCAAGGAAAAGAATATTTTTGTATAAGGATTCAATGGGACACACACACTTGTCAATGAAAATAATTTCGATTTTTTTTGTTTAAAATTCTTATTCAAATTTCGCGCCATTTTCAAACACTTCAATTGCTTCGACTTCAATACTTCTGGAAGTCATCACAGAACTTCATCTCAAAAGAATTCATATTGAAGTTAAAAATCGCTTTGAATCTTAACTTTATTTGAGTCTAACAAAATTTTTACTCCAAAAAGTATGCTTTAAATTTATAAAAGTATGCAAAATCTGAGCGCTAGTAATGACTATCTAAAATCTAGACTATATCAAATTATATGAACAACGGTTAATCCTATTATTTTTCTAAAAAAACCTACTCTTCACACAAAGTTGAATGATTTACATTCCTGCTCATATGTGATGGCAAAATTAAAAGCTCTTTCAGAATCGTTAAAAGTTATTATTAGATTTTTGCTTTTTACCCCATATGCTCCCATATGCGCTCATAAAAAATATGAAATTTTATAAAAATATAAAAAAATTGGTTCAGTTTTTGGCGTGGCTTTGCTCTAAGGGTTTTATACCCGGTTTCATCAGGGTAAAGGAGTTCTATGCTATCACACACACAACATTTTTCGTAGTCTACACATCTTGATGAAATTAATAAAAATAAAAGACTTTTTGTAGCTTTAAAGTGTTTCCTGGTTGCACTAGATTTGACTTAAAGCATTCGCGGCTTTTATATAATGTTTTCGTGAAGTTTCGATGGCTTTTGTAGCCGAGGACCACTACAGAAAAAGAAAGCTTTAGTGAAAATAATTTCCCAGTTAGGAAGCATTGTGTCAAATTCGACTGTGGTATCGAAATTGACCTAAGCAAGCCTTAATAATATTTCTAATACATAATAACTAGAGCTCGGATGTTGAATATTTTGAATTTTTTTGAAAAAATTTTTTTAAATTTTTTTGCATTTAACTGTGGTTTTTGAATATTTTATTCACTGAAGTAGGCTTTTTTTTTGTTAATTTGACAATTCAACATTTAAATAGGCAAACTAAATCAAACTCAAGGCGTATTTAACAAGGTGGTGGCAGTAGTACAACAACAATGTAAAAAAACTCGGAAATGTCAAAATCAGTTCACGCTTGTTTGAATTTTGTTCCAATATAAACATTTTTAATTTCGTTGAAAAATGTAAGCGTACGAAATTCAATACAAAATTTTGACAGTTCCGAGTTGAAAAAAGGGAAGAAGAAGAGCAGTTCCTACTGCCACCACCTTGTTAAATACGCCTTGATCAAACTGATTTGGAATTTTTGACTGTGAATTTTTTGAATATTTTGAATTTTTTTTTTGAATTTTTTTGAATATTTTTAAAATATTTTTTTGAATTTTTTTTTGAATATTTTGAATTTTTTGAATTTTTTAAATATTTTTTTTGAATTTTTTTTTTGCATTTAAAAAAAAATTTTTTTTACATATTCAAATTCCGAGGCATAGTTATTATTATGTTATTATTTGAATATGTAAAAAAAAGAAATAAAAAAAAACCAAAAAAATATTTAAAAAATATAAAAAAAAAAATGCACAGTCAAAAATTCCAAATTAAGCCCAAAATCCAATATTGCGAGAGCCCGATGCGAGAGTGAGCGACGTCACGAAAATTTTTTGCGTGACGCATTTCAATCTCCAATGAGAGTTTTGCGTCACGCAGATGAAAGCATAATTTCGCTTCTAGTAATGCAATATTTGAACCGAGTACCAATCTAACGACTACCGAGTACTCATAAAAATTATTCGCTTTCACTTGAGTTTAAATTTTAATACAAAATTTTCAAAAATTTTCAAAATGAACCAAAGCTTGCGAATTATTTTAAAAGCTCTTTTTCACGGAACAGTGAACAGTTTTTGTTTTATTAGTTTAAACGAGTACCCAATAGCGAGTACTCAAAAAATAGCTACATCATTAACCTGTCAAAAGTGCCTCGCAACGAGAAATATTCAATTTTTCAAAATATTCTCGCTGCGAGGTCTCGCAGTGCGATACATTGGAGCTTGAACCATACGATTGAATGTATTGAAATTTGTGTGCGTCTCGTCATGCGCTCTCGCAATAATGGATTTTCGGCTTTAGTTCGATTTAGTATGCCTATTAAAATTTTGAATTGTCAAATTAACAAAAAAAAGCCTACTTCAGTGAATAAAATATTCAAAAAGCAGTTAAATACAAAAAAAATTCAAAATGTTCAATAAATTCAAATAATTCAAAAAAATTCAAAATCCGAGCTCTAATAATAACCAAATGTCCTCTGAGAGTTGTTTAAATAAAAGAAAAATTTTTTAAAATTATTTGTTCAAGATTTGACAGTAGTATTGTTTTCAAATAAATGAACAAACGCGAAATATTCGGTGCTATTCGTTTACATATGTACATATGTATGTATGTACATTGTGCATCGATTTTGAATTTACGGCGAACAATAGCTACCCCCGTCATGAAAATTTAGCGACCAGTTTATATCATTCGGCCTTTTGTCGGTTAACATTATTTTTAAGGGTTCCCTTTTTTTTCATTTTATTCTTTCTCGAGTAAATTTGGATATTTTCCGTTGAAGACCGTGTAGTTTCCCTAAGGGGGTGTTCGCGTGACGTTGGGTGGTTTGACGTACATATTCGAAACGTATGTATCAATAAATTTTGTACTGCTGCGTTGACTTTTAGCGCGGTCATTTTGAACGTTTAATAGTAGTTTAGTCGATGACTAGATATTCTCATAAATCGTGTTCGTCTGACTTGCTGTGAATGTGAAGAGAAATATTTTCTGACTATTTTTTCTTTATTGCCTTTATTGGCGCATGTTTTGATGAAGGAATCGGAAAAGTGATACGTTCTATTCGAACATGGAAAAGTTCGAGCGAGGTCGAAGTTCAAAGAAAGCACTTTACGAGTATGAATCATTGTAAAAACATTTTGTGTCGCTTTAATAATAGATAATGTCGTAAAAAGAAGAAGCAACACAAATTGGCCTTGTATTGTGAGTTTGATCATCGCTTCTTGGTGTCAAGATGGATTTTTAGGAGTTTCTTAAAATTAAATTACATTGTTGCATACAATTTTTTTAAGGGGTTGCGTGACATATTTTGAGATAGAATTTTTTTTTCTAACAAAAGGAAGTGAAACAAGTAAGGGTGTTATAGTCAGGCGAGCCTGACAATAGAATACCCGACACAGACACACATCTAAATAATTTTTAATATCAGAGTGGTTTAAGGCCATAGGCCCCATATACCGACTTGTTTAATTTTTTATGAAATCCGCCTTCCAGCCCTTTCAATTTTTCGAATTCTAATCGGAGGCTTAAATATACGCGCCAATTCTAAGTTTCATTGAAATATTTGCAAAAAGTCAGATTTTGGGCAGTTTGAGTTTTTGTGGCAGACCCTAGTACTGGAGGTACCCTTAATAATGGACCGATGAAGAAATTTGGGCAAGTTGTTATGGCTACAAAGGATGTATAGGTGCCAAAATTTCGTTCAAGGCCATAGGCGTTTCGGGAGTAGGAGACAATTTTCGAAAAACGCCCTTCGCCACGCCATTTAGCTAATTTTTATGAATCACATTAATTGGCCTAATATGTCAAATGCCAAATTTTATCAAAATATCTTGTAAAAATGTTTAGAGAGTTTTTGTGATTTCATAACAGACCTAGTACGGAGGTACCCCTAAAAATGGTCCGATCGGGTCCATTCTCGAACTTGTTCTTACTCATGTCCCCGTGAGCATGATACAAAATTTTGTCAAATAGCTCAACTCCTTCGATAAGTCAACTGGATACAAACATGACAGACGGACGGACGGACATGTCTAAATCGATTCCTGGTGACGCTGATCATTTCTATATATATTTGTATGGTCATCTCGACTGTTCTGGTGTTACACACAACCACACAAACGCAATATACCCTCGACACAGAGTGTGTCGGGTATAAATACCGCGTTGTCTTTTTATATAAGATGTAGGCAGGGCCGGACTGGGCCCATGGGCAACCGAGCAAAAGCCCGGTGGGCCCCCAGATCGCTGTGCTTTTTAGCTGTTCCTCTTTGTTTTTTATAACGAAGACGGAGTTTGACCAGTGCCCCGATGTATACCTATAAGGTACTACCCAATACAATTCATTGCCTTTTCGAAAAGAGAGTTTTCGATTCACACGAAGAACAAAATCAATTTGTGCAGTGCCATTTCAACTTTTCTCTAGCATGATATATAAAAGTTCCTTTTACGGTGTTAGGTACATTAGTTAAGATTTTCTCTCATTCGATCACGGAATAGTGCATGAAAAACTTTTATTCTATTTGATGGTGTATTCTTAGTACTGGACTAAATCTTCTAGGAATTAATTGTCCAATTTCATAATGTAAAATAGCACATTGAATTTTTTCGTTAAAGAAATAACGCAATAAAGACAATTTATGGTCCATTAAAATGCTAATCAAAATTAATGTCAAGACGTATGTCTTTGTACCTGTCAATAACTTCTCTCTCTCTCTACGTTATATATTTATTCGTGTCCTAGTGGCTTGGAGAGAAGTTAGTCCTTGTTATCAGTGGCGGAAAATAACAATTGAGTCACAATAGGAGATCCACGCTACTTAGTATAAAAAATACATCTAAATAAATAAGCTTTAACATTATAATCTCCAAATTTTTTTTTTCAATAAAATCATCAGGCAAGATTAATTTCTTTTTGAGAAAAACGAATCTGAATATTTTTATTTACACAATATTTTTTCAATAAACTTTGTCTAGAGACGGAGACAAAATTGAAAGGGTTAAATTGATTTTGGGGAAAATATATTTTAAGTTAAAAATTTATTTTCAAAGTTCTTCAATTTATTTTACATTTCTTCGAAAAGTTGCAATGCCGCGCGCAAAGGAACTCAAATGGCAATGTGTCAGACCGAAGTGGTAATTGTAACGCCCAGTGGGAGTTCATCGAATCTCGGCATGCAATCGAAAAGTTCGATTTTAAATTTCTTTTTTTTTTTATTTATTCTCGAAAGCCGTAAAATAGACAAAAGTCAAAAAGACAATTTATATCCCCTGTGCATACCGATATGGCCCTCGGCGATAAAATGACATCGGGAGCTTTGTTAAAACAATAGGACAACTGAGACTCCGCAATCGTATATACATAATGTGTTAGTAATAAAAAATACAAAAAAAAATAACGGTTGAAAAATCTGAACGCATCAATTTTTTTTCTTTTAAGAATTGAAAAACTTTGTTGCTACTTGGGATTTCCCCTTCAACCTTTCTAGGCATCCTTTTCAATCTTTCTCTTCATTCACCCTAAATATGAAGTTTAAACTATAAGCTTAAAGAATTAAAACAGTTAGAAATTCTTTATTCTTCTTTAAACCACTTATATTTAAAAAGAATTTTCACACACGCTTAAATGAAAATCTACTCCTTTTCCATGCAAGCATAAAAACTAATCTCGTCATAATAAGGTGCTTCAGATTCGACGTCGAAAACGTGCTCACTATGGGTAGGAATAAAAATATAATTTGATGTGCACCTCGTGCATATTAGCTGTTTGGTTACGTGGTGGATGTGCTAACAAAAAAAAACCCAAACAGATTATGGTCATGGTTTCACCCAAAAAAAAAAGAAAAAAAAATAACACAGCCACTATTTAGTTGGGAGACCGATTATTGTTTGCTACTGTTATTTTTTGGGCACATGAATGTTTAGAGGTTTTGATGAAGCAGCTTCGAGTTAAATGAAATTTATGAAAATATTTAACCCTTTAATGCCCGATGTTGCCTATAGGCAACATTCAAACGTTCCATCTCTTTGTGTTATTATGTCTGTATGATACATAATAATTTGTTGATTTAAATGGATTTTGCTAGGTTAATGGTTTAAGGGGGTCTTCTCATTGAAAACCCGTTTTTTGGACCCTTTTTAAAAAAATTCTTATTTGAAAACCCAAAGAATAATTGAAAACTTTTTTTATTTATTGTATTACAAAAGGTTCAAAGTAAATAAAAAAATTTTTTTTGCCTCGATACGTGGGGTGTTCAAAAAGTAATGAGACTTCAAAGTTGGTGGTGAAAAAAAAGGTGCCGTCACGGCGGCCACGATTCCGGGTCTCCGGAGCGTCCGAAATGAAAAAAAAAAACGGGGTTATAATCAGTATAGATGTAATTCTCGGGTGAACCTCAAGCTTAATTTTGTGATTTTTTTGGACAAAATGGCGGCCATTCAAAAAAAATTTCAATTTCGGACTTTTTTTTTGTAGTTTAGTGTAAAAAAAAAAAAGTAAAAAATTTTTTAATTTTGTTTCATGAAAATCGGTTCAGTTGAACTGGAGATATCATGGCCGCCAGTTCGAAAAACGTGGTTTCGAGATAAACGCGTTTAAAGTTTGAAGCAACGCAAAAATTACTCGTTTTAGCGCAGATCTTGTTCGACAAAGAAGGCTATATCCTCTAAACTATTTCGAATTTCAAAAAATCCTTTTAGGGACATATTCACAACTACCCAAGCTATAAATAAATGCAAAAAAAAAAGTCGAAAAAAAAGTTGCTCAATGAGAAGACCCCCTTAAGAAAAGAATGCAATACCATTTTTCAAAGGGAAGTCATACATATGTGTATTTGTCCAAGTTATTTATAATATGGTGTAGACACCCTGCAGGAAGCCTGTCGCCATATGACACCATGTCTATATTGACGTCAATATAGACAAGAGAACTAGTTCCAACGTCAACAGTATTTATAGGCAGTGTCATTAGAGAAACTTTACTGTCAAGATGAACAACTCATCTTTATTGACCATGTCAACAACGTGTCTCATTAAAAAGCGAAAGAGTACTCCTTTTGTCAACATAAAAGTACCGACTTTAATAGTTCGTTCGTCAATATTTCTTCGGTCAATTGTTGACATGCAATGCCCCTCAATGATAAAATGTCAATAGACAAAGGCTTGGGGCTAGTATAACTGGTCAGTAGTGACGTTGACGCGGTCAGTAGAAAAAGAGTATAGATTCACTATTGACATTTCCTACAGGGCATGTAGAAAAAAGTTCAAATTTCGAATTTTTGAAAAGGTAATGACTTTATAGAAATTGATTCTTTTGAGTAAAAGTATATGAATATATTTTCGATCAATTTTTTGCAGATTCGAAGCGCGTAATTTAACCAAGAATGAGGGAAAAGAAAAATTTTGTAATATCATTGGTTGTTCAAAAAGTTCTAGGACGTTTTCTGTTTGCAGAAAACTTATTTCAGCTCCTATTTAATTGATCGAAAAAATTTAAAACAGCTTCTGGTTAAACCAAAACACCCTAGTCCTTCGTTATAAGTCGAAAAGAATAGTATTGGACAGACGATTAAAGTTTGGGCGTGAAAGGGTTAAAGAAAAATGATTTTTTTTTGAATTCAGTGTGTCTGTGTAAAAAGTTGAAGGCTTCTTCGTATCTATTCCGGACACCTGGTTATCTACAGCCTCTTTTGGCTCGTCATACATACTAAGCCTTCAATGGCATATTATGGACCGATAGTTAAGTTTTCGATTTAGTCATATCCGTCCGTACACAGTTTTCTTATCGAAGGAGTTGAGCTATACTGACGAAATTTGGTATGCATGTTTACTAATGTGCGTAAAAAGCATTTTGTTAAACAAAAAAAAAAAAAAAAATTTATAAAATTTATCGATATATTTTTCCGATACTTACATATCGATACTGAGTCCCTTCAGCATTATCGACGTCGATACTATACTAACAATCGCCCACCCTTACTTTAATCGCACCAAATATGCCTTTGGAAAACTAATTTTTCGAAGAATGAGCTGTCGTATTTATACTAAATCCAATCAGAAACCATGTGAGAATTATACCAGCAATATTTTCAATTTTTAAATAGGACTCAAAATATATGAAATATTGTCGCAATTTTGAAGAAGTAATTGACATGAAATTTCCTACCCGAGGGTTTTTGGGGCCGCTAAACACGAGGAACCTGGTACCGAGGTACCTGGTGTCCAGCACAGTGGGGCAAAATCCAAAAAAAAAACAGGTCAAAAGTTAAAAATTCAAGTAAATGACTTCAAATTCACTACTCGGGGGTTTTGGAGGTCCCTAAACAAGAATATCAAGATGAAAACTTCTTTCGACGTACTTGATGCCCAGCACAGTGGGGCCAAATTCAAAAAACCAGGCAAAAATTTTTTTTTTTATTTTAGACGAAAAAACATGCGTATAACTTTTCATAGTCTGCAATGTCATCTTTCTACTGTGACCAATAGTAAGTCGAATAATGACGATTTTAGACTTTAATTTTTTTGATTTTTGACCAGGTTTTTTGGATTTGGCCCCATTGTGGGTTGGGGGTTCAAAACCTCAATTTTTCAAGATATTTTGATGATAACGTCTCCTGCACCGGAGTCCCTCAAATGGAACTTGAACGAAAGTTGGCATTTATGCTTCCTCTATATTCTTTTATATCCTGTACAAAAACTTTCTTCATCGGTCCATTACTAAAGGTATATCGAGTACTAGGGCCTGTCACAAAAATTGGTCTAAATACAGAATTTTTTGAGAACTTTCAATGAAATTCGGAATTTGAGCTTATTTTTCGTTTCTGTTTTTCATGTTACGTTCAAAATTAAGGGCTTTAAATTTTTTCTGAAAATATATTTTGCCTAACTAAATGCTTGATATGCGATCGAATAACAAAAATCGAAAGAAACATGGGAAGGAATTATGATCGATTTCAGAGCTTATGACACAAATATATTTTCCAGTTCTTATGGCTCGCTCAAGCGCGAATGCATGTGAAAAATTAGAAAAAATTTTTAAAAATTGTCGTGTCGGGCAGCACTGCTAAGGGTGGTTTACAATCGCCTTGGTGAGTTTCGTTGTGATACAAAAAGTTCGGGAGACGTTCCTCTTCTATCCTGGCTGACTTGACGGTTTTAGTCGAATCGAAGGTTTATTTGGAAAAAAGTTTTGAAATCGAATGCACAAAATGCTCTGTGTTTTATTTTGAACCGGAATTATCAATTTACCCCCGTAGTTGTGGTATCTAGTTCCTGCTGCAACAATATCTTTACAATTCTAACATACCCCTCCGACAATAGGATAAGTATAAAAAGTAACATAGAAGGCCCGTTCCATTGAAAGTTCAATTGTCACAAGGGGAAATTCAAATTAATCTTCGATTCAACTAAAAACATCGCAGGACCACACCTATTTCAAAACACAATTTATCCTTGACATAATTTTACTCTACATAAATTAAGTTTCATGTCAATGCATATGAGTATTAATATTCACGTGTGCATTTCTTCGATTCGCCAATGCTCTCCCCAGGTTTCGTCGTGTTGTTCTAAGGCGGAATATCAATCATCTCGAAGGACATTCGGGTCAACATAAACTATGTAAATTCAATTATATGGAACATTTAAATTAAGTTGAGACTAACGCTAATACCCCATATATTTTGTGTTTATGACATAGCTATTAACATGCCTGACGATTCTGAAATTAATGAATTGAATGTCCCAAAGGCAATCAAAGGCCTAATTATGGCTAGTTAAATACCTAAACAATTTTATTGAAAGCTTAAAAAGCACTTGTTTATATTATGCGACACTGCGGATCCTTAGAATATATTGCAAATTTCCTCAAGTAACGCTCTCGCTCACACACGCTCTCTTTCTCTCACTCTCTTTCGTAAAATTGATTTTAAACTCTTGGTTATATTTATCCCAGCGAGATATTTGTTCTTCCATTATCTTATTCTTCAAAGAATTCATCGATGCATACAGAGCGAAAAATGTCACCTTAAATAAGGAGATTTACGTCCAAATAAGCATGGTTAATTGGATCACTCTGTGGCGTAGTGGATAACGTATTCGCTTTGAAATCTTAAGGGCTCGGGATCGATTCCTGTCACAGGCTACTAAAAAAAGGTGCTTTAAAGTGGCGAAAGAGGCAAGTAAATTTTAAGGAAAAAATTCCCATATTCCAGTCATAAAGTAAAGTCTCCATCGCGGCTTCAAAAGCTTCATGCACATGTAACATGTGACATGTTCATTCAAAAATTTATTTTTTTTTGCATTATAAGTTTAGTTGAAAGCTTTTTATTCCTCTTAGCTTTTCTTTAAATATTAGTTTTTTATTTAAGTATTATCTACTTACACTGTGCGACATTTTAGAGGTCATGTTTTGTAAACAAAAATTGGACGACTGTTTTTGAATGTGAGCTCGGTGAGTATAACAACGCCTCATACTCGGTTTTGTCAGGTCATCTCCACTTTTCTTTTAAATAGACTTCAAAAAGTGGGGCCGAGAATTAATTTACTCACTTACTTATGGCTATATCTCGTAATCCGTTCAATATTTTAATTTCCTTTCTATCGCTATTTATAGCTCTGAACTCATTTTAAATAGTTTTAGTACAAACCGACCCGAATAAACTATATCAAGTAGGTGCAAGATGCAAAAATTCCTAAAAATTGACGCGTTTTTTATCATATTTTATTTTCTATGGCCTTTAGTTCCCAAGGCAATAAAAACTTTGTCCAAATTTTTTAATGCAAATATAGAAAAACTATACTAAACAACTTCTTCATATACACAAAATGCATCCGAGGACTACTTAATACCGTTTTACCGCTGCAAAGTTGAACAATTTTTACCAAAAATCGGAAGAAAAAACGCAAAATCATCCTTAGGGTATGCACGAAATTTTTCAACCCAACGCAAATGGTTCCGAACCATGAAAATAATATGTAATATATAGAGCGTGTATTTTTAAGCATTTATAAATTTGAAGCATACTTTGTGGGGGGGATATTTTTTTCTTATCACCATTTTGGAAATAAGTAGCGAATTTGAACTTCAAGGGGATTTCCTAGCTTTGAAAAAGTCTTAAATAGGCTAAAAATCGATTTGAATCTTAACTTTATGTAAATTGAAAAAATTTTTTGCCCCATAAAGTACGCTTCAATTTTATAAATGCTTAAAAATACACGCTCTAGTAATATATTATAATATATAATATAATATATATATATATATATATATATATATATATATATAATATATATAATATAATAATATTTGTTTACAAAATCGTGTCGCACAGTGTTATTCTAAATTTTTCTTAAGAGTTCCTATTTATTTTTACGTATACTTCGATTACGCATGCGCCGAAGAAATCTTCGATTTCGCTGTCTTATTAGAATTCTTCAATTAAATCGTAGGCGAAAGTGGTGACGAACAAATTTTCAATGACATCGCCATGTTAATATTTATCGGTTCTGGTAAGTGGTAGACACGTGCTGTTTAGATTTCCTCACTCACTTACCACTGTCTACCATATCCTGCTGGGATGGCGATTTCCAAAAATTTTGCTCAATCAAATCACGTTTCTGGGAAGCTAATAAGTTTTTCGGGAACTTTTTTGCTAAATTTTTAAATTTTCTTTGATTGATTGCGAAGGAACTTTTTTGGCTTATGCCGGACAGTGGGATAGCTCCATGCATCTTGCGGAAAAAATTAGAAGGAGTGGCCCTATCATAATGAAAATTGGTATACAAAATTAATTAAGATGCAAACCAAAATACATCAGAATTGCTCCACCCCCTTTGGGGTACCGCCCATAGAGTTTTGTATGGCAGCTAAATACATCGAAAGCTCAACCGATTTAAATAAATTTTTGTCAGAATGAATTATCTTTGCTAAAAAATTAATGAAAAATCCCAATTTTTCCGTTCAAATCCCACTGTGTGCCGCTGAGGAACATATTTATACATACATAGCTTTTCGTTTTGTTTTCTATTTTTGCCTTCCGAGCCATTTCGCACACACACACACACACACACACACACACACACACACACACACACACACACACACACACACACACACACCGGAAAAGTTATGGAAAATTTCATCACAATATTGCAAAAATGATACTTTGTTTGCATTAATAGACAAAAAAAAATTTCCAAAAAATTTATTACCTCAAAACTTCCAACCGAATTCAATGCAAAATTGTGACGGGAAGATTTAGTAATTTTTTTTTTTTGCTTAAAAAAGTTATATAATCGATTTAGAAATAAGTTTTTAAATAGATTAAAAAACAAACCTACAAAAAAATCACTGAAGGATCTACTTCGACCATGTCGGTATTGTGTATACCGAGAGAAAAAGGTAGTTATATTAACTGAAAAAGCAGGTTAAAATAACCGAGTTCACCGTTAATTGTTAGCTTATGTGTAGTAGCGGTCAACTCAACAGTACAAACACAGTCAATAAGGATATAACTACCTGATGGTTGATATAACTGTCTCGCGGCTAAATCAACTGTCACCAGCGGCTGGGAAAAAAAAAAATTAATTTTTGCTTTGACTTTCTTTTATCTTCTTTTATTAATATTTTTCTTTTTTTTAAATTATTATATTTTTTCTTTATTTATTTGTTTCTATTTAAATCATTTTCTCTTTCATCTCTTTGAATTTTCTCGCCTCGGCCGAGACTTGAACCGCAGACCTCCACTTCGCTGGGCAAACGTCTTAACCATTACGATAAACGAACGAATTTAATTTGTTGGTCAAAATGCTCACTTGAGCTTATGGTTGCTCAAGTTTTGGGGAACGTGCTTAAGGAATTGTTTCACTCCCAAAATTTTTTGCTTGAAAATGAACCATTAAAAAAAAAAATTAAATAAATTAAAACCTTAAAATTTTAGGAGAAAATTTTTGTCTTCCAAAACAACTACACACTGAACAAAAAAAAAACTGTAATTAAAAAAAAAATTCAGAAAAATTCCCGCCGCCAGCAGGGATAGAACCCTGAAGGTCACGACTGTCGAGTCACAGTTTAAAGCACTGAGCTATCGAAACCTCCGGAGACGGTTGATCAGAATGCGAACTTATACGTCTAAGTGAACGAAAGCGAATTTGAACATAAAAAGTAACTGTTTTTCAACTGTTCATTTGACTGCCTTTTTTTAGTGCATTTAACGCGGAATACAGTTTATTTGACCACTCTTACTTTAACTGTTCTAAGTAGTTGATTTAACTGTTGTTATTTCTCTCGGTGTATTAGATGGACTAGTATATTAATGAAAGGAAGACGTTGAGATTATGAAGATGAGTCTATGGATTTATCGCGGCTCCGCTTGGATTATCCACAAAAGGAAGTAATTTGTAATGAATATATTCTTGGATAGATAAAAAAAATTCTAAATTTCACTTGAAGTAGAACACAGACGGAAGAATTGACGATGATGTTCCAAAGGACGAAGTTTTTTCGATTGGTTTAATAATTGAATTTTGAACTGACTGTTGGAAGGGGAATTTCTTATCGGCATGTACAGGGTGTACATAAATTTCGGGAAGTAATGAAGTGGAATTCCTGAATATTAAACAAATTGATTACATTTTCATTGCTTTCAATTTTGTTCGATTACCCATGCCCCCCCCCCATGTCGTAGAGGCTTATGTAACAGCATAATTGCATGTCGTTAAAAAAGTCCTTGGAGATATTAAATAACGCTCCATTGCCATAAGGAAATGTGAATCATTTGTTTACATACAAACGCGAAGAAAGTTCGATGAAAAGCAAACACTTTCTTTTTTTTTAAGCTCAAATCTTTGCAAATTACAAAAAAAAAGGGGGAAAAAAAACAATATAAGGAAGGAACCAAAAATTTCCTGAAGGTGGTAAGCTTTGTTTGTTTTCAACGTGAATATTTTTTGCCGAACAAATTCAATTGGCAGTCAAATAAAAATGCTTCTAAGAGAAAAGGTAAAAGCTGCAATTTTCATAATTGAATCCTTTTGCGGAGGATAATAAAATTATATCGTCGACGCAATAATAGAATGAGGAAGTTGAAGAAAAATAATACAATATTTTTCGTTGGATTTTACCTTTTTTATTAAGAGAAAAAATTTTAGGTAGTCTGGAAGGTAGTCTGCGGACACTAAGAGACTCGTTCCTGTTATAAAAGCGAGTGAAATCGGTCAAAGTTTTATTAGAGCCTTTACAAAATTCTGCTATATGGATTATTCAAGAGCCTCTGGAAGGCTGTGAAAATCTTTGAACTTAAATGTTTTTGGAAGAAATGTGAGGTCTAGCCAAATACTCACTGAACTGGGGTATCGAAATACTTGCTTATTTTTATTCCGATTGAATTAGGTCCTTAACTGGTTTCCGTCTTTATGGGACTAGGTATGACATAAGAAGACCTTAGATAAGGATTTTCGGGCTGAGCCTTCAAAAAATGTTTAATTTTCTCATATCGAGGGTGAAATTTCATTTCCGTTTATTTGAAAAAAAAATATGACGGCGCAGAGGTTTTTATCCATACATTCAGGAATAATGGCGTGAAAAGGGAAGGCTTTTGCTCGCCCTATTTATTCAAATGTAGCCTGCAGAAAGAGGAATCCTCTCTACGGTGTTTTGTCGGTCTTTAGATCTTAGATATTTTTCATCATGGTTACTAATCTAGCTCATCCATTTCAACCATTCATTTCATTTCAACAGGATTAAATCCACCGAGGTCTGTTCACTTCTATGATAACAGCAAAAAGATTAGTCCGTATGTATTTCTTTGTTGAAATCAAATACAACCACTGAACCGTAGGTAATACTGTTGCGAGATTCTTATCTCGATTACATTCCATGCTGGTGCTATTTGCCCAATCGATTACCATCTTGAGGGCTTTCTATGCAACATCTTCGAGACCACAAGCCCAATAAAATTCAATACATAATGTCATTAGCAGGCGCTCCATTAGGATAGCTGCCAAAATGTTCTGACAAAAGGTAAATGCTAATGTGAAAGCAAATATCCCATTGGCGTAGTTTCCATTGAAACGTTATCTTAGGCTTTCAAGCCTACCACAACGGAAAATGATTGTAAATTGGCTTAGTTCGAATTGTTAATTGTACAATCAAAATCTTGTTTACATTTCGAAATGGACACTTGTGACGAATTGAAGGTTGTGTGGAAATCTCCCATCGAATAAATAATAAAAAAGCACAGTTTTTTTTCATCTAAAAATTGTGAGCAACAATTCAACATTGAAGTGCCTCAATAAGGGCAAAAGGCTTCTACTGTATTGAGGCTAAGGATATTTATGTAGCTCATATTTATATGTTTATTAATTGTATTTGGTTGTGAATTAGATGAATGCACGACGAAAATGAAATCTCTTGTGCTACCAAACAAAAACGAACACAATCATGACAACCATTCAGGCCTCACCTTACTGTATTCGCTTATTTCTACACAGAGAAAAAAATCAACCAGAAAACTGGTTAAATCAAAAGGAAAAACATACAAAACGGCTTCAACAAGGAATATTTTTATTTAAACAATTTTTTTTTTGTTGGAAAAAATAAAGATTTTTCTTTTGAATCAACCAGAGCTGTTAAATCCCGATTAAGATTAATAATCATGAATTATTGTTCTTTTTTTAATCCATAATCATTATTACAAATTGAAAATAATTAAAATTAATAAAAAAATCAGAACAAATCAAAATTAATCAAAAAAAATCAAAAAACCCAAAAATAATCAGGAAAAATCAAAAATAATCAAAAAAAATCAAAAATATTCAAAAATAATTTAAAATTAATCGGGATTATTTTTTTGATTATTTTTTGATTTTTTCTGATTTTTTTCATTAATCTGAAATAATCCTGATTATTTCATGATTATTTGGTAATCGCAATCATTGATTAATATAGGTCATTCAAAAATAATCATTAAATAATCACTATTTCACTCATAAGAAAAAAATAATCTGATTAATTAATCATTAATTAAATAATCATTATTTAACAGGTCTGGAATCAACCATATTTCAGGTTGAATTGAAATTATAATTTTCAAAAATGGATTTAAATTTGTTGTGTCTTGTGTTATGTTTTGTCATTCTTCGAAAATTTTCGCTAATTTTTAAACCCTTGTTTACACTGAATGCATTCTCAGATGATACGTTGGAGTCATTACAGGTGGGTACCAATCGTGAAAATTGTGCAAAGATGAGAATTTATTTAAATTTTATTTTTATTTCTGGGAGATCAGATTGGCTGAGAGACCAAACAGGATTAATTATGCATTTTTTGAGTTGATAAATTTATTCATCTCGGCAAAGAGTCAGTAATAAGCTTGAGTTCTTCGGGATTATACATAAAAGACTTTTTCGAAATCGACATGTGAAACTCTCTGGAAAAATACTTTCAGATTACACAGAAAAACTGGCTACGAAAAATTCCAATTAATGGCGGTTGTTCAACTCGATTCATCGGTTTTTTAAATGTCCCAATTAAAAATTTCAAACAAATCACGAAATTCGGGAAAAGTTCGTAAAATTAAATTTTGAACAAAAATTTGGTTGATTATTTTGTTGTATTAAATACCAAAAGTATTAACACTTGACAAAATATTTGTTAAAAATTATTGTTATATTGACAAAAATTTTGTTTGAATTTTTTGAAAGTGCATATAAATATTTTTCTAAAATTCTCATTAGCTTTATGCGGACTTACATACATTTTTTTTTTTTTTTTTTTTTTTTAACGGTTTTTTATTATTGCATCTTCATATCCTATGAACTAACAACAAGTTAATGAATCTTAAAACTAAAAAATATTTATTAATATTATATGCTTTTCAGTCCACGCCAACGCGTGAACTGGGCTGCCTTTCCGTATGATGAATCCATAGATGGGTTTCCAGGAGGATTTTTTTGTTACAAAAGTTACAAAAAAAAATTTTTTTTTTCAAAAATTTAGAGGGGGCTTAGTTGTGAGACAGTGATGGCAAGTCACGCCTTTTTAGCCTTGAGGAGCTGTTTGTTAGCAACAAATTTCTAGCTAGTGGGTTCGGATGTTGGGACAATCGAGTGCAATATTTGCGGCTTAATGAGATAAGCTCGTTTTTGACCATCGGGGTACAAAGGTCTTTATGTATGTTTTCGTTTTTTATAAACCATGGAGCACCAGTTATAGTCCGAAGAATTCTGGACTGTGAGCGTTGTATAATGTCTAATAAAGAGTTGCTGGCTTTTCCCCAGAGCTGGGAGCCATAAGTCCATATAGGCTTAAGTGTTGCGTTATAAAGAAGCACTTTGTGTTCGAGCCGCAATCTTGACTTACTGTTGAGTAGCCAGTGCAGTTTTTGGGCGCTCAGCTTCATTTGGGTGCGTTTTGCCTCAATGTGCTTGCGCCATGTGAGTCGGCGATCTAAGTGAATGCCTAGATATCTCACTTCATTGGCCTGTGGAACTCGTGTGTTATTAAGCATAATTGGAGGGCATGTCTCGCGACGCAGCGTGAAAGTTATGTGGGTGCATTTGCTGTCATTTACTTTTATTCTCCAGTTCGCAAGCCAGTCTTCAACAGTATGAAGATGATTATTAAGAACTCGAGAGGCGACCACAGGATCGCTGTGTGCATACAAAATTGCTGTATCGTCTGCAAATGTAGATGTGAAGAGTTCTGGGGATACAGGCAGATCAGCCGTGTAAATCAGGTATAGCAGGGGCCCTAGGACACTACCTTGGGGTACACCTGCTGAAATGTCATATTCATATGTCGTGTGTGTTCCATATTTGATTTTGAACTTCCTTTCAGAGAGGTACGATTGTAGGACTTTGTGAGTGTTTTCGGGAAGGGTATGTTTAATTTTAAACATTAAGCCAGAGTGCCATACTTTATCAAAGGCTTGCGAGATATCCAGAAATATGGCGGAACAGTATTTCTTTTTTTCAAATGCGTTTCTGATTTCAGTGGTAACTCTGTTTACCTGTTCAATGGTGCCATGGCTTTTACGAAAACCAAACTGGTGCTGGGGAATAGCTCCAGAGATTTGTAAGGGTGGTAAAATTTTTGCTAAGAGACATTTTTCAAAGACTTTTGAGAGTACTGGCAACAAGCTAATTGGCCGATATGATGATGGGAGTGATAGGTCTTTTCCTG
The DNA here is from genome assembly GCA_020466095.1 of Chlorops oryzae. Classification (NCBI taxonomy): domain Eukaryota; kingdom Metazoa; phylum Arthropoda; class Insecta; order Diptera; family Chloropidae; genus Chlorops; species Chlorops oryzae. The sequence goes on along the minus strand of CM035807.1, from coordinate 1,283,770 downwards.
GCTTAGGGATCATAATTATGTTCGAAATTTTCCAGGGTCTAGGATAATATCCTAGCCTCAATATTGCGTTGAATATGAAGAGGATTAATCTTGTTGCTACAGTGGGGAGTTGTTGCACCATCTGTGGGGTTATAAGATCAAAGCCTGCGGCCTTTTTTGTGTTTAGCTCGCCAATGATAAACTTGATCTCCTTGTGCTGAAATTCGCCTATATTTTCGATTGATCGAGGGTTCATTTTGGGAAATTGAAAAGCGTTAGTGCGTGGGTTGGGCTTAAAAACGTTTTCGAGATATTTAGCAAATACATGCGCTTTTTCTTCGTCCTTTCTAGCCCAGCTTCCAGTGTTAGTACGCAGTGGTGCTACGTTTGTTTTGGGTGCCTTCATCTTTTTATTTGCTTTCCAAAGAGAATAGTTTGATTCCGCTGTCGGGCTCAAATTTCGAGTGTAATTTTCTAGATTAGTTTTCAGATCATTATCAAGAGCTTCTCTCAGGCGCTTAGTCGCTTGCACTAAGTTAACTTTCGCGGTGGGTGAACGTTGTCGCTGCCATTCCCTTCGTAGGCGTCTTTTTTCTCGTACAAGAGTTTCGATCTCGCTTGAAGTATATCTTCGAGGTTCTTTTGGCTTGCTGATTATTTTTGGGGTTGCATGAACTGCTGCCGATATCATGATATTGTTTACCTCTGTTACGGCATCATCAATATCACATTCGCTTCGGAGTATAGAGTTCTCGTTCAAATGCGAGCTTATATATTTTTTGTATTTAAGCCAGTGGGTTTTATTTGTTACAATTCTGTCGGGTTTTTCGGTGAATGTGGGCAAGCCCATCATTGTAATTATAACAGGGGAATGGTCGGATGACAAATCGAAGCTGGGTTCAGCATGTAATTCGCTACGATCAAAGTTTTTGCTGACTGCAAAATCAATGAGGTCGGGTTTTTTTTGCAAATCGGAAGGCCAGTAAGTGGGTTGACCTGTTGAAATACAGTCAAAATTTTCACGACTATTTATTATAATTGAATATAGTTGTCGCCCTTTGGGGTTAATTAATCTAGAGCCCCAGTGTTACATACATAAAGAGACAAAATAATCAAAAATTAGCTCACATATGTTTATGATGTTATAATGTATAATTATCTTCCGTAAAATGACTTTGCAGACTCAAATTTTTATTATGGAATATGTATAAGAGGCAGTTTTTAATTTTTTAATTATTCGAACAAAATGGCGCATATTTGACCTAAATCGGGTCATTCTAACTATCTTAAATAAAGCCCTCAATTTAATGCAAAAATAATTTCTTTTTACTACACCTAATATTTAAAATAATTGGTTGATTTTTATTAATACCTTTGGTTGTTGATATTATAAATCGTTTGTTGAAACTGTTTATTGAGTGTTAATACTTCGAGTAATTGTCCCAATTAATCGATTTGTTAATATATCAAAAATTGTGATGTGCTGAGTTTTAACAACGAATTTGTTATATTGATTAAAAAATTGGTTGAATTTACGCAAAAAAATCTTTCTGTGTAGCTAAAATCGTTTGATTCATTTTTTTCAATTGCCATGCCATGTGCTAGTGAAAAGATTCGATAAAATGATTTTATCTGTTAGAAGAACTCGTCCCTAATCAACGCAAAATTAGCTTGACTCAATATTCTTTGGATAATGTGCCTGATTTATCAAAAATAGAGACTTTCCGAAAGTTTAAAATTCAAAACGAAATCTTAATAATCAATCAATTTTGCTTTTGACTGTTTCTTTGCATAAAAGCATTCATTAAATATTAATTAGAAAATTTCTAAAGGTAGGAGGTACAGTATCAAATAATGAATGATTAATAAGTATATACGAATTCAAAAATCGACTTACGGATATGATCGTAAAGATGCAAAAGAATCATTAAAAATTCTCCTTTTTGAAAACTTTTAAATTGAAAAATTAAAAAAGAAAATCTTTAAAAATTACTGGGGCAGAAAATATGGAAATTCAACACCCAAAAGTATGCAAATATGTTTATATTTTAAGAATATTCTCGATAGTGGAATGTCAGGTTATCCTTTGAGGTTTGCTCATACAAACCCATCTTGGGCAGTCATGTGGATCTTCTTAAGGGCTTAATTAATCTCCGTTTGAAAAGGATTAAACCCATATAAGTAGATGTTTTAAATATATTAATGCATACTTTAAGCTGTCGAATGTGAATATTTTCTGTTCTATATATTAATCTTAGGCCCGATTTCACTAAGCTATTTAAATGAAACTTTAATGAAAATTTATTTTTTTTAAATGAAATTTGACAGTTCGCTTCATTTAAAATTCATTTAAATAGCTTGTTAAAATCGGGCCTTAAAGGGACTTGCCGGCCCAGGAAGGCAATCGGCCCAATGAAATGGTATTTTAAAGTTTTCTTGATTTTAGATTGCCTGTCTAAAAGAACTGCAAAAACTGATTTTCGGGCAGTGCCCTTAAAATATTCTTGAAAAATCGTTTTAAGTAAGCCCTCATTAAAAATTGTATATCTCATATCTCAGATGATAGCAGGACTCTTGTCGCATTGAGTTCTTTAATTAAAAATTCTAATTCAAATTACTTGCCAGCCAAATTAGTTGGAATCGATAGTTCTATTTATACTAGCTTCGGACTATCGACTTTTCAGTCGATAGTTGTGACCATCGATAGTTGTCCAGCTCTAGTTCTGCCATAAAGGGTCTGGCCGGTTGAGCAAAGGCATGCGGCTCCCTGAAAGGAATTTTTAAATTTTGTTGATTTTTCGATAGGTGCCATCTAAAAACACTGTGGAGACTACTTTTTAGATTCTTATTTTCAATAGTCCTTGAGATATCCTTGAAAATCCTTTTTTGGTAAGCATTTTTTTCAAAATTAAATATCTCAACACCCAATTGAGATAGACCGACGAACTAAAAAGATTATGTTAGATAAAAACACGGAGAAACTAAAAAATTTTTTTTTAAATTTTGACACTCAAAAAATTTTTTTCACAAAATTAAAAAGAAAATGTTAACTTTTTTTTTCAGTGTACTCCCAGTTTCGCTCGGCTCTATAATTTTTTGTTTTAAATAGCCCCTAGTTTTAACTTTTATTTGAAAGAAAAAATTGCAATTCTTTTGTGTAATCCCCCCCTCAAACGACGTCTTAGCTAACCCTATTTAAGTCACTTCGCAATACTTGCGTGAAATTTGCAGCACTTCCATCAACATTAGGATTGGACTCTAGCTCTCGTTGAGGCCCGCACCGAGCCAAAGAATTAAGTATGTATTATTAGCGATCGTACAAGACGGATTACTCTGATATATACTCGTATATACACAGAGAAAAAAATCAAACCATATTTCAGGTCGAATTGAAATATTTTTCTAAAATGGATTTAAAATTAAATTGTTGAACCAACCACGGACATAATTGAAATGACAAGATAATTTTTGAAATAAAAAAATTTTTCTAAAATACCTTTACAAGAAGTAATGTCAAAGACTGGGACTGCTTTCGGAATGCTTAAAAAGTTCCAAAATGTATAAATATCTTATATGTCCAATTTCATAAACCAAATGAGAATTATACCGAACGAAAAAAATGTAATTAAACATATTTCCTTTTAAATCAACCAAAAATATTGTTGACTCAACCAATTTTCCTTTGAAATTTTCGTTCTGCTCGAAAATCAAAAGGACTGTGAATAACAATGCGCCCATATAAAAAAATCATGGAAAAGTTCGCTCAGTGTAGATGCTCTCATATTTCTATCTTAATCCAAAAATCAACAACACTTAAAAATCCCTATCAAGGGGTCGCAATTGGCTATGGCGTTTTCATTTATTTATCGATTATTTCTAAGTGTTGAAGGATATGCGCATTTATATAATATATAATATAATATATAGATAATTATTTATTCAAATATGAAATTGAATTTCGTCTTTGAGTGACTTGAGAGACCCCGAACATGGCTTTTCGTAGGGAAACATGAAGTGTGAGTGAAATATGATTGCGTTTTTTACGCTAGTGGGGACAAATGTAACTTTCATATTGTAATCCCCATTTCAGAATATCGCCGAATGTGATCTGAATTGCTAATTTAATTTCAGTAGTAAAATTCTGCTTGCGTTTTCATCTCATGTTTTTTTGTGTTCAGTTGTGTTAACTTAAGCAATATTTTCATATAAATATATATATTTATGTACGTATCGTGAAGGCAAATAATTTACATGGCAGAAAACTGAAAATATTCAATATCCTCATGAGCACAGCATATCTCTGTTGACTATACATAGTTATTCGAAATGTTTTGCCTTACTTGGAGCTATTTGCTACTACGTAATGACTTTACATACAAAAAGAAATAACCTTCGTCCTTGTTTGTACAAACATTTGTCATTTGCGCACTTAAATAACAGTTTTTTTTTTTCACTAATTATTCAGCCGCTTAAGAACCATCAATGAATGTGAGTGACATCGTCTTAAGGCTATAATTTATGCGGGAAAAGACGTTGGAATGGACATACTATCTACTAATCAAAGTTTAAGTAAGCCACAAGGACATTTTTATTTTTACTTGTGAAAGTGCCTTTTAATGTAAAGAAGAATTTTTGGGAATTTCTCTGGCCACACCTTAGCAATTAAGTTAAATGAGAACAAGTTAGGGTGTTATAGTCGGTTGAGTCGAACAGTACACGTGAAAAAAAAGTGTTGAGTTTCGAAGATGGCCCCCTCTTAAACGAGAAATAATGTAAATCGAAAAAATTGGGCACCACTTTGAATTGATGTTTATTGATGTCTCTCAAAGGACTTGAAGTTTTGTCAAAAACGCCTTAAAGAGAGCTACAAAAATTTTATTTAGATTTTGTAAAGGGTCTGGCGGTTTGCGGCATCACACTGTGAATACTACGTTTTAGATTTCTATTTTGAACGGTCCTTGAAATATCCTTGAAAATCCTTTTTTAATAAGCCTTTTTTCAACATTTTATATCTCAAAAGCTAATTAAGATAAGAAAATGAAAGAAATGTATTGCTAGTATAACAGGAAATCATAAATTTTTTTTTTAATTTTTACACTGAGAAAATTTTTTCCACAAAACTAAAAAGACAATTTGAACAATTTTTTTCAGTGTATTCCCAGTTTGACGCCGCTCTAAAAATTAAAAAAAAATTGCTAGTATGACAAGAAATCATAAAATTTTGTTTTTAAATTTTTACACTGAGAAAATTTTTCCCACAAAACTAAAAAGACAATTTGAACAATTTTTTTCAGTGTATGCCAGGCCAAATAAGATCATTTTAAGGCCTTATAAACGGAGCTCAATTATGGCTTTGAAGCAGTGATGGCCAAACCTATACGTAAACATTCATAATTGTGTGTGTGTGTGTGAATGCGCTGCCGATTTCGCTGTAAGCTACTCTGATTTGCATTGACGAAGTTTGTTTTTTAGACGCTATATGTATGTGTGAAATCGAAAGGGTCTTGCCGACTGCGGCCCAATGAAAGGGATTTGAAGGTTTTGTTGATTTTTGAATAGATACTACCTTAACAACCCATAGAAACCGATTTTTAGGTTTCCCTTTCCCATTGTCCTTGAAATATCCTTAAAAAACCCTTTTTATTAAGCCCTTTTTCAAAAATTTATATCTCAAAAACGATTTATGATTAAAAGATGAAACAAATGGCCACTGACAGCTTATAAAACGAAAAAATAAAAAAGGTCTTTTTTAAATTTTACACTGAGAAAAAAACTTTCACAACAAAGACAATAAAAATTAAAATTTTTTTTCAGTGTATTCCCGTTTTTGCGACACTTTTTCCCTACTTCTAAAATATACCTCTGAGTATGACCGACACTGCTTTGAAGAGAACCGCACATCTTTCACAACCTTTCCTCAACAAGTAATTACATGGGCGAACCTGCAAGAACGAACAGATTTGTGACTATCAGAATAATGAATAAGCCGGTGTATTTATATGCATACTTTTGGGTGCTGAATTTAAATACTGTGATAAACAAAATGCGTCGCAGAGTGTCAATCAAAGCAAGAAGAGAGGCATTGACGGGTGCACTTGACAAAAACGGAATAGATTCCGGAATTTTTCGTGCAGGTAAACAGGTGACTTATATACAAGATTCATTTTGCGGAGGTGCGATATGTGAACTAAATCCTTTTTAAAAAATTTTTAGTATTATTTTGGTCTTTATTTTTATTAAAGACTCATACCCCCGCCAATATACTTAGGTACCAAATTTAATCAAGGCAACGCAATTGGTTGGGCGAGATAACTTTTTAGAGGTGAAAAGAAAGAGGAACAACGACATGGACTTGGCAAAATCGATTTTCCTGGTGACAGGTATAAAAAGGAATATTCATATTAAATTAAAGAATTTCGGAAGGTTGGTTAATTAAAAGTTCAATAAATGCTTCAGCTAATTTGCTAGAAGTGTTTCTATTTTTACAAGTTCTGGGCACTTCGTTTTGCAGCATTTGGTGGGCAATTGATTGGTGTGATTGAAATTAATAATTCCACCATAAATAGTGTAATCAACGTTCGTTTAATGAGTCTGTGTGAACGATTTTAAGAGTTTTTTGTGCATTGACCTTCCACAGGCCAACTGAAAATTTTCATTAAACAAAAACGTCCTCAAAACGATTTGCTGAGTTTTTTTTAAATTTTTTTTATGAAACTCTATTAAAACAAAAGTTTTTTGTTTTCAATTATAAATACTCTTAAAGGATTTGACTGCATACATATATAGCACATATAACATATATGTAAAGTCAATTTCCTGAAACTATTTTGTTCAAGTTGACGTTTTTCAAAATAGAATTTTCGCAATCTTAGGGTTTCACTGCTTTATCTTGTTTACTCTTGTATCCAATTAAGCTTTTCACAATGAATTCGTGTCAAGCTTTTTAAATTTAAATTTAATTTTTCAAATATCGGTAAAGTACATTAAAGCAATGACATTAAACTTCTAAGCTGATTAAATAATAAATTTCATCTTCCTTGAAATTTGTACCCAAAGCGCTCGGTTTTCGAAGGAGTGGATCGTAAGAAGCTTAAAAAACAAAACATTTTCAAATTCAATTGAAAATCGGTTTTCCTTCAAAAAAAAAAAAAAAAACATTTGCTATTGATACCTTCACTTGATACTACATAAAAGTCAACTCTAAGGGCTCTCTTAAGCAAAGGACCTTTGAAAGTGAGGACACATAACATTTATAATACAAGGTCACAAAGTCTGCAAATGGCGTGTATTTTGTCTTGCGTTTAATTGTTTGTTTTTCTTTAATTCTTAAAGAAAATATGATTTCCTTGGAAATAGACTTTCATTTTACACGTTACAATGGTTTTTTTCGGCAACTGCGCCAGAAGAATGCTGAAAGGCAATTCATAATAAGAAAACAAGTAGCTCCTCACGCTGCCTGTATTTCCGTCTGTCTGCTTCAAGTTGGCTTTGCTTCTTGTACTCGACTCACCCATGCGGCATATAAGTTTTTCGCTCATCTTGTAACACCCTACTTCGAAAGCATCACAGTAGGTGTTAAATAGGTAGTAGTTTCCGCAATTATCACGATAACTATGGGAATAAGTATGTTCTTCAAAAGGATCAAGAATCGATTTTCTTCTAGTATTGCATTTGATCTATAAAATGAACTTTAGATGTAAAAAGGGGCGTAGATTACACTTATGGCTTACTTTTCATGAAAATTTTTTCTCCGTCCAATGCGGTACACAGTGGGGAAGTTGCGTAGCCAACATTCTGATTGATTTTTATTAAAAGCGGTTGACTTTTAGAGGTAGCTACCATACAAAGCTATAGTAGGGATGGGCAATATGGGAAAATACATCGATATATATCGTATCGATTTATTTAAAAAGCATCGAAATTGAAACGATACTATCGAGGGAGAAATATCGAGTTTTCGATATATCGACATTATAAATACCAATTAAAATTGACTATTGTACTAAAATACATTACAGTGTACCTTCTGCTTAAGGAGAACCCTCCTTAGGGGACACTACTTTAAACTGACAGATTTCAATATTTCTAATCCTCCTGCTTCTCAAATCTTTCCTTCTAAGCTAGGGCTGCCATAAGTCTGACTCCGCTCACCAGGACACTTTTCTCAAAAATTTTCCACTTATAAAAAAACAACCAAAAAATTGTTTATGGATAAAGTCATCAAACATTTATTTGAAAAAAAAAATTAATAATCTTCTTAAACATTCATATAAAAAAAAAAACTAACAATTCACTTAAACATTTATATATAAAAAAAAAAACTAACAATTCAATTAAACATTTAAATAAAAAAAAAAACTAACAATTGTTGTGTCGTCTAGGGAGCGCGTCTAAGTAGCTTAACGCAAGGAATTACTCGAGACCGTTTAATATTGAATATAGCATTTATTGATTTATTTCAAAACATAAACATTAAATCCTTAAGCTAACTTACTTTTATGAGCTATTCCCTAGCTAACACGGAGATCCACACTTCAACGTCCTGGCTCGTGAGTAGGTGCGTTAAAGTTGAGATCTACTGAATACTTCGGTTCACGGTTCTGATCGTAGTCCTCCTCCAGTGCACGAATCTCAGTTTAAATAAAGAGATATTGCTGTTCTAGCAATATCGGTTGTTGCGACACTCTTCTGGGTCATCTCGATTGTTGTTGTTGCGTGTTCCAAATATATCAGGCCGATCAGGTCAGCTTACTCATTGTTGTTGCGTGCTGCTGTTGCTTAATACCTCTAGCGTCAGCTTTATTCCAGTCTTCGCCTGCTACGTGTTGTTGTTGTTATTATTATTGGAGCAGGTCAGTATTTAAGACGATGAACTTCTTGTGCATAGCTTATGCGACATAATTGCTGACTAGCTGTTTCGGCCATTTCGTCTTGCCGCTCACTTGCCCGATCCAATCGTCTGATGTTCTTAGTATTTGCTATCATTGGCTTTGATTGTTTACGCCAGCGTTAATGTTTTATTGATTCTGAACGCCGGTGTTTTCGTTGTTGTACTTTATCGCATATCGAAATAAGGTATAAGAACTGTTTGTGCGGTTGTGACACACAACACAATTCACTTAAACATTTATATGAAAAAAGACTATTCATTTTAATATTATTATAAGTCTTAGTAGTAGACCAGGACAATTTCAGGGTAGACCAGGACACCAGGACAATTCGTGCAAAACCAGGACAAATCCTGGTAAACCAGGACGTATGGCAGCCCTATTCTAAGCGAACACCTCTGTTAAGCGGACAGATCTTTCGGTCCCGTAGGTTGTTGCTTAAGACAGAGTACACTGTACATATTTTAGACAAAATTGGAGTGTACAAAAGGACGTTTTCGAGTTCTCAGATGGAATGACAAGATATGATACGATAAGATAAGATATGCACGATTAAAATGCCGCTTTATATTCAAGAGAAATAAGTGTGAAGCACATGTTTACAACGACAGACATATAAAAAATATTGCCTTCGATGTCGGGAAATGTATATCGATGTACGATATATCGCCGAGCAAAAATATCGGCATAAATTTTCGATAAGTCGTTTTAAAAATATCGATGTTTTTTGCCCATCCCTAAGCTATTGATATGGGTCTATGCACTGAACGAAAAGTATGCCCCTAAAATGAGTAAAAAATTCCTCAATTTGAGTGAATGCATTTTCCACAAATCTGGTTAAATTTTCCTTCAAACAGAGAAATTTTCCCCACTTGTAGTAAAACCGTACTTATTTCAAGTTAGCTCGAAATTAGGACGGACTCAAAACCCATGGGAGGCCAATTTTAACAATTTTTTGTTTTTTTCTTAGTTACAATCATAAAACCAATTTTGTGCCAATTTTTACTTTCAGTGGACTACTCCTTCTACTTTTTTCCAAGAAATGTATGAGGCTTCCCCACTGTGCGGCATGCCGCGGCATTTAAATGTCATGTATAGAAAGGCTTCAATTTTTTATTGAGCACTTTCAGAGATCGTTCAAAAGTCACTCTAATAAAAACAAATATTTTCGAAGAAGTTGGTCCAGCAGAATAAGCTCAAGAGCCAAATATTGTATGATGAAACGATTTCAAAGAGGAGCAGCAGCGGATTTGACCGATCTTAGCGGTCTCTTTTCACGTACATTCAGCTTTCAATTCATTATGCGAAAGGACTTGATTGTCTAAGGATTTTTGTTTTCCAGCATTTGACTTGAATCCATTGTGACCGTATTTGTTTGTTTTTCTTGGAAATTTGGTCAATGGTTCTTTTATTATTTTGTATGGTATGGTCTAAATTTATCTAAACAATAAAGAAGCGTTCAAATAGTTATTTGAAATGCGGGTCAAAATTCTTTAATCTTTACAAATTTCATACTTTGTGGGTTCTATTAAAATATGTACGTATCTATCTTTCTGTAGCATCGTTTCGCAGATTCGGAGAGGTGAAAGAAAATTGCTAAAGAAAATGAGAGACCGCATCGTAAGCATAAAAACAAAATGACGCCCCAACCGTCATTGCAATTTTTTTAAGGATATGGGAGCTTCCTTTATTTCCCATGTATTTTTGTTTTTATTAGCTTAAATGTATGCGTAGCTGAAATGAGAAGAATTTCTATGATTTTCGATTTGAAAGCCCGAAATCTACCTGGATTTTGAGGCTGCTTTGGAGTGTAAATATGGAGATATTTTATAAGTTTTCATAAGAAATTTTTATGAGAAAAAAACACAAAGGTTTTTATTTTTAAGAAATTTTCAAGAGAAACATAAAATTACAACAAAAATTATTGTTGCCATGGGACCACGTTGATTCTTTTGAAGGACTTTTTGATTCAAAATCTCGATAATATTGAGAATTTTCAAAGCCATAGAAATGAATGCAAGTGGGTCGGTTCACACCATTTCGAAGGCAACGAATTAATGGGAATTAATTAGTGCTCAAAGTATTGTAAAAGTTTTAGCAGCTTTTGGAGGTTCCACAGTGCTGCCTTTTAAATTGATTATGATTGCAAAAAACAAAAAAGCAAACTTCTAAAAGAAGAATGAATCTATTTCCCTCGAGCTTTCTTTTGTTATCATTCAGCTGATATGTTTCGTTATTTTGTGTTGACAAATTTCGGAGGAAAAACAACTTTTGGCGTTTAAAGCCTTTGAGCTCAGAATCACAAATGGGCATGCTTTCGACTATCATATTTTGCAATCTGTTGTTTACAAGGCACGCGAAGGACTTCTAACTTCAATTCTATTAGTAACTTTTGACAAAAAAAAAAATAAGAAAAAAACAGCAAAACTTAGTCGTTTGAAAAAACAAAGCATTGGAAAAGTTCAGTGAAGGAAATCAACACCCAGCGGAAATTTTCAACCCAGGATTTTAAATTGTTTGCATTGTTAGCACTTTTCGTGATGTTTGTCAAAATAGGCAAATTACGAATATTGTATGTGCGAATGTATGTAGGTTTATCCTAATTTGAATGAGGAAATGAAAACATAATTATTAGGTAAAGTTTTTGATTATTATATAAATGTAGGCACATAAACGGTATGGGAATTACACAGACTGAATTTCTTCGAAACACTTTCAAATTAGCAAAGTTGCGTTTCGTGTTGCCTTTAAAGCAGTTGGAATCGTGCGGGATTGCCACGTAACCGACACTCCCTTTCATTATGGTGGAAACTTTTTGAACTGTTTTTTTTTCTTCTTTTTTTTTTTTGGGTGCGGGTTGGAATTTAAGTGTGTCAACATCCGAAACGCGAAAATTTGAAAGTTTTGTGAAAAATTGGGCATGTAATATCAGACGTTGATTAAATGCCGGAAAATTAACTTCCCAGCGAACATTTTTTCCGATTTCCTAACCCATTTTGTAACTTTGAAAAATTAAAATAATTCTTCAATAACTCCTACGATTAAAGTAAAAGTTATTATTTAAAGCTTGTTCTTTCCGAATTGAATTAGGGCAAAAATTTAAGGGGGTCTTCTCATTGAGCAACTTTTTTTTCGACTTTTTTTTTTTTTGCATTTATTTATAGCTTGGGTAGTTGTGAATATGCCCCTAAAAGGATTTTTTGAAATTCGAAATAGTTTAGAGGATATAGCCTTCTTTGTCGAGCAAGATCTGCGCTAAAACGAGTAATTTTTGCGTTGCTTCAAACTTTAAACGCGTTTATCTCGAAACCACGTTTTTCGAACTGGCGGCCATGATATCTCCAGTTAAACTGAACCGAAATTCATGAAAAAAAGTGGAATCGACGCAGAATTGTCACCATTCTCGGGTGAACCTCGACTATAATTTTAAACAATTTTTTACTATTTTTTTTTTACACTAAACTACAAAAAAAAGCCCGAAATTGAAATTTTTTTTTAATGGCCGCCATTTTGTCAAAAAAAATCACAAAATTAAGCTTGAGGTTCACCCGAGAATTACATCTATACTGATTATAACCCCGTTTTTTTTTTCCATTTCGGACGCTCCGGAGACCCGGAATCGTGGCCGCCGTGACGGCACCTTTTTTTTTCACCACCAACTTTGAAGTCTCATTACTTTTTGAACAGCCCACGTATCGAGGCAAAAATTTTTTTTTATTTACTTTGAACCTTTTGTAATACAATAAATAAATAAAAGTTTTCAATTATTCTTTGCGTTTTCAAATAAGAATTTTTTAAAAAGGGTCCAAAAAACGGGTTTTCAATGAGAAGACCCCCTTAACACAAAAAAAGTATATTTAACAACGTTGGAGTGTTTTAAAAAGGAGTATTATTTAAAGCAATTTCTTTCAATTGAAATTAAATATACGCAAAGAGCTAATTTACCATCAAAAATTATTAAATTATATATAATATATACCGATTTGAGTAAAGCGTTTGATAATGTCAATCACACATTTCTTCTAAAGAATATTAATATTACGGGATTCTCTCCTCGGTTATTAAAATGGATATCCTCTTATTTAAGCGGAAGATCACAGAAGGTTCAAATTGATGGCAAACTATCAAAAGATATTTATGTTACATCGGGAGTTCCACAAGGGAGTCATCTGGGACCCATCCTGTTTACGTTATTCATTAACGACTTGCCCTCGGTAATAGAGCATTCACACATATTTATTAATGTATGCTGATGATGTAAAGCTTTTCAAACTGATTAAGTGTCCAAATGATCAAACTGTTCTGCAATAAGATCTGAACGCACTTTCTTCCTGGTGTGATGACAATCGTCTGAAACTTAATGCCTCCAAATGTAAATCGATGACCTTTACACGCTGTGGCAAGATGGCATTTCCGTACCTTATATAAATAACACAGCCACACAAAAAAAAATATTTTTTCGGGTCTGGAGGTCAGACCATGTTTACTATATGTTTTCGGGGTCGCTGAATCCGAATCCGAGGTCCAAAAAACCCCAGCACGTCAGGGTTCTGACATAACCTCAAAAAACCTCATACAAAATTATATTCGAGTCCGGGGGTCAGACCATGTTTACTATATGTTTTCGGGGTCGCTGAATCCGAATCCAAGGTCCAAAAAACCCCAGCACGTCAAGGTTCTGACATAACCTCAAAAACTTGATAAAATTTTTCTTTTCCGAGTTCTGGGCTCAGATCATGTTTACCACATGTTTTTGGAGTCACTGAATCCGAATTCGTCGTTCAAAAAATCCCAGCATGTCAGGTTGTTGACGTAACGATCCCAGGCACACTCCGTTGCCCGCCGTCACCGCGAGGAGGTGCCCTGGATGCAGACACACGTCGTAGGTCGGATGAATAAATTTTGCGAGTTTCTTTGCAAATCAAAATCCTGACGTGCTGGAGTTTTTTAGACAACGGATTCGGATTCAGCGACCCCAAAAACATATGGTAAACATGATCTGAGCCCAGAACTCGGAAAAGAAAAATTTTATCAAGTTTTTGAGGTTATGTCAGAACTCTGACGTGCTGGGGTTTTTTGGACCTCGGATTCGGATTCAGCGACCCCGAAAACATATAGTAAACATGGTCTGACCTCCAGACCCGAAAAAATATTTTTTTTTGTGTGGCTGTGTAATGAACCAATAGAGATTGTGACGTCTATCCAGGATCTGGGTGTTTGTATGGACAGTAAATTACGTTTTCAGCAACATAATACGTTGGTAGTTAACCAAGCGTTCTGCTCTATGGGTTTTGTAAAACGATGGGCCGAGGAGTTTTCTGATCCATATGTAACTAAAAGGCTTTACATATCACTGGTTAGGCCTGGACTAGAGTATGCTTCAATTATTTGGGACCCTCAACTATCCACTTTAAAAAACCGCATCGAGAGTGTCCAAAAACAGTTCCTCTTATTCGCTTTGAGGACTATAAATTGGGTTCCAAACAATCGACTTCCTTCATATGAGCATCGCCTAAAATTAATCAAACTACCTACGCTACACAGCCGCATATAAATTCTTCTTATTTGCTATCTGTGGTGAACTTGCGTGCTCCATCGAGAATTACTCGCCACCTTCAACCGATTTATATGCGTCATTCTGCTAGCAACTAGATGGATAATGAGCCTTTCAGAGTCATTTGTAGATCTTTTAATGAATATTATGTTATTTTTAGAAACTGTGAAAATGTGGAAATCCTGAAACGTAATTTAATTATACATTTGAATTCGTAGAAATATTAAGCCTATATGTACCTCTCAAGTAGATCTTACTGGTAGTTTGGCTGCCTATTTTTAGCCAAATATGTAAATAAAAAAATTAAATATGATAAAAATTTTGATTTCACTTAATATTTTGCAAGCTACATTTGGATTTTAAAATTTTATTTGAAGCTTTCAAAAAGTGGTCGGAAAATCATATTTCATATTTCCCAAATTAAAAAACAATATTTTTGTCTTATTTTGACCCATAAAGGCCCCCAAAAAATAAAATTGATGGAAAATTTAATGTTGTTGCAGGGTCGGCACAAAATGGGTTAAAGAGATCTGGAAGATGGTCTGAAAAAGTTGCCGAGCCTGATGGTTAAGTCAGTTAGAAAAGTACCGAAATGTATATGGGCGGTTGGCTAGAAATCGGAATGTTTTGTCAAATATTTTACGGAATAATTTTCAGACATTTCGGATAAACTTCGGTTTGAATTCGAAGGGGAATACTTGGGGAATTCTGAACTCAGAAAAATGCGCAGAAATGCCGCTTGTTTATCTGAAAAAGTATCAGATTTTGCTTAGAAAGTGAGGACAATCAGGCATGTTCTAGAAATCGGAATCCGAATAAAAAAATTCGACATCAATAGAAAATTAAGCGATTTCGAAGTTTTTATTCGGATTCGATTTCTAGAGCATTTCTGCACAAGTAAAAACATTCGGAAAATTTTCTGAAGAAGAACTAAATTTATGCCCTGACACTGAGGTGAGAAATTCGATGTCACGATTTCGATGTTTCTGAATACTTTCTTCGTGCAGCTGCGGACTTTATCACAATTTCTATCAAAAATCATCAATTAACATATGGAACTTGATCATAGTTCACCTCTCTACCTGCACGAAGAATTCTATTCCGTTTTGGTTATTAAAAAAAGTTGAAAAAAACCCGTGAATGCCTTTCTTCCTGCCTTAATTGACACTCTGCGACGCATTTTGTTTATTGCGTTTCCTGAAAAATGACAAATTTTGAATTCCATACTTTCTTAGGTTTTTGTAAATGTTTCAAAGTGATACCATTTGATTTTGACATATTAATTATTTCGGAGGCTATGCGCAGCTCACAAGATTTTCTAGTTATTATAATATAATATTATAAAAATCATAAAGATGTCAATATAAATAAATGATGAAATTGTTTTTCACCCTGAAAAAACTAATGAAAATTGACGAATTTCAGATGTGTACCAAAAAAAGGACCTCCTCATAAAAATGGCATCCCTTGAGGAATTTTTATACCCAGCGTAAGCGGGGTATATTAGTTTTGTGCGAATCTTGTAACAGGGAGAATTAAGCTCCGGAGATATAGCAAAATATATATAGAAATGATCAGGATCAAAAACTGAATCGATTTAGACATGTCCGTCTGTCCGTCCGTCCGTCTGTCCGTCTGTCCGTCTGTCCATCTGTCCGTCTGTCCGTCCGTCCGTCTGTCCGTCCATCCGTGGTCGGATCTCCTCCGAAACGGCTGGACCAATCAAGTCGAAATTTGGCACACAGGTATATCGGGATCCGAGTATGATCCTAAGTAAAAATGGAAGACATCCGCCCACTGCCACGCCCACAAATGAATATAATATGTTTTCAATAAAATGGCTGTAACTAGCAAACCACTCAACACATTTTATTGATATTTGGTGTGCTGGTAAACTACAAAAAGGGACGTTTCCTGGCAAAAAATGGACGCCGCCCTCCTCGAGCCACGCCCACATATAAGCCCAAAAAGAAGGGATTATCGTAACTTGTGCAGTAAAAAGCGTAGAAGCTTCAAATTCGCAGCATAGGTTGACCAAGGCAAATGAAAGGTGTAGGAACAAAAATTTTTTTGGCCCGCCCACTGCCACGCCCACAAATAAAGATTTTTCGTAACTTTTGAAGTAAAAGGCGTAGAAGCTTCAAATTCGCAACATAGGTTCACCAAGGCGAATGAAAAGTGTAGGAAAAAATTTTATGTGGCCCGCCCACTGCCACGCCCACAAATGAAGATTTTTTGTAACTTACGAAGTAAAAGGCGTAGAAGCTTCGAATTCGCAACATAGGATTACCAAGGCGAATGAAAGGTGTAGGAAAAATTTTTTTTTGGCCCGCCCACTGCCACGCCCACAAATAAAGATTTTTCGTAACTTCCGAAGTAAAAGGCGTAGAAGCTTCAAATTCGCAACATAGGTTCACCAAGGCGAATGAAAGGTGTAGGGAAATAATATATGTTGCCCTCCCACTGCCACGCCCACAAATAGAGAAGCAAAACATACCGCGCTCATAATGTCGGGACGCTGGGTATTTCAAAGTCGGGCTTGACCGACTTTAGCTTTCTTACTTGTTTTTTCTTTCGAAACGGCACATGATAGCACAAAATGGGCACATTACAGCACAATAATGTTTTTGGGGAAATTCGAAAAAGTGCAAGTTAACTTGACACGAAAAAAAGGACCTCCTCATATAAATGGCATCCTTTGAGGATTTTTTTTTTTCCGAAACGGCACATGATAGCACAAAATGGGCACATTACAGCACAATAATGTTTTTGGGGAAATTCAAAAAAGTGCAAGTTAACTTGACACGAAAAAAAGGACCTCCTCATATAAATGGCATCCTTTGAGAAATTTTTTCTTTCTTTCGAAACGGCACATGTTAGCACAAAATGGGCACATTACAGCACAATATTTTGTTTCAAGAAATTCCAAAAAGTGTAAGCTAACTTGATGCACATGAATTTCAGACTTTCTAAAAGTTGTTCTGTTGTGAGTCGTATTAAACACAACTAACGTCACGTCACACTCCAACGTCACGCTACCAGCTCTAAGCGGGAAAGATGCCAAAACATATACAAACAATCAAAACACAGCAGACGAGTTCAACGACACAACGCCAAGAATGAAAGTCGATACTCTTTTAGCAACAACAACAACAGCTTACGGCCAAATGGTAAAGGTAGAACGGCAAAGCAACAAACACACGCCTTTTCAGTCAAGAGCTTATTGCGACGAACGGAAGCTCACAAATGCAGCCAAACAACAACAACAACAGCCAGAGGTGATTATGCAATCAACGCAACGTATGCAAGTAGTAACAAGCCGGTCAACAGAACAACAAGAGCCAAATGCAACGTAGGCACACCGGCAGGGGAAGTTCGAAGTCATACTGATGAAATCGATTAATATCCAATATTGCTAGATCGGCAATATTGATCTATTTAAGCGAAGCTTCGATCTATGGAAGAGGACTTGCGTTTTGGAATCGAGAAGTAACTAATCAGATCTCAACTTTGTGCGCACCTACTTACGAGGCAGGACGACAAAGTGTGGATCTCAGTGTAGCTAGGGATTAGGGCAGTTAAGTGAGCTAGCATAGGAAAAGTAAATGATAATATAAAAGAAATCAATAAAGGACTTATTATAATCAAAAATTGAAGCAAAGGACTTTCCTTTCTGGTTCAATTTAGACGCTCATCCCCGAGCACACAACAGTTCCCTCCTTTAGCAGGATGTGGTAGAATTGTTGAATTCTTCCCAAATTCGACTACTTTTTATACCTACTGATTATTTGTATTAGTACCATGTGAATTGATCGTGTTTAAGTGCCATTTTTCAGCTTGCCTGGCTATAAATTTAGAGAAACAAAGCGAAGTTAGCAATAAAATTAACCGCTTTCAAGAATTCAGTCTATAAATTTAAAAAAAATTATTTCAATTGGACTACGTATATTAACAAAAAGCTCAATTTTCACGAAATATATTATCACCTTCTACCCTATAGTCAATTATATTTATATGCGGAATCATTGGGCTACAAGAAGGATATTTACTGAGAGCAATCGTTTAAATATAAGGAAAAAAACTTACTCTTTTCGCTGCTTTGATACGCCATAACGGCATTTTGGTGACTCGCTCTGTTTCAGGTTAAGACCTGTGAAGAATTGGCTTGAATATTCGGGCAGATTTTAACATGATAAACATGATAATTTTTGCAATTAATTAAAGAAGGATGAAAATGTTGCTTGGCATTAATGAAACATATATGTATGTATGTACGTGCATATGTTTGAGCGAAACGATTTGCTAAAGAGCCAACGATTTACTTGAATTGAGCTCATTAGACGCCTGAAAAACGAAAAGATTTAAAAGGACCGTTAATATATGTATATCGCTAATAAATATATTAAAAAGGTAATTACGTCGAACAAGGATAATTACCGTGCACAGATGCGCCCGACTGAACATGACTCCGTTGTCAAAGGTAATCCCTTAGGTCTGCCAATTACTGCTCGTGTATGGTTAACTGTATATATTTAGTAGTTAACTCAATTCTAACAAACAAAAGAAGAAGAAGAGGGGGGAAATTACTTCGTAAAGTGAAATTTTACAGGATCAAATAAATTTCGAATGCGATTAATTTTAATTTCGGAAAAGAATTCAACAATAAATTTTATTGGTTTGAGAAACAGTTTTTTAGAAAAACCGTTTTGAACTTTAAAAAAATTTACATATTTAGATTTCCATTAACTACACTCTTCAAAGTAACACACATTGTATATACACCATGTTCTTAAATTAATTCAAAAATACAATATTCTTTTCTTTATATGCATATACTAATATATATATATATTTATATACATATATATATATATATATATATATTCAAGAAGCAACAACATAGAGATTCAAGGCAGCCTTTCATCGGCCACGACTAGTTTATGTGCAATAAAATGAATGAAGCACACAACTCATTTATTGATAAGAGAAATACTTAAGTTAAGAGTCTAGAAAGTCTGACAAAGCGAAAACATTAATGCCCATCAAAAAGCGAAAATTGCTAGGACGAACTATATATCGCCACTAATAGTAAAGTACCTAAAATTAATTACAAGAGTTGCGTAATGACTCATCACGTTCAAATTTTCGGTACGAATTTTTTTTTTTTTTTTTTGTTCTGAAGGAGTTGTTAAAGGTCCTTCGGCTGTTGTGTTAACAGCATTTCAATAACACTGGTTTACAGCGTTTTTTCCCGGAGATCTTAATTCATATTCTTATGGACTTTGGCCTTCTTAACATGAAAACAATATTTGAAAAAATATTTACGGCAAACATTCCTAAATCCTTTGATACAAACCTAGCGCTCTTTGCAGATGATACCTGCATCTTCATATCAGGTTTTTCCCCTGCTTATCCTAATTCCAAAAATTGAGTCAACCTTACCTGAAATTAACCAATATTTTACGAAATGGAAGATAATATCGCCAAAACACAAGCAATGTTCTTCTCAAAAAAGAGACTACCGCGAAATCTTCCGCACAGAAGAATTTTGTTCGGTGGAGCCGAAATAGAATGTTGTCAAAGTCTAAAGAACCTGGGGATGACCTTAGATAAAAACACTCACTCTTAAGCTACACACTACTGACCGCATTACCAAAGCGATTCAGCTTATCAAAGTCCTTTACCCTATGATCAACATGAAGTCTTCCCTCAATTTGGACAGCTTAAATTTTTATTTACAAGGCTGTATTCCAGTCTGTCCTCACTTTCGCCGCTCCGGTTTGGTCCAATACCGCTGCCAGCTAGATAGAAAAAATGCAGGTCATCCAAAACCGTATCCTTAAATTAATGGCTTACCTACCCTAGTACACGTCAACCACGTTCGGCCACAGCATGAAAAATGTAATGTCAATAAATTATATTGTCTTAAGATACACAAATACTTTTGAAACATCGCTGTTGTTATTCGGACAACCCATTAATAAGGGTACTAGCTAACATTTTATAAGCCATAAGACTTAAATTGTTGTTGTTAATAGTTATGTTATAGTTGTATGTAGTTAAGTTTTTATTAAGTTATTGAGTTTTTTGAAATTTTTCTTTAACAAGATATGCATTTGTTTTTCCATAAGCGCACCATAGATTATCCCTAAAGGCGATCCAATATTAGAGCTGAAAAGCTCAGGTTAACTCTCAAAACCTACATTAAACTAACCATGGTCTGAGGGAAATATTGTAAGTAATTGGCTAAAAAATATTATAATTGAATTCAATATTTTTAAAAAAATCAGTTGTTGGAGGGGCTTTTTTTCTTTCTTAAGGGGGCCTTTTCGAACAGAACTCGACAATGCATCATCCGATTTGAAAAAAATCCTAGCTCAAATTCAAGAAAATGAACCCCTTTCAGACCTTTACTCACACAGTTTTGTGATTGGCTAAAAAAATACAATTCTGAAGACCTTTAAGTCTTAAAAATCACATTCAGGTATGGGGTTGTTTTACCCGGGATACCAATTTTCCTTGATTTTTACATTCCAAAGGATTTCAACCAGTTGTGATTCAATTCCCGGAAAATACAATTTGAGAGTGGAAGCAAAAATTATGGCAGCGCCATTTTCGAACATTTTCGAACAATTTTCGAACATGAAACTTAAAAATTATTTACATTTTAAGAATTGAAAATGCCGAGTGCAATTGATCTCGGAAGAAGATATTTGAAAATTGGACAAAATATTTCGCGCGAATATCTTTTTTTAAGGGAATTAATAAATATCTAAGAAAAATATTTTCAATATCTTTATGACATGGCAGGACTTGTTGTTCAAAATTACTCAATGGCAGCATTGCGGGATTTTGATTTCCCTCGGGCAAATATTTTTAAATTCTTGAATATTTCAACTCATTTTAAAATTCAATATTTGAGAAAATAACACTGTGCTCGAATTTGATACTTTTTTTTTACCGACAACATGGAGATAAATCTGGTAAACATAATTGGGGACCGCTGAATTCAGTTCACCGTTTTTGTAGATTGGCTCTAGTGTTTGAGATATCGCGGTTTAAAAATTGTGACTAACTTCATTAAAAATTATATATATTTAGTTCATTTTGCTATATATTAATGCCAGAATTGTGACCATAGCTTTAATTACTTGTATTGAGTAGAATGCCTGTGCAAAACTTCGCTGCAATTGCAACGGTAATTGGTATTTTATAAGTGCTTCTTTCAATTTTTTCCACATTTATTTTAAAAAAAATTTAAGCATATTTTTAGGGGAAGTGAAACTGTTGACATTCGATTTTTTTTTAAATATATATTTTAAATTTAAAGAAACAGTTCTCAAAAAGAACTTAAAGATTATTTAACAAGGCGCAAAAAAGTTTAATCGAAATATATTTTTTAATTTATTTCGGATTAATTCTTAAGTTTCGGGTGGTGTGGAGTTCATCCGAAAAAAAAATTATTTCTATTATACTTTTTTGGGCTTTGAACTTCAGAACTCTCGGTTCCTAGTCATATGCTTTCCCATTATGCCGTCTTGTCAAATATAAAAACTGGTCCCAAAATCGAAATAAATTTTTTGAGCAAGTAAAATTTTTAAGTAAAAAACAAATTTATGCTTGCATACTTTAGGGATTCACCTTTAAACGCGAAAATCTCCGTTAACTGATCCAATCCCAAAAATCAATATCACTATTGTATTCAGCACATTTACTTAGTATTTCTTTATTTATGTTCGATTAAATCATGAATATTGTAAAAATCCATGTCAAACTTTCAAAATCATATACGAATAATTTATATATAATAAATCATACGAGTAATTTAATTCAGAGAATTTAATTCCCTAGCCGGAATTTCGAGGTATCTCAAATTCGCTCTCAATCTTGGCAAAGGGAAATTAATCTCATCAATTCGGCAATTGAGTTACTTTTCTCCGGTAGAGGGAAAACAATCACATACCTGATATTTTTTAGAGAAAATTCATCTAGTTTCTTTGAAAACGGTCGCAAGCAAATAAATTTTTTAGAATTTTTTATTCAAAGTCGGTTCCTTACCCAAAAAAACCAGATATTTTTTTGAAAACCTATTGAAAAATGGCAAAGTTATTATTTTGTAAATGAGCGACTAAAGCAATGAAAATTACGAAAATAAGCCTTAAAGTATGCAACGTGTTTTTGTCATAAAAAACGCAATTTTTAAAAAGTAATCATTTCATAACAGAAAATTAGTTGCACCCTAAGCCCGAAGAATAGAAATATAAACATTAATAAGTTAATTTAAAAAATATTTTTTTCGTCTTTAGAAGCCCAAAATTCCATAAGAAAAGTGAATTTAGATGTTCCGAAAATTTTTTTTTTTTTGTAAACTAGTGTAACCAACGAGAGTGAAGTAAATTGGCTATGAGCATTCGACGTTGTTACTGTTAATTGGCTTAAATGATATTCAATTGGAATGTACATCCTTTTCGCGTGGTGCGTTATAGTCGACCTCGATGATGCCGCTCAGTTCGTGCGGATGGCGTCATAAGATTGTACTTTCATTCGCTTCGTGCTTCGAATTCTTATCGTTGAATGCGTTCGACGACGGCGAGGACGACGAGGACGATGTCGATGTGTTTTCCTTGGAACGTGGCGATTTCGATTTGGTGCGTCGTCTTCGCCAACGGAATTTTTCGGCAAGTTGTTCGCTCGCTTTCGTTGGATGCGGATCGCGGCGATTGATAACGATGCGTGAGAGCTTCAAGCGCGACCGGCTCGGTTGCATTGTATCGGCTGCAGTTGCAGTCGGCGGCAATAGAACGACTTTGGCTAATTTTTCAGTCTCATTTTTCGCTCTGTCATCATTGTCATCGAACCATTCGTGTGTTTTCACTAGCGAACTGCATTCGTTTGTTGCATTCCGTTCGCTGTTGTTGAAAATGTCGCCTTTGTTCCGTCCACGACCGCCGTGCGTTAACGAGCAGCCCATTTCCTTCAGGCGATACGATGCAACTGGCCTTACATAATTATGTGAGCATTGCTCGGTATCGAGCACTGAGCTGACATCACTAGCACCACCACCTCCACCTCCACCACCACCACCACTACCACATGATATTTGTGATATTTGCGATTGCAACGTGCGTTTGTCCGTGCCACTAAGGCGATTTGCTGTTGTATAAATTTCGTTTTTATTCAAGGATGTTAGGAGCGTTGCTTGCGGCCCGATCGAAGTGCAACGATTCCGATGCAATGATGAGCGGCAGCTGCCTGGGCCACCACCACCACCGCCAGTGGTATTGCTACCACCACCAGCAGCTCCTCCACCCATTATTCCACTAGTCATTGTTGTTGTTGTCGTTGTTGTGCGGATGCTGTCCTGCAGAGAAAGATGATGGCTTGGGTCACGACATGGCAAATTCACAACACGATATGAGCTGTAGTGCTCGAGAGCATTATTATTCACCGTTGTGTGTAAACGCATCGATCCATTCTGGCGCAAGAGTGCGCTATAATTATGATTTTGTGTCTGAGATTTTCCTTTTAGTCCGAAATGGCGTGCCAGCGTCACCTGAAAAATGAGAAACACCAAACGAGGAGAACAAACGCGCAGACAAAAACAAACAAAACAAAACCAAATACAGGAAAACGCAATTTTCAGGGAAATAATAATGGTAAGGTTTCAAATATAAAAAAAATATTTAAAAAAAAATATTAAAAAAAAATAAAAAAAAATAAAAAAAAAAAATAAAAAAAATAAAAAAAAAATTAAAAAAAAAAAATTAAAAAAAATAAGAAAAAAAAAATAAAGAAAAAACAAAAAAAATTAAAAAAAAAACAAATAAAAAAAAAAATATAGAAAAAAAAAAATAAAAAAAATAAAAAAAAAATATAAAAAATATATTTAAAAATATTTAAAAAATTTAAAAAAAAAAATAGAAGAAAAGGTCAGAAAAGTGTGACGAAAGATAAGAAGAGAAAATAATTTTTTTTATAAAATCTCTTTTTTTATAAGTTTAAAGTTGTTTCTGATCGTCATCCGTACCTTAAATGCTTCTCGAAACTTGTGACTCATTATATTGTAGAGCAGCGGATTGATGCAAGTCGACAAGAAGTAAAGCACACCGGAAGTGTAGTCCAAAATGCGAAAAATTTCATTAAAAATTTCCGAATCAATGCCTGCCGTACTTCCATAAACCGCCATCAGACGTTGTGCATGAAAGGGTGCCCAGCATAGGAAAAATGTTACAGCGACAGCGACTTTATAAAAAGAATAGAACAATGTTTACAATTGATTACTTCGCTTTTTGGGGGGAAGAAATTTAAGAAAAATGAAACAAAAAACACACGTTCCATTTCGTCTTGACCTAACCCCTCACTCCATGATATACATAAACCCAGTGACAGGAAAAATGTTTCGCAGTAAAACCAAGTTTTAAGGCATCAAATATAATTATATATTTTTTTCCATCACAAAATAACCTATGTTTCCTTTTTTCTTTTAGAAACTATATGCGAGAAGAGGTTAAAGAAATTTAGTTTAAATTTAGAAATTTTTTCCGAGAATTTTAAGCGAATTTTCAACATCGACACACAAATGGAACAAAGAAGATTATATCAACTAATTTATTAAGTCACGTTGCCCCAAGTCACGAAAAGCTAAGCTTAAAATTCTAAAATGTTCAGTAATCCACTTGCAACTCCATCCATCAACTAAACGCTATTTTATTCATAAGAATTATTTTAATGAATATTCTTATGTATTTCACTGCAAAAAAGTTTTCTCCATCAAACAGCTCAACAAGTCAATATTTCCTTTCCTAGCTGAGCTCCTTCGGACGCACAGTGGGATTTGAGCGGAAGAAACAGAATTTTTCGACGATGATTGAGTGATTTTATCTAATAGAGCAATTTCTAGATAGGAAAAATCAAGAACTCTTTTTTCACTTAACATTATTTTTCATCTAAGATATTAAGCTGAAGTGAGAAAATATTTTTTTTCTCCGAAAAATGGGAAAATATTTTCCAAATTACTCCCTATTGAATCCAGAACTGCTTCTTTAAATTGGACTTTTTATTAAAACAAAGAATTTCATTTTTAAAAGGAATTGAAAGCTAATGCACTTCATTGAATAACGAAGTGGCGGAAGACTATCAAAATTTTTTCATCGAAAATGACGGCTTTTCTACTTTCAGTGGACAAAAGCTTTGTATGCTTCGTCGTACTCCGTCTTCTAGTTCATAAAAAATGAAATGGTGGAGTCTCTTCTTACGATTTAGGAATAAAGTTTTCCCAATATTTGCCGTTTTCTCGAGTACCTCAAGGGGTGGAGAAATTCCAATGAATTCCGGCTTTTATCTTAATTAGCCAAAATCAAAGGGTCTGGCGGGTTAAGCAAAGGCATGTGGCATCATGAAAGGAATTTTTAAATTTTGCTGATTTTTCGATAGGTGCCATCTAAAAACACCGTGGAGACCACTTTTAAATTTTTATTTTGAACGGTCCTTGAAATATTCTTGAAAATCCTCTTTTATTTAGCCTCTTTTCAAAATTTTATATCTCAACAACCAATTGAGATAGAGATACAATCTAAGCAGATTCTGTTAGATAATAAAACAGGGAAGCTAAAAAAATTGCAAGTGCACATAGATGCTCTAGTACTGATATCCAGTACAAATGTGTGCAATATGGTACAAAAAAACATCACTCATACGCCAAGTCTTAAGTACAAAAGTATGCTCTTATGTTTTCTTAAATATCTCAAGAAGCTTTTCATCGATTTAAATGAATCTTCTTTTGAATAAAAATTTAAGCTGAGAGGTATGTTTTTAAAATAGCAAAAAAGTATTACAAAACCCGGAATACACTGAAAAAAATAGCCTAATTTTTGTTTTCTTTTTTGTGGAAAAATTTTTCTCAGTGTAAAATATAAAAAGAAGTTTTCTGGGTTCCTTGTTTTTTTAACAATGATTCACCGTTTGTTTCATCTTTCTATCTATATTAGTTTTTGAAATATTTAGAAAAATAAACTGATAAACCATTATGATAGGGCCACTTTTTTTTAAATTTTTTTCCGGCATTATGTATGAAGCGATCCCACTGTGCAACGTGACACATTTCATACATCCATATTGTTATCTCGCACATGCATATAAAATGCAGATTATTAACGAACATGACAATGGAAAAGTTTCCGTGAAAAAAGTTTTCCTTTTATTTGCCTGAGCTGGAATTCTTTCATTTAACTTGAATGGAAAATGTATTGAAAATTCTTTTGCGCAAATATTTGCCCACTCTAGCACAATATCACCAAATATACATACATACATATAATCTTAAGCAATGGCTTTTTGAATTTCATAGAAGCCTAGAGTTTAATTAATTTTGGGCTTACGAATTTCGTAAAGAAGGATTTTTATTTAAGGTGCGAAAAAAGGTCAAACGCAACGATATCTCCGTAAGCTCTGAGGTATTCAAATTAATTAAAATCCTTGTCATGCCTATAAAAATCTATCGACGGTGTATCTTAGTAGCTGTTCGGCTACAACATGCAATGTCTTAGAGACACAGATTGTAAGTAAATCCTCTCGCTTTTATATTTTTGTTTTTGTTATTTTAGCTTTTTAATAAACATAAGTCTCAAAAAAAAAATTTCTTTTTCTTCATAACATTTTTTGCTTGGAGCTTTCTATTTTTCCTTTTGTGTTTTTTTGCTCTGCGCACTTCGGGCGCCAGAAGTATTTCACTCGAGGCACAATTTCAAAGGAAGCAACACGAGCGTAAGCATGACGAACTTAGCTTTCAATATCTTAAGGGCAATTTAAAATATCTTCTTTTAAGCCTTGACAAAATGAGTACAAAAGAAAACAAAAAAAAACACAAAACAAAAATAATGTAATCCCTAATGAGCAAGTGAACTCAGCAAAGTAAACTGTTTGGATTAAAAATACATCGCTTAAAGCACTTTTGGATTTTTTTTCTTTTGTTTTCCTGTCTAACAATAAGGCTTTATACAATCTTCTGTTAATTGAGTTGCAAATAAAGTTTACAAACGGTCGTGTTTTTTTAATTCACCGCATAATCTTGCTCGCACTTAATGTCTGGCTTAATTGCTCGACGATGGTGCCAACGCCAACGCCAATGCTTGATGCTACACAGTGGTCAGACTTCATACATTTCTTGACAAAAAGTAGAAGGAGTGCTCCTTAGATAATAAAAACTATCATCAAAATTTGTTTTAATGGTATTAAGAAAAAAAAAAAGGAATTTTCATCAAAACGGACCATTTCCCAACCCCCAAAGAATTTAAGATGAATTTTTCAATTAAATTTTTTCTTTTCATCAGAAACTTTGCACACAGCTTACGATCAACAAGATAAAAAGATCCTTAAAGTTTCATTAAAATCGCCCACGCGTACCACCTATGACTGTCATAACTAGAGCGTGTATTTTTAAGCATTTATAAATTTGAAGCATACTTTGTGGGGGGATATTTGTTTTTCTTATCACCATTTTGGAAATAAGTAGCGAATTTGAACTTCAAGGGGATTTCCTAGCTTTGAAAAAGTCTTAAATAGGCTAAAAATCGATTTGAATCTTAACTTTATGTAAATTGAACAAATTTTTTGCCCCATAAAGTACGCTTCAATTTTATAAATGCTTAAAAATACACGCTCTAGTCATAACAATCGCTTACCCCTAAAAGTATGCTATCGAATTTTTTTTCTAAATTTTTATTGCAATTATCCTGGATTTTTTTTTTCCGAAAAATTTATGATTTCTAAAAATAGCTCAATTTTTTCGATTAGAAAACAAAATCGTAACAGAAAATTGTTCAAAAAAAAAAAAAAAAAAATTAACAAATGCTGTTTTTCTTAGAATCATTTACGCCTAACCTGTAAACCATTTACCGAATCTAACTGATTTTGCCCGTGAATCCATCACCAAATGTCTACATTCAAAAACACTATTTGGATATTGGGAGTGATTTTCTTTTGCATTCATGCAATACTGAATTTAATGCAAATCCCAATCAATTATTGCCTTATAATCTCGATGTGACTTCGTACGGGTTTTCCAAGTACCTAACACTGTTACTTTTTGAAAAAGAAAAAAGATTTATGAATTCCTCTTGTCTAAATCCTCTCCAAAACTGCATGATTAATTTTTTGAAATCAATTGTTCTAAAAATGAACATTTTGCCCCCCAATAACCACTGTGTGCCAACCCGCGCAATGATAGCTTCAAAAGGGAGCATTGAAGAGATTGTCACAAATAACTTCGGAGTGTGAACCTATCCCTGAGTTTGTATTCGAATATTAAAAACAAATTCGGGCATGTCACAGAAATCGAATACGATTGAAAACGTTCGAAATCAATAAAATTTCCATACGAATTGAAGCGAAATCGAACGTTTTCTGTCGTATTCGATTTCTGTGACATGCCCGATTATTTCAGATTCGATTTTCTGTGGAAATTGTGGAAAATGGAGGGTTACTTTTTTCATATTTTAAACATTCCATATATACTCATTTATTATAGCTTTAATAGATAAAAGAAGAGTAACCATAGCAGTATATGAAATAAGTCGGCGTCAGTCTTTTTATTTATTTTCGTATTTTGTTCGAATGACTTGTATTGTTGTTGTATGAATTGAAGTACTTCAAGTTATTTAAAAATGACTAGCATTCGCAGTCGAAAGACGTTTACTATCATCAATTTCGAGAGAACTCTTTCATTAAGTTGCAGAGTTTATGCGATGAAAGCTATTTCTCAATCTAGACCAAATGAAAAATGTAAACGTACAACAGTGTGTATGTGGAACGCATATTCGCGGTCGTTTTGCGCTTAAGAAATTCCACATACGTCGGTGGTTCGGCGTTCAAGTGAAGACGATTAGTGAAGCGTGACTGAGCGAAAATATTGAGCGGAATGAAATTTGCGTCCGTTTGTTTAAGAAAGAAAACAAAATTGAGTGCTGTCTCCAAATTTGATGATATTCTTTTCCCCAAGGACAAAGGAACATAACAAGTTTTGTTATGTCAAAGAAACAGAAGAATGCAACGATTTTATTTTTTAAGTTTCTCATATAAAAGCTGTGACCCAAACTAATTGAAGTCCGGAAAACATATTTTTTCGATTTGTTTCCATTCCAAATGTTTTTTTATTGCAGAAAGAATTGAATTGAATTCTTTTTTCTCAATGGTTTTGTAATATTACAATCCCACTGGTGTGAGAGAATCACAGTTTTAAGAGAGTTTTCGGAGCACGGCTTCCCACCACGTGATATTCTTAAGATCAAATTAACATTCTCTGTTAATGAGAGATTTGTTATAAGCTATGTGCTTTTAGAGGGTTTTTCGACAGAAGTATAAAGGGTGATTTGGATTTACAGTAGAATCTGGGTGGTATGAACAAATTTTTGCAAGGACTGTTCATACCATCTAGATGTTCACACACCGAGAGAAAAAGGTAGTTATATTAACTGAAAAAGCAGGTTAAAATAACCGAGTTCACCGTTAATTGTTAGCTTATGTGTAGTAGCGGTCAATTCAACAGTACAAACACAGTCAATAAGGATATAACTACCTGGTGGTTGATATAACTGTCTCGCGGTTAAATCAACTGTCACCAGCGACTGGGAAAAAAAAATTTATTTTTTGCTTTGACTTTTTTTTTACCTTCTTTTATTAATATTTTTTTTTTTTATTAAATTATTATATTTTTTCTTTATTTATTTGTTTCTTTTTAAATCTTTTTCTCTTTCATCTCTTTAAATTTTCTCGCCTCGGCCGAGCCTTGGTTGCAAAATTTTTTGCTTGAAAATGAACCATTAAAAAAAATTAAATAAATTAAAATCTTAAAAATTTAGGAGAAAATTTTTGCCTTAAAAAACAACTACACTCTGAACAAAAAAAAAACTGTTATTAAAAAAAAAACAATCCAGAAAAATTCCCGCCGCCAGCAGGGATAGAACCCCGAATCTCACGACGGTCAGCTCACAGCTTAAACAACTGAGCTATTGAAAACTCCGCAGACGGTTGATCAGAATGCGAACTTATACGTCTAAGTGAACGAAAGCGAATTTGAACATAAAAAGTGACTATTTTTCAACTGTTGATTTGACTTCCTTTTCCAGTGCATTTAACGGCGAATACAGTTAATTTGACCACTCTTACTTTAACTGTTCTAAGTGGTTGATTTAACAGTTCTTATTTCTCTCGGTGCACAATCAGGATGCAACTTTTTCTGTTAAATTTGGTTTATTTAATAAAGATATGTACAGAAATTCGAATGTTTACATATGGTTAATTTTTCGAAAGGTGGCCATCTAAAAACACTGTGGAGACTACTTTTTAGATTTTTATTTTAAACGGTCCTTGAAAGTCCTTTTTTAATAAGCCTTTATTAAAAATTTTATATCTCAAAAACTAATTAAGATAAGAAGATTAAACAAACGTTGGCCGATTGCTAAAATAAAAAAACAAATAAAATTTTTTTTTTAATTTTTACACTGAGAAAAATTTTTCCACAAAACTAAAAACACAATTTTAACAATTTTTTTCAGTGTATTCCCAGTTTGAAATCGCTCTAAAATTTTTTTTTAAAATACCTCTAAGTACTTTCTTTCATTGAAAAAAATGTTTCATTCAAATTAAATGGCGTAACAGTGAGATATTCGAAAAATTTTAAGTGCACACAGATGCTCTAGTACTAATATCCAGTACAAATGTGCGAAAATGCTACAAAAAACATTACTCATACGGCATGCTTTTAAAAATTTAATTTCTCCAGCAATAAATAAAATAAAAAGATGAAAGAAACAGTGACTTATTGTTAATAAAACAAAAAATATATTTTTAAATTTTACACTGAGAAAAAATTTTTCACAAAAAAGAAAACAAAAATTTAAATATTTTTTTCAGTGTAGGTATTTCAGTTTTTGTAAAACCTTTCACACTACAGAGTGCTCAATAAAAAAATTTGTGTGTTCACTATAACCGGGATTCACACCACCCAGATTCTACTGTATTTTCGACTTCAATTCAATTCGGGTAGTACTTTTGAAATCCTTGAGATATCAAAGTAATTATTTTATCATGGATTATTAGCATTTCATAAATTGAATTATTATTATTTTTTTTTTTTTATCGATGTACCTATATTCTTTGAGAAGCTTCAGATCCATGAAAGTTATTTCACGCTCAAATTGATTTCGTATAAACGCACGTATTTTCAGTCTAATTTCGAAGATCAAAAGGTGAACGTGTTATTAAATTTTTCTCTTACCTAACATGCGTATTACACGGCTCTGTGCACTTATTCCACGATGTACATCATAGCAACGCCTTGGCAGAGCCTGCAACAATCGACTTCTTTTCAGCTTTAGTCCTATCAAGACATAGAGCACACAGATGGCAGTCATCGGGCCGCCAAAAAAGATGAAGCCCGAAACAGCGAAAACATGAGCAAAGAAATCATTATTCATCTGGAAAGGAAAAATTGGATAAAGAAGTCAATTCATTCATACGGAATATGTATGTGCACATATTGGTACGTGTTACCTACATATGCCAATTGTCATTAATTTATTATTAAACAGTCTCTTTTGAAAAAAGCAATTGAAATTTAATGATCTAGTCCTTGACAACGAGGTACGTCCATGACTAAATATTCACATTCCTATTATCAAGAAATAAATCATTGTCTAATAGGGAAATTCATAAATCTACTCCTTGATTGAAGTCTAGCTGAAACCTTCTGTTGGCCATTTGAACTCTATGTCTGTCTTTCTGTGGGTGTAAGTGAGGCATAATTCTCCTTAAAGGACTTTGATCCAGTTTCAATTTACATGCAGAGAAGAAAATCGTTTTCACTTACCGTGCATGATGTACCGCCGTCTTGTGGAACCACGGAGAACTGCATCGCCTGCGGAAGAGCTAGCAAGAAGGCTGCTATCCAAATTGCGAATATGAATTTTACAGCGCGCGATAGCTTCGACATTGTATGTTGCCTAAAGTGAGAAATATCAAAAGAACGTGAGACTGCGAAATTTCATTACGTTCGAAA
Organism: Chlorops oryzae; assembly: GCA_020466095.1. Classification (NCBI taxonomy): domain Eukaryota; kingdom Metazoa; phylum Arthropoda; class Insecta; order Diptera; family Chloropidae; genus Chlorops; species Chlorops oryzae. The sequence goes on along the minus strand of CM035807.1, from coordinate 1,251,297 downwards.
TTTTACGAAAAGGACATCATGCAAGCATAAATCTGATGTGTTGTTATTTTGAAGCTGCAAATAATAGAGCTAAAATATTGACGATATGAATTGTGTGTGTTTTGTCTTTTTAGTTTTCAGTGTTTATGAAAATATTCCACAAAATATTTTTAGGGTATTTAGCTTTTTAAGCTAACAATATAACAGTCTCAGGAACAGTCAGAATCCCAAAGAATAAGCTCACAAAAAAATAAATCCAAATTATGCACACAGAATAAAGAATCTTTATTCTACAAAAATATTGAATTCTTGAATTGACAATTGATTTGAATTGAATTGACTGCCCAGAAGAATAAACACAAATCATTGAATTTTTATTAAAATATCGGAAACATGAGTCAAAGGTCTGGCTTATGTACAAAGGTCCAACTTCAAAGAAAAGGGGAAAAAATTCAAATCGGACTCTAAATGAGGTCATTTTGAGGATTCCAAATATTTTCAGAGATAGAATGAAAAGTATTTAAGATCCTTTACAATTAATATTTGCTTATATAAGTATGTTAGATTAGAATAATCTTCTTTTTTATGTTGTGCATTCTATTGTCTAAGTTTAGCACATTCCTTGAAAATATAACAATTGTTATTATTTTTCATAAATTCATTAATTCCACATAAATATAACTAGCAAGGTGTCGTTTTTTAAAGTTTTTCAAAATCGTCCGACAAATCTAAAATAAAATTTTTTTTTCAAGAAAAATCTTCAGTCTTCAAGTTGAAAAAAAAAATTTTTTTTCCCATATGTATCAGAAAATATGGAGCTATAAATGCAGCATTTTCAGGAAAATTTTATTTCTTTATGTTTCGTTTTCATACAATGTAATTAATTAACGGGAGTTATGTTGATGTTTTTTCATTTGATTGATAAGTCTCTAAAAAATATATATAAATATTTAATATATCAATAAGGTTTTTGGTCTGTAAAGCTTAAAAATCGTAGAATTTGGGAAATGCTCATTTCGGAAATCGTTTGCCACACCCTAAAACAAACCCGATTTTATAGTTAGTACCCATTTCGGAAATGTCTTCAAATTACCCTTCAAAATCCACTTGACCCAAGCAAAAAGGACCTATATCATGGAAACTATCAAGGAAAAACGAAATTTACCATACAAAAAAATCTTTGTTTTTGGCGTTTTCAGAGCACGATGCCACCCCTTAAAAACACTTTGTTTTGGAAATCGTTTATACTGTTAATTTTTTCATAATTTTAACTTTCAAAAACCACTTGGCCCACAAAAATTTCTAAGCAAATTTCGCTGTACTGAAGTAAAATATGTTAACATTTTTCAATGAAGTTCATACAATCTTGCAATGTAATAATAAAAAAATTTAGAGTATACTTTTAGGGTAAAATTTTTCCATATGAAAAATTCATTTCAAAACAAAAGTTTATACAAAATGTGTGCTCTAACGAAATCAAATTTTTATGAAAACTTCAGAATGTGCCAAGTTTCGTCACTCCGCGAACACTCCGTATAGTTTTTACACTCAAGTGTGTTATGCGATCCCACTGTGTCATGGGAGGAAAATCTAAATGCCCATTTCCCGAGTTTTATCGCTTAAAAAAAAAGTTCCAAAACAAAAGTTTATACTAAATATGTGATCTAATGAAATCATAAAAAAAAAATTATTTTTTTTCCAAAACAGGTTTTTTGACACCTTGCTAAAAAAAAACAGATAACTAACAATTGCTAACTGACCCAACCCAGCAATCATTTGGAGTCCTAAATGTGTCATTTATGAGTCCAAAGAGAACGTAAATTCCCTTCTTGCGAAGACCGTCCAATATTAGTTCGAAATCATATACCGAAAGAACCGATATTAGACTCACACTCCTTCGGCACCCATATTTATGATTTTAAAAACCCTTTCGAAATTTCAACTACTTAATTTTATGTTAATGGAACAACTGATTGATTTGAAGTGACAATTAATTTAAACTCTTGACTTTTTCCTATGGGGAAAACTAACTTTTTTTTGACATGGCGATGTCCTACGGCCAAGTTAATGGTCCTTTAAGAGTATACCCGAATTAAGAATGCCTTTTGTGAGTGCTTCAGAATGATTAGACTTTCTTGTACAAGAAAGGTATTTTTCTTGTTGAGTTCTAAATAAATTAAGGGAACAAAATTAATAGATCGTTATATTCGTGGCTTTAAAATGTGTTTACTCGTGCTACAACATCTCCCAGGATAATTTTTCTCACTTAATTTAATTAAGGACAGCACGTGGCTTGTGTGGCATACGAACTCACTTGAAAAGAACCATATTTGGTACTCACCGAAACGGATGACAAATTGCAATGTATCTTTCAACCGTGAAAGCAGTTATTGTGAGAACAGTCGCATTGGCTGCTGTCTCGGAGAGGACACTTTCCATCACACAGAGCACATCCGAAAGTGGATACGAGTCCGGGTACCATATGTTGTATAAATCTTGCGGCATACCTAAAAATTGAGTGAAAAATGGAAGCAAAAAGACGGTTAAAAAAATTATGAATGAAATTCGTTCCAAAAAAAAAACTACAAAAAAAAAAACGAATATATCATCTTGTTGAAAAGGAAGCGAACATAAGAATTTGCATTTCAAAATCATATGAATAAATTTACACTCCGGTTGGAATTTTTCCAATGGCATTATGCATGTCAAATTTCACTTTCTTTTTGCACTTACCAGAGAGCAATAGGATGAGGTCCGATACAGCCAAATTGAAAAGGTAGAAATTCGTTGCTGTGTGCATGAATTTATTCCGCGAAATGACAATGCAAGTGATCAAGTTCCCGAGAACGCCGGCCACAAATATGAACGCGTAGACGGTTGTCAGCGTGGCCAACAATGGCATTGGATCACGCTGATGATGATGGGTAGGCATGCCATGACCACCAACGCCATTTTGTGCGTGAATAATGAGACTGGTGAGATTATCCACCGAAATGTTAAGCATTTGGCTGAAATTCTGATGAAACCATTCACTCTGCAAAAGCTGTTCCAGTGGCAAGCTGTCAATGTCAAGTTCAGTTTTCGACATTGAAGTCGCCGTTTCGATGCCGTAGTCGATTGACATCGAAGGATCTAAAACATCTGCGGTCGCTTGAAACGATGATGACTGGAGATTTTTCGTAAATAGTAACACATGCATTTGCGAATTTGTCACTCAGGACACGCATTATTTCGCACGATGATTCGAAATTTTATACGTTTCCGCACATAAATCAATGAAATGAAAAGTTCTCTTCCTACCACTGTGTTTTTTTTTTCGATTATCTTTGATTTCGAATTGATGGCGCACAGGTGTGCTTGTCAATTCCTTCCTCTGATTGTTATTCTGAAAAGTGCCGTGGATTTCTTCTTAGACGTAAGCTAAGGATTTTTATTGGCCTTCTTATATGGTTTTTTGTGTTTTTTGTTGTTTTTCTTTTTGGTGATTCTTAGACGTTAGCTTACACCTTGGGAAGCCTCACAATTAATACAAATAGCACGTGCAGAATTATTTTAGAATCCTTCGATTTGTAGATCCTGAAAGGAAATAAGATGAATGAATGAAATATATTTCTATTGTGAGCATTATTTTTAGAGACACAACGAAACACAGTGCTATCATATAATTTTAACACTCAATCAGATCATTTAACCGTCAACACCCACATAACAGGTTGGCTGATAAGTCCCCGGTCTGATACATAGATGGCGTCGCTAGTATTAAATGCATATTATTTTTATATAGTGGCAACCTTCAAATGATTCGTGTCAAAATTTGACGTCTGTAAGTCAATTAGTTTGTGAGATAGAGCGTCTTTTGTGAAGCAACTTTTGTTATTGTGAAAAAAATGGAAAAAAAGGAATTTCGTGTTTTGATAAAATACTATTTTCTGAAGGGAAAAAATACAGTGGAAGCAAAAACTTGGCTTGATAATGAGTTTCCGGACTCTGCCCCAGGAAAATCAACAATAATTGATTGGTATGCAAAATTCAAGCGTGGTGAAATGAGCACGGAGGACGGTGAACGCAGTGGACGCCCGAAAGAGGTGGTTACCGACGAAAACATCAAAAAAATTCACAAAATGATTTTGAATGACCGTAAAATGAAGTTGATCGAGATAGCAGAGGCCTTAAAGATATCAAAGGAACGTGTTGGTCATATCATTCATCACTATTTGGATATGAAAAAGCTCTGTGCAAAATGGGTGCCGCGCGAGCTCACATTTGACCAAAAACAACAACGTGTTGATGACTCTGAGCAGTGTTTGCAGCTGTTAACTCGCAATACACCCGAGTTTTTGCGTCGATATGTGACAATGGATGAAACATGGCTCTATCACTTCACTCCTGAGTCCAATCGACAGTCGGCTGAGTGGACAGCGATCGGTGAACCGTCTCCGAAGCGTGGAAAGACTCAAAAGTCCGCTGGCAAAGTAATGGCCTCTGTTTTTTGGGATGGGCATGGAATAATTTTTATCGATTATCTTGAGAAGGGAAAAACCATCAACAGTGACTATTATATGTCGTTATTGGAGCGTTTGAAGGTCGAAATCGCGGCAAAACGGCCCCATATGAAGAAGAAACAAGTAAGAAAGCTAAAGTCGGTCAAGCCCGACTTTGAAATACCCAGCGTCCCGACATTACGAGCGCACTATGTTTTGCTTCTCTATTTGTGGGCGTGGCAGTGGGGGGGCAACATAAATTATTTCCCTACACCTTTCATTCGCCATGGTGAACCTATGTTGCGAGTTTGAAGCTTCTACTTCTTTTACTTCGGAAGTTACAAAAAATCTTCATTTGTGGGCGTGGCAGTGGGCGGGCCGCATAAAATTTTTTCCTACACCTTTCGTTCGCCTTGGTGAACCTATGTTGCGAATTTGAAGCTTCTACGCCTTTTACTTCGGAAGTTACGAAAAATCTTTATTTGTGGGCGTGGCAGTGGGCGGGCCACAAAAAATTTTTTCCTGCACCTTTCATTCGCCTTGGTGAACCTATGTTGCGAATTCGAAGCTTCTACGCCTTTTACTTCGGAAGTTACGAAAAAACTTCATTTGTGGGCGTGGCAGTGGGCGGGCCATACAAAAAATTTTCCTACACCTTTCATTTGCCTTGGTGAACCTATGTTGCGAATTTGAAGCTTCTACGCCTTTTACTTCGGAAGTTATGAAAGTTCTCTATTTGTGGGCGTGGCAGTGGGCGGGCTACATAAATTTTTGTTCCTACACTTTTCATTTGCCTTAGGCAACCTATGCTGCGAATTTGAAGCTTCTACGCCTTTTACTTCACAAGTTACGATAAGCCCTTATTTTTGGGCTTATTTGTGGGCGTGGCTCGAGGAGGGCGGCGTCCATTTTTTTGCCAGGATATGTCTCTTTTCGTAGTTTACCAGTAACCACCAAATATCAATGGAATGTGTTGACTGGTTCGCAAGTTACAAGCATTTTACTGAAAACACATTATATTCATTTGTGGGCGTGGCAGTGGGCGGATGTCTCCCATTTTTTACTTAGGATCATACTCGGATCCCGATATACCTGTGTGTCGAATTTCGACTTGATTGGTCCAGCCGTTTCGGAGGAGATCCGACCACGGACGGACGGACAGACGGACAGACGGACAGACGGACGGACGGACGGACGGACGGACGGACAGACGGACAGACGGACAGACGGACAGACGGACATGTCTAAATCGATTCAGTTTTTGATCCTGATCATTTCTATATATATTTTTCTATAGCTCCGGAGCTTAATTCTCCCTGTTACAAGATTTGCACAAAACTAATATACCCCGCTTACGCTGGGTATAAAAAGTGTTGTTCCACCAAGACAACGCACCGTGCCACAAGTCATTCGGGAAAGTTTTTAAAATTCCCAAAATCTTTTTTTTTTTCAAGAAAAATCCACTTAATTGAAAAAAATTTTTTTTCCCTATTTCAAAAATTAACTTAAACCATTTTCAAAAATTTTACATTTTCGTTTTATAAAGTAATTAATTAACATTTTTTGATGTTTTCATTTGATTGATAAGTCTCTAAAAAATATATATAAATATTTAATATATGATGTGATGTGGACGGAGAGTTTACCTATATAGGAGGACAGGGGAATTCGGTAAATGATCTATGTGCCGTATCACAAGAATTAGCACAAGTTATTTTAGACTTTGAAGTCGAAGAGAAAATTTGGTCCGACCATTTGCCGATAAAACTATCCCTAGAAATTCAAAAAGGCTCAAATGCAAGAGAAAAACTCAATCTATTACCAAAATTGTTATGGATAGAGTCTAGGAAAGAAATCTACCAATCACGTTTAAACGAAAAACTTTTTGATTTACTTGCGGAAAAACCAAATGTAGATCTTCAGGATTTATGTAATATAATTTATTCGTCTGCAGAGAAAAATATGAGAACAAAATCTACAGGGCACAAAAGTAAATGGTTTGATTACCAATGCGAACAATTCCGAAATACGCTGTTTAAGAAATTGAAAAAGTTCAGAAAATCAAACAGTGAAGACGATAAACTAAACTACATTGAAGCTAAAAGATGTATGAAGAGTTATGTGACGCAAAAAAACTTGAACATATTACAAATATAGAAGGACACTAACAAATGTGAAAAATAGTAAAGACTGGTGGAACGCCGCAAAGTATATAAAAAATCAGGATTTTTGTGTAGGCCCGCACATTACAGCAGATATGTTTAGAAACCATTTTCAGAGTTTATTGAATCACCAAAACAATGTACCAGAACTAGACTATGTACCCCCAGAAACACACGATACTTATCTAGATGGGCCTGTTACCGTCGAGGAAATAAAACAAATGTTAAAGAAAACAAAGCAGAATAAAGCACCAGGCATGGATAGAGTTTCATATGAATTCTTTTCTAACGCAACGAACGAGTTTCTAGAAAGCTTAGCAGATGTTTACAACAGAAATTTAGATACGGCAAATGTTGACGTAACTTTCGAAACAAGTATAATTTTCCCTATCTTTAAAAAAGGTAATGCTGATGATGTCCAAAACTACAGAGGAATTACCTTTATGAATTGTATCGCGAAGATTTTAATGGGTATCGTAAATAATCGTTTGGGTGCGTGGGTGGAAAGAAATGGAAAATTAAATGAGTTTCAGGCAGGCTTCAAAAAGTTATTCAACGTATGATAATATTTACAATCTAACGTCAATCGTCCATTTAAAATGGTCAGAAAAAAAGAAAGTGTACGTATTTTTCGTAGACTTTCGTGCGGCTTTTGACAAAATACCCAGAAGACTTCTTATGCATAAGTTAAGAGAACTCAAGGTATCGGAAAAAATAATTAGATTTTTGGAAGCAGTGTATTCTAACACAAAATCAGTGGTGTGGACTGGGCAAGAGCTCTCGGATCCCTTTTGACACAAATGGTTAAGCAAGGATGTCTGCTATCTCCACTTTTATTTGCTCTCTTTATCAATGATCTACATGATGATCTAGGAGGAGGCCTAGATATTGATAACCTAAACGTTAGAGTCCTGTCATGCAATATGCTATTCCGTCAGATGTTAAATTTTGAAATATGAACGACTAGAAAGTACTTGACGGGAGAGTAATCCAGAAAAATCAAAAATATGGTCTTGAAAGGGTGGAAGACTAGCAGCAAGTGTAGAGCATATTATAAGCGAGGGAATTGAGATCGCCGAGTGAAAATTCCTTATTTTAACACCTACTCTAGTTAAAAAAATATCAAAAAGCGAAATAGGAAGCAAAATTAAAAAAATGTACAGGGCAAGTTTTTTGGGCAGGGAAAATTTGAGAGAAGTGGAAACTTCACTTGGCAGTTTGTCGATCGTGCAGGCATTGGGACAATTTGGGATTGGTGATTTTGAAGAGTAAATTCTACATGCTTTGTAAACATGGTGTAAAGTTCAAACTTATACGCCGATTACGTTCATAGATAGACGGAGGCTAGAAGATTGGTTAATTATCGCTAGGTTCATTTGGCACGTCATTATATTGGAAAACATTATTTCGAAATTGGATCGTTTACCAACTCTCAAAAAAAATTTAGTTAAAAAATAATATGGTATAGAAAAACTTTAATGAGATCGTGCGATCAAGACTGGGAAAATAGATTAACTCGAAATATATGGAAGAAGAACTATCGATGACTTATGACCATTCTAAAATTTCAAAAAGAATGAATAGCTGAATTAGGAGAAGTAGTCATCAGAATATATAGAAACTTGGATTTCTCAAATCGATAACATTGCAGAAAACTTTAATCGTACGTAATAACTTGGATAATGAAAGCGGAGAGGATTTAATGATTTTATTGGATTTATCTTTAAGGCTCTGTAGTCTATGCAATCTAAATGAGGAGATTTAATGCTTTTTGGGACGTTGCCCAGTACTCAAAGAAATACGATTAGCGTGCTTTCAGACCTTTAAAGATAACGAATTGAAGTCTTAAACGGTTTAAAGTTGGAGTAATCTAGCCCGATGTTGAAAAAGCAATTGCTTATAAAATCTCTGGTAGATAATTCAATTTTTGAAGGCTTTAAAAATTATAAATTGTAATTTAAAAAATTAATTTAAGCTCGTCACGACAGAGGCTATTATTTTCAGGTAGATTCTTAACAAAGTATAATGATATTTTAAGTTTTGAATTTTAAATTTGAATTTTTGTAGTAGATATTAAATCAAATACAGAATAAAGAATCTTTATCTATCTATCTATTTAATTTAAAAGGTTTTTGGTCTGTAAACTAATATTAGATTTGGTTAGGTTCATTTCGGAAATCGTTTGCCACACCCTAAAACAAACCCGATTTTATAGTTAGTACCCATTTCGGAAATGTCTTCAAATTACCCTTCAAAATCCACTTGACCCAAGCAAAAAGGACCTATATCATGGAAACTATCAAGGAAAAACGAAATTTACCATACAAAAAAATCTTTGTTTTTGGCGTTTTCAGAGCACGATGCCACCCCTTAAAAACACTTTGTTTTGGAAATCGTTTATACTGTTAATTTTATCATAATTTTAACTTTCAAAAACCACTTGGCCCACAAAAATTTCTAAGCAAATTTCGCTGTACTGAAGTAAAATATGTTAACATTTTTCAATGAAGTTCATATTATACAATCTTGCAATGTAATAATAAAAAAATTTAGAGTATACTTTTAGGGTAAAATTTTTCCATATGAAAAATTCATTTCAAAACAAAAGTTTATACAAAATGTGTGCTCTAACGAAATCAAATTTTTATGAAAACTTCAGAATGTGCCAAATTTCGTCACTCCGCGAACACTCCGTATAGTTTTTACACTCAAATGTGGTATGCGATCCCACTGTGTCATGGGAGAAAATTCGAAACGCCCATTTCACGAGTTTCATCGCTTAAAAAAAAAGTTCCAAAACAAAAGTTTATACTAAATATGTGATCTAATGAAATCATTAAAAAAAAATTAATTTTTTTCCAAAACAGGATTTTTGACACCTTGCTAGATATAACAGATACTAACAATTGCTAACTGACCTAACCCAGCAATCATTTGGAGTCCTAAATGTGTCATTTATGCGTCCAAAGAGAACGTAAATTCCCTTCTTGCGAAGACCGTTCAATATTAGTTTGAAATCATATACCGAAGGAACTGATATTAGACTCACACTCCTTCGGCACCCATAATTATGATTTTAAAAACCCTTTCGAAATTTCAACTACTTAATTTTAAATTAATGGAACAACTGATTGATTTGAAGTGACAATTAATTTAAGCTCTTGACTTCTTCCTATGAAGAAAACTAACATTTTTTGACATGGCGATGTCCTACGTTCAAGTTAATGGTCCTTTAAGAGTATACCCGAATTAAGAATGCCTTTTTTGAGTGCTTCAGAATGATTAGACTTTCTTGTAAAAGAAAATAATTTTTCTTGTTGAGTTTTGAATAAATTAAGGGAACAAAATTAATAGATCGTTATATTCGTGGCTTTAAAATGTGTTTACTCGTGCTACAACATCTCCCAGGATAATTTTTCTCACTTAATTTTATTAAGGACAGCACGTTGCTTGTGTGGCATACGAACTCACTTGAAAAGAACGTTATTTGGTACTCACCGAAACGGATGACAAATTGCAATGTATCTTTCAACCGTGAAAGCAGTTATTGTGAGAACAGTCGCATTGGCTGCTGTCTCGGAGAGGACACTTTCCATCACACAGAGCACATCCGAAAGTGGATACGAGTCCGGGTACCATATGTTGTATAAATCTTGCGGCATACCTAAAAATTGAACGAAAAATGGAAGCAAAAAGACGGTTAAAAAAATTATGAATGAAATTCGTTCCAAAAAAAAAGTACAAAAAAAAAAAACGAATATATCATCTTCTTGAAAAGGAAGCGAACATAAGAATTTGCATTTCAAAATCATATGAATAAATTAACACTCCGGTTGGAATTTATCCAATGGTTATTATGCATGTCAAATTTCACTTTCTTTTTGCACTTACCAGAGAGCAATAGGATGAGGTCCGATACAGCCAAATTGAAAAGGTAGAAATTCGTTGCTGTGTGCATGAATTTATTCCGCGAAATGACAATGCAAGTGATCAAGTTCCCGAGAACGCCGGCCACAAATATGAACGCGTAGACGGTTGTCAGCGTGGCCAACAATGGCATTGGATCACGCTGATGATGATGGGTAGGCATGCCATGACCACCAACGCCATTTTGTGCGTGAATAATGAGACTAGTGAGATTATCCACCGAAATGTTAAGCATTTGGCTGAAATTCTGATGAAACCATTCACTCTGCAAAAGCTGTTCCAGTGGCAAGCTGTCAATGTCAAGTTCAGTTTTCGACATTGAAGTCGCCGTTTCGATGCCGTAGTCGATTGACATCGAAGGATCTAAAACATCTGCGGTCGCTTGAAACGATGATGACTGGAGATTTTTCGTAAATAGTAACACATGCATTTGCGAATTTGTCACTCAGGACACGCATTATTTCGCACGATGATTCGAAATTTTATACGTTTCCGCACATAAATCAATGAAATGAAAATTTTCTCTGCCTTTCACTGTGTTTTTTTTTCGATTATCTTTGATTTCGAATTGATGGCGCACAGGTGTGCTTGTCAATTCCTTCCTCTGATTGTTATTCTGAAAAGTGCCGTGGATTTCTTCTTAGACGTAAGCTAAGGATTTTTATTGGCCTTCTTATATGGTTTTTTGTTGTTTTTCTTTTTGGTGATTCTCTGCTGTTAGCTTACACCTGGGGAAGCCTCACAATTAATACAAATAGCACGTGCAGAATTATTTGAGAATCCTTCGATTTGCAAATCCTGAAAGGAAATAAGATGAATGAATGAAATAAATTTCTATTGTGAGGATTGTTTTTAGAGACACAACGAAACACAGTGCTATCATATAATTTTAAACACTCAATCAGATCATTTAACCGTCAACACCCACATATATAGGTTTGGTTAGGTTCAAGGATAATTGTGATACCGTGATGAGATGACCACCTAAATATGTGTAGAACCATTTTGAGCTGGCCACAAAGCCAGCGATTTGGATAACATCTTCCCACCAATTATAAGTAGTTCCATAAAAATTTCTTGCTCTCTTTTGCTAGTTGCGAATGACCTTTGTTTGAGGAACCTTTCGAAGAAATGAAAGCTTAATCGATAGAGGTGAAAAAAAACAAACACCACTAAAAAGCTTAAAATTCCTGTACTAATTAAATAACTTCTGCAATCACAAAATCATCATGCTCCCTCCTGATTTTTTCGAGATGACTGGCATTAAAATTTTATTTAATCTTTAGACTTCAATTAATTTTTTTCTTTTGTTTGCCACAGAGTTTCCTCAAACTGGAATTTCTTTTATGAACGCAAAATCCTGTTTTTTCTAGAAACATGATAATGAATTTCTCTGACTATGGTCGGGATTAGAATCAAAAGCCTCATATTGCACAGCTTTGCATATTGGTCTCTAAAATATTTTTTCTGAGTAAATTCGCAAGAAACTTTTTGCAGGATTTTTTTTTTTTTATTGTAGGTAGTTGAACAGTCAGCTTTCAAGTTTTTTCATTTCTCTATTGCGGGCAATTCCACCCAAGGACCCGAAATAATAACACTAGTTTACAGCCATTTTGTTCAGTAGATCTCAATGCACTTTTCCCATAGACTTTGGCCTTCTAAACACGAAAAAATTATTGAAAAAAATTTTCATAGAAGCGTTTATTTTATATTAATTTTTAAAAAAAGAAATGTTTTTTTTTTCAGAGATATTATATTTTTTTTGAGCAGAACTCGGCCATGCATCGACCAATTCAAATGAAGTATCACTCAAATTAAAGAAAACTAAAGCCTCTAAGACTCTTTCCTACATAGTTTTAATATTGGTAAGGAAACTAAGATTCTGTAGACATATAAACCTAAAAAAAAAAATATTTTTGTAGCAAAAATACATGTTTCTTTTTCATTTATCGGCATCTAAAAAATAGATTCCAAGAAGACAATTTTTACATATTTGATTTAAAGGTGGGTCCTTACGCAACAAAACAGTATATTATTTTTTAATATCCATGGATAATGGCGAAGTTAAAACTTTATAAGTGAGGGGACAAAGCCAATATAAGCAATGAGAATGACAAATTTAGCCTTAGAGTATGCAATGTATTTTTGCGATACGGTTTAAATTTTTTATTTTCATTGTTTATATTGGCTTTATCCCCTCACTTATAAAGTTTTAACTTCGCCATTATCCATGGATTTTAAAAAATAATATACTGTTTTGTTGGGTAAGGACCAACCTTTAAATCAAAGGCCAAAGTCTATAGGAAAAGTGCATTGAGATCTCCTGAACACGCGAAAAATTATTATATGTAAGCTAGTGTAATTATTGAAATTTCAGATTTTAAAAAATTTGCCTTTATTTCAAAGAAAATTATATAAAAATCTTTGTATAACTTTTACAAATGCAAAAAATTCAATAAGTCTTTTCATAACTTTTTCGTTCCATTTTTTGGTTTTTACGTTTCTTAATAACTTTTTTTTTTTCATGAGAAGATTTTACGTTTTTGAAAATTTTTATTGTTCAATTTTTATTCGCTTCACTTGTAATAAACGAACAAACTTAGTCAAGGATTCTTACAATTTAAATTTGACTCAGTTCCCGATTTCCGATTGATCTGAAACTTTGCACATATGTTTGGTTTGGATGACAATGCATGAATATCCCAACTAGCAAAATAGGTAGAAAATTAATAATTTCTTAACTATTTTAGGTCAGAATATTTCGTTGACCTAACCTAAATAGGGCATAATTACGTCTGTACGACGTCGATTCGTCATAAGTGGGTAATAGAATGGAAGTCGATTGGCGGTAATAATAGGGCATGAAAATTACCTTATCTTATTAGCTGACGACATAAAACTTCTAAGGCAACTAGAAAAAAACTTTCCCCTTATAAAAGTTTGGAAAAGACGTAAAAAATAATTCTCAAAAATAAAACTTATTTTTCAATTAATAAAATTTTTTCTCATTCATAATAGTTATATGGAAATTTAAAAATATAAAAATATTTGATAATAATTATGAAATATTTTAAATATTTTAGTCACAAAATATTTATTATGTTAAGACTTTTTTGGAAAATTCTTTTAAAAGTCAGGTCCCTGATTCCAACACAAAAATTCTAATATCCTTTTTCTATTTGAAAAAGAATTTGAAATTCAATTTGACTACTTTTTATGGCAATCTCAAAGCATTTCCATTTATGACGAAAATCGAACGAATTTCCAAACTGTTACCAAGTAGATTAAAACTATTCGAGGGATCTACTTGAGCGAGTATTACTAAGAGAAAAAAAAATCAAATTTAAAAATACAAAAAAAAAAAACAAAGAAATATATGCGGCACATATAACTCTAATGCAAGGTGTGTTGTAGGTTCATTTGGCATTTACAAATTACAATCGCACTAGGGAGAATTTATGTTTTCCCTAGATGACAGGCAGAGGTATAAATAAATTGCCAAGAAGTCGCGAACTCGCCCAACAATGATAAATCTCGGCAATCAGTTGAGCCGAAGCAAAAAATCGAAGTGCCATTTAATTGAATAAAAAGAAATTTAACATAGCATGCAAAAATGTGTACACATCCATTCGTACACACGGAGGTATCGCATGGACGCAAAAATATTATGTTCAAAGTGCGAAAAAAAAAAATTGGAATATATTTCTGCAATAAATTACAACTGACACCGAACACTAGAAACAGAATGGCGGCATTTAATGACCGGTCCGAATTTCGCTGCAGGAAAAAAAAAAAATGAAATTTACATGGGCGTAAGCCGATGACGATAGACTTGCAAGGATATATATGTACATATGCTTATATACTTGGCTTAGATTTTGGTTGCTGAACTTTTATATTATAATCAATAAAGAAGTTGGATTGAATTTGAAACGTTGAGCGCTCTCTCCAGCACTGTGAGAAATCTGTGCAGACATTTTTACTACATTTCTTCAAGGAAAACAATTATTATAATTGTATTTTTCAACGCAATAGTGGCAGTCAGCTGTTTTATATCAACAATTTGTGTAAAAAATTTAAACAAATTTCAAACCATTGCTTGTTTATCTCATATTTTGAATGCTTCCCATGCTTCAACTCTCAAATTACATGGGTATAATTAAATTCCTCTTTTGCCCAAATTTCTTTCAGAGAGAATGGGAAATTTAATAATCCTTCCATCAACCATGTTTAAACTAATTAATAAAGGATTAAAACCAAAATTAGGTACTTTTTTAATGAACTAGAGATCGTTCAAAGAATTTTCGATTCTTTTCTGAAACTCTTTTTCTTATATACAGTAGAGTCTGGATAACTCATTAACGACTGACCCTAGAATCCGTTGTCCGATTTTTACAAAACTTCACACAGACATTACTTATGGTGTTTATATTGACAAAACAAAATTTTTTTTTTCCCTGCCACCCCTGAGCCTGCAGGACATGAGTATTTTTCTACCCACTTCGCTGTTAAAGGGTGAATTATTTTTTTTGCAAAGTGTGTCAATAAAAACACTTCTTCGTTCCGATTAGATGAAAAATCGTAAAAAAGAAATCGGTCAATTGTTGGTGTGTGTAAAAAGGGACTTATGAGGGACATTCCAGAAAAAATTACGATCGTTTTAAAAATTTTTGAACATTTCAAATTTGACTCGTGAACAATCCCTCTAAACATGACTCTATATGACCCCAAAATATTTTTAAAGTAGTCTGATCTCTCCTCTACCTACACATTAAAACCAATTTAAGATACCTTTCACCTAGATTTTTTTTTAATGGCTTAATTTATGGGTATTTAAATATCCATCCGCCGCGGCCGCGCCGTTAATGAGATAAAGTGAACTGATTTTTGCAAGGCTAAAGCTGGGATCCCAGTTTCTGTGCCAATAGCACAATCCGATTTTTATGGGCCCAGATCGGCATATATTTTAAAAAAATGTTCACAATAGCTTTTTGGGGGGTCGCGCGTTGCCAAAAATCTCGGCGTACATCAGGGAAAAATAAAATTGGGATAAAAGTCGCTCAAGGAGAGATGCCATTTGTCGAAAACGGAGTCCAAAATTTCAGTGTATGGTGCGTTGCGCAAATATTTAAGCAGTTTACAGCTTGTTCACACAATCGAGACGCTATTGTTGAATGATAAATTTGCTGTATTTGATTAAAAAAATCCTACAAATTTTCATAGTAAAAATTTCCAAAAAAAGCCTGGTTTGTTTTAGGAAGCTTACCAATTTTTGAAAAAATTAAACAAGGATCTTTGGTTCATAGTTTTTTTTTTTTTTTTTTTTTTTTTTGACTCCCCAAAAGGTCGATTTGGCTATGCTATGTTAAAATTTCTTTCAAACTGTTTACACTACAGAGCGATCACTGAAAAAATTTATATGTTCACAACATCAAGGTTTTGGCTATGTCCGGAACTCACTCAATCCAGACTCCACTGTATAAAGTTGCATATTTTTTTATAGAGCCGGAACGAGCACTTTATTCATGTAAAATGTGCCGAGAAAGAATGAAGAACGCAAGTAAAAAGTTGAATGGAAATAAAAACATTTTTTTTAAAGAAAACCCTAAAAATCTTTAACCGCAAGATTTATTCTTTATTTGATGGTTCAAATGTCCGAATGAAAAAGAAAATATGAAAAGTTCGGCTAAAAGAAAAAATGTTTTACCTTTGAATCAATCATTTTCCCTAATGCCATCAATACAGCAACTTAGTTTTGTATCATTTTGATGTGTGACGATGCCGCCGCGCCTGAGGGTGTTCCATTCATTGCTAGCTGAAATTAAGCACGTGCCAGATTCGGGGGGATATACAGAACTTGCGAGAGCTCTGTTACAAATTATTGCTATTTGCTGGAATGGCATTTTACCGAGCGACCGACCCGACCCCCCGCCACATTTAAGGTGAATGATGTCGATGCGAAAATAAATGGAAAAATATTAAACGAAATTATTCCCACAAAAGAATAAAGAATGAATAAAAGAATACGATAATGAAAGAATAATAGAATAGAAAGAAAGAAATAAGAAAAATGAAAACATAAATAAGATGAACAATGATTGTTGGAAAGCAGAACAATTTTACCGGCTGTGAGAGAAATGAGAAAATTTAGGTCATTCATCGTAGAATATTGAGTTGTGAAGCCGTAAGGAAGTATTTATGTATGTATCAAGGACGAAATAATGAATGTGTTTTATTTGAATTTCGAGAGTTTTGTAAGATAAAAAAAAAAGTTTGAATTGCAATGCATGAAAGTTAATTGCACTATTCACGATTGCCACAAATTGTGCTCCCAGTCAGTTGAGAGGGCAACTTTTATCGGTCTCAGATGTCGGCACGCAATGTTGAGAAATCCTCAATAAAAAGCGACAATAAACTGCATTGACAGCTGGAAGTAAGCTCAGTAATGTGAATTGACGTGTTTGTCCAATGTGGAGTATGTGGATTTTCCTTAAGTCTGGGCCGAATTGCCACACTGTCCCATCACAGATAATGCACCCAATAAAAGAAAAATAATGGAGAAATATATTTCGTGAGGGATGGGTGAAAGTAAAAAATATATTTTTTTTTGTAATTTTTGTCGTGTGGAACGGAAAGTAAAAAAAAAAAAATTAAAAACATACTTTCTGGGGTGGACGTTACTTTTTTTGAACGATTTTAATGAACTTTAAGAGGCTCTATGCTCTAAAGGAGCCAGTAAGTTTCCTATACCAAACACATTTAGAAAAAATAAAAAAGTACTTTGACTTTAAGGCATACGTTAATTGCAAGCAATTGAACCCACAGGGTTGCATTTAAAATAGGAAGAAGAAGTCACTTTACTTCACAATATTAATGAGCATGGTTAAGGCTCGTATCTATCCCATTTTTTAAGGGATAGCCCCCTTTTTTATACCCGACACACTCTGTGTCGAGAATGGACCCGATCGGACCATTTTTAAGGGTACCTCCAGTACTAGGGTCTGTTACGAAAATCACAAAACTGCCTCAAAATCGGAATTTTTCGATATATTTTAATGAATCTTAGGATTTGAGCGTATATTTAAGCCTCCGATTAGAATTCAAAAGAATTTGAAGAGTGGGCGTGGCAATGGGGCGGTTTTCATAAAGAAATTCAACAAAAGTCGGTATATGGGGCCCCTATGGCCTTAAACAACTCCTGATATTAAAATTTATTTGAAGATGTGTGTCTGTGTCGGGTATTCTATTGTCAGGCTTGCCTGACTATAACACCCTTACTTGTTTGTATTTGAAATTGTTATCCCTTGAAAAATTCCTAAATCCCTTTTTTTCATTAAAACTCCCTTTTTTTCATGGTCGGTGTATGGAAGATTTTTTACACGTATGTATATGTATGTGTATCTGTCATTTTTCTCTTTAATTTCCATTAAATTTTCATTAAAAAGCATTATTTCATAAGCAGGGCTCGGATTTTGTTGACTTTTATAAATTTAAAGCATACTTTATGGAGCAAAAGTTTGTTCTTAACAACACTTTGAGAATAAGTGTAGCGAAGCTGAACTTCAAATCGCTTTTCTAGCTTCAAAAAAATTAATATTGAAGTTAAAAATCGATTTGAATCTTAAATTTGTGTGAGTTGAACAGAATTATCGCTCCATAAAGTATGCTTTAAATTTATAAAAGCCAACAAAATCCGAGCCCTGTTCATAAGCCTAAAAATAAAAGCTTGAAAGCTTGATGAATTTTCTTTTTTTGGTGAAAGATAATTCCTTGAGGAATTTTCTAAACATATTTAAGAAGTGGTGTAGCGACAGAAATACACTGAAAAAAAATTTTAAAATTTACTTTTTATTTTTGTGAACATTTTTTTCTCAGTGTAAAAATGAAAAATTTCTTTTTCGAATTTTCTGATATTTTAGGAATCCGCCAACGTTTGTTTCGCCTTCCTATCGTAATTAGTTTTTGAGATATTTAGAAAAATGTAAGTGCATATTTTTGCTATTTGTACTAGCGGCATGAGTTTAAAATAATCATGTTTCTGAACTTTGACCTCGTTGAGCACTCCCTAAATGATGTCCAATCGATCTAAATCTTTTCATTTCCCTTTTCTATTGCCCTCTACTACATTTTGAGAGGGTGAGTGTCGCAAAATTAAACGAACTTAGCAAATTAGGACCACCCTAATGGTCATTCTTTGACCGATGTTATTCGAAAACGAAAAAATATTTGTGTGGACCTGTCATCAAAAATTTCAACTCTGATTTATTTTCTTCAAATGACCTCGTAACTTCCTTCGAATTAACTTTAACAGCGTAGAGTCCTTAAGTCTTTAAGATGTACGTACCTAATTCCAGTCAAATAAATTTGGTTTCATCAAAAAACATTTGCAGTTTAATCGAATTTAATTTAAAGGGTGAAATGGGAAATTTTATTTCCTTCATCACTTTTGACTGTTGCCTTATCTATAATTGAATTATTCTCTTGATCTTCTAAGAAAAACATTGCTTCCTTTTGCGAGCCTTAAATTGAGATTTTACCACATTCGGGAACTGTTATATCCCTGTAGAAATACGGGGGCAATATATAGTACATACTTCTGGAGTACCTTCGCTGTAGGATCAATCGATGGCACTATCGATGGTTTCAAACTATCGAAAACTTCGAGGGCTTTTCTACGCCATTTACACGTTAAGGCACAGAGTAAATTGGTACCTCGGGGCTGTTTAGAATATCAAAATTTAGGTCGCAACCATCGATAGCTCTCCAGCTCTACTTGGCAGAGTCACTTATAAATGCTTAGAGTATCATATCTAATTTCCAATAGTGTAGGAGTTCCTGCGCATCAATTCCAGCAAAAATTCATCACATCCAAGCGTATGAAATCAGTTTCAATCAACTTGTATTCTGTTCTATATTAAGTCGACTCTCTTTAATTCGAAACTCGAGGGACTCTTAAAATATAACAAAGTAAGTTTGAGAAGTTAGGAGATCGACGAAGAATTTATGCTGTATTTTACTTTTCCCCAAAATATGTGCCAATTGAACTCCAAGTGACCACAAAATGTAGAAAATTAGAGAATTTAAATGTGAAAGTGGTAATTTCCCAATGGAGAAATATGTTAAAGAAGACACCTGGCAAATAAGAGGAGAATAAGAGATTGGAAATTTTGTAACTAGTTGGAGCCGACTTCAAATCACCACGGGGTGTATGATAAGGCAATCTTTTGTATAAAAATGAATTGATTTCCTCGCTTTGGAGTTTATTTTAAATCTTTTGTTGAAAATAAAGTTGTACGATTTCTTACAGCTGTTCAGTATTCGGACTACTTTGAAGTGAAAAAGCTATTGAATATAAAAATAATGGAAAACAACAAAAAGCCTCATTGGACGAAGTAGATTTATTGAATAAAAAAAAATAAATAAAATAAAAAATACAAAGACGTGGTGTAGGATATTTGAAATTTATAAAACTTGAACACCATTTATTTTAATTTGAGTTTTTTCTTTCAATTATCCTAAATTGTAACATGTTTCTTCTTGTTTCTTTCTCGCTGGTCGTAACTCACAAGTGACTTTACACAATTTATTTGGGGCAGAAAACTTTCGTAAAACTCTCGTTAAGTAAATTTGACTTTGTTTGAAGTTAGAATTTTTTTTCTTGAATCAGAAAAAAATTTAAAACAAAGATACGCGTTGGTGGGAAAACGAAATTTCCGGTGAAGGAAAACTCGAAGTAAAAAAAAAAAACTCAAAACTGACGGAATTTTTACATCGAAATCGATTAAGCTGCAAATCTTCTGTGCATTCCTGGAATTCCATTCGCGATTGATTTTTTTTGTGGTTGTCAAGTGCCCGCAAAGAAAGAAGGAAGCCATCGCAGGACAAAGGAGCTCAGTAAATGTCTGAGGCTAGGTACTTTCTCAAGGATTTTATTGCCTTTATTGTGGTGAGGTTATGCTTGCGTCTGCGGCTTTCAATAACTTCCGATATCATTGTTTTTTATGGCGGTCGGATATCAAAAAGGGAGTGGGGTATTAACTTTTTTGTTGACTTTGTTCAGTCCTGTCGGGTTTCAATGTCTCTTCGATGACTGGAATCAATGGCATCGTAAAAACGATAGCAACTGACCTTCACAAGAGTTTCTTTCTTTTATAAGCCGTTTTCGGTAATGGAAATTTGTTTTCAAGTATTTTTCCATATGCTGCCATTGAATGAACATCAAAAGTCGATTTAATGAAAAGATATTTAGAGGGTTTTATGATTGGATTTGCCAGTGTCTCAAATAATTTTTTTCCATTTCGAATTATTTGACATTTTTTTTGTTATTATGTATGAAAAATAAAATGAGTAAAATTTCATACTTTTTTAAGTATTCCTCATTAACATTTTAATGGACTTTGAAAGTATGAACTTTGAAAAAGTGCGAGAGTGAGAAAGTTTTTCTGAAATATTTCAAAACTTTTTTAATGAACTGGTAAACTGAAATTAACAAACAGACGAATGAAAGGAATGGAGAACAATTTAAAGAAAAAAAAAACACCAATGGCGATGGTCGTTTATCATCGATGCAATTTAAAAATTTCTTTTGGAATAGTATTAAATAATTTTTTTGATTTAAATAGGGGAGCGGGGGGAGTTCACCCCGTTGTCACCCTTATAGGGGTGAACAAATTATTCAGATCAATATATCAACTTGCTTTTTTGTCCCCTTTAACGTCGGTGGTTTGAGATATTCAGGGGTGTCACAGAATCCGAGAGCTGTCAAAATTGGAGTTTTAGTCAACTGGATTTTCATATATATTTCATAGACAGCCAGATAAAATAGGGTTCTGTGCAACTAAGAACCGATAATAGTCCCGATTGAAAGCCAAAAACAACAAAATTTTTAAATTCTGTATGAAAATTCGATCGGTTTTAATTCCGATTACGACAGTTATCGGATTCTGTGACACCCCTAATTGCTCATTGTCACGGAATGGAACTGAATCGAAATATACTAATTTTTATGGGGAAGTGTCAGAATCAGAATTACTTTTAGAAATTCCAAGGTTGAGAAGGTATTTAAAAGCGGCGAATATACAATTGGTTAGCGCTGGAATTTTTAAAATTTATTGTACTGAATTACAATTACAAAAACTTAAAATCAATATAAGTACCTATGTTTATATGTCTAAATCTATAAAACCTACCATTTCTAATAATTAAAAAAAAAAAAAAACTAATATAAAAACGCCTACCAAGTGACAATTATGGGTGGCATAAAAGTTCTGGTTTACCAGAGCTTTTATTCGTTCACAGTTCCCCATATATCGAACCTTAATTATTCGAACTTGACGGAGCTTGAAATTTAACTTTTGACCTCAAGCGACAATAGCTTTTATCGATGGACTTGGCAGGAACAGGCAGCATTAAGAACAGAACTTGGAATACTTTTTAAGATATTTATGTGGGTTGTGACGTAAGAGCTACACGGTCGTCCACTAGACAATAACGATACCGATAGAAACAAATAAACACATCACTAGCGAACAGCTGACAGGACAGAGATAAGTTAGAAATCACTAGACTGATCGGCATTGTAAAATCTCGAATCATATATTACTATATATGTCACTCTCATAGATTTTGGGCGGGACATTTCGCGTCAGTTAGAAAGAGTTGTTACTCGCCAGGC
Organism: Chlorops oryzae; assembly: GCA_020466095.1. NCBI lineage: Eukaryota > Metazoa > Arthropoda > Insecta > Diptera > Chloropidae > Chlorops > Chlorops oryzae. The sequence goes on along the minus strand of CM035807.1, from coordinate 1,229,074 downwards.
AAAAAAAGAGCGAGAAAGAAATACTTTTGGTGAGTACCTAAGTGAAAAATGCTCATTTTGGTGGGTACCCAAGACCGTGTTGAAAAGAGCCAAAATAGAAACGGCTCCTGAGTGACATATATAGTTATATATGCACTAGACTGATCGGCATTGTATAATCTCGAATCAACCGAGCAAGCAGTAAAAACTGCGTACAATCAATTGTTCTTTAAAACTAAAAACTAAATAAAACAAACTTTGTTCGCTAAAACGAAGTTAAAACATGAATTATACAAAGACTAAATCCCACATTTAAATGTTATCGCACAAATCTATAATGCTCCTTATTCCGATTCACTCTTGTGAGTTAAATTCAAAGAAAATTCCTTTTTTCCGGGTTTCCAATCGAAAATAAATAGTAATACAGATGTAATTGAAGACTGCAGCTGTTGATTTTGATTACAATTTTCGCACAAATTCGAATTAGAATTTGAAAATTTTGCACGAGCGGAAACTTGTCGCATTCTATTCAGATGAAAAATTCTATGAATTTGTGTATGCAAAGGATATGCGGAAAATTGCTACTTATTTCTTGAAATTGCAAAATTTGTGGCTATTCGTGCGGATTCGAATTATGTTGAACACTTTGATGGGCAGATTGCATTCAGTTGATTTGAAATGCTCATCGACGGGCCTCATTAAAAGCATAAACGAAAAGCATTTTGATATTTTCCAAAAATGTGGTAAAGTGTTTTTGAGACTTGTTCGAATTATTTTCGAATAGACTTTAAAATTTCAGCGACGGGAATTCATCTTTAAATATATACGCAATTCAAAAAGTCTTCCATAATGAGTTTTTTTTATTTTACAACAAAAAATATTAAATTTATCAGGGGATAGTTTTAAAAAGAATTTTGGAAGACTTTTTGAATTTCCTCATAGGTTTAACGAATGATCACATTTTCAAAAGTTATTCAGAGGTACTAAGGCTTAACCCTCTAATGGAAAAATTTTTTTTTTTTTATGAAAAGTTCAGACTAATTTTAGTTAGAAAACCACAAATCTGAAATTATTATTAATAGTTTTTTTTTTGCAAAATTGTTCGAAAAACGTCCGTCTAGAGACGGAGCCAGGAATTAGAGGGTTAAGTAGTGATTTCTTTTGCCCAAAAAAAACATCAAGTCTGCCTTTCGTTTTTGTTTTCGAATATTGTCTTCAAAATTCGAAAATTTCAATCCTCCAGAGAAGATGGACCTCAAACCCGAAATATTTTCTGGGACTAGTGAAATTTCCACCCAGAAGGACGTGTTCCTCAGTTTTGTACGATCGTCTGAAAATAGTCTTCACATAAGCTCTGAGGAGTTCATTTTGAATATCCAGCCCCTTCTTCGCATCAAATAAATAACTAAGTGGTCCGAACGAGACCGCGTCTCCTTTAGCAAAGGCCCATGAAACCAAAATTGCAATGTAGTCTCACAAAGGTCTTTTTTGACTTGTGTTTACCAAAAGAAATATTAAAGTCAAGATTGTATTTTTTGCTTTAAATATTAGATATAAGTACCTAGTCATTGACTAAATAAACAAATAAATATAATAAATAAATAAATAAATAAAATAAATAAAGAAATAAATAAATAAATAAATAAAAAAAATAAATAAATAAATAAATAAATAAATAAATAAATAAATAAATAAATAAATAAATAAATAAATAAATAAATAAATAAATAAATAAATAAAATAAATAAATAAATAAATAAATAAATAAATAAATAAATAAATAAATAAATAAATAAATAAATAAATAAATAAATAAATAAATATAAATAAATAAATAAATAAATAAATAAATAAATAAATAAATAAATAAATAAATAAATAAATAAATAAATAAATAAATAAATAAATAAATAAATAAATAAATAAATAAATAAATAAATAAATAAATAAATAAATAAATAAAAAATATAAATAAATAAATAAATAATTAAATAAATAAATAAATAGTGAAATAAATAAATAAATAGTTAAATAAATAAATAGATAGTTAAATAAATAAATAAATAAATAAACGTAAAAAATTATACGCAGTAGTGAGAAACCGAATCTCGGCGTCTTATTACCTCTTGATATTGTTTCATTGCCTTTGGATTCTAAATCGAATAGAATGACATCCTATGCTTTTGCCATCTTTTGCGCATCATAAAGCTTTCTTTTCAATTCTAACAAAACAAAATACAAAAAAAAAAAATAAAAAACATTAAAAAACGTCCTTCGAAATTGTGAAAGCTTAGCGGAATCGTCCTGCACTTACCAAGTCATTGACACGAATTAATTTTGAGATTAAAATGGTTTTCTAAGCGATTTGGTTTGGTATAAATTTGGGATTCAATGTGGCATTAAATTGTCGAGAATGCTAGATAAATTAAGGTTTTCTTAATGTCCACGTCAATTTGAAGCTACTTTCGGTGTCTATATAAACTAAGATTTCTTTGAGCAAAGCAGATCGAATGAAATAGAAAAATCGAACGCACAAAGCAATTTATTAACATTTGGACATTACAGCAATTGGGAATATCTTCTAAATGAGTTCGTCCATTCAATCAGCATTAATGTTGATTAAAAACAAGGTTTTAATGGTTCAAAGAGTTGTTTCTATCATTATTTAGCACTCGAGGATCCAAAGAAAATATCTCAAAATTTTTCCCCATAGACGTTCATAGCTCATTTTTCCATAATTTCATAAGGTCCACTGCTAAAGTTTGTGTATCGTTATAACTAATTATGTATTGATCTCATAATGCCTTTACATGACTCTTTATGTGATTAATACTTTCATGTGGATGGTACATATATTAAATTAACAAGGCTTGTAAAAGTTTCTCGGAAGTTTTGTCTTAGTACTCTTAACATCCTGAATAAATGTTGGCAATTCATTTGGTTCGAGGCTTCTTGAAGTGAATTGTTGAAAGTTTATTCTTAAGTATTTCTCTAAGGATTTAGAGTGGCTGGAAAAGAAAAAAGCGTGCTGGCTGGATGAAGAAGAAGATTTTGAAAACGAAGAATAAGAAGGAGAAATAGAAAAGGATTTTAATTGAAATAAAAATTCCTTCGATGATTAACAACGACTGGCAAGCGAGCAAAATTATTTCCTCTTCTATTGCTTCACTATAAAAGGCAGAAAAATATACTTAGTTATTATATCCCACTCTTGCTAATAATTCGGTGCAATTCAAAATTTTTTAAATCAATTTTTTCATGTTCGATTGTATTTTTCGGTAAGAAACCCAACACCTAGAAAATTAACCCTTATATTGACTGATGCAGCAGTCGATTGAGATTAATATAAGTTAAGAAAAAATATTATTTCTCATTAGTTTTAAGAGAGATTTGATTATTTTCGAGAAATGCGATATTTTGAATTGTGCCGATTTAGTAGCAAGAGTGCGATATGTAAAATCATCGATAGAGCCTGTGCTTCATATGGAGATAAGGGAATCAAGAAGAAGAAATGATGCAGAATCATCAAAAGCAGAAATATTCAACACAATCGTGAGGTAAATTGATTGGTGCCTTGATGAGCACCTGCAAACTAGTGCCACAATTTTCTCAAATATTATATAGACGGAGAGTCTAGAAAATGTCACTGTTGCACGGTTGAGGCAATTGTGGCTGGTCAATTTATAGCTGAATAGCATCATAATAAATTCAATCACGATTTCGAACTTTAAGAAATGAGTTCTTCCAACAAAAAATCAATGCAGTTCTATTGTCTTTTACTGTGCAATAAATTAACTCAGATTGAAGTCGCGGTATTTTTTCATCATCATAGAGCGATAGCGATTTGTGCGATTCCATATGCGACCGCCATCAACGGCAGCTGTTCGAATAAGCTCTTCTCTATTATTGAAATAAAAAAAGCAGTTTTAATTTGAGCGAAAGTTACTTCAAAGATCACGATTGGACTTGAAGATGGTTGTAATTGTTCTACCTCATGCACATCATTCCATTTGCTTCATGAAAGATATTCAACTTTTTTGTCGAATCAACTTAGAAAATATTTTAAACACAAATTCTCTTTTACTTTGTGCCTTTTAAAGGGTTCATCTTTGTCGCAAGATTTACAATTTAGTTTTAGAATTAAGTGCGAATTTCCTTTCGGATTTTCATGGAATTGCAACGAACACATAATGGAAAGTTTAATTAAAAACTAACCCAATTTATCGTCCCCGGGCCATTGTCGGTGAGTGTGCATTTGTAGGTGTGATTTCCGGTTCCTTTCCTACTTTATTCCCTCAGTTTTCCCACGCAACCGATAGTTTGCTACTGACATTTCTGGTCATAAGTATTTTTTTTATGTTACTTAGGATATTTGATGTCGAAACTTTCCTCCCAAAGACTTTTTAGCTTAATTAATGAGGCTTTTCTAATATCAGAATATTACTCACTGAAGAAATTAAATAAATTCGACAATTGTTTTCGTAATTAAGAAAGTGCTACATGCACCCAAAGATTCGCCAGCAATAAATATATGTGCTGATGGCAACACTAGATCCAAATGAATGGAAAATGTCTGAAAATAAAGCAAATTCAAGTCAATAAAGGAAAACATGAAAAGTCTGCGTAATTTATGACTCTATTCAAGCGCCTGACTAATTGTGTCCATTTAAAATTTCCCATTTTTCCAAATTTTTTTGTTCTGGTTTCATGGTCTTTTTTCCACATTTTTCAAAAACAATTTTTTGTAGCTCGTTTAATATATTTCTGGGAAAAAAAAAAGAAATAGGCAGAATGGCGCCCATCATTAATTCAGCATATGCATTTTTTGTATGAAGTAAAAAAATTTTGGTGCTTTTGTACTTTTGCCGCTCGATTTCCTCAAAACTTGGTTTGTTTAACGAGATAAAAGGAAAATAAATAGATTAAAAAATCGTGCAGCTACACATCAGTGGGAGTCCCCCAGCTGAGATTAAGCGGTGGGATTGACTACTCCTTCCAGAGTATTTTTGAGTCAAGTTCAAGGAATGTAGCTTTATTACTGCAATAATTTCAAGTTGGACAGGCTATTAGAATATTATTTTTTGGTGCTCTCGAATCGAAGCTAATTAAGAAATCCCACATAGCATCGGGAATTCCGTGCTAATTCTTTCGGCCTTCAAGCGAGATTTTAATCTAGAAAAATTCGCTAAGAAGTTCAGAATATAATAAAGTCGATTCGATTCGATTCGACCACAGAGCTTGATTTGCATGAAGCAATAAACTTTTTATGATACGTATACGAATCAAAAAAGACTAATAAGAACACAAATATTTCTTTTATTATCGCGAAATCTATTTCCGAAAGAACAGATTGAGATTTAGGAGAAAGACTTCAAAATGCACAGCCCTACAAAAAAAAAATAAATAAATATTGTGTCCGAGCTAGGGTTCTCACTATGCTAACTATATGTTAACGGAGTCGCTGAAACCGATTTTTTTTTTGGAAATTATCGGGCATGAGACAGAAATCGAATACGACAGAAAACGTTCGATTTCGCTTACATTTGTATGAAAATTTAACCGAAATCGAACTTTTCTGTCGTATTCGATTTCTGTCACATGCCCGTATGGCTAAATCTGCCGATTTACATTCAAGGACTCCGCATGCATATTTAGAGTTCTGGGTCTAAGGCTTCTATATATATAAATATTTTTTCTGGGACAATGTCTAACAAGAAAATATTTTGCCTTCATCAAGCTCCTCGTTTACTCCTTCAGATTTTCACAGTCAAAATGCGACATTCTTCGAAGAAATGAAATTTTCATCACTTTGGTTGCACTTTGGCGGCTTTTTTTTTTTTTGCTGTTGTACGCATTCCTAATTTTAATCAAATTAAATGAGAAAAGGACACTAAAGGTCCTCGTTTTGGCGGGGAAATATATCAGCAAGAAGTCTTTTCGACTTCATCTGCCGCATCGTTTAAATACTTTGACCCTTTCTCGTCGAATAAAATTAACAGAATTAATTATTCTCGAAATTCTTTAAAGCTCGTAACTTTTTTGCGATAGAACGTTGAACGCAATTCAGTCGGAGACCGGATTAAATGCTTTTTTTTTTTTAGCATATATATTTATTGTTATTGTTTCTGTTGTTAATTTGAACACCGATTTTAGAATATCAAAAACAGCGACGTGAGTAGAGGTATGTGAGAATTTTTTTTTTTCAAGCTTAGAGCATATTTTAAGCGAAATAATTTAAGCAGCCCGACGAAATATTGAGCAGGTTTTCTTGGAATTTTCGTGCTTCTTGAATTTTAATTTTTATTCAAAACAAATAAGTAATCGAAAACATTCTGGTTTAGACTTTTGTGTTGTCTCACTCGGATTTTTTTTTTGTTTTTGTTTATATTGTGGTACCTTACATTGGCTGATGAGTCTCTCGCCGAATGAAAGTGGCTGAGGAATATTTTAATAAACAAAACAAGATAAACAGCATCAGCGAACCTCATTCCGGCATTAATTGAAGCGATTAATTTTAAAAATGTCATAATTACTTTATATACTACATTTCGAATTAAACGAGCAGATTTTAAGACTCCGAAAGAGTAAGCTTGAACGATTTTCATTTCTAATTATGACCAAGTCTGGTGTGGGCATGTTCAGTCATGGTTTTATTGAAATGCAATAACAATTATTTTTTTTGTTGGCGGAAAATCGAGTTTGTTTGACTGAAAATTTTTTCATTCTTAACGCTATGTTTGTTATTTCCTTGAAAGTATTTGCTTAAAAGCTGTCTACTTTTAAGAAACAATCTTTTTACGGTGTGTTTTCCATAACAAAGTTGAGTAAATTTTACGTTCGATGATGACGTGAGCCGTAAAAAGTTTCTTTCTTTGGACGTTTTAGGAACGATTTTTTAATGCTTTTGATTGATGGAAATTTTCGCTTTTCATGGAAAGAAGTGAACTTGTAATGGCTTTTCGACAAAAAAGAAACGAAAAAAAATTATGCATATACATACGTGAAGTTGCTGCGATATCAAAAAACGATAAAAAATATTTGCATTTTATATGAATTTTTACCTCTTTTTACTGTTTTGTTGATCTCTTAAACAAGAAAAAGCACGATGAAAAAAATAAATAAAATACTGTAATTCACAGATAAGAGGGAATAAGGAATTTGTTTACATCAATTTTTGAGTTTCTTTTGGACCATACTAACCCGACTTAAAATACCAATCTTGTGAGACCATGTTCAGTCAGGTTTTAGGACGAGATGCAACATATTTCATTTATTTCAATGTATGGATCAATTTACTGTATTTCACTGCTTAAGCTATTAGTGTTATAGTTCGAAAAGTTGATTATGTTATAGTGCTAGGCTTTTAGAAAATTTTTACTGTGTTTTCAAAGTTTTTGAGTATCGCTGTTGGATGTGGAAGGTTGACTTTAGAATGCAAGCAAATTTGTTTCGTAAAATGGTCGATTTATGTAATGACCTGTTCAGCAATTATCGCTTAATTATGGAAAGAATTTTTACTTTAATGGCTTTTCGACAAAAAAGATAATAATATAAAATTTCATGAGTACCGTACTCGTTAGATTGGAACTTGGTAAAACATTGCATTAAATACACCAGTGAAGGCTTGGATAGCGTAGGATGGGTGCTATCCTCTTGATCCCAGGGTCCGAGGTTCGATTCCCGGCACAGGCGAAACGGGTGTATGTTCCAAGCCTACACTGGTTTTCAAAAATCGCATCTTAGGGGCACACTACATAAAAAGACGTAACACTCACACAAACACAAGAAACCTCCTTGGTATTCACAATGGCCGATTACCTTGAGAGAAATAACAACAGTTAAATCACTACTTAGAACAGTTATAAGAGTTGTAAAACTGTTTCCGCGTTAAATCACTAAAGCAGTCAAATGAACAGTTGAAAAACAGTTACTTTTTATGTTCAAATTCGCTTTCGTTCACTTAGACGTAAATAAGTTCGCATTCTGATCAAACGTATGCGGAGTTTCGATAGCTCAGTGTTAATTGTGACTCGACAGTCGTGAGTTTTGGGTTCTTCCCTGCTGGCGCGGGATTACTAAGAATTTTTTTAAAATTACAGATTTTTTTTTTGTTCAGAGTAGTGTTTTGGAAGACAAAAATTTCTCCAGATTTTAAGGTTTTATAATTAATTTATTTTAATGGTTCATTTTCAAGCAAAAATTTTGGAGTGAAACAATTCCTTAAGCACGTTCACTAACTTGAGCAACCATAAGCTCAAGTGAGCAGTTTCGACCACAAATTAAATTCGTTCGTTTGCGTAATGAGTTTAAACGTTACGCAGCGAATGTGGAGGTCAGCGGTTTCAAGGCTCGGCCGAGGCGAAATTTTAGAGATGAAAGAAGTAATGATTTAAAGAAACAAATAATAAGCAAAAATTTAAATTATAAAAATAGGATAAATAAAAGAAGATGAACAAAAGTCATAAAAAAATAAATTTTATAACCCAGTCGCTGGTGACAGTTATTTAACGCGAGAATTATATCAACCATCAGGTATAATCCTTATTGACTGTGTTGTACTGTTGATTGAGTACTACACATAAGCTAATATTAACGGTGACTCGGTTATTTAAGCTACTTTTCAGTTAATATAACTACATTTCTCTACTAGTGAATTGAAAATAATGCTATCATCTGCGTCACGCAGAATTCTCATTGGAGATTAAAATATTTGTCTAAAGCGTTTCACTTCTAAAAGCGTCAGCACATTACCACTTTGTTGCATATGAGTTGACCTTGGCTTGGAATTAAATTCAACTCCTCTCATCGAACGAGAAGCCCATAAATGAAAACAGACCAAAAAAAGCTCTTGAAAGGATAAATGTTTTTGAATATCAGAAGCAATAAAACTGCAATTGAATAACAGAGAAAATTTATAGAATCAATTTTTTCTGGATTTTTTCCGAAGAATGAAAATTATTTTTTGTTTATAAACAAATTCTTTGAAAAATATATTTAATATATTTAATGATTTTCTTTTTCCAACTTTCTGCAATTTTGGTATTTTTATTTTATTAAATTTTCGATTTTTATTTCCTTAATTGGGGTCTTCCCTTAAACGTGTATTTGCCTAGAAAACTTCGAAAACTTTGAAATCAAAAAGGCCTAGAAACTAATCAACGAAGTTTTGTATGAAAAAATTTACATTTTTTACGAATTTTCAATCTTTTCACGTTTAATGGAAGAACACCCAATATTTTCACTATTTTCTTTCGGGACGTGCTGTTCGTGTTTTACCGATAAACTGAAGAGCTCATTTGTTGATTCCGTTGAGTGCGTGATGGAATTGGTTGAACCAAATGAAGTGTTTTCCAATAAACTTATTTGAATGATTGCATTAAGATGAAGACTTTATTCTATGGAAATCTGTGAGGAAAGAATATAAAGATGACTAATTTAAAGATATTTTTCGAATGATTTGTTTAAATTAAAAAATGTGAGAAGAAATTCTATTTCTTTTACCAAATTCATATTCTATATGGCATGTATCAAAAATTTCCTTTTCTGTGGCCAAATATCGCCCGCTGCGTGCAGCATTCATGCCGGACCCAATGGTTGGCTTCTCAAATGCTTTCAGATCAAAACTTCGAAATTTAGAAATCATTTTTTGATATTCTTTAAGAGGTTTTCAAAATTATTTACGTTAGAAAACACAAATCATTTGTCGAATAAAGAAAAAATAAACAAAATTGGACCCCATTTAGATGAGGAATATTTTTTTTTATTTTTCTCATGGAGAACCAATTGAAAAATTCTAAACAGCATCGCTCAAAAGTTCAGTTTTTTGTTATATTTTTTACAGAGAAATTTTCACATCACTATCAAGCGGAAGTTTTTAAAAAGTTATGACTGCCGGTTTGCCTTTTAAGGCTCAGTTAGAGGGGATATAAAATAACACAGCTTCACATTGCATAACATAAGGAATGTATGTTTATGTTATGTTATGTTGTTATGTTATGTTATGTTATGTTATGTTATGTTATGTTATGTTATGTTATTTATGTTATGTTATGTTATGTTATGTTATGTTATGTTATGTTATGTTATGTTATGTTATGTTATGTTTATGTTATGTTATGTTATGTTATGTTATGTTATGTTGTTATGTTATGTTATGTTATGTTATGTTATGTTATGTTATGTTATGTTATGTTATGTTATGTTATGTTATGTTATGTTATGTTATGTTATGTTATGTTATGTTATGTTATGTTTGTTATGTTATGTTATGTTATGTTATGTTATGTTGTTATGTTATGTTATGTTATGTTATGTATGTATGTTATGTTATGTTATGTTATGTTATGTTATGTTATGTTATGTTATGTTATGTTATGTTATGTTATGTTATGTTATGTTGTTATGTTATGTTGTTATGTTATGTTATGTTATGTTATGTTGTGTATGTTATTAGTTATGTTTATGTTATGTTATGTTATGTTATGTTATGTTATGTTATGTTATGTGTTATGTTATGTTATGTTATGTTATGTTATGTTATGTTTGTTATGTTATGTTATGTTATGTTATGTTAGTTATGTAATGTTGATGTTATGTTATGTTGTTGTTAAATAGATATAATGTTATGTTATGTGTATGTATATTGTTATGTTATGTTTGTTATAGTTATGTATGATATTGTTATGTCTATTGTTATGTTGTTAATCATGTATGAATTAATGATTTCCTGGTTAAAATGTTATGTATATCTAATTTTTTATGTTATATAAGCCATATTGTGTAATGTTATGTTTTAAATTATGTAGAATTTTTATGATTTAGTTTTAAGTAAAGAACCAATAAATTCCTTAGGGATATCTATGTTTTTTGTTATAGATATTTGTATTTATGTTTAAAGTAAAATAATTAGTTTGAAACATTAAATCCCGTTCTGAGTTTTTATGTATGTTTTCCATTGATTAGAACAATCTGTAATTGTATCCATTGAATTTACGATTCATTTTGACGATTAAGGTCATGAATTAAACTTGGCATTAAAAGAAAATACTATGAAAAAAATATTGGAAAAAGCTTAATTATCGTCTCAGAGTTAATGGGTTCGAAAACAAAGAAAAAAAAAACTTTTGAATTCCAACAAATGATGTTGTCATTTAACGCTCGACAAAGAGCAATTAACACATTTTTCTATCTCATTTTGTTCGTGCCGAAGGAAGGAAGGAAGTACGAATTGAATTGTGATTATGTGTTAACAGAAAATAACGGTTTGAGATGTCACATTCAAATGAGGCTTCATTTTTCAACTAAATGGACTAATTTTTTCCCACTAATTTGCACGAACACCATTTTTCTCATAAATGAAACACCGAATATCTTCCCAGAGGAAAAGTCATTAGCATCAATTTGCGTCTGCGGATGAACGAAGAATGCCCCAGCTCATTTATCAAGTGATCAAATGGCAGGAGGCATGAATGGGAATTATTTGAAGAGCAGGTCAATTTTGTTATTACGTATTTTTTTTGATGAAATCAGGTCATAAATTGCACACAAAATTGTTATTTCGGTCCATTTTTATCGTCGAATTAAGGATCGAACTTGTTTCATCAGAAGCCAGAAGTAACTTAATCAGATTATTTGGCTTCATAAATCATGCCAATGAAATGTTGATTATACGTAAAAATTTTTTTGATGGTAATAAATTGTGAAACACCACGCGCCCTCAACATTCGAAAACTATTTAGACCGACCATATGGCGCTAGAAATTATAAAATTATGATATCAAAGAATACACGAGACCGTACGCTGCGTATGATTAATGTTTTATTTTGTTTGAATCATTCCGGTCAGATATGTAGATGGAACGATGCTTTTATTTTGACCACAAATTTCACGATGTTTTGAAAATGTATAATAAAAATAAATAAATCTAAATCTTTTCTTGCTAGTTTTGAAATGATCATTATTTAGCGACGCATTTACTTGTTTGTGTTGATAAATTTTAGTGTTGCATGCAAATTTTATGTTCAGCTTGAGAATGTTGTGTAACAAATTTACGGTTTTTTTTTTTTTTTTTTTTTGGCTTAGACCTGACATATTGCAAATAGGTTTGGTAAGATTAAAGTGGCTCCTGCAACTGTCACGTCCCTAAAATAAGATAAATGATTGCAGCCTTTGAGTCGTTTAACGGTTGAGCATAAGATTTGGTTTCCAGCAGCGTTATTAACCAAAAGCGAAAGCTTCCTGAAAAATGACCGTCGTCGCCCTTCATCATGATGTGTACAGAAAAAAATAAAAAAAATAAAAAATTTCTGCTTAAGACGCCATTTAGCACAGATACATTTCAAATGATTGCACCTAGATGATAGGTAAGACAATGTGGCCTTTCTTCCGTTTTGCACCCAAATCTTCAATTTTATATTGGATTCGTATGCTTTCGTGGTTTATAAGTCGCTTTGAATAATTCGTCCCTATCCGTGTACATCCATACGCTTGTATTTATGTTGTACTATCAAACTTTAGGGCCTTTAAATCTGATGTTTGACACACATACATACATAGGTTAATAGGAGGATGTGGGGAAAATTGTTGGCAATGTTTGAAATGAACTCACCCACGTTTTTTTTCACTTTTCGCCTTATCAATATAAACGCACAAAAATATCTAACCCTTCAACTATCAAACTATCCTTGGATAAAATAAATTTTCATCTTTGGTGAAATGACCTACATATGTACATATGTATGTAGTGAATTTTTTCGTTTCTTTTTTTGAAAAGCGAACTTTTATATATTTAAGTCTATTCAAAATCAACTTAACAAATTTGTACCAATATTTAATGCTTCCATCTTTTGAGTCAATGAGTTTTGTTTTTTTGAGTCAGTTTTCGAATTGAACTCGTGGTCTCGATGAGAGATAAAGAAAGTTGAATTTTATCGCTTCACATTTTGGCACTTTTAAAAACCCAGCGGGAAATTGAGTAAGGCCTTCAAAACGTGCATGAATTTAAGAACAATTATTTAATTTGAATTATTTTGTTGATTCAAAAAGAAACTGAATGCAATAAATGATGAACAGAAAAGAATTGTGTCATCACTTAAACATTGATTGTGCGTTGAAAAGTAAGGCAAAATAGAAGGATTATTTAAAAATTTAGTTGATTGTTTATTACTAGAGCCCGGAGTTTGAATATTTTGATTTTTTATTTTTGAATTATTTTGCATTTAACTGTGCTTTTTGAATATTTTATTGACTGAAGTATGCTTTTTTTGTTGTTAATTTGGCAATTAAACATTTTAATAGGCACGCTAAATCGAACTAATTCGGAATTTTTGACTGTGAACTTTTTGAATATTTTGAATTTTTTGCATTTTGGTTTGAATTTTTTTATTAAAAAAAATATTTTTGAATTTTTTTTGCATTTTTTTTAATTCGAACTTTTTTGAAGTTAAAGAAAAAAGAAGCTTTTTCTTTCTGAAAATTTATTTTTTTTCATCTTACCTCGTCTTGGACATATTCAAATTCCGAGGCATATTTATTACAGTTAAAGGTAATGCAAAACGGAAGGCCTTACATTTCCTATGACATCGCCGCGGTCAGGGGAGGAAAGTTCCAAAAATATAGGGGTGGGAGGGGGTTAAATTTATGCAGGGAACAATACGCAGTGCTTAGTAGATGTCAAATATTGAAAAAGTGCAGTATATCTACTGCAATTGGAATGAAGTTCTTAACTCCTTCTCGGAATTGGGAAAGATATCGATACTTATAGAAAATCTTTGAACAGGGGATAAATTTCTGGGTTGTGAGGAGGTTGAAACCAGTGTTCGAGAAATTAGTCTGCATTTTCTGAATTGTGAAAAGTAGGGTGGCACAGGCGGGTAAATTCGAATTATCGGAACTTCAAAATTGTAGTCAATATGAGCTATTTATGATTTGAAAATTTTTTGTTTTAAGTCCAAAATAGCGCTATTTTAGATAAATATGAGGTATATATGAGTTATTTGGAGCACCTTTCGAAGCTCAGTATGAGCTAAATATGAGATAAATTTATAGCTCATAGATATATCACATTTACTTCATATTTAGCTCATTTTCTTTGACAGGTCCAGTAAGAAAGAAAAGAAATGTTCATATTTGATTTAAAGACTTGAGAATATAAGGCCGTCAATAGTGTAGCGGTAGCGTGCATGGTTTGTAATCTGATGGCTGTGGGTTCGATTCCCCATGCAGGCAAACTAAAAATAATTTTTTTTTTTTACGCATTGAATTATTTGCAAGAAAAAAGGCGCTTATTTGGCCCAATTTTGAGACCCTATAACGATAGTGTCTGAGGGGAATCCATTCGCCACGTTAGCTTAACTACAGGGAAGAAGCAAAGAGCAGTAAAGTCTTACGGATTATTTAGTGCTTCTTATATTTATCCAATGCTTTTTCCGAGATTTGAACCTCTTTCCTCTGAAACATGGAGCCAACACTCTACCGTCTACCTCCTCAGCCAATGATACTGCTTTGGTTGTTTTGTTAAAAAGTGTATATAAATTTAAAACGTGAGGTTAATATGTATGCGCACTGTGACAAATTTTTGAATATGCTCTACTAGAAGGCTTTGGACCTTTTATCAGTTCATAAATTAGAAAATTTCATTTCAGTCAGTATTAGCTCACAATAGAAATTTTCAATTTTGTGAGCTCATTTTGCCTGCTGGGCAGTGTAGGGTAACATATGACGTTTTAACAAAAGATTTTCCCACAACCTTCGTGCGACTTACAACTAATTAATAAGTTTTTTTTAAATTTTTGACGAAAAAATTTGATAGCATTCTGATTGAGTTTACCTACTGTTAAAATTTTTTGAAAGTGCCAACTGCGTACTAAGGGCTAAAATAAAATAATTTTTTAAAGCCCTGTTCCCATTAAAGTTTTTCGTCCCAATATTCTCTCAACATGCCAACATTTTCATACAAATTTTGTTTTTTCTTTTTAGCACGAAAAATTTAATCGGAACAGTAGCGAACGGGCCTAAAACTATAAATTTTTCCATTCCAATCAATCATATTATTGTTCAAATAATAAATCTTTTCAGTGTTTTTTTAAATATTTTTTATTTAAAAACTCAGAAGATTTATACACAGACCAGTTTCGAACGGACGCTTAAGCACTTTCCACTGTATTTTTATGGACATTGATTATTTTAAATGTTTCATATTTTTTATTCAAATAAATTATAATGTTGTAAAGTTTTTCTTATTAAATTGAGAAAAGTTTTCTTTAGTTTTACGACTTTTTGGCGCCCATAATATTAATATTGAATTTATATCGTTGAACTATAAAATTTATTTTATTTACCTGAAGTGTTACTTAAATATGCTGCCACAAAAGCAAAACTGAATGCTTTATTAAGTCCTCTTCAATGAGCTCCTTTGGGAAATTTATTACCAAGAAAATAGCGTGAGTATTTTCAATCAACATCGATTTGCTTTTAATTTTGCTATTTAAAAAATTTTCGCCTTTATAATTGCGCACCATCTTTGACATATTTCAGAATTTTCACACTTGATAAATGCAATCGCATAAATCATTTTTCACATTCTACAAGAGATTTTTTTTCGGTTTTTTTTTTTTATTTAAATTTTTTTCTTTTATCAAAGCAGCTACATATCTTTAAATTGACACTTTTACGTATTCCAGCGACATGCGTAATTTACTTTAATTATTTCAATTTTACAGATCATCGAACGGAGAGTTTATTTCCGTGTAATTGTTTAATGCACGAATCACATAATTTTTTCATCAACACTTTTCTTAAACACGACTCGACATTAATCTTCAGTCGAAAAAAAAATTTAGCTCTTTAACAGATGCTGATTTAGAGTTCGGAATCCAACAATGGACGAGTCACATAATTGATCGCTTTCGGATTTTATTCATTAATAAAATGCGTTGAAATTTCGCTTCATTTTATTTGCAAAAATTTTTATCCGTGAAATCGAATTTTTTTTTTAAATTTACTATAACAAAAATTTAAGTTTTTTTTTTTAATTATTTCTCTAGTTAATTATATAAATTTATCAAGTTAATTTTCATTTTTTATTTTAAATAAAAAGACGTGAATGAAAATTTTTAAACTTGAATTCAAAATTGATTTCAAACGAAACGACTTTTTCGAACAACTTCTACGCGAATTTGATTTACTTCGGAATGATTTCAAGAAAACTCGTTGAGATAGAACAAGAACGATTTCGCGTCAACACGTCCAATGTCAAGCGACAGCAGATTCAAACTGAAACTTCGCATGATTAGAATTACGATATCCAACGGTGTGCCTTTAAAATTGGCAATTGGCAATCAAAAAGAACGGCTATCGGCACAAAATTTCGAATGGAAAAGGCCAATTCGGCTTACGATATTGGCAGCAACATATTGCCGCACTCGCCTTGGTAAGACGGCATTTGAGGCGAATTCGCTCCGACAAGAAAGAAAACACATGCCTCCTCTCCATTTAAAGAGAAATGTTTGTTAAGGAAAATGATGTGTGTTTATATTGGAAACCGGAAAATAGACGAATAGTTGGAGGAATTATGCTTCTCTTTCGTTGTTCAAGAATTTACCTTTAAGAAATCTTTCATTCATAAATCGCCTAAATGCCAAAAAGCTCAAAAGAATATATTACAGAGAAAAAAGAGATAAATTTCCATTTTAGAAATTACTTTATCTTTCGAATTAAATGTCTTCGAGGAGAATTGACTTTAATTTTAAGGGAATATCCCTTAAAACTTATTTCTTAGAAGTCATTGAAAGAAATGATTTCACTGCTGCAAAAGAATATTTTTGGCGTTTTAAGACTTAAAAGCATTCGTTGAGTGGTGTTAAAAAGACCATTCAATATTGCCACGTTTTTGTTCTTCACTTTGTGAATGAATTGAATTATATTTGACTGGTCAATGGTTACGTCAATTCGTCACGGAATCATAATTTCGTTTTATTTGCCTAGGACACGCGAAATGTTTGCGAATAAGTATTCACCATAAAAATTCTTTCAAAACGAATTTTTATTTATTCAAATTTTTCGGCAAAAATTCATTTTAATTTTCCTGAAAGGAGCTCAAACTCTTAAGCGTAGTTATTTAGTTCATAAAAATTTTATAGCACTTTAAGTAAAGTGGTTTTGGCCGCCGAAGCCGGTTTCGGCTAAAGTTGCATTTTTTTTCTCAATGCATTAAAATTAATTTGCGCCGAATGAATTTCGGCTCTCTATCTTCTACAGTCCGTGCATATCCTTGAAAAAGTGTATTTTTTAAAGCAATTTCAAAGAAATCATATTTCAGATATAAATAAGGATAGAATGATGATTCAAAATTTCTCAAAAAAAAAAAATAGTACTATATAATTATTTTTCGGCCCATTTGGACAAAAGAAATCCATGCTTATGTACCAACTCCTGTTCCTTTTCCATGACAGTTTTTTTTATTGTTCAAGAAATCATACTATGTTACAAAAATATGCGAAAATAGAGTTGTAAGTCAGCAATAAATATTTTAAGTTTCATTACAATCAGCGACGTGTAACGTCCTTAAAAACTAAAAAAAAAATGTTGCATACTTCTCGAGTATACTTGTGATTGATATGCATTAATATCGTCTACATACAAAAGCACTATGCCTAAAAAATGTTTTAAAAAGCCTTGAAATTTTACTTTTTCCTGGAGAGAATGATACTGTCAAATTTATCATGCCATCATATCAGTATGCTGCCGTTTCTGAGCTAAACCAGATTAACTCAAAATATGGCCTAAGTAACAGGGACCGCAACAGTTATAAGTAGAGCGTGTATTTTACAGCATTTATAAATTTGAAGCATACTTTGTGGGGAGGATATTTTTTTTCTTATCACCATTTTGGAAATAAGTAGCGAATTTGAACTTCAAGGGGATTTCCTAGCTTTGAAAAAGTCTTAAATAGGCAAAAAATCGATTTGAATCTTAACTTTATGTAAATTTAACAAATTTTTTGCCCCATAAAGTACGCTTCAATTTTATAAATGCTTAAAAATACACGCTCTAGTTATAAGATTTATAATAAAAATTACAATTTAATATTTATTTCAAAACTTTTTGAAGGAAATTAAAAATTAAATATTATTTCATAAATTTTTTCAACATATTACTAAATAAGACTTATTTTCTAATACTTATAAATAAATTGAAAAATATCTCTTAAATCGTATTATTTATTTTTAAATCATAGATTAAATCTTACATTTTGATTTTTATTTCAAAGTCGGAAAATAACCCACCCAACATTTGGAAGAATGTTGTATAAGAAGATTCATTTACGTGTCTTTTTTGAGCCCCCTTCATGATTAGAAAATGATTGATCACATGCATGATTAAAAGAAGACTCGAAAACGACTCTCCAATATGTTTCAAAAGCGAGTCGTATTCAAATTGCAATAACAAAATATAGAGCAATCGCCAATTGATCACGCAGGGGATTGAAATATGATCATTCAAATTGTTTCTATCTTATATTTCACTCAATATTTGACTCAAAATTGAATTGAATGGAATTCGAATTTAAAGTTATAAACGAAAAATTTCCATGACTTTCGATTTGGAAAGCTTGGTGTCGACGGGTGAGCACAGGACTAGAAAACGAGAGTTCCTAGGTTCAAATCCCACATAAGGCAAAGGAAAAAAAAAAATATTGAATTTATAATAATAATACATATAACATGACATATACACGGAAAAGCCAAAAAATGTGTATTAATTAAAAAAATTTAAAATTTTTTTTATTTTTGGTAAGCAATTGATTATAAATATGAATCATAGAAGACTCCAAAATGATAGCAAATATGAGTCGTAGAAGACTCAAAAATAGTAACAAACATGACTCGAAAATGACTCGCAAATGATATCAAATAAGACTCCCTATGAAGAGTCGCGGCTAGGGTTCCAATTTCTCCCGACAAAAGTATAATTTTTAATCAGAAAACGAGCGCATATTTGATCTTTTTAATCAGAAAGACGACTCGAAAAAGACTCGCTTTTGATCAAAAATTTCGAAAAATGCTAGCTGGGTAAGTCTTATTTTACGAAACTTATTTTGAAATCGAAAAATAATAATTATTTGTGATAATTATTTTAAAAATCAAAAATTAAAATTGATTTTACATATTTTTCGAACGAAACGGCATATGGGGAAAATTTTTAATGTATGCGTACTATGAGCTTTTATACCCAGTGGCGTTTCCAGGCCTAAATCATTGCAAGGCTGTTGGGCTGACAGGTAATAGGTCAGACATTACCCTTACAATTTCCTTTTGCCTATGCGATTTCCTACTTACGTATTACATGAATATTAGCTGGATATTCAGGCTGGAATTTCCCATGTAATTTTCAGAAATAATTATTATTTTTCGATTTCAAAATAAGTATCGTAAAATAAGACTTATTTTCTGACTTTGAAATAAAAATCGATATAAAAGACTTACTGCCTGTTTCCTAGAAATGCTAAAATGGATTTTAGCTAAAAAGCATTTTAATTTCATATATTTTTGACAGTAAAGTCACCGTAAAAAAGGTTTAAAGAACGTTTTATTTCTATGAATAAGGCCATAATTCTATGATTTAAAAATAAATATTACGATTTAAGAGATATTTTTTTATTTATATTTAAGTATTAGAAAATAAGTCTTATGTTGTAATATGTTAAAAAAAATCAGGAATTAATAATTAAATCTCAATTTTTAAATAAAAATTGCAAATTAAGGTTTTTCCTTTTTTTTTTAGGTATTTCATAAAAAACGAATAACTTTGGAGTATCACAAGTTTCCGTAGAACAAATTATACCCAATGATTTTTTTGGTAAAAAATCAATATCATAATTATTATTTTCGATCCCTGCTTAGTACTAAATTTTCGGAAGCAATTTTTCATAAAAAATTGTTTTCAATGTAGCAACCCTAATTTTTGTTCCATTTTTCATTGGGCTATTCTGGATATGAATTGGATTGTGAACTGCTGATGCAATACTTTAACTCTACGTGTGTGTGTATGGCACAAAAAGGTCTTACAAATGTGATTTCTGATGAACAAATATTCCATATTCTAGCAGGGTATTCAGAAAAATGAAAAATGTCAGTAAGTCAAAATAATATTGAAAAAGTTTTAATATAAAAAATGTATCAAAAATGTTTTTCAAAGAACTGGCGGCCTCGCTGAGAAAAGTCCGAAAGTCGATGAAATTTTAACAATGGAAAAAAATTCAAACAGTCTAGAGTGTGAATTTGCCGCTCTTGATTCCTAGAAAGGCTGCAACTTCAGTGAATAATTTTAGTTTTTTTTTTGATAAATTCGAAATTTTTAGAAGGATAAAGGACTTGAAATAAGAATAACAAAGAACCAAACCAAAAAGAAGCATCAACACGTGTGCGAAAAAGCTATCGATTTTGTATAATTGCTACGTGGGACATCAAAAAAGTTTAAAGACTAACATTAATATCGCATATAATTGG
Source organism: Chlorops oryzae (assembly GCA_020466095.1). NCBI lineage: Eukaryota > Metazoa > Arthropoda > Insecta > Diptera > Chloropidae > Chlorops > Chlorops oryzae. Next base: position 1,208,587 of record CM035807.1, on the reverse strand, counting down.
GTTCGATGTATTTTGATATTTAACAAAACAGGAGTCTCATGGCTTTTTCGTCATTTTCATGTCATGTCATTTCAATGAGCAAAACGGTCCGAAATTAGTTCATTGGTCTCGCGTGTGCTTTTATTATATTTAACGCAATTGAAGGACATCTTCAAAGGGAATCGGTATAATCAATAAAAAAATTTAAATTAAAGAACTCTTGTGGGGAAAACAGACCTGCGTATGAGGAACAAAGCATTAACATTACTCATACGACACTATGTACTCATGGTTTACCAATTGGACTTGCTATCATAAAAATTTATATGAGTGTGTAACTGTGTAAGCTAGTAACAGAAAATCAAGCGTGAGAAAATCAAGCACAGCCACAAAAATCTCAATGTAGTGCGGAATAAACAGGCTTCTGATGACATCGGGAGTATTACTCACGACTAATTGTAATAAAATTGGAATTGATTCTATCCTTAAATGAGCAGAATATTTCAAAAAAAACATTCTTTATTTACGCAAATAAAATAGAAAATATTTTTTTGAAAGATTATGGCAAAGCTCAAGGGACGCGAGAGTCAAAAAAACGCTGATCTACTTATGTATACATCAGTTAAGCCGACGTCTGATTTTCTACTATCAAAGGAATAAAAGAGTGTTGACCGTCTCAGAGATTATTTTACAGACGACTTCTACTAAAAAACAAGGTGTGACTTTTTCGAAGAAAAAATAATTAATTTATTAAAATTAAAATTTTATGTGCTTACATTATCCGATAGAGGACCAACAAAATGCTAAAAATCTTTTACAAAGACCACAGGACTGTTTATGCGAACATGGCTTGCAAAATTTAATCCCTCTAATTAATATCTTACTTGAATGGAATTAAGCTTAATATTTCTGGAAATTAGGAAGTAATTCCATTTCGTTCAAAAAGTCGAATGTCCATTCTGTAACCTTCTTCAAAGGTAACCAGATGTCTGCGACCTTGCACTATGGCGACCTTGAAGTGTTTTGTCTGTTCAGCTTACGCATCGAAGTACTCCAATTGAATCGCCAAAAGGTCGTTAGACTAACAAAAAGCCAAAGACGCAAGGTTATAATGAAATTGGAATGAAAGAATATCAAAATATTTTCCAATTAATATCGAAATTGCGGTGAATAATATCATTCGAATGTTATTGAAAAGGGAAGGGGTTTTTGCCTTTCGAGCTATTAATACCAGAATTATTGGAAAGGTTTTTCTTATATTTATGCTACTTTGAATTTATATAATGTGAAATTCTGCTACGACACTGGTTCTGGCTGCTATATTGAGGGGCTTTGAATGGTAGCCAATCCAAGCTAAGAAGGATTGCAATGTCAGACAAGTGTAATAACACAACATCAGACTGACTATTACTGCATATTTGAATTGGTCTTTTTTGAAAAATCGGTTCCTAAAAAATTTTACGTAGATTTTCAATGAACCTTAGAAAACCAATTATGTTGACTTACATGAAATTATTTTATAAGCTGCCGGGATAAGAGAAACCAAGTCGACTTGTCAAGCTGTTGAAAGTTATATCAAAAGTTTTATAATAATCTCAAAGTAAATTAAACATTTTATAGGTACTCCTGAGGATCAATTCAGGATATGAAAAAAAAACACCACAAAATTGGTATCTTCTTAAGAACCTGATACGTTTTTATCTAATATAAAATTTATTGAAGAACTTTGTGTTGAAAAGGTTTTTTGGCGGTACACAGAGAAAACAGTACATAATAAATACCTAATAAAATAGAACAAAATTAATAAGATATCTCTATGGTTTTTTTTTTCAAGAAGAAAGTCTCATTATTATAATAAGGAAAACATTTTTGAATAAGTCAAGAAGAAAACTTGTTGCTTTTATTATGAATTCTTATTGATTTTTTCAAAAAGGTTTTCCTTATTATATATATTACTATAGCACAATAGATCACCTCTGGTCGCAGTGCACAATTGTCCCTCTCCTAATAATAATTAAAAAAATTAAGAAGATTGTTTACCCATAATCTTACAGGAACCTAATGAAATCAATAAGAATACCTTTTTAAAAAAATCAAGAAGATATCCCATTGAAATCAATAAGAAAACCATTTTTAATACAATTCACTATAAAACCTAATGGAATCAAGAAGTGTTTCTCTATGGATTGTTTTTTGGTGCCAAAAATAACGGAAATTGAGTGCAAAAAATTGTGAATAACTTGATAAAATGACTTGATGACTTCTTGATAAAATTAAAAAGATTTATCACATTGAAATAATAAGAAATATCTTTGGAAAAATCTTCTCTTCTTTCTGCTGGGGTACCCCTTAGCCTGAAATCGTTTCATAGAGAAAATCTTCTTGAATCTATTAGGCAGTTTTGGCTCTGTGTACCTAGTTTATCCGCCTAGATTTGATCACTTTGATGAAAAACTTTTCCATCGTTTTGAGCAATATACAAAATTGGTGCTGTGGTCTTGATGAGAATTGACAGCTGTGGTATGAGATGCAAAATTGATCTATTTTTTAAGATATTCATCACATGAAATTCAATGAGTATTTTTGAATTTTTTCCGCCTTTAGAGAAGAGAAATAATTTTTAAATTGTCCTCTGATTTAACTAGTCTCATAGTTTTGGTTTTATAAGACGTTTTGAATAAAGAAATGGGTATTAAAAAATAATATCAGGATTATCTAATTTCCTTGGACCTTTATATTCGTGTTGAATATATGTTCATGATATCAAATCCATTGACTGTTAGCAGCATTTTTCGAAGGAAATTCATTATTATTAAAATTTTTGTAATATTTTAAAAATATGAGGATAACTCGCTTCACACAATTCATTACAATCAAAAATTCAATTCAAGAAAATATTAATAACATAGGCAACAGAATCTTATTGGCAACGATTTTTGGGAATTTTAAACCTTTTAGAAACATTTTCCAGATCCATTAATTTGTCCACTTTGGCGGCATTTTGTTCATTGTTCCTAACGAAATTTTCGTCAGTTTCAGGGCATTCTTTGCCGCGCCCTGGCCATTACAACCGAATGAATATTAATTAAATAGACGATAGAAAGAATTTCGAAAGGAAAACATTTCTGCATTTTTAGAACGCAATGTAAAGTTGTCTTTTAAATTACTCATAATGGAAACATTATTACCTACATACATATAGTACTCTCTGCTAACAAATAAAGTTCATGTCAACCACCTTTCTGTTCATTTTTCTAAACTATAGGGGTATTCACAAAGGCGTCGGAAAATAAGAAAGTCGGAAAATCGAAAAATTTTAACTGCTTAAAAAGTTGTGCAAGATGCAAAAAAAGTTTTAAAAAATGTTAAGAAGTCGCATTTTTCCGATTTACCGACTTTCCAACGTTTTTATCACGCCTTTGTGAATACCCTTTATGTAAAGAATTATTCTTCGACATTGAAAGCTTGAAGCTTACCTTTTCAAATTATTTAGTTCACAGTCAAAAACTTTTATCACTAAACGAAAGTGTCCTTGACAAGTTATTGACATTTTCCATGAAAACTTTTGATCGACCCTCAAGAGTTTGTCATACTTTTTGCATTTTGTACCAATATAGAAAATTGGAATCCTCTATCCCTTGCTTTATTGACATTGAACATCAAGAGGATAGCAATCTAAAAGTACTTTACTTTATGGGGTATTTTTTTAAACGAATGAAATGTTAACTCGTTGACTTTTGAATTGGTACAAAGTTTTTCCGATCAACAGTTATAAAAGGCATTTAAACTTTTCATTGAAAATTTAAATTTTAAACATTTCAAATAGTGGGTAAGAAAATTTAAATATGCTAATGCTCTTTTCATCAGTGAAATGTCCTAACTGAACGTTCCTATATCAGTTACCATGGCAGCATTTTACAGCGGGCATGAATACTTATTCTTAGAAAAAAGGTTCTATTATTGAATTTTTTAAAGAAATGAATATGAAAAATTGTAAAAATGAAAATAAATAAAATAATTGACTCCGCATATCACAATGCAAATGCCAAGGAAACCATATAAATGCAAAACAAAAACCATAAAAACGTTTTCCTTGAATATACGTACATAACATACATACATACATACACCTATATGCTTTAAATTTAAGAAGCTTGTAGAAAACAGATAGTCTTCGTCAAAAGACATCAGTTTAAATTAAGTTATCAATTTTCATTCACGAAAAGCATCAAAGCAATGAGCTTTGATAAAAGACTTCTATCCTGTACTCAAACCTTTTAAAAAATAATTAAGTTTGGAAATATGTATGTCGGTTCATTAAAATGAACAACCCAAAAAAATGACAAAAAACCCATCGTAACCTTTTAAAAGAATAAAATGATTGCATAAAAATTTTGATCAAAAAATGAAGGAATAAATATAGGGCTGTATTAACGTCAGTGGCGGATTTACCGAATAGGTAACATAGGCAGCTGCCTAGTGTGGACAATTTTAAGGGGAAGCAAATTCTGACCGTCAATGTATCATTAACAGAAAAGGCGAAAATTAGGCTGCTCTCTGAGGTTTTAATCCGCCCCTGATTAGCGTACTGATGAAAAGAGACTATGGCCCGATATTACAATGTATACTTAAGTTAAGGAAGCATGAAGACTTAAGAACACCTTAAGTGTCAAGCGGTTTAACAGTCAATTTTTATCCAAAACTCACGAAAATTGTTTGCGGCAGGCAACATTTGAAAAAAACCTATATTTTTTGTTTACACTTTTTTTTAAATTCGTAAAATTAGTGAAATTACTTCATTAAAGAAAATTTGAAAACTTATTTAAGCAGCACTTAAAATTTTTACTGTTAAAATGCTTTACAGACTTAAGCTTTACTTAAGTGCTAAGGGGACCTTAAGTATACACTGTAATATAGGGCCTATGAATATCAAATTAAGGTGAGCAAGAAAACTAAAAGATTAAATCAAAATTCTTGCACTGCGAAGGTCTGTTCCTGTTTCAAGAAGAATTTTTTTCCTTCGGATTTCATCAGCTGCAATCGAATCGAAGCAATACCGATTAAAATTCCAATTAAAGGTAAATAAATTTATAGTCAGCAAGCATCGGAATACAAATCCCCACACACGATTATGTACTTACGTCTATGCTTTATTATTTCATAGCATTTTCAAGTCGCTCTGATGCCATCCATGACCAAAATGAACAAAAAAACCTAGAATTAAAAATTGGTTTTTTGCTTCACTTTTTCCATAAATGTGATGGAAGTTGAAAATAAGGACTTATAAATAGCAAGGTGTCAAAAAACCTGTTTTGAAAAAAATTTAATTTTTTTTATGATTCCATTAGATCACATATTTAGAATAAACTTTTGTTTTGGAAGTTTTTTTTTTTAAGCGATAAAACTCGGAAAATGTGCGTTTCGAATTTCCTCCCATGACACAGTGGGATCGCATACCACATTTGAGTGTAAAAACTATACGGAGTGTTCGCAGAGTGATGAAACTTGGCACATTCTGAAGTTCTCATAAAAATTTGATCTCGTTAGAGGACACATTTTGTATAAACTTTTGTTTTGAAATGAATTTTTCATATGGAAAAATTTTACCCTAAAAGTATACTCTAAATTTTTTTATTATTACATTGCAAGATTGTTATGAACTTCATTGAAAATTGTTAACATATTTTACTTCAGTACAGCCAAATTTGCTTAGAAGTTTTTGTGGGCCAAGTGGTTTTTGAAAGTTAAAATTATGAAAAAATTAACAGTATAAATGATTTGCAAAACAAAGTGTTTTTAAGGGATGCCATCGTGCTCTGAAAACGCCAAAAAACAAGAATTTTTGTATGGGGAATTTCGTTTTTCTTTGATAGTTTCCATGATATTGGTCCTTTTTGCTTGAGCCAAGGGGATTTTGAAGCGTAATTTGAAGGTCTTTCTGAAATGGGTACTAACTATAAAATCGAGTTTGTTTTAGGGTGTGGCAAACGATTTCCGGATGCAGTTTTCTTATAGAAAGATTTAAGCAAGCTAGACGAAATTTGGTATGCATTTTGGATGAGATATATTTAGGTAAGAAATAGTTCGAAAATGGATGCATTTTAAGTCGTGCCTCCAGGACTAGGGTCTCATAAAAAAATCTTAATTCCTTTGAATACAAGTAGCTGCTGGCAAAAACTTCTTCGGCATTTGAATTTTGCGCAACTTGACTGAATTGACCTGAATTTCTGCTTTAGATTGCCAACGTTTAAATTTCCAAGGCTGCCTTGGCTTCTTTTTGGTAGACAAAAAATGACTTCGAAAGCTTTTAAAACTTCAAACTGTTCAAAAAAAAGCAAGGCACTTAATTAAAATTATTGATTGACTTGATACAGTTTTGCAAAATTGTTTGCACTTCAAACATTAAAACGCCAACTTAAGCGACAAAGTCAATAGTCTGCATAATTAATTTATTTCTTATTGGATTATTAATGGGAAAGGCTGAAGGAAATCCACAGAGAGCATTTTCTATCATTCTGTTCCAAGGCAACTGCCCCACCAAATGGAGTCAATTAAAACGCAATTTATTTTTCTGAAGCGTTTGCCTTTTTATTTCGCTTTAAGTGTCTGTGGTTTTTATGCATTGCTGTACGATTTGATCCAAATTCTCTCATCGAATTTTAAAATAATGAAAAGAAAATTCATTCCATCTGATGGCTTACATGCCTTTAAGGGCTTTAGGGTTTAAATATTTAAGAATTTTTCAAGAAAAAATGAATAAATTTCACCTGAATTCTTAAACTCATCATCCTTATAATTGAATCGAGATTCAAGAATAAGTCACATATTTTCCCAACATGCTTTTCATTGCTGAAAATGGTTCCCTAAAGGAAGATGCGTATTCCCAGTGAAAATCACGTAAGCCGGCACATTCCTTCCTCTTTAAAAAAAACACTACGTGATAAACAAAAACAGCATAAGTCGGTGACTTAAGAGGTTTTTGCAAGCCCTGCTAGATCGCACGAGTAGCTTATGAGCAGGGCTCGGATTTTGTTGACTTTTATAAATTTAAAGCATACCTTAAGGAGTAAAATTTTTATTTAACTCACACAATGTTACAATTCAAGTCGATTTTTAACTTCAATATAAATTTTTTTGAAGTAAGACAAGCGGTTTGAATTTCAACTTCGCTTAACTTATTCGTAAAATGTTATTTCGAAAAAATTTTGCTCCTTTAAGTGTGCTTCAAATTTATAAATTTCAACGAAATCCGAGCCCTGCTTATGAAAGAGTTAACCCGGTTCAAATTTGCTTTTTTTCTGAATTGTCTTACAATATTCCGGGCTTAAAACTTGACAAAAATTGCCATTAATGTCATGTTTGTAGATTTTTGAGGCAAATTTTTATAGCAACCATATTCGTCAACTGAATGTTATGGATAACAAGCTCCAAACGACCAGAAGAAGCCTTTCGCAACTTCGACATACATGAATTTCCTGTATGGGTAACTATTATAGCCCAGGAATACATTGAATAATTGGTTAAACATTCATTCTTATTGATAAAAAAAAAAATTGCAACTTTTGCTTCACTGCCATCAGCCAAAGCTTATGATTTAAATGTGCCCATCAATAAATAATAAATAGATGAGGATAGCATTTTGGAAGAGTGTTAGCCATTTCATAACAGCACTCAGCAGCTGGTCAACTGCAAATGTTGAGAATAATCCAGATGAAAATGATGGAGAATAAGGACATATGTCTCTTGAACATATTAAATTATTACAGATTAATACATGTCAAATAAATGAATGTCTTTTTTTCAGTCATGCGATTATTTTTTATGTCTACAAAATTCACGACGGTCTTCAGCCAAGAGCAAACGAGAGGATTTCATCTCTTCATTTGTGCGTTCATCCTCAGCTACCACAAACATTTCTCAACAATCACCATAAATAAATTCAAGCCTTATGCCCGAATTCACCAAGCTATTTAAACAAAATTTAAATGAACGAACTGTCAAATTTCATATAAAAAAAAATTCAATTTTTATTTAAATTTTATTTAAATAGCTTGGTGAATTCAGGGGTTAGTGTTTTTTTTTTTATATTTTTAAATTTCTGGGGAGTTTAGATTTTATTCTGCTTTTCCTCCATGCGTAATTCAAAATTAATCCCAATGCGAGAAAATGAATATTTTTTCATCATTTTAATTGGTTTTATTTTTCCGATTCTCTTCCTTAAAATAATGATTACTAAAAAAATATTTTATTCCGTTTGCCGGACATTTTTTTGCTCTTTTCCGCAGGCGTAAAAGCCGACGTGATTTTTGAAAATTTCTTAATAATACCACCAATTAGATTTTTAATTTCTAAGGTCAATAAAATGAAATGCAATACAATTTTAAGGATCCTTGTTTCGCCAAACGTGTGCTGTGCCACGAGTCCTTATCAACAAAGCTTCATTTGCGTACGGCAAAAAAAGCAAAATTCATTTTATTCGGCAATGTTGGACGTGGAAAATATGTAACTAGTGACAGTAAAAGACTTCCTTCAATTTTATGAATGTATTTAATGAATTTTTCCGTTAACACTGCATACTACGATTTTAAATAATTCAACTCCGTTTTCTCTGGTACTACCATATAAGCCTAAAATAGTGTAATTTTGGCTTTTAAAGTGATTTAATTCAAAAGAAATACGATCGAGCCTCTTTTTTTTACTCTTTTCGAAAACTTTGAGTTTTTCTCTTCAATTTGATACCAGGGTTGCTAAAAAAAAGATTCACAATCAACGCAAAACTAAGGTTTGAAAATAATTCTTTTGTATTTTTGACTCCCAGAAAAGTTATTTTAATCAGATTTATTGAGCACACTTTTAGGCAGCATGAGAAAAAGAAAAATCGAAGAAATTTAAAAATTTCTGAATAGTGTTTTAGTTTTACATAACCGCCTAAAAGTATGCTCACCAATTTAGTCGAATTCTTTCCGCGCCTTTAGCTCCTTACGAGTGCAAGATGGACCCCCCTCCCTTTACAATTTTTTGCTTGTATGGGTTCCCCCAATCAACTCAATTTTTTTGATCCATTGAGTATGGAACACCCTGTATATATATTTTTCGAACTCCTGTGTGTTCGTGAGAATGCAGGAATTCGATAAAACGTGCTTCCATATGTTTTCATGTGTTGAACGTTTGCAGGAATTCACGTTACGCAGCTCCTGCACAATTGGAATTCAGGCTTCACTTTGTTAATTTACTTAAATTTGTTCATTTTGTGTTGGAATCAGGGATCTGACTTTTATAAGTATTTTCGAAAAAAGTCTTAACATAATAACTATTTGGTGACTAAAATAGTTAAAATTATTATAAAATTAAAAATTAAAATATTTCATAATTATTATCAAAAATTTTTATATTTTTAAATTTCCATATAATTGTTATGATTGAGAAAAAATTTTATTAATTGAAAACTAAGTTTTATTTTTGAGAAATATTTTTTACGTCGTCAGCAAATAAGATAAGGTAATTATTATGCCCTATTATTACCGCCAATCGACTTCCATTCTATTACCCACTTATGACGAATCGACGTCGTACAGACGTAATTATGCCCTATTTAGGATAGGTCAACGAAATATTCTGGCCTAAAATAGTAAAGAAATTACAAATTTTCGACCAATTTTGCTAGTTGGGATATTCATGCATTGTCATCCAAAGCAAACATATGTGCAAAGTTTCAGATCAATCGGAAATCGGGAACTGAGTCAAATTTAAGTTGTAAGATTCCTTTACAAAGTTTGTTCGTTTATTACAAGTGAAGCGAATAAAAATTGAACAATAAAAATTTTCAAAGACGTAAAAACTTCTCATGAAAAAAAAAGTTATTAAGAAACGTAAAAACCAAAAAATGGAAAGAAAAAGTTATGAAAAGACTTATTGAATTTTTTGCATTTGTAAAAGTTATACAAATATTTCAAAAAATTTTCTTTGAAATAAAGGCAACATTTTTAAAATCTGAAATTTCAATAATTATTATTTCGGGTCTCTGGTTTGATTTGATTGGAATTTTGTACGCCTTATTTTAAGACGAAAAACTCATATTTGAAAGCATATTTCCGATTGCCCTACGCAAAATGCTGAAAAGTTTTCTTCACCACGGGGAGTCGGAATCATTTCTACACATTTTTTCTTCCTATAATTATATTTAGTGTTATTGCTGGCGCAATTATTTCCAATTGAGAAAAGCTGTCAGCTTAAATATCTGCCATTGTTTTGTATTTGAAGAAATTACAAAAATAAAATGCAATAAACTTCAAAGGCCGAAAGATGTGCATTTTATATTTTCAATAAATGTCAGTGGCAGAAAAGATTGCGAAAATTATTCTCTATCTTTAGACCGGATGTGGAAGCTGCATTCCAGCTGAAAGCCATTTTAGAATTTATTGACATCGTATTGAAATGCATATAAAGTGAAGACTGACGACAGGCTGAATCAGAGGAATTCTTTTGATTCATTCAGATGAATAAATTCTTTTTTAATAAATTCTTTTGCAATGAGAAACTTCATATAATGCCTGTACCAATTTTGCCTCTAACAATGGGGAATTTTAAAAATCTCTGTTCAAATATTATTTTGAAGAAAATTACTGAGAAAATATACATTCAATCGGAGTAAATCAAGTTAAAAAGTATGCTGCATTTATGCTGCAAGAGCCTTGAAGCTAAGAAACTTTACATCAAACAGATTTCATATATTTTCTAATGGAAGTCTAGAGGCTAAGCTGAAATCGCATTATGAAGTCAATGGACACAAATTGCAGGTTCACAGACAAACGTTTCGCAAATTTTTCTCTCAAAATCGAAAAAATTCTTTATTTAAAAATTACTTCGAGACGAAATCGCTCAATCATAATTTCTATCAAAATATTAATCCAAACCGTGCTAAATATTTGGAAAAACTATAATTTCATTCTGACTTGCAACATTTTCTTCACTCTAAAAATATTGAGAGCAAAAAATGGAAAATTGAGAGCTGCAATAAAGAAAATTAATCGTCATCTTGACAGGTTACTGACATCGAGACGCTTGTCTCCCTTCACATCAAGGATTTATTGGAATTTTTTCGTCATCACAGATTTCTGAGGATTGCTGTATATATTATTTTAAGTCGATGAATTTCAGAATATATCAAAGGGATGGAATTGCGAAGTCGTTGCGTTTCGTTTCGTTTCGTTTCGAAATAAAAGAGGCGAGCCACAGGAATCAACATTAGAGGACAATTTTGCACATAACTTCGGCCAACATCGCAACATATGTCCCTTTGAAAACTAAACTTTTTAGCTGAGTTTTAATATTTCATGACATATGGAAGCATATGCTTCATTTCAATTTATTTCTCATATTTTATTGATTCAAAAACCTCTCTCAACTTTGGTCAAGCTTCTTGACTAGTAAAAATAATCAAGCTCTATGCACAATTTGTTCTTGATATATTGCAATATTCTCAGAAACTGCATGATGAAATACGATTATCGTATACGAATATATTGAAAATAGATAACGAACTCATGCATGTTTCTCCATGTTGAAACTTATTGAAGTCATAAAGAGCTCGTTTTATGACTAAAAAAATTCAGAAAAAGAGAGAAAAACCTCCTTGGTATCGGAAAATATCCTGTAGAGTTATTGAAATTTACAGCTGAAAGACCATCTGATTTCGCATTTAGGGCAGCTATGAAAATAAATTTCGGTTTATTGGCATTCATGCGGGGAATTAGTTTTTGTCTTAAATATTCACATAACTGGGAGAATTCTTTCAATGATTATTGGAATGAGTAAAAAAACTTCTCGAAATATCATTAAAGCAACGTAATTGAAACGAGCTCTTTAAACTAAAAATTCTATGAAGAAAGGTAATACCGGAAAGTGGATGACCATTAGACTTAAGATTTTCTCATGTGCATCAAGTTAGCTTGCACTTTTTAGAAAATCCCGAAAAAAATTATTGTTTGTGCTATTATGTGCCGTTTCGAAAAAAAAAAAATTCCTCAAGGGATGCTATTTTTATGAGGAGGTCCTTTTTTTCGTGTCAAGTTAGCTTGCACTTTTTCGAATTTTACCGAAAAAAATTTTTGTGCTGTAATGTGCCCAGTTTGTGCTATCATGTGCCGTTGCGAAAAAAAAATTCCTCAATGGAAGCCATTTTTATGAGGAGGTCCTACTTTACACGAAAAAAGGACCTCTTCATAAAAATGGCTTCCATTGAGGAATTTTTTTTTTCGCAACGGCACCTGATAGCACAAACTGGGAACATTACAGCACAATTACAATTACAATATTTTCTCCTATTTTTTCCAATCTAAAGGAAATGAAGAATTAAAGCGCAGTAAAATGAATCGAAAATTTTTTTAATTTACAATTTTTAGCTTTTTTGGAATTGCAACACAATTATTTTCTTATTCGATTGTGATTTGTTCAATCCAATTTGTTCTCAAATATTTCTTCAATTAACTCTGTGGTTTTCTTGCCATTAAAATGATTTTTCGCACTTTCACTGAACAATTTTAATTAAAATTGAAAGAAAAAGAAAAGAGGAAATCATTGGGTGATACGAATTTCGATACCAATAATTTGCTGTTTGCTTTGGCAGGACCTTCGCAAAACGAATTGTGAACTCGTGTTACAAATGAAAACATGATCCGAACATATTCTAATCAAGAAAAATTCGTGTTGGGGAAAAAAGTATCTAGGCTATAGGGAAACCAAATTTTTTAATGAATTTTTCTTGAAGATAGATAATCGATATTGGATTAAATTATTGCAAATAAGATAGATTGATTTCACGAGGCGTAAATCAATGGCAAAAACGGAAATTTGAGTCCAGTGAACCCAAGCTGAACAAATAAATCCAGAACTAATAAATTTTTACAAGTCCTTTACGTAATCTAGTTGCGACGCATAATTCTGATGGATGGCCATTTCAGATAAAATTTATGCCATTTTAATTGCTTTTTCTAGATTACGAAATATTTGGAATGTCTTAAATTGCTCGTTATAAGCACTTAGGCTTTCCAGCTTTTGATGTAACAGTTACATAATTGATGAAGCATAACTGAGAAAGACCAAAGCTCGGAATTGTTTTCTTGTTCGGCGTCCGTATCCAACGTTCGTTTCGCACCATTCCCCCTTCTGCCATTGTAAAATGTTTACTGTTTAATAATTGAAACGCAAACAGAATTTGTATCCGTTTCCGCAGCAGTGATAATCAACACCAACGCAAATGTTTGAAGCGTTTTAAACATCACAGGACACAAAATGAATAAGGACGCAAAATGAATAAGTGATAATTTTTCCGAAAACACAAACACCAACATAATAAAAAAAGATTTTATTTTTCTTAAAAATATAACAAGAAGCAGTTTGAACCATTTCGACAACAAACATCTTTCTGGAACAACAAGAAATAGGTACATATCAGCGTATGTGGAATGAATGAAACGTGTTTTTGGCATATTCCACATACGTCTGCAGTAGCGCACAGTTCGTGGATAATACACACAGTTAGTTTTTTGGTTGATGTTTTATGGTTTAGCTCAACGCATTAGAATTTCTTTTGCTGATAACTCTGATCCATCAAAAATAAACTGTTGCAGCAAATGCATTAGTGAGACAACCTAAACGAGAGTTCGTCTTCGAATACGACAAAATTGACAAGTAAGTTGTTGCGATATTTGAAACAGTTAAACCACCTGGCAAGTCCATTGGGTCTGTGGAAGATTTGTTGTACAAGGATTTTTGTTTTCACAGTGTCAGAACTTAAAATGGATTCATTTACTCGAAAGCTTGAAGGGTAATTTTGGGTTTTTTCTTCTGATTTTGGGAGCAAATTGTTCAGCTTTTTAGTGGCAAAACTGTGTTAAGAAGCGCTCCGATACAGTTTGTATTTGGGAGCTATATATCTGAAATGTTAAGGGGGTCTTCTCATTGAGCAACTTTTTTTTCGACTTTTTTTTTGCATTTATTTATAGCTTGGGTAGTTGTGAATATGCCCCTAAAAGGATTTTTTGAAATTCGAAATAGTTTAGAGGATATAGCCTTCTTTGTCGAGCAAGATCTGCGCTAAAACGAGTAATTTTTGCGTTGCTTCAAACTTTAAACGCGTTTATCTCGAAACCACGTTTTTCGAACTGGAGGCCATGATATCTCCAGTTCAACTGAACCGATTTTCATGAAACAAAGTGGCATCGACGCAGAATTGTCACCATTCTCGGATGAACCTCGACCATAATTTAAAAAAATTTTTTACTATTTTTTTTTTACACTAAACTACAAAAAAAAGCCCGAAGTTAAAATTTTTTTTTGAATGGCCGCCATTTTGTGGAAAAAAATCACAAAATTAAGCTTGAGGTTCACCCGAGAATTACATCTATACTGATTATAACCCCGTTTTTTTCCATTTCGGACGCTCCGGAGACCCGGAATCGTGGCCGCCGTGACGGCACCTTTTTTTTTTCACCACCAACTTTGAAGTCTCATTACTTTTTGAACAGCCCACGTATCGAGGCAAAATAAATTTTTTTATTTACTTTGAACCTTTTGTAATACAATAAATACAAAAAAGTTTTCAATTATTCTTTGCGTTTTCAAATAAGAATTTTTTTAAAAAGGGTCCAAAAAACGGGTTTTCAATGAGAAGACCCCCTTAAATAGAAATTTTTGATATTTGCTGTTACCGGATGGAGTTTTTCGGATCAACTACTGCTGAAACTACTTTTTTCGAGTCAGAAAATTAAAATTTTTTGCGGGTTACGAGACATAGCCATGAGTGAGTGCACAACTTAATTTTGGGCCTTACTTTTTATGACTGATTTAAAAAAAACCTGGACTCAATCTGACAAACAAATGTAAGGGGTTTCTATACTTTCCAAGTACTTTCAGAAAAAGCTGCCAAATTTTCGTTTACATTTTACGTGTTGCACAATGTAATATAATAATATATAATGCTTACTGACGTCTGTTTATAACGACCGAAAATTAACCTTTATGAAATACCGAAGCGTGCAGGAATATTTTCATGCTTCATGGGCAAAAATTTTAAGTGATTTTGAAATTTCCTCCACTCAAGTTTGCACATAGATTTTTTTTTTTTACTGTTTTTCGAAAAAAGCCGGTTGTAAAATTACTCAAAGTATTTTTAATAATGCAGAAGAATTCCGCTGCATTTATACATTGTAAAAAAAAATTACCAATTTTTTTTTTACATTTTTTCATCAATTTTTGGTTATTGCAAAAACTTTTTATTTTCCATATTTAGCCTTTCGGTATGTTCGTTGAACCTTCTTTGACTTTAAATAAAGATTTGACAAATTTGCTTAAAGATTTGTGTTAAATTTTTTAAGTTTCGTTAAGTTTCGTCAATTTTCCCCATTTTTCCCCACGATTTTCAATTTTTGTCATTTTGAGCATGATCAGTTGGAGCTCGATAACTCCTAGGAACATCAACATTTTTTCTGACAAGGAGATAGCTTATTTCATTCTATTCACTATAGGAAATTTAAACATGGAAAAATAAATAGTTATGTTCATTTAATGGAGCTCCAAAGAAAAAGTTCTTAGTAGTTCTATTAGTCCCCCTACATGTTATAAATAAATAAAAAAAATCATTTCGATGATTTATGAAATTTTCAATAACCTCGTTAATCGCATTTAATTGATGCTCGAAAATAATGAATTGTGATTAAAACTTCTGATTTGATTCAATAGCACGCCTTCTGCAAATTGTCATTTTCGGAGCTATCTCCAGCTCTGTCAGAAATGAAAAACTTCGTATATAATGGAAAGAAATAAGGGTGTTATAGTCAAGCGAGCCTGACAATAGAATACCCGACACAGACGCAAATGTTCAAAGAATTTTTAATATCAAGAGGTGTTTAAGACCATAAGGGGCCCCATATACCGCCTTTTGTTTAATTTCTTTATGAAAACCGCCCCTTTGCCACGCCCACTTTTCCAATTTTTTGGAATTTTAATCGGAGGCTTAAATATACGCTCAAATTCTAAGTTTCAGTGGAATATTTCAAAAACAAGTAAGGGTGTTATAGTCAGGCGAGCCTGACAATAGAATACCCGACACAGACACATCATTTTTAATATCAAGAGGTGTTTAAGGGCATAAGGAGCCCCATATACCGACTTTTGTTAAATTTCTAAATGAAAACCGCCCTTTTGCCACGCCCACTTTTCAAATTTTTTTGGAATTCTAATCGGACCGTTATATATACGCTCAAATTCTAAGTTTCATTGAAATATTTCAACAAAGTCTGATTTTGAGGCATTTTTGGGATTTTTGTGACAGACCCTAGTACTAGAGGTACCCTTAATAATGGTCCGATCAAGAAAATTTTTGGGCAGGATGTTTATGGCTAGAAAGGAAGTATAAGTGCCAAGTTTCGTTCAAGTCTCATAGGCGTTTCGGGAGTAGGAAGCCATTTTCGAAAAACGCCCTTCTGCCACGCCCATTTTTCTGATTTTTGTAAACACATTAATTGGCCTAAAATATGTTCAAATGCCAAATTTCATCAAAATATCTTGAAAAACATCGGTTTTAGAGCAGTTTTTATGTGCATCAAGTTAGCTTGCACTTTTTCGAATTTCCCAAAAAAAATTATTGTGCCGTAATGTGCCCAGTTTGTGCTATCATGTGCCGTTTCGAAAAAAAAATTCCTCAAGGGATGCCATTTTTATGAGGAGGTCCTTTTTTTCGTGTCAAGTTAGCTTGCACTTTTTCGAATTTTGCAAAAAAATTTATTGTGCTGTAATGTGCCCAGTTTGTGCTATTATGTGCCGTTTCGAAAAAAAAAAAAAATCCTCAAGGGATGCCATTTTTATGAGGAGGTCCTTTTTTTTTGGTGTCAAGTTAGCTTGCACTTTTTCGAATTTCAAAAAAAAAAATTATTGTGCTGTAATGTGCCCAGTTTGTGCTATCATGTGCCGTTTCGAAAAAAAAAAAATTCCTCAAGGGATGCCATTTTTATGAGGAGGTCCTTTTTTTCGTGTCAAGTTAGCTTGCACTTTTTCGAATTTTGCAAAAAAATTTATTGTGCTGTAATGTGCCCAGTTTGTGCTATCATGTGCCGTTTCGAAAAAAAAAAAAAATCCTCAAGGGATGCCATTTTTATGAGGAGGTCCTTTTTTTTGGTGTCAAGTTAGCTTGCACTTTTTCGAATTTCCAAAAAAAAATTATTGTGCTGTAATGTGCCCAGTTTGTGCTATCATGTGCCGTTTCGAAAAAAAAAAAAAAATCCTCAAGGGATGCCATTTTTATGAGGAGGTCCTTTTTTTTGGTGTCAAGTTAGCTTGCACTTTTTCGAATTTCCAAAAAAAAATTATTGTGCTGTAATGTGCCCAGTTTGTGCTATCATGTGCCGTTTCGAAAAAAAAATTCCTCAAGGGATGCCATTTTTATGAGGAGGTCCTTTTTTTTGGTGTCAAGTTAGCTTGCACTTTTTCGAATTTCCCAAAAAAATTATTGTGCTGTAATGTGCCCAGTTTGTGCTATCATGTGCCGTTTCGAAAAAAAAAATTCCTCAAGGGATGCCATTTTTATGAGCAGGTCCTTTTTTTTCGTGTCAAGTTAGCTTGCACTTTTTCGAATTTCCCAAAAAAAATTATTGTGCTGTAATTGCCCAGTTTGTGCTATCATGTGCCGTTTCGAAAAAAAAAATTCCTCAAGGGATGCCATTTTTATGAGGAGGTCCTTTTTGTCGTGTCAAGTTAGCCTTAGCTCTAGGATATTGCTAATCCAAGAGCTGATTGTTGGGTCATTTCTTACGGCAGAGAGCTCCTTTGTTATGGCCTCTCTCGTTACATTATTGAAAAATGAAGTCCCGGCTAACGTGACACGAAAAAAAGGACCTCCTCATAAAAATGGCATTCCTTAAGGAATTTTTTTTTTCCAAAACGGCACATGATAGCACAAACTGGGCACAATACAGCACAATACTTTTTTTCGGGAAATTCGAAAAAGTGCAAGCTAACTTGACACGAAAAAAAGGACCTGCTCATAAAAATGGCATCCCTTGAGGAATTTTTTTTTTCGAAACGGCACATGATAGCACAAACTGGGCACATTACAGCACAATAATTTTTTTTGGGAAATTCGAAAAAGTGCAAGCTAACTTGACACCAAAAAAAAGGACCTGCTCATAAAAATGGCATCCCTTGAGGAATTTTTTTTTTCGAAACGGCACATGATAGCACAAACTGGGCACATTACAGCACAATAATTTTTTTTTGGAAATTCGAAAAAGTGCAAGCTAACTTGACACCAAAAAAAGGACCTCCTCATAAAAATGGCATCCCTTGAGGAATTTTTTTTTTTCGAAACGGCACATGATAGCACAAACTGGGCACATTACAGCACAATTTTTTTTTTTGGGAAATTCAAAAAAGTGCAAGCTAACTTGATGCACATGCAGTTTTTGTAATTTTCATAACAGACCCTAGTACTGGAGGTCCGATTGGGTCTATTCTTGAACTTGTTCTTACTCATGTCCCCGTGAGCACGCATACCAAATTTTGTCAAGATAGCTCAACTCCTTCGATAAGAAAACTTTATACAAGCAGAAGGACGGACAGACGGACGGACAGACGGACAGACGGACGGGCATGTCTAAATCGAATCTCCTGGTGACGCTGATCATTTCTATAAATATTTTCTATGGTTTATCTCGACTGGTTCTGGGTGTTACACACAACCACACAAACGCAATATACCCTCGACACAGAGTGTGTCGGGTATAAAAAGTGCCATTAATTTTGAATACATTAATTTAATTTTCATTAAAAAAATTTTTTTTTGCAATCAATTATAGTTTAAGTAGCATTAAGAGTATAATAATTACTGATAAGCTTGTTAACGAACAAACTTTTCACTTCAATTGAATATAAGCATCAAAAATCTTAATTAAAATTGAATTTTTTCATCATAAAACGTTGAAAAGCTCTTTAAATATATTATTTAATAGGATTGGTGGCTATTTTCTCCATTGATGGATTTAGGTATTTTTTTTGTTTTTAACATAAAAAGAATTCGCAGATTTTTGTTGCGGCCTGGAACCAGCTGCAAGTGAATGGAGCAATTCATTTCAATGAAATTTTATGTAAACGCATGGACTGGAAACCACATCATTACAAATATACAAGCGAACAGCAGGTTCCTAACGAAGCATGTGAATAAAATTAGTTTCTAACTGCGAAACGTGGCGATAGTTTTATTAAAACTTATCAACCAGAATAGCAACATGTGACAGGAACATGTTGAGATCAGTTAAATTTAAATTGAAAACAGAAATTATAAATATTTTTAAATTGTTAAATGGAAAATTCCAAACATATGTAGGTACGTTCAAACCGGTCTCATTCTATGGGCACTTTAACGCATCGCTCAAAATATGCGAGTTTGTTTTTTGTTGACCAAATAAAATGAAAATAGAAATGGAAACAGCGCGTATGTCCCATTATCCTGTATTGAGAGGAAGCATGTGAAACTTTGTCATGTGCTTTTCTCGAAATTGTATCAAACGCGAAGTTATGTTATGTCAGCCAATTTAGTCCACTACATGGAAAGTATGTGCTTCAATTACCTTGTTCAAACAATAATTGGATACATGATAATTTGGGCAACCAGATATATGATATTGCTTATTTTTTAAGCAAGCTCATATTATATGCAGAAGCATTTTTTTGTTTTCTAGATGATTTATATTTCAAACAAAATTAAACTTTCTGACCACTTTGTTTTTTAATATAAATTTGTTCATTTTGTGTTTGATTTAATTTGGGTTTTTTTTTATATTTTCCCAGCTAGCATTTTTTGAAATTTTTTATCAAAAGCGAGTATTTTTTGAGTCGCCTTTCTGATTAAAAATATCAAATATGCGCTCGTTTTCTGATTAAAAATTCTAATTTTGTCGGGAGAAATTGGAACCCTAGCCGCGACTCTTCTTAGGGAGTCTTATTTGAATATCATTTGCAAGTCGTTTTCGAATCATATTTGATACCATTTTCGAGTCTTCTAAGACTCACATTTGCTATTATTTTCGAGTCTTCTAAGACTCACATTTGCTATCATTTTGGAGTCTTCTACGACTCATATTTAAAATCAATTGCTTACCAAAAATAAAAAAAATAAAAAATTTTTTTTAAATCAATACATATTTTTTGGCTTCTCCGTGTATATGTTATGTTATATGTCCTATTATTATTATAAGCTCAAATTTTTTTTCCTTTGCCGTATGTGGGATTTGAACCTAGGAACTCTCGTTTTCTAGTCCTGTGCTCACCCGTCGACACCAAGCTTTCCAAATCGAAGGTCATGGAAATTTTTCGTTTATAACTTTAAATTGGAATTCCATTCAAATCAACTTTGAGTCAAATATTGAGTGAAATATAAGATAGAAAAAATTTTAATGATCATATTCCAATCTCCTACGTGATTAATTGGCGATTGCTCTATATTTTTTTGTTGCAATTTGAATATGACTCACTTTTGAAACTTATTGGAGAGTCGTTTTCGAGTCTTCTTTTAATCATGCATGTGATCAATCATTTTCTAATCATGAAGGGGGCTCAAAAAAGACTCCTAAATAAATCTTCTTATACAACATTCTTCCAAATGTTGGGTGGGTTATTTTTAAGACGAAAAAATCATATTTGAAAGCATATTTCTGGTTGGCCTAGTGATAACTTAACTGGTGCTACTTTAACACGTATATTTAAACACTTTTCGAAACACGTATCGAAAAATTTTACCGTGTCGGCATAATGCGCAGTTTGAATGCGAGCTAATAATTTTCAATGCGTATTAAGTGTACGTATAAACACGTTTTTCGTCAGTACCTATCGGATCGACTCATTCGTCAATTTAATTAAGTGCTGCTAGATGGTGGAAATTTTCCCACCTTTCAGGATTTTGCAAGACACGCTTTTAAAGTTTATTTAAAGCTCAATTTATCTAGATTGAACGTAACGTAACTTTACTTATTCAATCAGCTGACTTGATATGCTAAGCACATTTTGTATTGGAGCAGTTACTGAAAGCTTAATTTGACTTAAGATAAGAATCTGTGAAAAACAGTTTCTATAAGTTAAGCTGCGTTCAATCAAGAGTAACTGAGCCTTTACTCGGTACGGTTTCTAATGGTCCGTATAAACGCTTGCATTGAAAGTGTGCCAACCTAACACGAGTTTATTCGATACGGTGTTTGTTGACGTATAAACCAGATAAATGATTGTCAATGTTGAATCCGATTTTCTAAAATAATTATGAAGCATTTTTTTAGCTAATGACTAAGTTTTTAGAATCATTGACTATTTTTCATTATTAATAGAATCTGTTATTGCGATTTATCATGTTTTTTATTTTTTTATTTTTCTTATAAGCTTCACAGCTTTGTTTTGAGTGAGCTGATGCTAATGGAAAAACTGTTAAGAATGGGGAAAAAAATAAGGGGTTTCTGAATGGACCACATGTGACGTTGTTGCGGCAGAAGTTTTAATAAAAAAAAAAAACTTGTGAAAGCAAATTTCACTGGTTTTTCTTTCAAATCCTTATAAAGGACTTCACTATCCAATTGATTTTTTCGTATTTTATTCACCATTGAAAGGAAAAATACCACGTTGCAAACCTTTTGTAATCGACTTCATATTAAAAACTTTATCCGTACTCCTTTTGTACTACTACAAGTGAGCCTGTCTGAAAAGTTTAAGCCCCAAAAATTGAATAAACAAATTTGCCTTTGACAGATGCTTCGTTGTTGCCTTTTAATAAAAAGCAAAGAAAATTTAAATTGTTGGCAAAAATTACTGATGTGAAAAGCATGTGTTTTTGAAATGCACAAAATCTTTTCAACAATTATATTTTTAGTTTTATTCCAATTACCCAAAGAGGCATGGTAAAAAAGCAATCTTTCTTTTTTAATACGAGAGAAAAAAATGATCATGAAATAAAATGCTTCCATTTTTTAATTTTTGTTCTATTTTTTGAACCATAAGAAAGGATGAAACGGCATATTCTGCGTAATATTATTATTTTTTTTTTATGTAAAAAAGGTCTGTAAAGCCTGAATCCCACTATCTGCGTAATGCGCCGATTTTTGCCGCAATAAATGCAGTGTGAACGAAATTTTTGGTCTCTGATGCTGACCAGAGTGATTGTCTGGAATGATTTTGGTCTCAATTTTATTGCTCCCCGCTATAATTTTGATAATATACGACAAAAATTTGAGACTCAAAAGTCAATGTAAAATTTTTGGAAATTTTTGTCGATATGGTCCGATGAAAATCGGCGCAGATTGTGCTATTTGCGCAAATATTGGGAACCTAGCTTAAGATTGCGGTTATCTAGGGCTCTCAAACTCGAGAAAAAATTTCATCGATCAAATTTTGTTATATTAAATGACGGCGAATATATCTATTTTAAATAAAGCACCTTAAACGTCACCTTAAAATAGAAAATACTTACCGGCGGTCTGGGGACGAATTTCTAAAAAACACTTTTTTGTATGAATTTTGAGTTTAATGTAAACCTTTATTTATTTCATGACGAAAGAAGACCAATGAACACCCGGAACAAGTTTTTTTTACGGGCGTTTCTGCGATTTTTTTTTTTTTTGCAAATGTGCAAAAAAATTTGCAAATACCAAATCTGCAATCAGTTTTTGGGGGTCGCAACTTGTTTAGGAGGAATCGCGATTTAAAAATTGCCGAAAATCCCCTAAATTTGCCGCAATTTTCAACATTGTTTGCGCTGCCAGACTAAGTAGCTTTGCATTTTTATAAGAAAATTTTTTAAATTGTTTCAAGTGTTGCCACCTATTTAAGAATCTAAGAATTTAAAATTTTTTGTAGCTTCTATTATAGAAATGTATAAATAACGCGAATAAATTGCAATTTGAATAATTCAACTTTTAAAAGTGTTTTTTTTTCCAACAATGGAAGGACATAATTGCAAAAAAAAACTTAATTTTGTGTTGAGTTTTTGAAATAATTATGAAAAACGGTGTCGAAAAATTTCGGTTATCGGACGATACGGATACTGGCACCCCTTAAACGCCCACAAATCGGTCCTTTTCAGGACCACCACTTACAAATCGGTCCTTTTCAGGACCACCGCGATAATAACAAAGAGATTGAAATTGTGAAGTTTGAAAGTAGCGCCTGCAAAAAAATTTTGTGATTCTTAAATATTGGGAAAAGCGTCGCAGGCGTAAAATTTTCCTAAAAAATCACACGATTTTTGAGGAAAAGTTTTCATTTTCCTCAAAATTGCGACAATTGATGGTAATGGACGCGACATAATGGTTACGGACGCGACATTTTTTGCATATTATGGTTACGGATGCGACATTTTTTTGTATATTATGGTTACGGACGCGACATAATGACTACAGACGCGACATTTTCTCTGGTTTTCATTATCTGAAATACAAATAGCTAAACAAAAATCTACTAATTTCTAGTTAGATTAAAAATATTAAGTCTGGCAGCGCTACGTAGTCGCTGTAAGTGAGTTTGTATACATTTCTCATACAAACTTCAAATGGTTATAACTTCTAAACTAGATGCGACCCCCAAATTCTGATTTGGAATCAGGAGGTCAGCTTTCGTCTATGTACCAAATATGGGCGAAATCCCAGCCGAACACCCTAACGAATTTATATGAAAGTATACCTTAGTTAATTTCAGAAATACATGGACCGTGGTTCGCTGAAAGATGCGTCAATGTGATCGATCTGGCAACACTAGAGTTTTTTGACTTTTAAGCGAAAAATATTATTGAAATGAAAAAACAAAAGGATTACAATTTTTGAATTCAAGAAACAAGAAGAAATCGTTGATTATAAAATGGCTTTTGCTCTTGCGCCGAAAAATTTGGACTTGACCAAGTGCGCTGCGGAAACGATGGTTTACTTGGAACGGCATAAGTTGCTCGATATAATAACGGTGAAAAGAAAAAACACATTTTTTTTAAGGTTATTTAAAAACCTGAATTTGCATTATTTCAGCAACTTCTGGCCGAAATAGCAATTGTACGTCCCAAGAACCCACGTCTTTGGATCGCTAAAAATATCATGCGCATTGCGGATGACATCTATAAAAATTGCTTGAAGGTCAGCTATGAAGGCGGCGGTGGTAAGTAAGAAGAGAGCAATTACTGCAAAACGCAAGGCATCACTGCCAAAAATAATGCAAGGAACAAACCATCCTTGATGATTTCAAATTCTTTGATAAACATGGAAATTTATGGATGTTCGAAGGAAACTTCTGATACTTGTATTGGCAGCACTGATGAACGAATTCTTGATTTCCAATAGCGCAGGAATTCCTTCAAAGATTCAACAAATGCAAACGTATGAAACCAGTTCCAATCGATTGATTGATTTTAATTGATTCCATATACTTGCATGTGTTGAATGTTTATAAGAATCTCTACGGTACCGGAAACCAGGCATTACACAGTTATTAGTTTGAGTTGCTTCCAAATAATGATTATTTTAGAATGCAGCTTTTATCAACTGCCAAGACGTTTCCATCATCGTGTAGTAATTTATGGAAGACGTGGATCTGGCAGAAAATCCCAAGCGTTTAGACTGGCAAAACAGTTTGGCTTAGTTGTTGGTATGTCCGCGCGATCATTATGCGTTTAAATAGCAATTAATTCTATTGTATCTTTTCAGTTGATGCGGAGAAATTAATTCAAAATCACTTGACTGAAAGTGGTTCCGCGGCCAAGCAGCTGCAGGTGGCCTTCATGAAGGGCGACATTCGCGCAAAGTCCAAAGCCTTGTGCAAAATTGTTTCGGAACGTTTTTTGAAAACTGATTGCTTGCAAAATGGATGGGTCCTGATCAATTTTCCCAACAATGCATATGAGTGCGAAGAGCTGTTCGAACATTTTACAGTGCCACCGAATAAATTCGTATATTTGGATTGTCCGGAAGAAATGGCGATGCGACGTGCGGTTGCAAAGCCTGAACTTGGTTGTCCTCACGATGTTACCTCATTCATGGAATTGGAGGTTGGAGGCTTTTAAATTGAGATTTTCCCAATCTTTATTTTTTGTTCCTTTTCACAATGTGCAGATGTCACACTTCAGGCAGCATGAAGCAGAAATGAAGGAATATCTTTCAAAAAGGCATGAGGTCCTGTGCGTGGATGGAACGCCGTGTTTCGAGGTTGTCCGGACATCATTGCTGGGAAAATTAGAGAAAGTTCCCTATGTTATGGGTTTCAAGAAATAATTTTTCGTCACAGTGATGCTTTGTTGGAAATCATTTCTCCGTAATGTCACAGCCTGAACTCCGCAGAGTCGATGATTTCTGCGGTGACGTCGCGGATAAGTGTTTTTAAGCCAACTTTGTGCAGATTCTTTGGTCTTTCGTGTTTTGATACAAGCTTATGTTTCTAAAAATTTCATTAAATATCTTTCGTTTGGATATCGTCTGAGTTTTTCATTCAATTCAATCGTTCTGTTATGCTTTTTTCATCGTTTTTGAACCATAGCCTCAGTATCAACCCGATTCTAAATATTCCCGGGGGAATTTTTATCCTTGGACTTGAATCAAATTTTTGCAATTATATACATGTTGGGAAGGGTGTATGTATAAGGGCAACAAGAATTTCGAACAAATTTAAGCAAAGGTCATAATTTTCTTTCTGTTTTAGACGCTCAGAAGAATTCCTGTTTCGGCAAGGAAAAATGTTTAGAGATAAACTTCCCCGGGAATGTTCATTTAAAAGAGGGCTGTACGTCCCAAATTCAATTGAGCACGTCAGCCAGCTTCTGAAATAAAAACTGGAAATAAATTGAACTGCGAATAATTGAAAGAATGTTGCCTCCTATTTGATTATCCGTTTGACAAAATCGCGCGATTTTTTAGGAAAATTTTTTAATTTCCTCAAAATTGCGACAATTGATGGTTATGGACGCGACATAATGGTTACGGACGCGACATTTTTTCTCTATATTATGGCTACGGACGCGACATTTTTCTCTTTATTATGGTTACAGACGCGACATAACGGCTACGGACGCGACATTTTTTCTAAATATTTTGGCTACGGACGCGACATAATGGCTACGGACGCGACATATTTCTATTTATTGTGGTTACGGACGCGACATTTTTATCTTTATTATGGTTACGGACGCGACATTTTTTCTCTATATTATGGTAACGGACGCGACATAATGGTGACGGACGCGACATAATGGCTTGTATTTCATTATCTGAAATACAAACAGCTAATTCTACTAATCTACTAATTGCTAGTTAGATTAAAGCTATTAAGTCTGGCAGCGCTACGTAGTATACACATTGTGTATACATTTCTCATACAAACTTCAAATGGTTATAACTTCTAAACTAGATGCGACCCCCAAATTCTGATTGCAGATTTGGAATCAAGAGGCCATTTTTCGTCTATGTACCAAATATCCCAGAAACGCCCGTAAAGTAAACTTAAGCCAAAGAATGTATTGAGCAAAAGAGCCACTTTAGTTGATTCATGGGAATTTCTTGAAAATTCTTTAATTATTTTTAAATAGCATCTGCAGTGGTATAAATCTTCTAACATATCTGTTTAAAATAATAAATGCGTCTCATAAAATGATTTGTTACAGTTCAAAATGAAATTTTGTCATCAAGAAAATCGAGAGAAATTCATCAAAAAAAAAGTTCGGAAAGAATTTTTCTTCGAAACGTGGAAACTGATGAGTTGTGTTTCCACACAGAGAAAACAATACCACATAAAATGGAAGAAAAACAATAAGATTTCTCTATGGTTTTTATCCAAGAAGATTGTCTTATTGAAACCATAGAGAAAAACTTATTGTTTATGTTAACGAAAAATTGAACGAAAAGTCAAGATAACTTATCATTTTGATATGAATTCTTGTAAAAAACCAGGTCGGCGGGTTCAATCCCTGCTCCAGCGAGCGTCGTTTTTTTTTTTTTTTTTTTTTTTTTTTTTTGGAAAAGTAGATAATTTAACATTTATATTATTTGAAAAACTGAGAAATAAAAGATTTTACCAAAGTTTTTATGCTTAAAAATTTAAAAAAAAAGATTCTATAGGAATTTCTTGAAAGAGCTTATGCGTGACGTTTCGGAGGAAGGCCCGACGAAACCAACTTATTTTTATTGGTTCGTGTCCAACTTACTTTCTGCTCCCCGTAATTTTCCCTTCGAAATTTACTTGCCTGTTTTATCCTCAATTTTTACACAACTTCTTTGGCCTGCGGCGGGGTTCGAACTCGGACCTTCCAGATTACAAGTCTAGCACACTTCAACTACGCCATCGCGAGATATGATTTCAGCTTGCTAGATTGATTATATCAATGTAAGTGCAAAAAACTGGTCTGTTTTTTTTTAACTCTGGAATGAATACGGAATTCACATACTTTTTTTAATCAATAAGTCTTGCGTTTTATATTAAAAAGGCTTCTTCTTAAAGCGATAAGGATAACTTATCAAAAGGTCACTTTTAAAAGAATGTCACATAGTTTGATTGATATGCTCACCTTATTATTTGACTATATCAAGAAGTTTTCCATATTCTTCAACAGAAATAATGAGATATTCACATCAAATATATGAGGATATCTATTAAAATGTTTCAATAAGATTTTCTCTATGCATTCAAAGAGTTTTCTCTATGGAAAAAGCACATCGTTCATATAGTTTAAGAAGATTTCTCTATAAAATTGCTCAATAAGGGGATCTTATTCATTTTATGTGGTCATATTTTTCTGTGTGCACCGCATATTATAAATTATGTCATCTGTCAAACGCGGCGCGATATTGGGAGTAAATAATTTTTGGATTTCTACCATAGAATGGTTGAATTGCAAAAAGTAAAAGATTTATTATACTTAAAACTTTATAATGCCTTGAAAGACGTTGGAAAGCTGAACGGGGTTAAATAATGAAGCCAACAGTTTTTTTGGTTTATCATAGAAAAGTTGAAAAATTTAATTGAAATATGAACCAATCATTTAAATCAACTGCTTTGTTGTTTGAGACTATTTTAAGGCTCTTAGGGGCATTAATAAAATTTTCCAAAGTGTGCGAGGCTAAAAAATTATCTTGGACGTAATTCGACAAATAGGATCCTGAAAGCTCACAAAAGTGCTCGGAAACTTCGGCAAAAGATTTTTTTCGATTAAGTAAGCATTTTTACAATGTGCCCTGGAATTTGTTTACACCTTTACTTCTTCTGATTGCAATTCCAAAAGTGAAAATGTAAAAAAATATTCTAAAAGTTTTGTGAAATATTGCTTTAAAGTATGTATTTATGTAAGTATGCAGATAAATTCTAAAAACCAAAAAATTTAACCGAAATTAAGTTGATTCAAAGGTGAATGCTTTGCAAGTTCACGCCTTGAAGAATGTGTTCAAAAATTAAATGAAATTAATGAAGGGCAAAATTATTTATGTTCTGTTTTATGCCCTGAACTAGCCTACGAAAGAATAGGAAAACGTTAATGAACTTTTATTATAATGAATAATGTCGCCATAATATGATCATTCCTTTGAGTATAGGAAACCAGACGTCTGCTAGGTGAGAAAAAAGTCAATAGAACAACGTGACCTGACTGTCATTATGGAGAATATTTCTGTGAATTTTGGGTTATTACTGTGTCCTCAAGGACAATTAAAATGACTCCATTTTCACCTTGATAGAATTACGGAAACGTTGATATAACATTATACTGTATATTCTACAGGATGTGGTTTTGGTGGAATTTTGTTGAGATTTGAAATAGATTCTAGATTTAGAAATACCTGCGTAAATCGATGCATCGTCACCGGATACCGAGGTTCGTCAAAATAGCTTAGTTCATTTGATAAGATAACTGACAAAACAAATAAACTGACAAAAAGTAAAAAAAAAACGGACACAATGTTATATCGTTTTACGTAAGGACAAATAGACATAGCTATATGGCATCCGCTAATGTTGCTCAGGTTTTCATTGGTATATCCCGAAGGGCTTTGTACTTTGTACACTCAGTTAACAACCAAAAAAAAGCAGGTTTCTTTTATTGTCTCATATTGAAATGAAAATATACAGAAAGAACGCACGTATGAGCAATATTTCTCAACGACACAAATTAACATTCCTCATACGCAGCGCTGATGTGTGTTTGAAAATGAACAGCTGAACGGATGATTCTTAACACAGATGTTGCATGCAGATGATGTGCAATTCTCGAATCATTGCTAATGCTGGAGCAGATGAAGCACCATTTTTTAAAAAAGGCTTTTGTCTATAAAAGCTTCTCTGGTATTTTTTGTTGTACGCACTCATGCCTTTTTAAATGGTCACAAGTTATGAAATAACAAATTAGAACTTGAAAAACTTCAGCTTATTGAGGAATTATTTACAAGATAATAAAGGTGAAAATTAATATTTAACAGAAAATTCGAAGGGAAAAAAAAAATCCTGCACTTTCTTTGAGCAATAGAATCTACGTTTTAAGAAAAAGAATATTTTGTAAAGCAATTGAAGGACTTTTGTAAATACTTTCATACATAGTTATGGCATTGATTTTGGTCACGAGGTACTTCAAGCTTAATTAAGGTCCTGGGCTTTACTTTTCTTTTCTTTGATTCTAGAACTTTTAAATTCATTATGGCAATAAACCCTTTTGTTAAGTGATATTCACAAATCTCTTAAATTTTTTTAAATTTTAAATTCGTTTTTTCAAACTTTACATTCCCCGCTCTTGTGATTTCAATTTCCGATAAAGGACATTTTTGCACAGTTATATCAGTAACAGACATTATTTTCACCTTCGATTGGAATTTTCTTTAACGTTTTAATAATACTCAATGGAAAAGGTTCAAAAGGATGAAAATATTTTTGCGTCTTTATCGGATCATAACAATTGTATTATTCTTAAGGATTTGTGTGAAGTTCTTGAAAATATCTAATCTCTACACCATTTAAAGTTTTCCTTCTTTCACTGTAGCGTGTAAGGCAAACGGCTTTTTTCTCTTTTGTTTTGTTCCTACAGAAAATTAAACTTATGCAGAAATACTCTTTGACTACTTCCCAAATCAAAACGTACTACTCGCACATAATTTTAAAGTTTGAACAGGCACAAAAGTACACTGAGAGAACTTAACCATGATTTTTTTAAAAGGGCGCATTGTTATTCACAGTCCTTTTGATTTTCGAGCAGAACGAAAATTTCAAAAGAAAAATGATTGAGTCAACAATATTTTTGGTTGATTTGAAAGGAAATATGTTTAATTACATTTCTTTACGTTCGGTATAATTCTCATTTGCTTTATAAAATAGGAAATATAAGATATTTATTCATTTTAGAACTTTTTAAGCATTGCGAAAGCAGTCACGACATCGGGTGACCAAATCGGATGAAGTCCATCCGATGGCTATTTTTTGGGGCTATGTTCAGCAGAGAGCTCTGTGGTCATTTGCTTTGAACCTTAATTGAATTTGTTTTGACATTTCTTCTTTTTATAGGTATTTCTTTTAGAATTTTTTTTATTTTAAAAATTATCTTGTCATTTCAATTACGTTCGTGGTTGGTTCAAAAATTTAAATTTAAATCAATTTTTGAAAATTATCATTTCAATTCAACCTGAAATATGGTTGATTCAAAAGGAAAATCTTTAGTTTTTCTAACAAAAAAAATTGTTAAAATAAAAATATTCCTTGTTGAAGCCGTTTTGTATGTTTTTCCTTTTGATTTAACCAGGTTTCTAGTTGATTTTTATCTCTGTGTAGAGACAACGGAGCCAATTCGGAACATTTTATATACTACATACTACATACATATCTCCGGTTCAATTTCCCACCCAGGCAAACAAACGATTTCTTTTTTGAGAAATTAGTTAAGACTTAAATCCTTAGAGTAATAAAAAGGAAATAAATAAAAGAAAAAAGTTTCAAATACATACGAATTTTTGAGGTAGTTTGCGAAGTCAGCCAAGTCTTGCTGGCAACTGGTTTTTCCTTAAAATTTTTTGCAATTTTCAATTTTAACGTTCTTTGGCAGTTTTTCACCTGTGCGAGGATTAGAACTCGAACCTTCGGACTGCTTATCGCACACACTATCCATTTCGCCATGGTGCCAACTGATTCACGCCTTCTGATACGATAGCGAATCAAGAGATTCCTATTTTGGTTGCATTTTTTGTCAGCGAACGGTGACTGGATTCGGCAAGATTCTGAAGGTCAAAAGAGAACAATAATTAATATTTTCAATGCGAAAAAAGGGATCACGACAAGCTTGGGAAATAGAAACACTTAAATGACACTGTTTGTTGATGATTTTTTTTTTTTTTGTGTACATTAAAGGGACAAAAATAAAAATTTTGCCGTCTTAAACTTGTGCTCAAAAACATCGCGTTGACGTTCAATTCATTCATTCATTCCTTCAATAAATTCCTTTTTTCTCAAACTGAATGGAAATGGTGAATGGAAAAACGGTGAAAAAATTTGTAATAATTGTAAAAAATGTAAATAAAATTCAACATTTTTATTTTAAGCATTTTTTGTTTTCACTGCCTTCATTCAATTTTCACCTATGAAATCCAATGAAAGAACATTCCACGAAATTCGCATTTTTGTTAGCAACCCTCATATCTCTGCGTCTCTGTGGACTAAATTCAATTAAACATTGTGAAACATTGTTCCAAAGGGATTTTAGCAAAGCTTTCAGCAGCTTTTGAAAAAAAAATTGTTTTTAATTGCATTAAAAATTAAAGGATTAAATTTCTTTCGTAAAATTTCCCCAGTGTGTAAGTGACGAGAAGGTTTCATGTTCAAAATGGAAGATTAATGAATTACATTGCGAGCGACACATTGTGGAAAGACTTTCTTATGAAAAGTAATAGAATTTTCAAGCACAACCAAAAGGATAGTGGGCCAAAAACTTTCCTTTTTAAAACGCTACCCATGGGGCTTTTCATTTATGTGGATTTAAATCCCCCTCAAAGAAATACCTGCTAAGACGGACATCTTCCTAGTGATTGATTTCGAAAGGATTTTTTTTTTTCATCTTTTTATATTCACGTTGACTTACTTCAATTAACAGAAATCTTTTGTTACACAAGTATTTTTGTTTTTTTATTTTTTTAAATATTTTTTATTATTTTTTTTATTATTTTTTTATATAATTTTTTTTGAGCTTTGCTCTTAAATTGCCCCACGTTGTTCAGAGTAGAACATGTCTCACATAACAATGAGAGTGAAAATAACAAAGCCTTTGGAATTTACTCCTTTAAGGTAGTTCCCTTTCCTGGAATAATAAATTTTTTGCTATCGTCATTCTGACATGTGTCACTGTCGGAAGCTCATGAACATATCACTTGACCCCATTCAAGGAACAAAAATAGTGTAAAAAGAAGGTAAAATTCTAAGAAATCACATGAACTTGACTCTCTCAACCGTTGACCTTCTTTCACCTAGAAAATTTAACTGGAATGAAATATGAGAGGCATTATTTTTGGGCTTAGTTGTTCTGACATTACAAGAATATGCTTAAAAAAGGACTTTGGTTATATTTAGGACACCATTTCAGTTGAAAATAAAATAACATAGAGAGTCTAATAAAATGCGTACTTTGGTCAAAGTTTATTCGGCCTTACCGAAGGTTTTGTGATAGAGATCATTATCATCTAAATGGACTTCAAAAAAATTGGACAATTTTTTTTTTATTATTATTGAAACTTATCGCAAGTCGACTGCATGAAAGGGTTTCTTTATTTATGCAGGTCAGCTTTATTTATGTGCTGAGCTGTTGATGTCGGGACGGTAGAAATGCTTGAAAAATGGTTTATGCTCTTGAAGGGTTTCGAATGAAATGAAGAAACGGTTGATGATGAATGATGAAAATTGCTATAAAAAAATTGATATAAGTTCTTTAACCCTGTCCTGATTGTTCGATTTTTCTAGTTAGTTCAATTTGATTTTCATTGACGTATTTTGTGTATGAGAAAGTTATAGTTCTTTTCTCAGAAGAAAGTTTTCGAAACTTTTCTCCGCCTCTGAATTGATATTTAGATTTCTAAATTAGATATATAAAGCCAAAAGGCTGAAAGGACTCATACGAGGACTTGTCCTATAAGAGCATCAGCTATTGCAAAGGCACATACCGATCCCGGGTGATGAACTGAACATAAGGGTGTCTCAAAAACAAGTGTTTTTTTTTAACATTCTTATGGATTAAAGCATTTTGGGAATTCTTTCAGGATTTTTTTGTAAAAGGTTTAGAGGTTGCGGTCGGCGGTTTTTTCCAATAAAAACTTGCATTTCGGAGTTTTTACCGAAAGTTTGTCCATAACCAATATTTTTCAAGATTGTCAGGCACTATTTGTTGGAAAAGTATCCATCATTGTTTTTATATACATTAATTACACTGCACAACAAAATCGAACTTTTTGCGTGCCTTTGACTTGAAACCAATTTTTTTTTGTAGTATTTGTTTCGCTGAATCTCAATATATGCGTAAAATTTGAAAGTTAGCTCGCGTTTTTTAAATATCCGCTAAGAAAGGTTTTGCGAATTTTTGTCAATGTTTTTTAGTCGTAGCCCCATTATCGTTCGACCGTTTCAAAAAAACTTTAATTTATATGAAAGAAAAGTAAAAATACAACATATTCTTCATACATATGGATGAAATCGGTTCAACAGTTTAGGCGCTATAGGTCGATAAAGGCGAGAATTTTATGAAATTTTTAACAATTTTGTACAAAAACTTGATTTCAAACCCATATAATTTCCGAAAAAGGTCCGGTATTTAAGTTCAGGCTATCTTACGTAAAAGAGTGGAATTCTAAGAGCATTTCAAGACCAAGAAAAAAGAAATCCGATGAATGGTTCATATTTTAATTTGGTTTTTAGAAAAAATGAGACGACTTTTTTTACGCCGGAAAATATGCCACATATTTTTTTATATATTAATATAACTTAAAGACAGAAATAAAAAAAATTGTGGCATATTTTCCGGCGTAAAAAAAGTCGTCTCATTTTTTCTAAAAACCCAATTAAAATATGAACCATTCATCGGATTTTTTTTTTCTTGGTCTTGAAATGCTCTTAGAAATCCATTCTTTTACGTAAGATAGCCTGAACTTAAATACCGGACCTTTTTCGGAAATTATATGGGTTTGAAATCAAGTTTTTGTACAAAATTGTTAAAAATTTCATAAAATTCTCGCCTTTATCGACCTATAGCGCCTAAACTGTTGAACCGATTTCATCCATATGTATGAAGAATATGTTGTATTTTTTACTCTTCTTTCATATAAATTAAAGTTTTTTTGAAACGGTCGAACGATAATGGGGCTACGACTAAAAAATATTGACAAAAATTCGCAAATCCTTTCTTAGCGGATATTTAAAAAACGCGAGCTAACTTTCAAATTTTACGCATATATTGAGATTCAGCGAAACAAATACTACAAAAAAAAATTGGTTTCAAGTCAAAGGCATTTTTATTGTTGACCAGTGTTATAAAATAAACTTATTTTACAGGCTACTTAGGCGTCACTATTTGCACATTTTTTGAAAAAGTTAGGGCTCCAAAAAATTAGGCTTCGTAATATCTATTTTTATATGAAAATGGTTGAAAATAATGGTACAATCATCAAAGAACACAAAGTTGTTTGTAATGTGTGATAAACAGGGCTCGGATATATATGTATTTATTTATAAGTTGAACTTCAAAAGGCTTTTCTACCTTCATGGAAATTCTTATTGAAGTTAAAAATCTATTTGAATCTTAACTTTATGTGAGTTGAACAAAATTTTTACTCCTTAAAGTATGCTTTAAATTTATAAATTCATATATATCCGAGCCTTGGTGATAACAAATTAATATTTTGCTCTTGTAGCGCTAAAGCTATGTCCCATTTTGTTCTTAAAAATATTACAAATAAAATAAGTTGCATACTTCCAGGCTTAAAATTATTATTCATAACTTTTTTCGCGACACCCTAATGCACATGAGATCCAAATAATCAGGCATGTTCTGGAAATCAAATCCCCATAAAAAATTCGAAATAGCCAATAATTCTAAACTCTAAAATCTTGATTTAAATTTTTTTTTATTCGCATTCGATTTCAAGAACATGCCTGAAATACTTTCTATTCTTAAACGAATACTCGTTTTAAATGAAAAAAATATTGGCAGCCCCAATACTGGGCTACGAGCAGTGACTAATGGCTTTGAAAAAATTAATACGAATTGGTGCTTGAATATTTACTGCTGCAATAAAAGTGAAATGTGAATAAATAACGAAAATCTGCTGATTAAAATACATATTTTGGTTGATGTTAATTCACAAATGTTTTACTGGCAACTGGCCTATGCAAATACGACGGTAATAGGATAGCATGACAAATATACTTACTTCAGATTCTAGCAATCAGTATCGTCATAAAAACAAATTGAGATATTAAGAGGATATACAAACGCAGGGGTCAAACAACTGAAGCGGGTTTTTTTTTCTATTTTGAATCCCCACTCAAAGTGGAATATTTGATTAAACTAGTCCTTTAATGTTCACTTAAAACTTGAATATTTAGAATTTAATCAGCCAAAGCTATTTCTTTCAATGCACGCTCGTAAAAGCTCTGTCGACCAAAGTACAATGCCAAGACAATGGGCGAAATGTTTGGGTTTTTATGAATGAAAAGCTTCCGCACACGTTAATGTGTGAGCACGTGTATTCTTGTTTGTTTGAGCGAATTCGCCGCAGCTGGAATGCTACCAAGACGAATGAAGCAACAAGCTGCTGCCAATATCGTAAGCCGAATCGGCTTGAAATATTCGAAATTTGTGC
Organism: Chlorops oryzae; assembly: GCA_020466095.1. NCBI lineage: Eukaryota > Metazoa > Arthropoda > Insecta > Diptera > Chloropidae > Chlorops > Chlorops oryzae. The sequence goes on along the minus strand of CM035807.1, from coordinate 1,172,750 downwards.
GGTTTTTTGTTCGTCCGTTGATACCGATATCGAAAGAAGCTCATTCGATATCGTAATTTGGACGGTCAGTATCATTTTGATGTCTGAGAACGTTGAATTATATTGAAGAATATTTTTTCTGTTGACTTGTTCGCTTTTTGAGTTTAAATGTTAGGACGAAAAAAAGTCTACAGAGTGCAGACTTTTTTCTTAGAAGTTCAAATTAATTTTAGAATTTTGTATAAGGGTTCCGAAATTTTTGTGTTAATCATTACTCATGTTTTTTTAACATTTGGGAATTTCGGTCTCGAAAGGAGCACGAAAATCTTATGATAAATATATTTTGAAATCGGTCCAAATCATATCAACAATATGGAGTAAAAGCAAAACTTTTAAAATCAATCATCAACCGCACCATATTTTCGATAAAACATTAGGTACTCTTATAATTATTTGCGGCATTTTACGGTTGCAATAGTTCTAAATGTCTTATCAATCAATGTTTTGCCAAGATTGATTCGATTTCAACTCAACTGGCACTTTTGGTTACTTTCACTTCAATTATTTCTATTAATTCTGAGATGGAATAATTTAGATCAAAACTAAACGAATTTCATTGTAGACTCTCAGTTCATCAATTTATGACAAATCAAACCGATTCGACGGCTACACAAATTGCTCTGGGTTCATTGGCTTACATAAATCGATCTTAAAGACTTTTTCCGAAGGATTCATTTTGCTCCCGAAGAAATATGATTTCGAAAAAAAGGCAACTAAATTGAATGCTTTAATTCACTTGAATAATAAAGCCTTGATTGGATGGCTCGATGTGATTTGGCGTATGAGTGATGTGTTTTTGTACCATATTGCACACATTTGTACCGGATATTAGTACTGGGAGCATATAGGTGCACTTGCAATTTTTTGAATATCACATGGCTGCGCCATCTGATTGAAATATGTTTTTTTAAATGAAAGTTAATACTAAGTGGTGTTTCTAAAAGCAAATAATAGAGTGGCGGGAAACTGGTAATACACTGAAAAAAATATTCAAAATTTTCTCTTTAGTTTTGTGAAAAAAATTTTCTCAGTGTAAAAATTTAAAAAAATTTTTTTAGCTTTCTTGTTTTATTATCTAACAGAATCTGCTTAGATCGTCTCTTTATCTTAATTGGTTGTTGAGATATAAAATTTTGAAAAAAGCCTTAACAAAAAAGGATTTTCAGGGATATTTCAAAGACCGTTCAAAATAAAAATCTAAAAAGTAATCTCCACAGAGTTTTTAGATGGCACCCATCGGAAAATCAACAAATTTTAAAAATTCCTTTCATGATGCCGCAACCCGCCAGACCCTTTGAAATAGAATTTTGTCTTGCAATACAATTTCGATTTGTGAATAGAATTTTGGATAATTGTCTCTACGGAAACAAAACTGCAGATGGTAAACAAAATTTTCGGCAATTCTGATTTGAGACTCAAAATTTATGATGCGCGTAAGCAATTAAAATTACTACGCAAAGCTATTGCTTTAGGTCAGTAGTTAATGAATGAGGAAAATTGAATCAAATGAGTTTTTTAAATAACAATTAAACATGAAAATAAATTTAATTTAAGCAAACTAACTTCTCGAAAAAAAATTGAAAAACAAGCCTTCAGAATATCAAAAAGTTGTTTGGTTGGTTGCTGTGGCTACCACCAAAGCTGACACACTTAAACCACCCATGGGTCTGTTGTAATACCATTAAAAAAAACAAAAAAAAGAGTACAGAAACAGAAAAAACAATACAACTAATCCCACGCCCGATCTGGGAGTTGAACTCAGAGCCTCTTGACAGGCATTCTAAAGGCACTTAGAAGCAATTTTCTTTGTCAAAAAATGCATTTTTATTCAATTTCTTTCTTTTGTTTGACTCTCTGCATTCCGTTTGCTATGCATTCCTTGCTTTGTTGCTTCTGTTGCTTTACCACAATATTTCAAAAATATTTCTGCTTTCAAGTCCTCCTGAAACTATGAAAATCTTTATTTTTCCGTTTTTTATTTTATTCGTTTTTACTTTTTTTTTTCTTTATTCATTTAGATATTTATTTTATTTTTTTTTTTTTTTTGTGTTATTTCTTTCTTTCTCAAGTAGTGCTTTTAAATCCTCTAATATTTCATACTTTTATAAATTTTTGCGGGTCGGACAAAGGAGCCCAAGTTTTGAACAATACAAAAGAAAATGTTATATTTTTTATTTAGCTTTATGTCAACAGCTGCACGAGTTGAATAACTTTTTGTTTTTAAGCATCCACTCAAATGCATTGGAAGATTCATTTAAATTTGAATCATTTTATGCAAAAATGAATTTTCAAGAATCTAAAACATTATGTTATTCTTTAGAAGTTTAAGTCAAAAAACCTGTTTTGGAAAAAAATTAATTTTTTTTTTATTATTTCATTAGATCACATATTTAGTATAAACTTTTGTTTTGGAACTTTTTTTAAGCGATAAAACTCGGGAAATAGGCATTTTGATTTTCCTCCCATGACACAGTGGGATCGCATAATACATTTGAGTGTAAAAACTATACGGAGTGTTCGCAGAGTGACGAAACTTGGCACATTCTGAAGTTTTCATAAAAATTTGATTTCGCTAGAGGACACATTTTGTATAAACTTTTGTTTTGAAAATGAATTTTTCATATGAAAAATGTTTACCCTAAAAGTATGCTCTAAATTTCTTTCTAATTACATTGCAAGATTGTATGAACTTCATTCAAAAATGTTAAGATATTATATATAACTTCAGTACAGGCAAATTTGCTTAGAAATTTTTGTGGGCCAAGTGGTTTTTGAAAGTTAAAATTATGAAAAAGTTAACAGTATAAATGATTTGCAAAACAAGCCCCTTTTTAGGGGTGGCATCGTGCTCTGAAAACGCCAAAAAACAAGCATTTTTTTTATGGGGAATTTCGTTTCTCCTTGATAGCTTCCATGATATAGGTCCTTTTTGCTTGGGCCAAGTGGATTTTGAAGGGTAGTTTTAAGGTTTTTCCGAAATGGGAACTAACTAAAAAACCGGGTTTGTTTTAGGGTGTGGCAAACGATTTCCGAAATGAGCATATCCGAATTTCTATACAGGGTGATTCACGAGAGCTAGTACATACGGCGCAGGGTGATAAGGGATGTCGAGACCAACAAAAATTTGTATGGGAAGGGGCGGCCGCAAATGCACCCCTGAGGAGTTACAACGCTTTTAAGTTATTCTGCACAAAGATTAGAAAAAGAATTCCCCCGCGTTTATTTCAATACTCCAATCGGGAAAAAAAAACTAGTTCAACATATTGATACCAAAAGAAAGGTTATGAATTTGTTAATCTGGAAAAAATTTTTTCAACTACTGTTAATTGGACCTTTTTCATACTAAAATAGCTGCCAAACTGGAAAAATTGAGTTCAAATTTGGAAATTTTGTGTTTCCTCACTTAAATTTCCATCAAACATTTATATTTTGACTCTAGATTTATTTTTGGCTGAAAGCACATGCAATTGGCTATTCAAAACCGTGAATTTTTTCTTTTGGAGTATTGAAATAAACGCGGGGGAATTCTTTTTCTAATCTTTGTGCAGAATAACTTAAAAGCATTGTAACTCCTCAGGGGTGGATTTGCGGCCCCCCCTTCCCGTACAATTTTTTGTTGGTCTCGACATCCCTTATCACCCTGCGCCGGATGTACTAGCTCTCGTGAATCACCCTGTATATTATTGATATATTTAATATTTATATATATATATTTTTTTAGAGACTTATCAATCACATGAAAAAACATCAACATAACCCCCGTTAATTAATTACTTTGTATGAAAATGAAACATAAATAAAATAAATATTCCTGAAAAATCTACATATATAGCTCCATATTTTCTTATACATATGGGAAAAAAATTGTGGGTATTCATTAAGACCTCGAACTTAGTACACTTTGAGAACTTTTTAAACAGCCGTCAAAGCTTCCATGTATTTTGAGAGTTAACGCAAAGAAGTTCTCAGAGTTCACTCCTTCGAGGGTTCGAATGAATTCTCATATTATTTTTTTTTTTTTTTTCAACTTGAAGACTGAAGATTTTTTTTTAAAAAAAAGTGATTTTGGATTTGTCGGAAGTTTTTGAAGAAATTGAAAAAATGACACCTTGCTAAATATAGCAATAGAAAATTGCCCGTTTTCTAACTCAAGGCCCATTACAATTGCGTTTATAGCTTTTAGAAAGCTCTCGATTTTAATGAAAAAAAATTAGTTTTTTTCTATAAAAAAGACAATTAGTAACAAAACATTGGTCCCAACTACAAATGAAATATGTAAGAGTTTTAGGTTAAAATTTTTAACCCTTAAAAAGGTAATCGCTTGAATTAATGCCAGAATGGGGCGCAGCCATTAGGCTTAAAAAAAAGTAGTCCACCTATGAATTTTTCATCTATATATCTATCATTCGGCTTATCTTGCTCTGTTTATTAAAATATTCCTCAGCCACTTTCATTAGGCTAGAGACTCATCAGTCAATGTAAGGTACCACAAAAAAACAAAAAAACCGAAAGAGACAACACAAAAGTCTAAACCAGAATGTTTTCGATTACTTATTTTGAATAAAAATTGAAACTCAAGAAGCACGAAAATGTACAATCATTTTATTCTACGGAAATAGTAGCCAGTAGTTAGAGAGTGGTGTAGTTAGACTAAAATCGACTAATTTTTCAGAGAATTTTCTGAATCGTCTTAATTTTCTATAACTTTGGTGTTGATATTTAAAAGAAATGCCTTGAAAAAGAACGAAATTCACTTTTTATCCTTAATTTTTTCTATCAAAATCTGAAACTTTTTCAGATAGACAAGCGGCTTCATTGAATTGCCGCAAATACAATAATTTATATGGAAAAACAATGAGGTTTGTATGTACATATGTGCAACTTGTTTCCCGTTTTGTATGTTAAAGTCACTCTTCCGACTGCACTGCCTCGTGATAAATGCATTCGTTGTGCAGAAAATTGTTAAAAGTCGAATGTGAAAACGATGGGCGACGTAAATCGGAAATGATTTATTTCAGAGAAGAAAACAAAAACAAAAAAATTACATTGATTCAAATACAAAATTCATGTGAAAGCGATTGAGTGGATTGACTGAATAGATTGAAGCTGTCATACCTAGACTTGAATTGCCGCGTTATTGATCGAATTAACTCATCAATCTCTAATCTAATGAATAAATGACTGTTTTTTTTTTTTTTTGCTCTGTTACTACGGATCCATTTGTTTGGTCCGATGCTTTTGGAAAAAACATCCTCAAAATATCGGAATGCCATCATGAAAAATTTAATTGAATTAATTTGCTGGTGTTTGACAATTTATGCAAGTTTGTGAAAAACATTGTGTCAGGATTTTGGTTATTCACTGAAAGTTTACAAGAGACTTTGACGTATACTCATAGGGATAAGAATTGCTTTTAAAGCAGGCAGCTGATTGAAATAGGCATGATTTGATTCTCTTCATAATAACACTTTTACCACCAAGCCGTAGAGAGAGCTATCTGGATATTATACAGGGTGTTCCGTTTGTGAAGGTCAAGATATTTAATTTTCTCATTTTATTTTCAAAAAATTTATTAGACATATGGGGTACCAAACTAAAGGAAATCGATCCAGCATTTTGAATAAAATAAGAAATGTGGGTATTAATAGGGCCATTTTCATACCAAAATGGCACTCAAAGTCAAAAAATGTTTTTAAAAATTTAAAATTTTGACTTTGAAGGCTCAAATACCCTTGAAGCTGCAATAAAATATAAGCATATTTTATACACCTAGAAAGATCTGACAATTCTCTGTCGAATTGCATTAAAATTTTTATCTTTGATTCAAATGTTGAGGCGTGAAAATTGTATTTCTGAAACAACTGTAAATTTCTTTCTTTCCCTTATAACTCCTCAGGGGTGCATTTTGGACCACCCCACCCCATACGATTTTTAGTTAGTTCTGACCTCCTCTATCAGCTCCCGACCGGTTGACGCACACAAACGGAACACCCTGTATATTGGGAAATATTTTTGGAAGCCCCTGGAGACCAGTGATTGGTTGCCTTGACCCAAATTGTGCAACCTTTCTTTTGCTGCAAAGTGATTCAATAAAGCCACTTGAATTGAAATTCTAACGTTTTTTTCGAAAAACTTCTGCAGCTTCAATAAAAGATTAAAAAATTTCTTTCCCTATTAAGAACAGTCGTTTTTTTTATATAAATTTTTAAATAAAATGAAGCCTTGTGTTCAATTTCTTTTATTTCCATTAAAAAATATAAGATGATGGAATTCGCTCTGAGATCAATATATTAGGTGTAGTAAAAAGAAATCCATTATTTTTGCATTAAATTGAGGGCTTTATTTAAGATAGTTAGAATGACCCGATTTAGGTCAAATATGCGCCGTTTTGTTCGATAACTTGTTGCCATTTTAAAGGTAATTTCATTATGCCTCTCTCATAGAAGCCCTCGTTCCTATTAGCAAAAAATTGAGACAGTCGAATTTCAGAAGCCTCTCTTGAAGCGAATGTTTCACCAGCAAAATTGTTCGCCATGGACAGGAACAGATGGTAATCACTTGGTGCCAGGTCCGGACTATAAGGTGGATGCAGAAGAACCTCCCAACCAAACTCCCGGAGCTTCTGGCGAGTCACTATCGATGTGTGTGGCCTGGCGTTGTCCTGATGGAACACAATTCCTCTCCTATTGGCCAAAGCTGGCCGCTTATGGGCGATTGCTTCCTTCAGACGGTCCAATTGTTGACAGTAGAGTTCCGAATTAAGAGTTTTGCCGTATGGGAGCAGCTCATAGTAGATAATTCCCTGCCAATCCCACCAAACACACAGCAAAACCTTCCTGGCCGTCAATCCTGGCTTGGCCACCGTTTCCGCCGGTTCACCGTGTTTCGACCACGACCGTTTTCGCTTGACGTTGTCGTAAGTGACCCACTTTTCATCACCAGTCACCAACCGCTTCAGATTTTGTTGCGGTTCAGCAGCGATTCGCAGATGGAAATTCGGTCTATGAGGTTTTTTGCGTTAACTCGTGTGGCACCCATACATCGAGCTTCTTTGTGTATCCAGCCTTATTCAAATGGTTCCAAACGGTTTTTTGTGCAATCTTTAGCTCTTTTGCAATCGAAACAGTGCTAACATGACGGTCGGACTCGATAATTTCCATGATTTTATCGACATTTTCGACAATTGGCCTTCCAGTGCGTGGTGCATCCTTGACATCGAACTTACCGGAACGGAATCGACGAAACCAAAATTGCGCATGATTGGCTGTTACAGTATCAGGTCCATAAACGCTATTCACATTTTCAGCCACCTGGCTTGCGTTTTCTCCCTTATCGAAGAAAAACTGTAAAATGTAGCGAATTTTCTCTTTGCTGATGTCTATCTTTGACAAGCTCTCAAACAAAACTGAATCAATCAATCAAAAAAGTGTCAAAAAAGCTTTTTTAGTAGGAACTGTCATCTTTCTAATGCCCCCTAGCGGAACACGATCGGACTTATACAACGCGAGATGCAGATAAATAACGCCATCTATTGGATTTCTTTTTACTACACCTAATACAAAAAGACTTTGAATGAACTCCTTAAGGGGGTCTTCTCATTGAAAACCCGTTTTTTGGACCTTTTTTAAAAAAATTCTTATTTGAAAACTCAAGGAATAATTGTAAACTTTTTTTATTTATTGTATTACAAAAGGTTCAAAGTAAATAAAAAAAAATTTTTTGCCTCGATACGTGGGCTGTTCAAAAAGTAATGAGACTTCAAAGTTGGTGGTGAAAAAAAAAGGTGCCGTCACGGCGGCCACGGTTCCGGGTCTCCGGAGCGTCCGAAATGGAAAAAAAAACGGGGTTATAATCAGTATAGATGTAATTCTCGGGTGAACCTCAAGCTTAATATTGTGATTTTTTTTGACAAAATGGCGGCCATTCAAAGAAAAATTTCAATTTCGGGCTTTTTTTTTGTAGTTTAGTGTAAAAAAAAAATTGTAAAAAATTTTTTTAAATTATGGTCGAGGTTCACCCGAGAATGGTGACAATTCTGCGTCGATTCCATTTTGTTTCATGAAAATCGGTTCAGTTGAACTGGAGATATCATGGCCGCCAGTTCGAAAAACGTGGTTTCGAGATAAACGCGTTTAAAGTTTGAAGCAACGCAAAAATTACTCGTTTTAGCGCAGATCTTGCTCGACAAAGAAGGCTATATCCACTATGAACTATTTCGAATTTCAAAAAATCCTTTTAGGGGCATATTCACAACTACCCAAGCTATAAATAAATGCAAAAAAAAAAAGTCGAAAAAAAAAAAGTTGCTCAATGAGAAGACCCCCTTAATAAATTTTGAGAGAAAAATTCATCAGAGCCACTAAAACGGCACTCCATTTAACCAAATTCCTCTTTTATTGGCTCGAGGATGAAATAATAAATTCCTTGTTGTGCGTCCAGTAAGATGTTCTCGCTCATATATTTATAACACCGCAAAATATACCATGAACCGAAAATCCCGATCCCTTTCACATAGTGGAAGAATTGCGTTTCTCTAAAAACTAGTGTGGAATAATTTTGTTTTGGCTCAAAATGGTTATATACTTTTCTCGCAGCTACTCTGAACTCAAGAAAGAAGAACGTAAAAAGAGGAATTTCCATTTTTCCTGAGAAACCCTGTCAATATCAAACTCAATTCTTATGAATAACGAAACTTTTATACGAAAGCTCAGAGAATTTGGTCTCAAATCACGCATTCAGGAAATTAATCTTCAGCACGTTCTGAAGTTTATTATATACAAGTATATTGACTGAATTCAATTTTCATGGCTTCCGGGAAGTATGCATGCTCAGGAAATGTTCAAGCCACATCATGGACTACTTTTGTCACACTGCCAAAAAAGCTTCGTCGATATTATAAAAAATTACATAAAATAAATAAAATTTTAAATAAAATTCAATTCCGAATAAAATCCATCATTCGATCAGGCCAATAATTCAAAAGGAAGAAACCACACTTTTATCTGAACTGTTTTTTTGAAGACTTTTGTATTGTCAAATCCGATTGAATTTGTTGCAATTATTCTTCTGTATTCGTTATGCTAAGTTAAAGCGATCATAGACAATGACCCCACTGCCAGTATTTGTTGATTTGTTGATTTGATTTGTTGATTAAATTGTGAGGATTCCCGGGTTGAAAGGTAACCGATAGGAAACACTTAAGAGAAAGTGTAACAATAATCATAAAAAGGCATAAAAGAAAATCCAGAGAAGAAAATTTCTATCGTTTGTTTGCGTATTAGAAACCTAACGCTTTTCAGAATAACAATTAGAGGAAGGAATCGACAAGAACCTCTGCGTCATCGATTCGAAATCAAAGATAATAGACAAAGAACGCAGTGGTAGGAAGAGAAACTTTCATTTCATTTATTTATATACGGAAACGAATAAAGTTTCGAATCATCGTGCGAAATAATGCGTGTCCTGAGTGACAAAATCTCAAATGCATGTGTTACTGTTTACGAAAAATCTCCTGTCATCATCGTTTCAAGAGACCGCAGATGTTTTAGATCCTTCGATGTCAATCGACTACGGCATCGAAACGGCGACTTCAATGTCGAAAACTGATCTTGACATTGATAGCTTGCCACTGGAACAGCTTTTGCAGAGTGAATGGTTTCATCAGAATTTCAGCCAAATGCTTAACATTTCGGTGGATAATCTCACCAGTCTCATTATTCACGCACAAAATGGCGTTGGTGGTCATGGCATCCCTATCCACTAATTGCCCATCACCAGCGTGTGATATTCCTATGCCAACGGTCTACGTATTTATGTATGCGGCCGCCAAACCTAATTGCTGGCGTTGGTACTTCGCGAAATAAATTCTCGCAGACAGTAACGAATTTGTGCTTTTTCAATTTGGCAGTGTCGGATTCAATTTTATTGCTCTTTGTTTAGTGGGAAAAAATTTTTGTGGAAATATGGTTTTGTAATTTAGCTCTCAATGGGTAAGTGAATAACTAATAATTTTGCTTTCAAACAATAAATGGAATTGCAGAAGACTGAGCCGAAAGGAAAATTATTTCTTTTATGTGTAAATGCAAATTAATCCGGAGTGCGTATCTCAGGAGTGTGCCTCGTTATGATATATTTTCCAATTATTTTTTCGAGTATTAATACAGTTACTGGCGCATTCTTAAAGATTTCTTACATTCTGAGGGCAGTGAACGATCTGTTTGTCATTAGGAATCGTAAAATCCACTATTTATTTTGGGATTTGGATGGGAAAATTGCTGTCTTAGATTGAAGCTAACAGCTTTTTTTTCCACATATTTAATTTTTTTTTTATCCAGTTGAATACTATTCCATTCATTAGAATGAGGTACAGCCGAGCTAACCCATTTAAACAGTAATATTTTTTTTGTCGAAGCATCAAATGATGATTTTCGTACTTTCTTCTAAGAACCTAATCACAAGGCACAAAAAATATTACCCCAATCATATATGAACAAAAATATATGTACTTATATTATAGTACGTTTCCATATGGTGTTAAATTCTGAAGTGTTAAGCTTTAACACTTCGATTTAACACTACCGTTTCCACTTGCACATTCTACGAAGGTGTTAAAGCTTGGCAGCTGTTCGTGTATTTTCAATTGCAAGTAGGGCTGTCAGCTTTTCAAGCGCTAAAATCAGTACATTTTTATTTCTGGAGACCTTTTTCATTTTGAAACGGAAATTACACCTTGATGGCGCAGGGGAAGTGTACCTGGCTCACAAATGCATTCAAAGGAAATTTTGTCAAAAATCGTTTAAAAAACATTACAAAAATATTAAAAACAAAGTTTCTTTTACCTTCCATTGTCGCTTTTTGTTTTTATTTCATTTTGACAGTTAGATATGCACGAATTTCGATACGATAAATCGATATTTTGTTATCGAATGAGGTGTTACCGAGGTGTTATTGAGAATAACACTTGGCTTTCGTGTTAAGAATTTGTATGGAAAAACACGTACATCACATGATGTTAAAGGCCGCATAACACGAAAGCCTCCTTTAACACGTAAATAACACCATATGGAAACGCACTATTTAGGTGGATCGATTTTGTAACCTCCAATTTTCCTAGCAGAATATTATTCTGTTGCCCATACTTAATAATTATGCCGAAGAAACTATAGGCCAAATGTGAATTTTAACCTTCCGCTCTTGCAATCAAAGGTTTTCATGCTATATTCGTTAATAACTTTCTTAAAGTGTCCAAATTATGAAGACTTTTAAAGCAAAATTTTATTATTTCTGATGCCTAAAATTATGCTAAGAATCAAAATTCCATTTAAAAACATTTTTGATTAGGTAGAAATGTCAATAATTTGTAGCATGCTTTTAAGCAAATTAAAGATGCTTTATCTTTAAAAAGCGGAAGAAAAAAATTCGGGTTTGACCAATGGTTCGCTGGGCATTCTTTCTCCAAAAAAATTTGAGAATCTTATTTCACTAGGGCAATTTTCATTTTTTTTTTTTTTTGTCGAACAAAACGATCCACTTTAATTTATACATATACAGGGTGTTCCATACTTAATGGATCAAAAAAAAGGAGGTCATGAAAACATTTTAAGGAAATATATTTTCATCGATTAATTGTAAAAACGAAAACGGTTTCTGGATTCGTTTTAATATTTGAATTAATATTTATTTTTCTTTGTCCTTTGTTCTTCATTTGATTGCTTCGTGCTCCTGGCACATGAGCATAAAAAATATTAAAAAAACTTTTTTAAATAATACATTCATAAAATATTCTGTTCAAAATAAAAGTAAACGGAGCGAAAATTCAATCCGTTTATTAATCCAATGCATATCTCCTGCCAAGAGTTTTCATTTGGAATACATAAAAACTTTTATTAAAAGGTCAAGTTTTTTTTTTACAATTTTTGTAAAAACAGAAAACAACAAAAATTGGTTAAGCTTCTCCAATAAGTTGTAGTTTAAGCTTTTAAAGGAAAAACATTTAATTGAATTTTTTAAATACTGTTACGAACTACCATTGTCTGAAGCAAGGGTGAAGTTGCAGAAGTTTCGGTTCTGATTCTCATTGTACCCCGTGTGCACTGGCAGGATCCGGCTGCTTCAGTCGAGTGGGCTCGAAATAGGTAAATGAGTATCAATGCTGTTCTATTCGACAATGATTGTACATACACAAAAAAAAATGCACACGGATTGTATTATCTGCAATGGCCAAGGACAACTACCTGTATCTATATTTGGTGCGCAAGCTCACGCACACTGTCAGTCGAAGAATCGCGAAACTGATTTTAAGTAGCGTCGACGGCAATGAGCTACTCCGTGCCCTCCCTTACCTATGACTCTTAAGCTGAAATTCAGAGTCCCAAATGATGACACGAAATACTTCAAATTTCAGACCAACATAAAGTTTAATTTCAATTCATCTTATAGTATAATGATTTCTGACAAGAAAACGAGCTTTAAAATCGGATTACTATTCATCAAATAGTAAGGATTTCTTATTACTAAATTTGCACACGCAAACATAAATTTGATCGAAATTTAACAAAACAAATTAAGAACGTGGAATGGTCTGCTCAGCATTGAAAACACCTTAGATGGTGCAAAAAAAACGAGAAAGAAACTTGGCGCACTTTGGGTTAATGCTATCCAATGTAGATCTTATGTTTCCTTTTGCTCATGCTTGCTGCACTTGACAATCTAAGATCGATTCACAACCAAAATCGAAAAAGTTGAGTTCGAACAAGCGATCAAAACGAAATATGCGCAAGCAAGTGGGGGCAATATTCAAAAGAAGAAAAACTTAATAATTCATACCGTTTTTTTTCTTTCCCCCTTTTTTTTTTTTTGATTTTACGTCATAGCTCAAACCGAAAGTGCGATCAAGTACGAACAAAAAAAAACGACAATGTTCAGAAATATATTACCACTTTTTTTTTCCTTTTTTTTTTTGTAGTTTATTTCTTTTCTATTCGCTTATTTCGGTTTCGCTTTTTTTTTTTTTTTATATAATAGTGAACGGTTTTAAAAAAATGAAGAAAAAAAACTTACGTACTCTTTTACGTAGCTTACACTGATCGTTGCTTGGTTCTTTTTTGTTGATCGCCGGAACTCCACTCGATGAAGGCCTTCGAAGAGAGGGATAATGCAGCATCAACGGCTACGATTCTGTGAGCGTGCACAAATGAGCGCACTGGTAGGAAATGTGAAATATGGTGACTCTAGATGCAAAAGAATTTTGTTTAAATATTTTGAACATTGTCTAGAAGGTTTAAACCATTTATATTAGTGATAAGAAACTTTACCGGGCTGAGAAGAGAAGACCATTCGTACAAAAAAAATGATATTTTATTTTGAAGATGAAGAAAAAAAAAGTAGTCGCTTCCTTCGGTGACCTTGCAACCTCATAGGTCATTCTAAGTTTCGGTTAACTCCAAATTCAATTCCACTAGGGACATGGAACACTATCGTTGAGATCACCATCCACAACAGCCTTTTCACTTTTGAATAGATGTATGGTCAATTGTCCGAGACTCCAAAGAAAGTCGTCCCGAGATCGGTCTGTTCCGGACTATCTTAGTTGAGCGACACGTGGTTGGATCTGGCTTCGCTGAACCACGCCTATTGCTCGATTTCCAACGCCCGTATAGGCGAATGTCTCGGGATCTAACTCCGGCGGAATCTTACGCCGCACTTTGAATTTTAATTTTAATTTTTGAATTTTAATTTAAAGTTTGTTGCCTTTTTTTTTCTATTTTAAATATTCACAAAGACTAAATTTTTAGCTTTCCGCCAGCAAAGGTCGGTCCTTACTTGACGACACCGAAGAAGAAAATGTTCTCTCCTATAAGTCGGACTTCTGCTCTTATCCCCTGCGATGAGTAGTTGCCCTAACTTATTCAGCAATTAGGCTCTGGTGATTGGAATAGTAAGACAGTTGCTGCTGTTTTTCTTTTCCTTTTCATTCTGTTTGCATATCTAAGATCAGCTTGGTTTCTCCTATGCATGAGGTGATCGATGACGTGGAGGGCAATAAAAGATTTACTCTCTCGAATCCTGCGTTTTTTTTTTTCTTTTGTCTAATTTTTTCTTGATGTGTATCAATTGTTTTCTTTTGTGTTACATTTATTTAACCCAGCTGACAATTTTTTTGCCAAAAAAAAATTGGTTGATTTGTGTTAGGTTGTTTCGAAATTTTAATGAAAGTTTTTTTTTTTTTTATACTGCGTCGTTCGTTTAACCCAGCACAATACTCAATATAATGCGATAAAGGAGTTTGAGGAATGAAAAAAATTTTTTTTCCGTAAATTCTCTCAACAAACTTCATTTATGGCGTGCACTTCAAATCAATTGAAGAAAAGAAAAACAGAAGGCAGCTAAAGGATATGCTCCGCGAATATTTATTCAAGAAATTATTTAAATTTCTTGCCAGTGCTGCGATTATTTCTGAGAAAGCAATTGGGAGATTGCTCATGCATTTCAACCCAAGCCATTGATATAATGAATTAATGAATTCAGAACATTTTGAGAGGACAATTAAATGATAAAAGTCTTATTTCGTGGAAATTCTGTGACGCTGACGATGGTCTGAACAAGACAAGAAACCAACTGAAGCTATGAATTAAATTATCTTATGAAAATAATTTCTGGATAAGAAATCAGTCATGCTGAGTTCAATGACACTCGTGTTTTCTTAAAACTCATGTGGATTTCAGCCCTTTTAAACTTCCAAAATCCTCCACTGTTGGCTGAAGGCGACAATCCATCTTCTTAGCAACACTGAATCAAGATAATATTTTCTGGGACTAGTTATCGAGAATAATAAAAGGAAGCTTCTCAGGCAACAATCGTTGAATATTTTTATATGTGTTAGTTTTCAATGGAAAGCCATGTTGGTTATCCATTTTGAAATTCTTTGATAAAATCAAGGAAATCCTTCAATGATAAATATGATTCAGAGGAAACAATTGTATGCCTAGAAATAAATTCGAACATCTTTGTCATCAGAAAATTTCAATACGGCTTAGGGCGAAATTCCGAGAAGTATTAAATACAAAGCATCGCAATTCCAAGAAGGTTGAAAATTCTCAAAGTTAATCTTTAAAACAATCGCATTTCAACATTTTTTTATTGTCTTCGATGTGCGTTTATCGAATGCAAAGTGGTACGGCTTATTGAAAGAAGATTTTCTATTGAGAAGCTTAAATGTCAATTTACTGTTTGACTGATTATTTTTTTACATTTTAAGGAATTTAATAATCCATATTATTTTTCGAATTTTACAAATTCTTCGTGGGAAATTTCTTTCAAAGCACATATTTTGTGATTTTTTCGTTATTATTTGTTTGAATCAAAAAAATACTTCATTTTTTATGGTTCTTTTTTTTTATCGTGGAAATTTTTCGAAACTAAATCAGATGCAGTTGAGTCAAGTTCAAAGTTTGAATTTTAATGTTTGTTAACAAAAGATGTTTTTCGATTTTTTTTTTCTCCAGCTGAAAGAAAGTAAATGTTCAGACACATACACATAGAAAAATTTTGTCAGTCAAGGGCAGCCCACCATTCGTTTGTCGCATATCTGAAGGACTGAAGGACTGAAGGACTCAAAACTCTTCCCACACTCTGTACTTCCAATAAATTTTGGACTTCGATTTTTGTTCTTGATATCTTCTAGAAATAATTATCTTCTTTTGCCACTTTTCAGAAAAACCCAGCTTTTACTTTAAACAATAGTGGTATTCAAGCAACAGTGCAAATCGTAGTGTGCAATATTTGCACTGCTTTTTTTGTACGCAATTTGACAAGTGCAAATATTGCACACTGCGTTTGCACTGTTGCTTGAATACCACTAATGTAAAATTAAAAAAAAAAAAAAAATCCGATCCTGCCAGGAGTCGAACCTGGAATCTTCTGATCCGTAGTCAGACGCGTTATCCATTGCGCCACAGGACCACTCGATATTTATATTGCTTATGGGAGATTTGAAAGCACAAGCAAACTACGCAGAAATAATTTTTTCTAAATAGCCATGCCTACTAAGGAAAATTGATTCACACGAAGCATGTTCCAAAGAATGCCCTCCCTGTGGGAAGTTGAACTAGTTCGCTCGTAATCTCCCCGCCAATGCATTGAATTGTAAACTTTTACTCTGAGGTGCCATTCGAAAATCGACAGTCGCGTTTGAACTAGTGCAGAAGTAGAGGCAACAGGGCCACTTCAGTAAATTTGCTATTCTACGTTGATAGATGAGGGACCGGCTTGCGCTGTCGTAGCTCACAGCGTAGCGCGTGCAGCCCGCGAAGTTGTGAGACAACATTGGTGAAGACGTGTTTTTCAATCCAATTATTTGATTTTTTCGAATAATTTCATTCTTCCAAATTTTTTCGCCTGCGACAGGGAATCGAACTCGAGCCCTTCATATTGCCAAGCGAATACGCTTTCACTACGCCACGGACCTATCTGACTCACGCACTGCAAATATATTAGATTAATGTGTGGGCAAAATTGAACTGTTGAATATGCCACTAGTTAGGTTCTAATGTCCGTGTCTCTACTCGCGTACTAGTTCCTTTTCCTATACTCGAGAACTACTCGCTAGGGCACAATTGACCCCACTCTTACTACGGGGTGTTTTCACAGTTGCATAAATGTATGTATATTAGGGTGTTCCATAAAAAAAAAATTTTTTTTTAGAACGTAAGTTTTCTGAAAGCTTATAGGCTAAAATATTTTTGAGATTTTTTTCAGATTTTTTGTGAAAGGTTTAGAGGTCGCTCAACGCGGTTTTTTTGAAACCGGCCCTTTTTTCCTCAGTTTTTTTGGTGATAGCTTGTTTATAGGCAATGTATTTCAAATTTTTTTGCCACTTAATGGAAGAAATGCATCCAAATCTTATTTCTATATCCATAAACTGCAAAATTTTTCTTTATTTTAGGCCATTAAGCGTCATCAATTGCACTTTTTTCCAATAAAACTGGGCGCCAGAAAACAAGAATGCTTCATAATTTCCAAATTTTCTATGAAAATGGTTAAAAGTAATGATGCAGCTTTAAAGAACATGAAATCCTTTGTATTTTGAAAAAAGAAATAAAAATTTTGCTGTTGGACTTTTGCAGCTATGTCCGATTTTGTCCTCAAAAACATAATAAAAAAAACGTTGCATACTTCCAGGCATTCATTTTTAGTTTTCAATGCTAACATGATACCTAATCTCAATAGACTATTTTTCATAGGCATTTATTTGACTTTTTCCGCTTGAATAGAGGCCATGCTGTTATCCTTTACTCCGATTAGCGAGGAGCGCTATCTGTAAAAGCAAAAATTAAGCGCCTTCTTATTATAAACGTTCGCGCTTTCCTGATAGCGCTTCTATAAATATCTTTTCAAAAGGAATATGAAGCAAATTCTTTTCATGAAAGCACACAAAAGGAAAATATATATTTTTTTTCTATTTTATTTGATCTTAACTTTATAAAGGCGAAAGGAAACGAGTGTTCCGAGGATCAAATCTCCCACGCAGGAAATCCAAAAAAGCAAGAAATAAAATGCCGTAAAGGGTAAGTATACAAACATATTTTGGCATCGGCAGCGGCAGTGGCAGTTTTCGAAATGTATTTTATATACATATTTAATTCTGCTATTCTCACAAAAATTGTGCTGACTTAGGTATAATTCCTTAAATTCAAAGAAATCAATTGATGCTAAGGACAAACTTTTGTTTGGTTCAATGAAATATGGACGATATGCTGAGACAGTTGAACTCCTTTCAACAATACAAAATTTCAATGCCAAAGAAAAGCGTCTCCCCTTGCCCTTCAAACCTATTGTCCACACAAGATATTAAAAAAGGTTTTTTGGCAACCTTGCTTTAAAAAAAAAGTAATGTTAATGTAAAGTTTTTAAGTTCAAATTAACCTCAAAAGGTTTCAATGAATTTTCTTCAACGAAGCTCGAACCACATTGTAAGAAGTACCAATTGCATGACGCACGATTTCTCAGGAAAATTTTATTACAATAAATTGTAGACAATAAGAATATCCCTGTCTTTGAAAACCTTTCTTTGGGATGCAATGAATAAAATAGAAACTCCGGAAATTTACTTCGAACAATGAAATCACCTGCATGACAAAGTCACCAGTGATGTCATCGATGACATATAGGTGACATTGTCATGTGTGACATCTTGGAGGACATGTCATCGTGGAGGGATGCTGTTCATGTGCTTGACTCCCATTGGCTACTGAAATTTAAATAAGGTTTTAGCGTCCGTTGAACTTTAGCATGAAGTGGCGTAGATGATGAGTGCTCGACTCAGAATCCGAAGGCAGAGGCGAACAAAAAATGTTATAAATAGAATTTTTAAAAATTTTCGAAACATTCAAAGAGAGGGCAAAGAAGAGAGCTAATCAAACTGGTTTCTATAAATTGACATTTAGAGAGAAAAGAGCAATGTGCTGCTCTCAAATGCTTTTTTCGCCATCGCATCCCCAAGCATGACCATAGACATTTTCTAATCTTCCGGTGATAATGTCACCGCTGAAGTCCCTGTCAGCTCCTGTGTAAATGTCATACAAAGTGTCATGCATTCCGGCTCCGAAGTCACTAGGATATCATCATCGGGGATGTCCGCGGGACATTTCCCGCTGGGACAGAAGGAAGTTTCCTCACTGTTATTTATGCATGAGCTTAGGATAAAGTACAAAATTCAATGGCGGCTTAACGCTCAAGGAATCTTAAAATCAATCGTGAACTAAGTGTATTAGTTTTGTACCCATTTCGAAACTGAAACTGTAAGTGTTAAAATCTGCAATTGTCGCACAGCGGAATTTAAGAACTTGATTTCCCTTTCATAACCACGCCCCGTACGTTCCGATCTAAAAGGCAATTATACTTGAAACTCTAAAGTTCAATCTCGCAAGGATTAGCTGCAATATGAAAGGAAAGAATGGGTGGCCACGTAAACTAGCAGCAATTTTTTGCAGTCATTGCAAAAAAATAATGCAAATATGTGAGTAGAAGCTTATCTTTTATTGTTTGGCGAGAAGATACGCATATGTATGTGTGAAGTCTCCTGAATCATACAAGTTTTTCCGAGAAAGTCATAACACGTCTCGACAAATTTGCATTTTTAATATATGCACATTCTTCGTCACAACATGGAGAAAGAGTAAAAAAAAAACCAAAACTTATTAACGAATCGTGACAGAAAGGATATATTTAGAAGCATGGGGTGTTTTAATTTATTTAGCCTTGACATTGTGTTCTTTAAATACCCAAAGGGGAGATGAGTCTTTAATATTTTGCCGGGTTTTTAAACTTTTAATGCGATTAGCTCGGTGGGAAATCCTCATTTTCAAGGAAAAACTTGGCATCAAGAACTGAGAACATTTGTTACAAAACAAGCTAAAACAAACAATCTGTATGTAGCTCAGGCTGACGATATGTTAATATATGAACATATTAGGGTGCTCCTTAGATTGTGAAATTTCGAAAATTTGCCGGGATACCTCTCCATTCAGTTCTACTACCTGAAAAAAGAACTGTGTGATTTTTTTCTTTACGTTGAGCTACCAGCAAATGAAAAGTTGGAAAACGTATTCTTTAAAGGATTTTTACTAACTAACCAAAATCTTCATCTAAATTAGACACGCTGGACTTTTTTAATTTCTCTAATTTGAGCTTTTGCACACAGAAAAATATGACCTCATAAAATCAAAAAGATTTCTTCTTGAGTCATTTTTAGAGCAAGGGGTAAGAAAGGGAATGAAAACGAAGTATTTTTTAAAAAGAAATCTGTTTAAATTTTATATGAAAATCTTATTAAAAATATTTAAATAGGTTTCTTCTTAATTTCTCATACATTTCATATAAGATACATATAGTTCTAGAGCCTACAAATAAATTGAGAGGAATAATACTAAGTTTCATAGGTCCCCTTGTATCAAATGTTCTTAAGAACATTTAAAAAAACTCTTCTTAATTTTAGTAGTTTTCTTAAAACTAATATTAATAAAATTTCTTGTCTAAAAACAAAAAAAAAATATTTCGATTCGGCAGGAGTCAAACCCGGGCCATTTAGATTGCTAGCCGAGCTCGCTAACCAATATGCCACGTCGAGTTAAACCAGAACTGAAGGAATTATCTCATTTAAGTTCAAACGAAAATATGCAAAACAATTCTCATTCCTAAAAAACAAAATTTTGTTTGACTTTAATTTTATAAATGAATAAAAGCCCTGACTTTCGGTTCGGCGAACATGGTGTCACGGGTGAGCACATGACTAGAAATCGAGAATTCTCAGGTTCAAATCCCATACAGAACAGTTCAAAATAGAATAAATATGATATCATATTAAATGAAAATAAATATATAAACAAGAAGTATATAATATACCCATAAAAACAAGCAAAAGTAAAAGAAGGGTGAACGAAGGAGGGAGGGGCCCCCAATAAATGTAAAAGATTTTTTAATTAAATAAAAATATTTAAGAAGAAATCTTTTTAAATTTATAGGGTCATCTACTTACAAATACTTAAGAAGAAATCCTTTTAAAACTATTGGGAAATCTTATTAAATATATTTAAAAAGAAAATCTTCTAATTTTAAAGAAGATATCTCCTTGGCTAAAAACCATAGAGAAATCTTTTTAACTTTGTTATAGTTTAGTCGGATTTTATGTGCCTTTTTGGCTGTGTGTGGGCTCGCTACAATAGATCAAGTTTTGAGACGAGTATAAACTTTAAAAATTGTGCCTTGAAATATGCTATGAATTTTATTCCATTTATTTAAATTTACTCAGTATATATTTTGTATGTGACTAAATAAAGTTGAACGAATTTTTGTGTTTCGTTTTATATTTTTTTAAGCAGGCAAAATTTTTAAACTTTGAGCCGTCGCACAGTGGTCCGAAACACAAATCTAGCTGGAAAAAAGTCAATTTTTCGACGTTGCCGGAAGAAAAAATTTTGATTGCTAATGAATGGCAACTGTCCTTTCTGCTTATTGGCGCATTTGTTTTTGTCTAATTCGCCCTACCGGCACCGCTGTATTGTGTCAAAAACAGCTGACTGCATTGTTACTTAGAATTCATAAAAAAGTTTATTTTTCATCAAACACGAGGAGTTGTTGCAAAAGCTTAAGAAAAAAGTTTTGAGTGAATTTTTGTAAATAAATCTAAATAAGGTGAAGGTAGGAATCTGTGTCGTTGGAAATATACGTTCAATGTGGTAGTTTGTCTAGAAATAAACGCATTGTTTTACATGAGTGTCTAGTTCGCGCAAATTGTTTCAATTTCAAAGTTCAATTAAGCTTTTAAATAAGACTTTATCCGACTTTTGATGTGTTTTATGGCTTTTTGTAAAGTGTGTGAAGTTATTGCATCAATGCTTTTGAAATCAAGTGCCAGTTTTTGCCTAAACGATATCTTTTTGGTTTACAGTGGAAAATGCCGATTACTAAGAGGGAACTGTATAATATTTGGCACAGTGAAAAACAGCAAAATAGAAAAACTATTGCTGTTTCAACGTATGTTTTTGAAAAGATTGGGCTTCAAAATAAAGGAGACGATAGTTATTCTAAGGATTTGCAACAATCTGTTCATGCGTTTTGATGCGTTTTGAAAAAAAAGTGGACACAGGCTAATCGAACAAAGCTCGTTTTTGAGGCTATGAATGAAATGTGGTTGAATGGGATGTTTATTATTCCACCTAAGCCTTCTTCAAAACGTCTTGAAGAAGGATTTTTAGAGGGACAGCCACCAACCAAGCATGGAAGACCTTCAAAAGAATTTTCAGATAGAGGCGGGAAATCGAAACGAATGACGGCAACACGGCTAGAAAATTTTTCAAAAGACGCACTCTAGCTTCAGAAATAACTGGTGTCGATGAAAATTTGATTAAAAGGTTCGGAGTGATTTCAACCACTATGTCCTGCGGCTTTGATATTAATGTGGATGCATTTCGAAATTATGCGATGGATACAGCAAAGTTATACATGCAATTATACTCGTGGTATTACATGCCATCGAGTGTCCACAAAATTTTATTGCATGGTGCGGATATTATCCAATATGCTTCATTACCCATTGGAATGTTGTCCGAAGAAGCCCTTGAGTGTCGAAACAAAGATTTAAGGAATATACGAGAGCATCACACACGTAAAATGTCCCGAGAGAAAACAATGTATGATCTCTTTCACTATCTCCTTTTGTCGTCGGATCCTCTAATATCATCTTCATCAACAAAGCCTTCTCTTCGTGATCGGAATGTAGAGCCTTTTTCTGAAGACGTTCTATCATTGCTTTCGGATGTGTCTGCCGCTTTCGTTTCCGGGCCGCAAACCGATTCCGAAAATGAAACAGACCAAGATTAATGATCGATTTCTGCTGACACCTAATAGTAGCATTATACATATCATATTGCTCAATAAATCATAACATTATATAAAATAAAAAGTATAAGTATTTGTAAGTACAATTATGAGACTCGCATTTGGCCGATTCCACCCATTTTTAGTGTGGATGTGTGTTTAGATACCAATTTTATGCATGCAAACTTTCATCTTGATACGCCTTCGAAGAAGCAAGTTATGACTTTTTTCCATCTAGATTGGTGTTTCGGACCACTGTGCGTCGTAGCGACCTCTTAAACTCAATAAAAAAATTAAAAAATCATTAGTTCGTTTTAAAGGTAGTAGGACCGAATGGCGAGGTAGCCCGGCAACTTTCAAATTAAAGAGCACCCTAGCACAAATGTACCTTTAAGTCTTTCGCGCTGTTATCAAAATTTTTCTAACATTTAAACTTTGTTTTCTTATGTATACCAAAACCCTTTGAATTAATACCCCCAAAGCCGTGGTCAGTTGGTTTGGTGAGCAAGAAAATTTTCACATTTGGAAGGGAGTCATTTAATTCTTTAGGGCATAAAACATCCCTTAACCAGTTTAAAGTTTTTGTCAAAAAACGAAAATATCCTTGACGAATTATTGACTTATGTTTTGTATGAAAAGGGCTCGTCATTTTGTGTTCCTACGGGTGTGAATCATTCGACGTCCGTCTGAAAAAAATTAGCTATCTCGACAAAATTGGGTGTGAATATTGGCGGGGACATCAGTTCGAGAATGAACCAGATCGGATCACTTTTAAGAGTAGTCTTACTGCTAGGATCCGTTATGAAAATCATAAAACCTGCTATAAAACCTAAAATTTTTAATAAATAATAAGTTGACATATTTTACAGTCATAGACCCATTTTGAAGAGTACGTCCAGTACTATGGCCTGTGGCAAGTCTTCGAACGTGTTTTCCTAAAAAATTTAACGATTGGGCGTGCCAAAATGGCGGCTCTTGAAAGTTTTCTCTCAAATACACATTTAATAAGGTATCCAATTGATCATAGGTCGGCATATGAGTCTCCCGTATGGCCTTGAAAATCTCTAAAGGGCTTGATACGGATTGTGCACTGACAGGCTATTCGTTCGTTGACATTTCACGAACAAAAATAATTTTCAGAATAATCGAAGTGTTCAAGAGCGTTGATAGAGAAATAAAGACTTCCAACAGTTGTAACGGAAATGAGATTTTTTTTCACCACAGAATTTCATTACTGAACGAAAACAAATCAAGGTCCTTTGTTATCCAAAAATAGAAATAAATTAAAACTAATATGTCCTTACAAGATTAACAGTTCTAAGGAGCTGCATGGCAACAGGACCAATTTTAAGACAACCCAAAAACAACTTGAACACTAAAGCCGTTCTGAAAAAAGCCAATGGAAAATTTATAGCGGAATGAATATTTATCCGTTCTTAATGCAAATAAATTGCTTTTTACGGATACAACTTTGGCAATAGCTTTAATTCTTACATTGAAGGTTGTTATGTGTTGAAGGTGGATTTCTTTCTAGCCGGCCTTTTTGCACACAATTTTGAACAATTTTGCAATAAAATTCAATTGGCACAGCAGGACAACTTTTAATGGGCATTTTTCTTAGAAAAGAGTTTCGGTGTAGTCGGACATTGTTGGTGCATATTGATATCTGGCCTTAAGAGTGGTAAAAGCAAAGTGATTCAGGCATCTGTCTGTACTACTCTCATTATTTCTTTCGCTACAATGAGAGCTCACAAATCATTTGTAAAAACTTTAAGTCTAAAAATATTGTATTCACAACTTTAAATATTTTCTTTAGTGTTATGGAGATAAGCAGGGCTCGGATTTTGTTGCATTTATAAATTTAAAGCATACTTTATGGGGCAAACATTTTTTTTACCAACATTTTGCAAATAAGTTAAGCGAAGATGATTTTCAAATCGCTTTTCCCATTTTAAAAAAAATTCCATATTGAAGTTAAAAATCGATTCAAATCTTAACATTAAGGGCTCATTTACACTTTTCACGTTTGACATCAAAATAAGCTGACTTCAAAATTTTAAATATATTTTCTATTCAAAAACCCATTTTGGTGTCAAAAATTCTTACATTTACATATTTTGACGATTATTTTGAGAAAGAGTTTGACAAAATCGTCAAATGTGTAAATGCCCCCTAAGTGAGTTGAACAAAATTTTTACTCCATAAAGTATGCTTTAAATTTATAAATGCAATAAAATCCGAGCCCTGGAGATAAGCAATGATGATGGTGATGTAATATTTTTCTCCTATATGGAGCACAAAGCCTCAATATAACCTCAATACGAGTCCAATTGAATCAATCTGAATATATTGAAAGCGCTATTCAATCACGTTGAAACATGACGAAAGGATTACTCGTTTCTTTTTATTAAATCCTTCCAGCTAAATTGACCCTTGAATTTTAAACCTTTCTCCCTTATGCCAGCTTTCTCTTCTCCTCTTCTCAATATTTTTTGACTGAAAGAAACCGTTTCCTCAGCATAACCCTCGTTGCTTACATTCTAATGAGTAATCATCTCCATAATTATTGCTTTTAAAAATTCCCCCTCTGGATACATTTTTTATAATAAAAATTTACATTTTATCATCGTTTCCATTGGTTCCAACAAAATTATGGAATGGGATCTATGGGACAACTCTTTCCTAGTTGTGAAAAGCAAATTTCTTTTGAGTTTCAATTTTATTAGGTTTATTTGGTGGCATCTGAAAGATTCCATTCAGCTTAGGATACGAAGTATTAAACTGTCTGGAACGAAGGATTGCATCATTTTTACTCACATTTTCTTTTTGGCTCATCCTTTAATTTCTTATTTTAATTTGAGGAGTGCATGAGAACGCAGGGCGACAAATTCGTTTTGCAGAATTTGATTAAAAAGTTACTGTAAAGCTCAGCACAAAAATTGTCTGTGGCACTAAATAAAATTTTTAATTTATTTAGATTTTGGCAAAGAAAACATTTTCGTTTATTGCTTTCTTGTTCTCACAATATGGACGTTGAATGGGATGAATAAAAAAACAGAATTATATTTAATGGTATAAGAAAATTTCCACTCCATTCTTGTTGGTATTCTCAAGAAATATGGTTTCTGTAGGGAACGGCTCAAAATCCCGAAAATCAAAATCCCGAAAGCTCAAAATCCCGAAAACTCAAAATCCCGAAAACTCATAATCCCGAAAGCTCAAAATCCCGAAAATTAAAAAAATCCCGAAAATTAAAAATCCCGAAAACCAAAATCCCGAAAACTCAAAATCCCGAAAACTCAAAATCCCGAAAGCTCAAAATCCCGAAAACTTGTATTTTGTATTTATAAATTTTTATTGTTGCAATTTTTTTTTTTTTTAACTAAAACCAAAAAACTTAAATGTAATGGAAAGTTATTCAGGTGATTTATTAATAAATTAAAATAAATGCATATTATAAGCAATACCTTTTAAATAATTAATTTTGGAGCGATCAGCGCGTTCCTGGTATATTTTTTTCAGATTTTTCTCTTTTTTTAAAAGTTTTTTATTTATTTTCTGAGTTTCGCCAGACAAAATTTGCTCAATACGGGTTTTTGACCGTATATTCTCTTGTCCTAATAAGGCGATAATAGAGTATACACCAATATGAGAACGCCCTGCCAAAAATCTATTTAAGAAAATTTTCAACGCTTTTTCCAAGTGACAGCAAATGCTAAGTTTTGTTTTAATAAAAAAGAACAAATCCCGAAAAAAAATCCCGAAAAAATCCCGAAAAATATACCAAAATAAAAATTTGCGCAAATTTTTAATTTGGTATATTTTTCGGGATTATTTCGGGATTTTTTTTCGGGATTTTGAGTTTTCGGGATTTTGAGTTTTCGGGATTTCGAGATTTCGGGATTTTGATTTTCGGGATTTTGAGTTTTCGGGATTTTGAGTTTTCGGGATTTTGAGTTTTCGGGATTTTGATTTTCGGGATTTTGAATCCAATCCGTTTCTGTATCGACTAAAAATGTTTCTAAAATATTTTATATAAAATTTAATATTTAAACGCTTCCTAACAACCTTTAACAAAAAATTTTTGACCCGTTATTCAACAACAGGGCTTTACGCATAAATTTAATTTTAATAAAAAAAAATACTTTTTCTTGAGAGAGAAGCATTTGTTTCCTCTTCTCAGTCATGGGGGATTTCAATCTTCTAAAATCGGGGGGGAAAAATAAATAAAATTATTCTAAAATTTTAGAGACCGTAATGGAAAAAATCTAGAGGAACTCCCTTAATATTTTTTTTTCTCTCTTGTCTATGTAAATTTAGGGAACAACCATTACTGCGCTTACGATAGAATTTTTATTTGAATTTTGCGGAAACACATGGCATCTGAGCAAATAAAAAGGATAGATAGCTCTCTACAAAAATAACCAATTCGTCTGTTATCTATTCAGGAAAAGGAAACTCGCAAAAAAACCATTTGCAAATCAAATTTATTTATTTTATTTTTTGTAGCTTTAACGGCAATAATTGATTCGAAGACCATATTGTGGATTGCTTTAAGGAGAGCAACTTCAAAAAAAAAAATATCTGATACATGAAAATGCTAATTTACAAGCTTTTGTAATATTTCGAGTGCAAGATTTTGAAAAAATCAATTTGTAGCAATATGTATATGATTATGTTGTTCAAAGAATAATTTAAAAATTCAAAGAATGGCATGATTAAAGCCACTTCAGTGAGATGGAATTCATGGGAATCCTGTCGGAACAAAATTTTTTAAGCTCAATTTTCTGGAAAATACGCTTTCAAACTTTGTTACTTTTTTTTTTTAAATAAGGATATTTTTGCTGAATTCTTTTTTGGTTTAACTTGAGATATTCCGACTTATTAATATGGGTAGGATCAAAATCCGCTTTTAGTATTTCATATCGCCATTTCATTGGGCTCAAATAACCCCTCAAGTTTCTTCAGTGCTTAACTGCTTCTGATATGGAAATTTATTTTCACAACGAAGATTTCAAAAGGATTTCTTTACGTATTTTCTTTCGATATTTAAATTCGTGTTTATTATTTTTTTTTTCAATTTTTTTGAATGCAGATAGTCTGTCATTGTGCTTTCCACATTGTTCGTTTTTAAATAAATTTTTAATATGGAGAGCGATAAACGTTAAGGATTAAAGTGTTCATTTAAAATTTTCAAAAAATGTCAGCGGCCGAGACACTTAAGAAAGCATTCAATATCTTAAGATAGAACAGAGGCAACTCTATTCCCCTCAAGACCTAACGTTACTATTTTTCACTGGCAATATTGGCAAAAAAAACTTATTCTATGAATCTTAATGATTTAATGAGAGGTGCAAGTGCAGCAAGCCTTTTTTCGTGGAAGGATTTCATGTCCATTTGTGTAGCTTTGCAGCCGCTTCGAACAAAGCTTAAAAGACAAATTGATATTTTTCACTCTTTATAAAAATTTGAGTCCAACTAAAAATGAAGGTCACTTCAAATACCTTTCATGTATGTATATTTCGATACGTTGAAACATGTTCCTGTCACTTGTCATTATCAAGGCTGCTTAGTTCTAAGCCAAAAATCCTTGCTCTGCACTATTGAACACAAATGTTGTCAGGAAATGTTTACGTTTGATTCGCTTTTCACTTATGTTTTTACCATTTTGTGGTCTCCTTTTATCGTTTCTACATAAAACAAATCGGACATATAATGTTCGGTCATGTTTTAACGTGCCCTGATCCACAATTTAATATTTATGTGGACATATTTTTGTTTTATGGAAATACAAAAATATGAAATCAAGTAATGACATTACCGAACCACAAACCACCTTTTAACTTCGTCCTTTCAATTCTTTATTTCGATCATTTTTATATTGATTAATCATTTTGGATTGAAAAAGCCACACCAATCAAAAGCATTTGCTGTTGGCGTTAAACAAGAAATTTAACCCTTTCATGCCCGAATTTAAATCTGCTGTCTAATACTATCCTTTGACTGATAACGGAAGATGATGGTGTGTTGTTTAACCAGACAAAGTTTTAACTTGTTTCGAGCAATTATTTAGGTGCTGAAAAAATTTCTCTCCAAACAGAAAAAGTCCTAGAACTTTTTGAACAACCAATTAAATTACAAAAAATATTTCTAGCTAACTTTAGATTATTTTTGAGTTTCAAAGCTGCAAAAATTGCAAGAAATTTTGTTTGTTTTTACTCAAGAATCCTGTTTCTATAAAGTGATTACTTTTTTGAATGTGTGAATGTGTAAAAAAAATGAAAAAAAAAATTCAAAAAAATATTCAAAAATTATTCAAAAAAACCCAAAAAAAATGGAAAAAATTCGAAATATTCCAAAAATATTCAAAAAAAAATTCAAACAAAAATTAAAAAAATTCAAAAAAAATCAAAAAATTTAAAAAATTCAAAAAAATTCATTGTGAAAAAATCCAAATTAGTTCGATTTAGTATGCCTATTAAAATTTTGAATTGTCAAATTAACAAAAAAAAAAAAGCCTACTTGAGTGAATAAAATATTTAAAAAGCAGAGTTAAATGCAAAAAAAAATTCAAAATGAAAATTTTAATATTTTAATAATAAATTCAAATAATTCAAAAAAAATTAAATTATTCAAAAACCGAGCTCTTGTGATTACGTTCTCAAAACTTCCAAATTTGAACTTGTTTCTACATGTCCACACTATTTAATAAATAACTTCGACAAAAACCGATTCCCTTTGGAAAATGGTATTAAAAATATTAATTTTTTTAAAGCATTAATCTTCAAAATTCCATTTAAATCAACAAACTTTGCTGTGGCATTTAGTCGTAGCTGCAGAAAGAGAGAATGTCACATATATGCAACATTGGGTATCAAAGGGTTAAATTGCAATTTCAAATTTAAAGATTTTCTGTTGCCCCACTTATGTATATTGACCCAATAAAAAGAATCTTTTTGCCTTTTCGAATAAATCACCGAATTTCTGTAATAAAATTTGTCTTCACCGAGCAAAAACGTAAAACCGAAGCGTAAGCAGAATAAATCAGGAGTTTACGGATATTCTCAATTTTCATAGCACGTTCTTTTTTTATATAAATCATTTGATTGCATATCATTGTAGCACCACAACGTGTTTAGAAAGCTTCAAATATGTTCATATAAATAAACATATGTAGATAAAATGCTTCCATAAAAATTTTTGGTTTCTTAACACTTCGTTAAGGAATTGGAAGAATGTACGATTCTGTTGAAATCTGCTCGATTGTGGAACTTAATTGAGGGGCATTTTTCAGCATCCTTTTTTAACAATATTTTTTTTTATCGATACTCAAAGATTCTTAAAGCCGTTAATGCATAGGTATACGTGCATGTATTTACATTCGAGCCGATGAGTGTTTCCATATTTAATTATATTAGCTCGTTGCCCTGAATCTACTCGAATAAAGTAATTCATATTGGCACTGCTCCAAAATTTAAATAACACAATTTTAAAAGTTTTGACCGCTGGTAGCGACCTCTAAATGTCGTTGAAAGAATTCAAAAAAATAAAAAATAAAAATACTGAAATACTTTCTAATGGTATACAATCAAATAACGTTGTGCCCCGCGTAACAAATTTTGTTTTTGAAATAAGGACCATCCTTTAATGAATAATGGATTTAGTTGAAAATGAATAATTGATCTTAAGATGACCCCAGCTATAACATGACAATGCAAAGGCTTCTGACAATTTTTTCCAACCAGTAAAACACATATTATGCTGCTGATTTTTAAGAAAATTTTTTAAAATTTTTAATTCATTGGTAAAATTAAAAATTTAGAAATTTATAATATCTATATAAAAATTATAACTTTTATGTTTAAGAAAAAAATCGGTAATTTATCCTGATAAAGATTTTTCTTATAATATTAAATGGTGTATCTTCTTCTTCTTCTTGCGTGTTTAACTATCCCGGGGTCCGCAAAACGCGACCAGTTCCTCCATTTTGTTCTGTCGGTTGCATCATCCGAGGTAAGTCCTACAGCCTCTAGGTCCTATTTTATTGTGTCCATTCAGCGCTGTTTCGGACGCCCCCGTTTTCTGCAACCTTGGATTTCCAGTGCGTAGCCTTTCTTTGCCAAAGTCTCCTCATTTGCTCTCAGGACGTGCAAATACCAGCGTAGCCGTGCTTCTCGAATTTTCCCAATAATTGGCGCAACTCCATAGCGTCTACGGATGTCTACGTTTGGAACATGATCAAGACGAGTGAGTCCGGATATCCAACGAAGCATCTTTGTTTCCATAACACTAACCTTTTTTTCTGCTACTTTCGTTGCTGGTAGACATTCGGTACTATAAAGAGCGACTGGTCTGATGACTGTGCGGTAAATTTTGGATTTTAAGCGGTCGCTTATCTTTTTATCGCACATAACACCAGCCGTTGAACGCCACTTGAGCCAAGCGGCGTTAACTCTTTCAGTAACTTCGCCAGTGATCGTCCCGTCAGCGGAAAGTGTCGACCCAAGTTGTGTAAAGGGGGTTTAAAGGAAAATTAAAAGCTTAAGAAAAAAATATAAGGATTCTTAGAAAATCGATTTTTATAGAAAGTCAACCGTGTGGAAAACTTTGACCTGCCCGATTTTCATACTAATTCAAAAATCTCCAAAAACCGATTTCTTAAGCGTTATTAATCTATTTTCTTCGCAAGAATAAACTTCGGATATTGCTGAACACAATAGGATATGATTTGGGTACAGCATTTCTCTGGTTTTAAAACAAGGTCATATTTAGAACACCAATTTTCAAACCTTCAAAATTTGGTATACTGAATGTTTCTAAAATAATCTATATTTAGTAGATTCTTGATGAAAATTTTATATTGCAAAAACAAAGGTAATGATATTCTGTTGCTAATGGTATGTTAAATTCTTATCTTGAGTATCAGCGTTTTGAATTTATAGAAAATTTTCTTAAGGGGTCAGAATTTCACCACTTTCCCCTGCTACTATTGCCATGGTTTTACAATGTTGTGATCCTAGTGAAATAAAATAAGCCCAGAATTGTCATTCGTTATGTTTTATACACTCCTACATTCGGCACGTGCAAACATGTATCCGCTCCCCATGGCATTTTTCTTTGTTAAGAAAACAAAAACAGATCTTACGAACGATTTTTATACCCTACGCAATCTATGTACATATATATGTAAACCCTGGATAGCTTCTCTTCGTCGAATCGACGAGGCACTTTCATATTATCTTTCATAAGGTGAGAGAAAACTGTGCTCTAAATATCTTATTTTTTCAGAGAATAAATATTTTTTTAATATTTCTTATTTTTGTTTTTTGATTGTAAATAAAAAGCTTAGCCAAAATCGGGTTTTTTCATATTTTTTGCTCAAAAGGTTTTTGCCTCCCAAGCTTTTGAAAATGATGTACGTCGATTCGACGAAGTGTAGCCAAAACGTACTATAAATAAGTTTAGTCATCCAGGATTAAAGGTATATTTCGTTTGTGCGATTGTGTGTAACACCCAGAACTGTTGGACATGGAACATACAAAATGTGTACTGAAAACGACCAGCGTCAGTCTGTATTGCCGTCTGTCTGTCCATCTGCCTTTATATTGTTCAAAGTCGTTGACGAGAACTTAAATGGGTTTGTATGCGCATTGGTAGCGATATAAATGAGAAGAAGTCCAAGAATGCTCGGACGGACCTCCGATGCCAAGGTCTGTTAAGAAAATTGGTAAAACGGCGTCTCTCGAAACTTGTCTCTTAAATACACATTTCCAAAGGTACTCAACTGATCGAAAGTCGGCATATGAGGGTCCTTTATGGCCTTGAAAATCGCCAGACTTTATGTTAATGTTCAAAGTCTTGGGGCAAGTCTTAACCGTTTATAAAATATGGTATTGGATGGAAGGACCGCCTGACAATAACACCCTTTCTTGTTTTGTTTTATTTGGATAATCTGAACAAATGCTGCACGCGCAAGAAATTCTCGGTGCCAATTAAATTGCATTTTTTTTTTAATCAAAATAAAACCTACGATTTTTATTGTTTTTTTTGTAGTTACAGATTTAGCATATTTGTTGTTTGTCGCTTTTTTGAAATATGTAAAATAATTGGTCGAACGATTTTGACGTTCTTAATTTAATTGAATTTGACCCAACAACGACAGATGGGAGATTTTTTTTCATGTGTAGGAAATTGATGATAAATTTAGATTTGAAATAAACCGAGATACCTATTCCAATTAAGGACATAGAAACGTGCAATGGATAAAAATTTTCATAGCAGAGATTTTTATATTTTTATTTTTTAATAAAACGAGAAATACTCCCTCACTGGAGGAATTCATTTAACTCATATGGCTATTGAGGCCGTGGGCAAGAGAAACTACATGATTTCTCGCAAATTTGATTTTCAATATTTTTAGAACACGTCACTTGCTTTCACTGCGGCGCGCCATAAAAAAACCAAAAAAAATTAATTCACAAAAAACTCCAAAACCAACCAATTATCATATGAAATCCCAGACTGACGGCGTAATACAATAAATGATCCCATCAATCAAGCATACGCAGACCACATCCATCCTGTCATGGTGAGTGACAGCTTGACGTCCCAAACCCTGAGAAAATGATTCTATTATGTAAACTGGTGCTGCTTTAAAAAGGAAAACACAATGAAATTCCTCGACAGTCTGCAGGACTTTTCCAAAATTATGCTGTGTGATTAATGACGTCACTTATTTGATCTTCATTGAGGCATTCAAAGACAAATCAATTCAAATGTATGGTGTTTTTTAAACACAGTGAGCTGCTTTTAAAATCGCAAATTTTCATTCCATTCAAATCTGCGCTTTTCGATGAAGCGTCTCTTCCAAAAATTAAAAAAAAAACAATAGCTCGAAGATTTCGCTCAACCGTTTCGAAACTTCATCAAATAATTGTTTTCGAGTGAGAGAATTAAAATTTATCACCGATCAACCGAAATTGTTGAGAGCAACTTTAAAGCCCAGGACTGATGTGTTTTTGTGCCATATTGCACACATTTATACTGGATATTAGTACTGGGAGCATTTAGGTGCACTTGCAATTTTTTGAATATCACACTGCTGCGCCATCTGATTGAAATATTTTTTTCTTTTAAATGAAAGTAATTCCTAAGAAGTATTTCTAAAAACAATTTATAGAGTGGCGGGAAACTGGAAATACACTGAAAAAAATATTCAAAATTATCTTTTTAGTTTTGTGAAAAAAATTTTCTCAGTGTAAAAATTAAAACAAATTTTTTTAGCTTCCCTGTTTTATTATCTAACAGAATCTGCTTAGATCGTCTCTCTATCTCAATTGGTTGTTGAGATATAAAATTTTGAAAAAAGCCTTAACAAAAAAGGATTTTCAAGGATATTTCAAAGACCGTTCAAAATAAAAATCTAAAAAGTAATCTCCACAGTGTTTTAAAATGGCACCTATCGAAAAATCAACAAAATTTAAAAATTCCTTTCATGATGCCGCATGCCTTTGCTTAACCCGCCGCACCCTTTTATGCTCTCCGGATTGATCATTTGAACATTCCTAAGCGGGGGGATATCATAGACTTTTCCCATCACTTTTACATACATCTACTCTGTTCGAGCATGACCGCTTTGGGTAGGCGTTCCCTATACCTCTCATGAGCAGGCAGAAAGTGAGGTGTTCAAAAAATTTTTGCTTTTGCGTTTTGCTTTTAAATTTTGGTTCAATCCTGAAAATATGCTACTTTTTTGATAAAAAAAAAACAAACGCTATTCTTTGAACACATCGCCTTTTCCCTGCTCAATGACTGCCATGAGAAGTAATGCCTATTGATAGTGCTTGGGATAGTTCGCTTAGGGATGCATCGCTTAGTAGAGGACTTCCACTTATTTGCAACTGGGAGGTTTCTATGCCAGCGTAACCCTTTTCGTATAACAAGAATTCTTCTCTCAACAAGTGAGAAGAATCGAAGTCGGAAAAACATAAATCTCACGAAGCGAGCGTCTATCGTAAAAATTCATAATAATTCTATTTAATTCTAATAATTCTATTTAAATGCCGGAAACGAAATTTGAATTTTTTTCAATGATCGGAAAGTTTCAAGGATAACGCGAACATAATTTTGCCTGGTACAGGGTCCGATTCAGTATTTATGCTACTCTGGGCAAAGACAATATTTTCCGCCCCTGTGATGGCACTAATTGGGTACTGGGTTCGCATCTTTAAATCGGGCCTGAACGGATTTTTTTTCAACGCTTACAGTTAAATAGTTTAACTTTAAGAAAAGGAATATAATAAATTAAAGGAAAAAAGCTCACTCCTCAAATAACCAAAAGAATGAAACCAGCAAAAATAAGTCCATTCAGTAGATCTGAAGCAAAGAGATGAATTTTTTTATTTCAAAATTAAATCTCACTTGAAAATCACATTAAATGTTTTGATGGTCTTTCGAGAGAAATTTCTATGTCATCGCAAAAATTATTAATGGTCTTTTCTCTAAGATTAATGGTCTTAAAGAAAACAAGGATTGAAAAAGGTTGACTGTTATTTTTGAGCTCTGATAAAAACCTTAAAAGCGCAATGGCATTCATTTACTGAGGTGCCAAACGATATTTTTGTTGCTGAATCGGAGATGTGAATAAGATAAGCCTTTTTGAAGTTGCCAAAAATGAAGTTAATGCTTTTAAAATTATTTTCATTCAGACCCTGGGCAAGGGTTTCCGAGCAAGGAGACCTAAATCGTTTTTGGATACTTTAGATGAGCGTCAAGTGAGCGATTGTTTTCATTGTTGACGACGATTTAAAACCTATTTAAGGAATAAGATGGCGGAGTCCAGGTTGAACGGGGTCGGGCCTTTAAATATCCATCGCGATAATGATGTGTCGGCAGAAGAAATTTTGAGTTAAATTTCCTCGCTTTAAAAATGGCTTCATAAACCATTTTTGGAAAATCCACCCACCACCAGAAAAATTCTGGCAACGCGCCTAGTGTAAGGCTCTACTGGAAGTGTAGGCTGCATTTTAATAGACAACCGCAAACATTTAAGTCTTAAATCTTTCTTTGAAATAATTATTTGCCGAGGAAAATTCTCAAAGTGTAACGCTTATGCTAAACTTTTGCTAAGCTCCATGCACTTCTTTGCACGATGGCACTTTTATGGAATAAATAATTGAAAATAAAATCATGTAAAGGCAAAATGCAAGGCCACATTACTTCGGCCTTGTAACGCCAAATGCACTATTATATATCTGTTCAAAATGGAGAAAGTTTTGCCAAGGTAGCTTACTATGCGAAAGCAAAATGTAGCCAAAGAAAAGAAAACAATGCGCACCGGCGTAAAAAATTAATGAATTTGTTTATTCTTAATTTGAAAGTTTTTACGTTGAATTTATTACGGCGCAGAGGAATGAGTTAATTGAAGATTCCTCGGATGAAAACAGCCAGGTGAGATGGTAGCTTCACTTAATAAAGTTATGAAAATTAAAGTCGCTTTTATTTGGAACGCTTCCATAATCCGCAGCTGTTATGAAAATATTGAATCGAAATTTTTTTGAAATTAAGAATTTGAAATGCATTAAGCCTTGGCACTTTAAAAATCGTTCGCTGTTATCTTCAAAATACGCCGAACGTATTAAAAAATTCCTCGATAAATGTTGCTTAGATTTCATCGGACTCCCGAGCGTGCACCCAACACAATTTTTATGACGCATTTTATTGCCAACAACTGAAAAATGAAATTGGACACAAACCACTTATGACCATCGTAAAAATACAAGCATACGGCAGAGCGACTCAGATTGGTTGGCCAGAAACTGTTCCATCGATAAACGGCACCTTAGGAAGTATATTTATTGCCAGAAATGCAGCAATTTTATAGGATTTTTGATGAAAGAATAATTGACACGTCATAAAATCAATGTCGATTTTGTTTTTAAAAATTCAAAATAAAATCGAAGTAGTCGCTTCACGACCTCAGTTACGCAATTATTTTTGTTTTTGAGCTCAATTGTCAGAAATATTGAAATAAAATTTCCTGGAAATACACTGATTGGCTTTGGGTGTGTATATACACATAGAAAAATATGACCCCATAAAATTGATAAGATACCCTTGTTGACCGATTTTATAGAGAAATCTTCTTAAACTATATGAACGATGTGATTTTTCCATACAGAAAACTCTTTGAATGCATAGAGAGAATCTTATTGAAAGATTTTTAATAGATATTCTCATATATTTAATGTGAATATCTTATTATTTCTGTTGAAGAATACGGCAAACTTCTTGATATAGTCAACTAATAAAGTGACCATATCAATCAAACTATGTGATATTCTTATAAAAGTGACCTTGTGATAAGATTCTTTATTGGAAGAAAATAGTTTTAAGAAGAGGCCTTTTTAATATTAAAAGCAAGACTTAGGCCCGTTTGCTACTGTTCTGATTAAAGTTTTCGTACCGAAAAACAAAAATATTTTTATAAAAATGTTGACATTTTGAGAGGATATCGTGACGATAAACTTTAACCGGAACAATAGCAAATGGGCCTTATTGATTTAAAAAAAGTATTCATTCCGTATTCATTCCATAGTTTAAAAAGACAATCCAGTTTTTTTTGCACTTACATTAATATAATCAATATAGCAAGCTGAAATCATATCGCGCGATGGCGTAGTTGAAGTGTCCTAGACTTGTAATCTGGAAGGTCCGAGTTCGAACCCTGCCGCAGGCCAAAGAATTTGTGGAAAAATGGAGAATAAAACAAGGAAGTAAAGGGTATAGCACTATAAGCATAGTGAATCTGCCCCAGAAGCCGATTTCAACTTTACCTGTCCTACTGTTAATGCAAACTACTTGAGTATCCTTGAAAAAGGAGTTTTTTTAAAGAAAAATTTAAAAAATCATATCTAAGACAAATATAAAGATAGAATGTTCATTCAAAAGCTTATATATAGAAAACGACTCAAAAAATATTAGAAAAATATTTTTCGGGCAATTTTGCTAAAACCACTACATGCTCCCATGGAAGGACATTTTTCCATGACAATTTTTTTGTTGTTGGAGGTGTGCGACAAACTTAATTAAAATTGTAAAAAATAGAGTTTTATGCTAAAAATAAGTGTGCTAAGTTTCAATACGCTAGGTCGTGTGGAACATCCTTAAAAATGGCGAATTAAAAAAAAAGTTGCATACTTCTCGGGTATACCTGTGATTGGTGTGCATCAATATGATTTTCCCGTATAATCATATCATGTGAATTTGTGTAGCAAACAATAAAGAAGAATAAAAAATTGCTAAATTCTATAGAAAAATTTAACCACAGTCCAAATATTCCCTAATACCTCTGAAAAATTAAACCATTTTATGTGGTATCGTTTAAAGGTGAAAACCTTGCATTATTATTGTAATAACTGAAAGCTTCCACTTTTCGGCATGGGCGTAGCTTCAGAGAACCGAAAATTTTAAACAATTAATACAATAATTAATTATACTTTAAAGATGGATGATGTATTTGATATAAGTAACTTAAGAAAGAAAACAGTTTGGAAGCAAAAAAAATTCTCGCAAATTTTATGAAGCCTATCCGTTTTGGCATAAAAAATGGACAGATCCAGAAAATGGAGCGGATGTTAATGACTATAGAAGGAGCATGCATGCCAGGTTTTGTTCAAGTCTAAATTGAATTTCAGGTATGAGAGACAATACGCACAAAAGCAGCACAGAGTACTTATGTCGAGTATAAAAATCGAGACCAAGGCAAAGCGTATGAGTGATTTTGGTAAAACGCCAACGATTTCCGTTGCTCATACGCAGATGCTGATTGTTGTCTAAGGTGTCTTAGGTGTCTAGGGTGTTGTCTAAGTGTCTAAGGTAAGGCACGCAGATGTTGCCTTCAAATATCCGGCAATGTTTTCTAGCGCAGTTTTGCGGTTTTTTAACTAGACTTCTTACAATTTCAGCCCCGGGTAACGAATGTTACCAGTTCAAGGACATTAAAAGGCAATTAGCAGCATTTGAAATATATTAAGTTGCAACTTTTTTACGTGTTCCTGAAAATATAATAAAGACGTTATTATTTAAAAAAGAATCGAAAAGTTTTTTCAACCTTTTAGAGAAATTCCACAAAAAAAAAAAAAAAAGTTGAAAAAAGTGGAATGAACTGAGTAAAAAACGCGTGGGCGATGTAATTTCTTTCCTGACATTTTCTTAATTTGGGTCAAAAAGGATTCCGAAACACTAGCTTGACTATTGGGTACGTATCCAGAGTTCTCCTTGAGTTTGTTTTCTCTGTTGCTATTGTTTTTTTTTTTTTTTTTTTTTTTGGGTTCATACCGCAATTTTCGTTAAGTGTTGAGTGGGATCAAGAAATATTTTTAATTTTTTGCTTGGATGCCAACTAATTGGGTCTATTCAGGTTGAATTGACATGACAATTTTCAAAATGGAGATAATTTTTAAAATAAAAAAATATTTAAAAAAAATTCTTATACAAGAAGAAATCAAGGTCGAAAATAAAGTCAACCGTTTCAACATTGTTTTCTCCTACTTTAGTTCACAATAACAAACATTCTCTCAGAGAGAAACCATTCAATTCTTTTTATACGGTTTGCAAGAGAGACTTACTTTAAAAAGCAATAATTCTCTTTGGTTGAGATTTATTGAAGACCTTTATTTACTTTCGCGAATTTCGTTATTTGAGGAGATCTATAGCAAATGGTCCACAAATGGTCTTAAGAATTTTTGTTATTTTACACGCAATTACATAATTTACACAGATCTACTAAATATTGTTCTTTTGGAAGCTTACTGAAGTTATTAACAATAACACATTTTTAAAAAAGAGGAAATGAAAGGGAAAAAATCAAAACGTAAAATAAAAAAAGATGGAAAGTCAAACGGGTTACACTAATGCAATTAAGGAATAACAAATTTTATATTTACTAGTTATATTCAACACACAAAATTTCAATTGATTCTTATAAACAAAAAAAAAAATATTCCGCTTTGCAAAACTCCAAAAGCAATAATTTACAAAGTAAAACATATGCAATCAATTTCCATGATAATATATGCAACACAATTGCTAAACCGTAACAAGAGCTTATTTCGTCGCTTAGTGAGATTAAATGCGGTTTTGCTTTTGCTACTTTGAAGCAATTTTTATTTATGCGTAAATTTTACGCTCCAGAGAAATTTACAGTTGCGTTGAGAGATTTCGGTTGTTCATTTGAGTTGATTTTATCATTCAAGAATTTTTTAACAATGTTAAAAAATTGAGAGAAATCTCTGAGCTCTGGAAGAAATGTCAAAAAAATTTAATTAACGTTCAAAGCAAATGGTCACAGAGCCCTCTGCTAACATAACTCCAAAAATACCATCGGATGGACTTCATCCGATTTCGTCACTCCGTTGTCGTGTGACTGCTTTTGAAATGCTTAAAAAGTTCTAAGATCAATGAATATCTTATATGTCCTATTTTATAAAACAAATGAGAATTATACCGAACGTAAAGAAAAGTAATTAAACATATTTCCTTTAAATCAACCAAAAATATTGTTGACTCAAACATTTTCAAAACAAAATCAAAAGGACTGTGAATAACAATGCGCCATTTTAAAAAATTCGTGCTTAAGTTCGCTCAGTGTATGTTCGATTTCTATTAGAAAAAAGGTCTTCGCACTACAAATACAAGGTTGCAAATAACGATGGCGTCCAAAGCAGCGTTAGATGAACACAATAAAATGAGACCTCGAGGCTGTAGAGCTTACCGTGGATGATGTAACCGACAGAACGAAATGGAGGAACTGGCCGCGTTTTGCGGACCCCTGGGAAAGGCCGGGACACTTAACAACGCAAGAAGAAGACGAAGAATAAGTTCGATATCTATACTTTGTCCAACAAATTAAAGGTGAAAACCTTTCATGATTATTATAATAATTGAAAGCTTCCACTTAGCCGTGTTTATCAATTTACTATTATCTCTGAAACAGCTATAGTTTGATAAGCATTTTGATAAAATAACCTTAATTAGTATTTCGGCGAGGGCGTAACTTCAGAGAACCAAAATCCTTGTGCGGGTAGATAGTGCTTTTAAACAATTTATACAATATTTAATTATGCTTTAAAGATATATGAAATCGCTCAGTAATCACTAAATCGGTAAACTCAAAATTTTGCATTTCTCGGGCAAACAGCCTATAACTCTCGACGCCTGTAAAATCAATTTATTTTCTTAACTTATATTATTCTTAATTAACTGGAGAATCAATAAATATCACTGTTAAATTTCCAAGTCCTCTTTTTCCTGCAGTAAAGTGTTTGCGAAAATGAAAACAATGATTGAAAAAATTTTGAATTGTGCCGGTTTAGTGATTATTAGTGTGCGATATATTTGAAATAAGTAACTTAAGAAAGAAAACAGTTTGGAAGCAAAAAAAAATTCCCGCAAATTTTAAGAAGCCTATCCGTTTTGGCATAAAAAATGGACAGATCCAGAAAATGGAGCGGATGTTAATGACTATGGAAGGAGCATGCATGCCAGCTTTCGTTCAAGTCTAAATTGAATTTCAGGTATGGGAGACAATACGCACAAATGCAACACAGAGTACCTATGTCGAGTATAAAAATCGAGACCAAGGCAAAGCGTGAGTGATTTTGGTAAAACGCCAACGATTTCCGTTGCTCATACGCAGATGCTGATTGTTGTCTAAGGTGTTAAGGTGTCTAAGGTGTTGTCTAAGTGTCTAAGGTAAGGCACGCAGATGTTGCCTTCAAATATCCGGCGATGTTTCCTAGCGCAGTTTTGCGGTTTTTTAACTAGACTTCTTACATTTTCAGCCCCGGGTAACGAATGTTACCAGTTCAAGGACATTAAAAGGCAATTAGCAGCATTTGAAATATATTAAGTTGCAACTTTTTTACGTGTTCCTGAAAATATAATAAAGACGTTATTATTTAAAAAAGAATCGAAAAGTTTTTTCAACCTTTTAGAGAAATTCCAAAAAAAAAAAAAAAAAAAAATTGAAAGAAGAGGAATGAACTGAGTAAAAAACGCGTGGGCGATGTAATTTCTTTCCTGACATTTTCTTAATTTGGGTCAAAAAGGACTCCGATACTCTAGCTTGACTATTTGCTACGTATCCAGTGTTCTCCTTGAGTTTGTTTTCTCTGTTGCAATTTTCGTTAAGTGTTGAGTGGGATCAAGAAATATTTTTAATTTTTTGCTTGGATGCCAACTAATTGGGTCTATTCAAACTTTAAAAATGTTGTTATTGAAAAAGCAACCGTTTTTGAGTTGAAGGAGCTTTGA
Organism: Chlorops oryzae; assembly: GCA_020466095.1. Taxonomy (NCBI): domain Eukaryota; kingdom Metazoa; phylum Arthropoda; class Insecta; order Diptera; family Chloropidae; genus Chlorops; species Chlorops oryzae. The sequence continues at coordinate 1,131,023 of CM035807.1, read as the reverse complement.
CAAGAGCTTTGGTTCGCTAAACATTCTGCTTTCATACATACATAGATATGTACTCAGGTTGACCTTAAAAGTTGATTGAACTTTGAAATTTTCTGATCGTAAAAGGAATAAATAATTGAATCCTCATGAAATCACAAACAGAAATGAATCGGTGATTTGGAAAACCTCATAAGTGACACGAATAGAATTTTTTGGGAATCAATTGAAAATTGCTTCATACTTAAACCAATGAGCTTTAAAGGACTTTTTTTTTAGCCATATTTTTCGTTATTAAGGAGGGAGGAAAGTTTTCGCTTGTGTATTATTTTCGCATATTCTGCCTTTAAGTAACCGTTTTGAGCAAAAAAGTAAAAATTTTTTTGAAAAAAATTTGACTAAAATGGATTTCTAAATGTTTTCAACACTTTTTTTTGGGATATTTGGAATATTTACCCAAAAAAGCCCTTTTTTAAGCATAAAAGTGTTTGTCTCCTTTTAAAAACACATGAGTTTATTCCTGAAATGTCATTGGAGATATGGTCTTTATTTCGGCAAGTATTTGGCACTGATTAGCTGAAGCGCTTAACACTGATCAAATATGACGCACGTTTGCGTTTGCGCCACTTGAAAGCAAAATTGAAGAGCTTTTAAAGCGCAAGAAACACGAAAGGCACGACAAAAATATTTTTTATTTTTAATGTTTACCACTTTACGACTTTTTATTTCTTGCATCTTAATAATTCCCCTGTGTGGAATTATATGCTTGGAACTTTCGCTTTCTAGTCATGTGCTCTCATGACGACACCTTTAAACGCTTTAAAATGAAATGAAATTTTAATTTTTTTACTCATAAAATAAAGGATGAAGGTAACTCAATGAGTAAATAATTTAGAAACAGATGATAACTAGGTTTTATATGGTCTTTCTGGAATATAGAAATAACTACATTAACCTAAGAAAAGTTTTCTAATATCAATGTTATTATGTTCTCAATGGTGCTATTCCGAGCCGAAATGAATTAATTATTGGAAAACTTTCTGTGTCTAAATAAAAATATGTCAATGGGTTTTGGCTGACAAATAATTTGATGTGGTCGCATTGCAACACAATGGGATGCTATCGCAATTGAAATGTTTTATCTGACTGCTTAATGAAAAGTCTAAATTCTTTAATCACACTTCTTCTCTAAGAATGACAAAGAAATTAAATTTTTAGCTCGAATCAGCAAACAAGAATTTTTTTTTCATTAACTAGGGGGCTTCGCCCCCTGTTCGCTTCGCTCACCAACCCCCAACCCTCCCGCGATCGCTTCGACATCACCCTCTCTCCCTCTCTCCCTATCTCCCTCTTTCCCTCTCTCCCTCTTTCCCTCTCTGCCTCTCTACCTCCATCCCACCCTCCCTCCCACTCTCGCTCTCACCCTCTCTCTCTCTCTCTGTCTCCCTCTCCCTCTCTCTCTCACTTTTTCACTCTCTCTCCCTCTCTCCATCTATCCCTCTCTCCCTCTCACCAATTCTCCCTCTCACCAATTCTCCCTCTCACCAATTCTCCCTCTCACCCTCTCTCCATCAATCCCTCTCTCCCACCCTCCCTCTACGGTCTCGCCATCTCTCCTTCTCACCCTCTCAGCCTCTCTCCCTCCCACCATATCATCCTCCCACCCACTCACCCTCTCTCCCTCGCTCCCTCTCTCCCTCTCTACCTCTCTCCCTCTCTCCATCACCCTCTCTCCCTCTGTCCCAATCACCCACTTTCCATTTTTGAAAAAAGTCAGCCATATTGGATCCGCCACACAAAAATAAAAGTACACGCGAAAAAAAAAAACTTTTTTGTATAATAGAGAGATAGAAACTGTACCGCTGCGATTTGTAATGGAAACACGAGGAACAAGAAGTTTTTATTCCTGTGCAATAAATGCTTTTGAAATATAAATTCGATTTAGATATTTATAGGTTTACGTCAAGGTGGATCGATTTTGTAACCTCCAATTTCCCTGGCAGAATATTATTCTGTTGCCCATACTTAATAATTATGCCGAAGAAACTATAGGTCAAATGTGAATTTTAACCTTCCGCTTTTGCAAACAAAGGTTTTTCATGCCATATTCGACTTATTTTGGTCATCATTGTTGGTGAAAACATCTCAAAAAGCAGAGAAACAATCATTTCAACGTCCCTCAAAACTCGAGCAATTGAAAAAAATTTATATATTATATTTTTTTAATAACTATCTTAAAGTGGCCAATTAATGATGATTTTTCGAGCAAAATTTTATTATTTCTCATGCCTAAAATTATGCTAAGAATCAAAATAAGAAAATTTCAATTTAAAAACATTTTTGACTGGGTACCCACCCAACATTTGGAAGACTGTTTTATGAGAAGATTCATTTACGAGTCTTTTTCGAGCCCCCTTCATGATAAGAAAATGATTGATCACATGCACGATTAAAAGAAGACTCGAAAACGACTCTCCAATATGTTTCAAAAGCGAGTCGTATTCAAAATACAAAAATAAAATATAATAAGCAATCGCCAATTAATCACGTAGGAGATTGAAATATGATCATTCAAATTGTTTCTATCTGATATTTCACTCAATATTTGACTCAAAATTGAATTGAATGGAATTCAAATTTAAAGTTATAAACGAAAAATATCCATGACTTTCGATTTGGAATGCTTGGTGTCGACGGGTGAGCACAGGACTAGAAAACGAGAGTTCCTAGGTTCAAATCGCACATACGGCAAAAGAAAGAAAAATTTTGAATTTATAATAATAATAGGACATATATAATATAACAATATACACATAAAACCCAAAAAATGTGTATTGATTTTAAGAAAATTTTTTATTATTTTTTATTTTTGGAAAGCAATTGATTATAAATATGAGTCGTAGAAGACTCCAAAATGATAGCAAATATGAGTCGTAGAAGACTCGAAAATGGTATCAAATATGACTCGAAAACGACTCGCAAATGATATTCAAATATGACTCCCTAAGAAGAGTCGCGGCTAGGGTTCCAATTTCTCCCGACAAGAGAACCATTTTTGATCAGAAAACGAGCGCATATTTGATATTTTAAATCAGAAAGGCGACTCGAAAAAGACTCGCTTCTGATCAAAAATTTAGAAAAATGCTAGCTGGTTAGCTCCATTTTTTCTGTAATAATTTGTAGCATTATTTAAGGCATATTTAAGTTGGACTTTCTTTTTAAAAAGCCGAAGAAAAAAATTCCGGTTTGACCTATGTTTCCCTGGGCATCTTTCTCCAAAATCTTATTTCACTGGGGCAATTTTTATTTTTTTTTTTTTTGTCGAACAAAACGATCCACCTTAGTGTACGTAAATTCTTAAGTCAAAGAATAATCTTGATTTAGGGATTAACTTCATTAAGTCTGATTACATCTCAATGTATGGGCCAAAATTCTTGTTAATGCCTAAACTTCTGTCCCTGTCAATGAAATTAAGTTTTCATGAAGGAGAAAATCAAATTAATAACTAGAGCGTGTATTTTTAAGCATTTATAAATTTGAAGCATACTTTGTGGGGGGGATATTTGTTTTTCTTATCACCATTTTGGAAATAAGTAGCGAATTTAAACTTCAAGGGGATTTCCTAGCTTTGAAAAAGTCTTAAATAGGCTAAAAATCGATTTGAATCTTAACTTTATGTAAATTGAACAAATTTTTTGCCCCATAAAGTACGCTTTAATTTTATAAATGCTTAAAAATACACGCTCTATTAATAACAAATTAATTTTACAAAAAAATGTATTCATAACAAAGTAAAATACTCTAGTCGAATTGAAAAAAATCAATTATTACCAAAACTCAATTTTGTTTACTCGCAAATTACAGTAACATTGTTGTCATCTCTTGTGTTGTCTTGCCAAAATAGACAAAAATGTTACTGTAATTTGCGAGAAAACAAAATGGAGTTTTGGTTATATTTGATTTTTTTCAATTCGACTAGAGTATTTTAGTTTGTTAGGAATACATTTTTTTGTAAAATTAATTTGTTATTAATGTATTTTGATCCTTCATTGAAACTGAATTTCATTGACAGATACAGATATTTAGGCATTAAAAAGAATTTTGGCCCGTATACTCGCAATCTCTCAACTGGGAGACTGTATAATATACAAAAGCCAAGTATCTCATTTGATCTTTCCCACGCACAATTTTATTTCAATTATGCATAAGTATTTGAGATTCTTTCTTTCAAACATTTTAATCATTCCAAGGGAACTAATTATCTTTTGATGGTTTGACAGTTTAGAGGCTCAAAAATTTAAACGTAACGAAGCTTAGGTCTTCTCAAATGAAATTAAAGTTTGTTCAAACTTTCGAGCTCTTTTTCATTTGGAATAGTTTTCTCACAGAGGAAGGAGTTTTCTTAGTCAAAATCATTAGAATGAAGGAAGCTTTAATTTTTCTTTTGAGCTGTTAGATTCCGGGCAGATGCGAAACGGAGTGTAATGTTCCAAGCTAAGCACTGGGTTTTTAAAAAATCCCATTTTAGGGGCACACTACATAAAAAGACATACACTCACACAAACATACAATTATGAATTGTCCAAATAAAAATCTTGATGATTTTACTCTATTGATTGAAATGCAGTTAATAACACCGGAAAAGCTTTGGAAGTATATTTTCACTGACATCTCTCACATTGTTGAAGAGGTTAAAAGATGCTTTAGTCTTCCCTAAATCAAATTCAAAATATATAAAGATACATTCTTTTCCACAATTTTGTTAGCTTGAACGCAAAGTGAACTTAAGATCACATTAAAAAGCAGGACATGTCTGGAATAAAATTGTAAAACCCAAAAAAAAAAATACTTACCTTACCTTACGATAGCGAACAATCCTCACAGAATAACTTATATTTTTCCTTGTTCTGACATGTGTCATTTTGGGAAGCTCAAGAAAATATCCTAAAAATGACCCTATTCAACAAAAAATGCCGCTTAAGAAGGGTCGTTCTGAAATTTCCAGTGAACTCAACTAGCCCTTTTCAGGAGTTGGAAAAGGCTTAAGAAAATAATGTGTGTTAAAATGAATTTTTTCGCCAATATTGAAAACTGATGCCAGCTCAAAAGTAAATCCACCAAGATTCTTTTCCATTGAATTGAAATGAAGCGAAACACTAACAGTCTTTTTTGTTCCTTCAGTCTTGATAACTCTGTTATATTCGTTAAATCTGAAAAGTATATTGTTGATTTCCCTCATGTGCCCAAGAGAACTTTCTTTTACGTAAAGCTCTTTGCGCATAAATTCCAAATGAATTGATACTCAAATATTAAGTGCTGAAGAGGAATTATATTATTTTCTTGGTCCAGAATTATTTGCGTGCAAACAAAGCGTAAATACGATGGCATGTCAGATGCACTCTTTATATTAGCAATAATGGACGTCAGAAGAATTAATTAAGAAAAAATAAAAATTCAGCGAATTAATGAATTCAAAGATCAAATAAATTCCAAAAATGCGATTTTTCCCATTCATTAATCGAGCGAAATTTCGTAGTAAAATAAAAAAATCAAAGTTTATTTAACTACGAACAGCCATGATTTGGGTCTATCAATCAATGGGCGTTGTTAAAGAAGAATTTACTTCGCGTAGTAAGTTTAAATACGAAAGCAGTACACCGAGAGAAATAACAACAGTTAAATCAACACTTAGAACAGTTAAAGTAAGAGTGGTCAAATAAACTGTATTTCGCGTTAAATACACTGAAAAAGGCAGTCAAATGAACAGTTGAAAAACAGTTACTTTTTATGTTCAAATTCGCTTTCGTTCACTTAGACGATAAGATAAGTTCGCATACTGATCAACCGTCTCCAGAGTTTTCGATAGCTCAGTTGTTTAAGCTGTGACTCGACAGTCGTGAGCTTCGGGGTTCTATCCCTGCTGGCGGCGGGAATTTTTCTGAATTTTTTTTTTAATTACAGTTTTTTTTTTGTTCAGAGTGTAGTTGTTTTGGAAGAAAAAATTTTCTCCTAAATTTTGGGAGTGAAAGAATTCCTTAAGCACGTTCCCCAAAACTTGAGCAACCATAAGCTCAAGTGAGCATTTTGACCAACAAATTAAATTCGTTCGTTTAGCGTAATGGTTAAGACGTTCGCCCAGCGAAATGGAGGTCAGCGGTTCAAGGCTCGGCCGAGGCGAGAAAATTTAAAGAGATGAAAGAGAAAAAGATTTAAATAGAAACAAATAAATAAAGAAAAAATATAATAATTTAATAACAAACAAAAAATATTAATAAAAGAAGATAAAACAAGTAAAGAAGTTTACATCGGCTAAGCCGATTGCACACATACCTTTTCCTCAGCCTGAAATATGTTAAAACATTTCCTTAACAAAAATTCCTGCCGTTTTCGTTGTTCTAGCTTGGATATCTATTTATACCTTATCTGTACTTCGATTTAGCTTCTATAACTCGAGATTATTATTAAGCACAAAATTTTCGCGAATGGTGGTCATGGTCAAATTTTAACCGTTAGAGGACATTTTGTCTAGCTGCGAAAACCTCAATTCAAAATAGTGAAAATCAAATTTTTGCGAATTTCGCGAATGGTGGTCATGGTCAATTTTTAACCGTTAGAGGACATTTTGTCTAGCTGCGAAATCCTCAATTCAAAAAGTGAAAACCAAGTTTTTGCAAATTTCGCGAATGGTGGTCATGGTCAAAATTTAACCGTTAGAGGACATTTTGTCTAGCTGCGAAAACCTCAATTCAAAATAGTGAAAATACATTTTTGCGAATTTCGCGAATGGTGGTCATGGTCAAAATTTAACCATAAGTGACGACTTTTTTTGGCGGCAAAATACACAACCAGAAAGAAAGGGTAGAATCAGAAGAAGCAAAAAAAATCATTTTTGTATACAGATAGGAGAATAAGAGAAAGAGTGTTTTTTTCTAATGTGTAGGATGATGACCATAGTTATAGCGATGTCGCAATTTTTTTTCAGCGAAAGCTTAAGTCTACATAGTAGCTATACACACACCAAATTTCAATATGCTGGGATGTATAGTAAAAAAGTTATCCACGAAAAACGTTAAAAATCGTGATTTTTGAAACTTCTGAACCACTTCCCTCGACCCAAGAAGGGACTACGAAAAAAATTTGTATGCAGTTTTTCGAACATTTACCTGGTTCAAGTCCATGCCAAATTTCAATATGATATCTTTCATGGCTTAGGAGTAAATTACGAAAAACTAAAGTGTGACCGACAGACAGACAGACAGACAGACAGACAGACAGACAGACAGACAGACATGGCTAGATCGATTCCTCTTGTCACCCTGATCAAGAATATATATATATGTCTATATCTATCGCGACTCCTTTGGCATGTTACATACTCCGTGCCAAACTTAATATACCCTTTCCTTCGGAAAAGGTATAAAAAAGTCAAAGCAAAAAATTATTTTTTTTTTCCCAGTCGCTGGTGACAGTTGATATAACCGCGAGACAGTTATATCAACCATCAGGTAGTTATATCCTTATTGACTGTGTTTGTACTGTTGACTTGACCGCTACTGTACTGTAAGTTAACAATTAACGGTGAACTCGGTTATTTTAACCTGCTTTTTCAGTTAATATAACTACCTTTTTCTCTCGGTTTAGCAAAATTTTGTATCCATAAGCCATGGAGAAATCTAATTCACGTGGACCAAATGAGAACAATTTTCGTGATTTTTGATAATAGTTTTTGAAAGAATTTTGGTCTGAAAGAATACGCAGTTTTGCTTTCAAAAAGGACGGTCGTAGTATACTATGAATCGTTGTTAATGTCAATTACACATTCGTTGTTTTCGCTCAGTGTATGGAGTCTTTTTGGGTTTTACGGTTAGGTAAAAAACTTTTGTTTCAAATTAAATTCGTTCTCAATGACTATTGTTCGTCTTTGGCAAATATATTATAAAATCGCACGCCGTTATCCCCTTTTTGAAAATAAATGATTGAAAAAACACATTAAGTCTGTAAAAATTACACTGTGCGACATTTTAGAGGTCATGTTTTGTAAACAAAAATTTGACGACTGTTTGTACATATATAAAGAAGTTTTTTAGTTATATGTAGTATTTTTATATTTGCATCAAAAAATGTTGAAAAAATGTTTATTGCCTTAGGAGCTATAGGCCATAGAAAATAAAGCCCAAAATCCAACATCGCGAGAGTGCGCGACGTCACGAAAATGTTTTGCGTGACGCATTTCAATCTCCAATGAGAGTTTTGCGTCACGCAGATGAAAGCATAACATCGCTTCTAGTAATGCAATATTTGAACCAAGTACCAATCTAACGAGTACCGGGTACTCATAAAAATTAGACGTTATCACTTGAGTTTAAATTTTAATTAAAAATTTTCAAAAATTTTCAAAAAATTTTCAAAATTAACCAAAGCTCGCAAATTATTTAAAAATCTTTTTTTCACGGACAGTGAACAGTTTTTGTTTTATTAGTATAAACGAGTACCCAATAGCGAGTACTAACAAAATAGCTTCATCATTAAGCTGTCAAATTGCCTCGCAACGAGAAATATTCAATAGTGGTATTCAAGCAACAGTGCAAACGCAGTGTGCAATATTTGCACTTGTCAAATTGCGTACAAAAAAAGCAGTGCAAATATTGCACACTGCGATTTGCACTGTTGCTTGAATACCACTAATTTTTCAAAATTTTCTCGATACTGCGATACATTGGAGCTTGAATCATATAATTGAATGTGTTGAAATTTGTGTGCGTCTCGTCTCGCGCTCTCGCATCGGGCTCTCGCAATGTCGGATTTTGGGCTTAAAATATGATAAAAAAGACGTCAAATTTTAGGAAGTTCTGCAATTTGCACCAACTAGATAGAGTTTTTACGGTTCGGTTTGTACTAAAACTATTTATATAGTATATAAGTTCAGAGCTATAGATTGTGATAGAAAGGAAATTAAAATATTGAACGGATTACGAGATATAGCTATAAGTAAGTGAGTAATTTAATTCTCGGCCCCAATTTTTAAGTCTATTTAAAAAAAAGTAGTCGGTGTTATACTCGCCGAGCACTTTCCAAAACAGTCGTTAAACTTTTGTTTACAAAATCATGTCGCACTGTGTTATCTAATGGAATCCTTTTCGGCGCAAGCAAAAACAGCAATTTCAGATTTTTCAAGAATAGCCTCTAAATATTCGAGTCCGAACACTGCTTGATGGATAACTAATACCATTTTCTCTCAAAGTATGCTCTCAATGCTAATCTTCAGTACGATCCAGTTAGAGTGAACGTTTCGAGTAACATTATCTCAAATGAATTTAATACTTTTAAAGAAGAAACACTTGCCATATTCTAAAGAACCACAGATGTTCTAAAGACTTTTCATGACAATCGATTGCGACATCGAAACGGCGACCTCAAGTTGAAACATTATTCTGACATTGATAGCTTGCCGCTGGAACTTTTTTCATAATATTGCTGGTCTTTATATTTCTATCTTCCAATTTAACCGCGCCATTACTTGCTCCTGACGTACTCAAGTTTACGAATTCATATTTTCGACCGTCGTTCTCGGTGCATTTTTATTTTGGGGAATAAATTTATGCATACAAAAAAAAATTCAGTATTTTCTTTGTGTGCGATTTAATTTGATAGGTCTCTCGTAAATGCCATAATATCCTTTTTGCAATGCATCGTCATAATTTTTTCTCAAGGATGACGTGTATATTAATTTATCGTCAAGCTATAAACACCATTAAGAGAGCATGAATTGAAAAGGGAAAGTGCTCAAATGATCTTTTAATGCAAATTCATAAGCCGTGCAAATGCCTAGACAAGTGTTGTTTAATAATTTATTAGCCATATATCTTGTAGATTGTTTAATAATTGAGTACGCTCCAAATTTAGTACGTACATAAAGTATTTTCACATCTTCCTAGGAAGTCTTTCTTACGATGTCTACAGTATAAGTTATCTTTATTTTTTCCATTTTCTCATGCCGTTTGTGCCACTTGTGAAGCATAATTTTATTTTTTCCCTAAAGAAGTCGTTTTTACTCTGTTTTGCAAGCAATGAATTGCAGCAGTTAAACAATACACATTTCGCCATATTAAGTTTTAAATTTATTTTATTTTCTTCCTATTGTAACAATGTTCCAGACCTTAAACACGCATTAGTCAAAAATAAAATGAAACAGAGTGGATAAGAATTATGCCAAGACATTCCCCGTTACACCTGCTCGTCTTGCTTTGCTGATAACCTTAGCTGAAGTTCTGGCTTAACGGTCGTATGCGCAATTTTTGAACCGCAAACCAAATTTCTCGTTCCACATACGCAGGGCAAATTCCAAAAATATGGATTTTCATTGTACATTTTTAACAAACCTTCAAACTTTGATATCTCCACAAATAAAAGAGCTAGAGCGAAAATAAGCGAATCTGGTGACCACTTGGGAAAATTCCAAAAATGTGAATTTTCATAGGATATGTTAAATAAACCTTTAAACGTCGATATCTCCACAAATAAAAGAGCTAGAGCGAAAATAACCAAATCTGGTCATCACCACCTGGGAAAATTCAAATTCTATGGATTTTTATATTAAATTTAAAAAAGAATCTTTTATCCCCGATATCTCCTAAACTAGAAGAGATAGAAATTGTTCAACTATTTCCTTTGCGTACAAATTATTTTCAAATTTCGTTTATATCTCGATAGATCTGATAATGTAATCAATTTAAAATTTTCTGCTCATATTTAATTTGATGTCAAACATACATCAGATAAACATTATGCGAGGCATTTTAGATCAAAGCATACGAATAATGATGTTAGAGAAATTCCAAAAAATTCCAGCAAAATCGTTGTTGCCTAAAACCATTTGGGATGCTAATAAAAATTACCGTAACGAACGCTGACAACTTGCATCCCACGCAATTTCCAGTTATCTCTGGTGAAGCTATAAGAGCGTTAAATGGCAATAACTTTTACGTTGGTATCATCGGCCATCAACACAGGTCAACATTAAAAGGGCAGTGCAATTATGCGGAGTGCTCAAAGTTTTAGTGTCATAAACTTAGTGCGCACCTCAATTAACAATATTTTGCTTAAAGCGTTTTTAAGGACCTGCCTCTCTTTAACGCACTTGTGATCTTTAGCTTTCTATTTTTGGATTTAAATTAATTCATTTTTAACTGGCTAAAGGTTATTGAATTCTCAGAAACTCCCTTTCAGGTAAAAAAAAAGGTTGTAAGTTCTTTAATCATATAATCCTCAGAATAAGAAACGAGGTAAGGCAAATTAAAATCAAATGATTAAACTGGTGAAGGTATGATTATAAGATTTAATTTTTCTGTTCAATTTTAAATTAACAAAATACAACATGTTTTCGTTGTAAGCTGATTTCATTTTTATTTCTTATAATTCGCAGAGTTGATTTTGGAAGAAATTGACTTTATTCAGATTCAGAACGAGGACTAAGCCCATTACCGGATTGACTATTTTGGCCTTGAAATTTTGTATAAATGAATATTGATTTTCTTTCACAAATTGAGTTGTTACAATATAATAGATAAAACTTCTTCCGGCCTGCATTGATTTATCTTGAAATTAGTGACACAAAATGTAAATTCTGTATAGATTTAGCATTTGATTTTTAAAAAATTTATTGCAGATTTCACATAGAGGAGACTCTATGGAATGCTTAAAGGAGATATTACTAAACTACATTCTACACGGGACATTTATTGCGAATGCGAGATTCACATTTTATGACTTTTTAAACTCACTTTTCTGACTGACTGAGCCGTTCACTAAATGTGGGTAAATTGTTTTTCGCATTGATCTGTCCAACCCATTCATTTCATTTAACTAAAATTTCGTTGAGCTGCGATAAAAATGAAACAAGAAGAGAATCCACAGCATTTAAATCAACCTTAAAATTGGTCGCATCATTTTTTGAAGAAAAATTGTTTGCAGTTTTAGTACATGCATCGCAATTCCACGAAGCCGAAGCTTAAAATATTTAATGTTTTATTTTCGAAGTCGTAAAAGCAATCACATTTCTCCATTAAATACTATCTGCTTTATGTGTTTATCTAATGCAAAGCTGTGGGGCTTATTGAAAGAAGCTTTTTTATTGAGAAGCTTAAATGTCAATTTACTGATTGAATGATTGTGTTTTTTTTTATTTAAATGAAAGGCACTCATGCATCAATTATATGGCGTTGCCTTTTATATCGAAGAAGCTTTCATATATCGTTTTAACCAGTTGTGCAAAGAAATCTTTTGCCTTCTTATTACTTAATGTGGGCACAATCGATTCCTTAGATAAAAATACAACGAAATGTTAGCATTTCGAAATGGCTTGAAATAAGTTCAGAGTCTACATGTAATCTTTTTTAAAAACAAATAATTAACTCTCAGCTTTTATGTATCCCTAATAGAATTTACTGACTATGCATATTAATAGATTTGGAAACATTTGTAAGTTTAAGATATCAAATCAATAGGTCAAATGATTTTCTTTTACACTATACCGAGCCATTAATATAAAAAAAAATCCAAAAATCAAATTTTAACGAGCCACATCTTGCAAGCGTATTCAGAGTGCACAAAAGTATGAGTCGGAAATGAGTCGATGGTTGAACACTTGACTAGAATGGTTGAAATCCAACACAGGGGAGAGAAATTAACATTGGAAAAAAATATTTGAAATTATAAATGCGTAGAAACCGAGAAATGTGTGTTTATGAATAATTTTTTTTTTAAGTCACACGATTAAATATCACTCAAAATTTTGGAGTCGTTTTAAACTAATAAATTTGAGTGCAAACCTATGATGGCTTTTATGTGAACGGAGTCAGATATAAGTGCGTAAGGTGTCATATAGTATATGACTGTACTATATTATCCTTCATTGTATGTAGCAAGGTGTCAAAAAACCTGTTTTGGAAAAACTTTAACTTCCTCCCATGACACAGTGGGATCGTATAATACATTTGAGTGTAAAAACTATACGGAGTGTTCGCAGAGTGACGAAACTTGGCACATTCTGATGTTTTCATAAAAATTTTGATTTCGTTAGAGCACACAGTTTGTATAAACTTTTGTTTTGAAATGAATTTTTCATTTGAAAAAAAATTTTTTTTAACCTAAAAGTATGCTCTAAATGTCTTTCTTATTACATTGCAAGTTTGTATGAACTTCATTGAAAAATGTTAACATATTTTACTTCAGTACAGCAAAATTTGCTTAGAAATGTTTGTGGACCAAGTGGTTTTTGAAAGTTGATATTATAAAAAAGTTAACAGTATAAACGATTTCCAAAAGAAAGTTTTTTTAGGGCGTCGCATCGTGCTCTGAAAACGCCAAAAAACAAGAATTTTTTGTATGGGGAATTTCGTTTTTCCTTGATAGTTTCCGTGATATAGGTCCTTTTTGCTTGGGTCAAGTGGATTTTGAAGGGTAATTTGAAGATCTTTCCGAAATGGGTACTAACTATAAAATCGGGTTTGTTTTAGGGTGTGGCAAACGATTTCCAATATTCTACGGTTTTTAAGCTATACAGACCAAAACTGCTTATTGATATATTTAATATTTATATAATTTTTTTAGCGACATATCAATGAGAAGAAAAAACATCAACATAACCCCCGTTAATTAATTACTTTGTATGAAAATGACACATAAATTAAATAAGTTTTCCTGAAAAAGCTACATATTTAGCTCCATATTTTCTTATACATTTGGAAAAAAATTTATGGGTTTTCATTCAGACCTCCAACTTAGTGAACTTTGAGAAGTTTTCAAACAGCCGTCAAAGCTTCCATGTTTTTTGACAGTTGACGCAAAGAAGTTCTCAGAGTTCACTCCTTCGAGGGTTCGAATGAATTCTCATATTATTATTTTTTTTTTTTTCAACTTGAAGACTGAAGATTTTTCTTTAAAAAAAAATGTGATTTTAGATTTGTCGGACGATTTTGAAAAAATTTAAAAAATGACACCTTGCTAATTATATGACTTCGGACTCATACAGAATGACCTTCGCAAGAAGGCATGAGTCAAGTTTATGTTTTTCGATAGTGAAAACTTTCGAAATAATCTTAACAATTTTTGATTTATGACATCCGACCGTTGATATAATTCAATCTTTCGCTTCCCTTTTCAATATTGCATCGAATATTTTTGAGGTAATTACAAAGTTTCGCAACGAACTCGCTTCAATGAAGCCCGCGTCTTTAATCAATAAGGAAACGAGTTTTTATGAGTGATTAAAATATCAACTCCCAAACTTATAAAACTCTCGTTAAATACGGATATCAACAAAGAAATTTAATTTGGTTCAGTAGAATTAGTTTCAAGAAAGAATTTCGTTCAATAAATTATTATCAATTGCAAAGGGGACTGATTATGATGAGCTTTGAAGGCAACAAGTTTGTTTTATCTTTTGTTCATACAATAAATGGTCCAATTAAAATTTTCGCAAATTATTTGTGCGGAAGCAGTCAGAAGTTATCGGATTTATATCCCGTGCGTCAAGTGTAGCAGAAAGTCCAGGTGTAACTTTGACATATAAATCCCTTAAGTAATTTTGCATTTCCTTTGCAGTTCAGCTTCCGGATTATTCGCTTGCTTTTAATCGGATACAGTTCACAGACAAACGCAGCCAAACGTTCATTCATTCCTCATTCGATTTATCTCTGTTTTTGTTCTTAATTTGAAACATTCATTTTCAAAGAGATTTCTTAATGAAGATGTAATAAGTAATCTCTTGTAAGGGCACTAATTCGAACGAATCAATCGATTTAGCCATGTCGGCCCTTCTGTCAAATTGTTCGTCCAAACTTCAAGTCACAAGTCAAGTTTGATATCCGACAGGGGGCACTGGATACGGAAGGAATACCCCTCGGGGCTCATATATCTCGCCCGGCACTGATAAAATTCTTACTTGTAGTTTCTTTGAAACGAAATGTTGTTTTATTTTTTGATTTTTTTTTTAGCTTGAAAAGTTTATTTAGCTTATTCCATACTTAAACTCAGGGAGGTTAGGTACGGTAAAGATTTATTGTAATAGATTGAGGCATTTTGAGGAAATTCTTACAAAAAAAAAAAAAAAACTTCAAAACACGTTTTCTTCAAGGCTTAAACCTAACGCAAACTAATTAATATAAAATATTTCCCACTCTTCAAAAACACAGATTTTCTCGCAAACATTTTCTAATTAAATTAATAAATTTTCTTTCAGTAATCAATCACTAAATCCTCAACGGAACTTTAATAAAAGAAGCAAGTGATTCGTCTTTATAAATAATTTTTGTTATTGACGAGGAAAACATTTTGATTATTTCATAAACTTGAAGTTAATTAGAAAATTTTAATGCCTTTCTAAAACACTAAAGATGCCAAAGAGTTATTAATACAAATATTCGATATTAAGAGAGCAACGGGTAGAAACCTGTACGGCAATGCAAAACATTGGAGTGTGGCCACTGGCCAGCCTTTTAAGGATTATTGTACGTTGTGTGGAAAATATGCTAAAGTATTTTCACAGCCGAACATTCGAAAGCTTAATTTTATAATAATATTAAAATTTTTTTAAGTCTTTAGGTGGCTCTTTCACCCTGGTGGTCCTGTTGTTCATCTCAGTGGATGGGCTTTAAACAAAAGGGAAGCCATAAGGAAGTTAGGGCGCTGATGTGTGCTCAATCCATTTTCATAAATCATGATTTTGAACGAATCTATTTGCATTTACTTTTATGCTTTTTTGTGTATTTTGAAAAATCTTTTGCTTTAGGCAAATTTAATGTGTGCTCAATTTTGATCTCATATTTCGAATTTTCATTTCAAGTGAGTGAATAAATTCAAAATTAACATATCGATACAGCACTTAAGTAGAAAAATTTCATTGTCTCAAAACAAGAATTTTCGACTTAAGCTTATCTTCCATATTGCCACAGAAATAATCGCCGGAATAAATATTCATAACTTTCTTACGATATCAGAACAACTTTCGATTCAAAGAAAATTCGCAAAATCAATAGATAGAATAATTTAGTTTCAAAAATCAAACAGAATAACAAGCAGTCAAAATTTGATCGAAATCAAGGGAAAGTAGAAACCAGGACACGTGCCATGAAACGCTAAGCGTGCAAACAAATTATTTTGCAATGTCATCGAAGAAATTTCCGAAACTCTCAGAACTGATAGATATCCTTATTATTGCATTTAATCGATTCTTCGAAAAGCGCTCCATCGCTCAACAATTTCACAATTTTCTAATGAAATACTTAAATTAAATTTGCTGTTAATTCAGAAGCCAATTCGAGTTTTGACAAGAATTAGTTTTGTACCCTTTCGTGCAGCGTATTTCAACTTGTGCTTTTTACCATTTCTTTCGTTTTGTATTAACAGTTTGTTCATTGAACGTTTTTGTTTGAAAATTCGTTTAATGGATTTTAAAGATTTCAATCTAGCCTATTTTAAAGAAAGTCTCCTATAGGTCTTATCATACTGGTATGGCTAATTTTTTATCCTAATATTTATACATTTTCTTATCTTAATATTAATACCTTTTATCAACTAATTGAACAAATGGGGGAATAATAAATATTAAGAGACTTTTGGAATTACATACAATCCCTATACGTAGTAAGCTCGACTCTTGGCAAGCAAAATTTTCAGCGTATGCCAGCCACTTGGCTTTTTTTTAAGCTCGCGAAAATAAACTTAAGCACCATTCAGATTTAAAAAGCCTATGACATGTCTCATAAGAAAAAAAAACCTTGAAAGCTCTATCTATAAATATCATTAAATACTAGCATTTACCATTGATATACATAATTACACTGTTCGACATTTTAGAGGTCATGTTTTGTAAACAAAAATTTGACGAATGTTTTTGAAAGTGAGCTCGGTGAGTATAACAACGCCTCATACTCAGTTTTGTCAGGTCACCTCTACTTTTCTTTTAAATAGACTTTAAAAAGTGGGGCCGAGAATTAAATTACTCACTTACTTATGGCTATATCTCGTAATCCGTTCAATATTTTAATTTCCTTTTATGGTAATTTAAGCTCTAAACTATTTTAAATGTTTTTTGTAGAAACCGACCAAAAAATTATCTAGTAGGTGAAATTTGCAAAAATTCTAAAATTTCAGTGTTTTTATCATATTTTATTTGTATGGATAGCTCCCAAGGCAATAAACATTTTTCAAAATTTTTTCATTCAAATATAAAAAAGATTATAACTAAAAACTTCTTCTATAAACAAAATATCGATCTACTTGATACCTTTTGCCGGTGCAAAGTTGAAAAATTTTTACTCAAAAATAGGAAGAACAAGTAAAGCTAAATATGCCAAGAAAATTTTGAAATTTGTTCATAATTAAACAATGTTTATACTACAATGTCGTTGGCATAAACAAGGACTCACACTTAATTTTCCTCAATTTCATTCCTGGTGAACTATGTTGCGAATTGACTATCTACTTATTATTCGGAAGTTACGAAAATCTTCATTTTGGCGTGGATGTGGGCATACAATTTTTCCTACACCTTTCGTTCGCCTTGTGAACTATGTTGCGAATTTGAAGCTTCTCCCTTTTACTTCGGAAGTTACGAAAAATCTTTATTTGGTGCAGGCTAAAAATTTTTTCTAAATTTTCGTTTGAACCTATGTTGCGAATTCGAAAATCTTTACTTTCATTGAAAAAAACTTATTTTGGTGTGCAGTGCGCATAAAAAAAATTTTCTACACTTTCATTTGTCTTGTGAACCTATGTTGCGAATATTGAAGCTTCTACGCTTTTACTTCGGAAGTTATGAAATTCTCTATTTGTCTGCTGCTAATTAAATTTTTGTTCCTAATTTCATTTGCTTAGGCAACTATGTGCTTTGAAGCTTCTAGCCTTTACTTCCAATTCGAAGCTTATTTTGGCTTATTGTGGCGGCTCGAAGGGGGCGTCCATTTTTTGCCAGGATATGTCCTTTTCGTAGTTTACCAGTACACCAAATATCAATGGAATATTCAAGTTACAAGCATTTTACTGAAAACACATTTATTCATTTGTGTGCAGTGGCGGATGTCTCCAATTTTTACTTAGGATCATACTGATCCCGATATACCGTGCCAAATTTCGACTTGATTGGTCAGCTTTCAAGATACCACGAAAACAGACACGAGACGGACGGACAGACGACAGACACAGACGGACAACAGAACATGTCTAAATCGATTCAGTTTTTGATCCTGATCATTTCATATATTTTCTATAGCTCGGAGCTTAATTCTCCTGTTACAAGATTTGCACAAAACTAATATACCTTACCTGGGTATAAAAAACGCAAAATCATCTTTTGGGTATGCACGAAGTTTTTCAATCCAAAGCAAATGGTTCAGAACCGCGAAATTTTTGTTAACAAAATCGTGTCGCACTGTGGTATCGAATGGACATGATACCTTTACATCCAGAGATTCGAAATTGAACATTTACTGAACTAAGATGTGTTTCGACACCTCACTTCAATGTAAATTAACTCCATATCAAGAGACTCAATATGAAATTTTCCATTCGACAATATGTCTCATATCACCCCACAAAAAATTTGATGTGCAATCTTCTTCAAATGAAGTCAAATGTCTGCGACCTTGAATATTGTTGTCCTTGACGTATTTTGTCTGTTGAGTTTTTCCTTCAAAATACTTTAATTGACTCTTCGAAACTCGTAATATGGAACAGCGAATACAAAATGTAATCGTGAGTGAAGCCCAAACAAAAAAAAAAAAACAAATAAAAACAGAAACAGAAAAAACGAAACAAAAAATGTAAGTACAACAAATAAGCGAAAAATAAACACTTTCATGTTTTCCCCGCTTCGAAGAACAAAGATTTTTTGGGCAAAAAAACAACAACCAAAAGACATTGAGTTTGAAGCCAGACTTTCAAGCGTTCAGGCGTACGTTATTTTTCTCTCAGCCTCTCCGTATCCACCTGAATAATGAGAAACTAAATGCGAAACAAAAAATATATGTAACAGCACCGACTTTATCCAGCGTCAAAGCTTATATGCACCTACCCATTTGTGGAATCGACTAAATTAAAACAAATTTTTTCTAAGAAATTTCATCACAGATGTTTCGTATTCATAATAAATTTATGTCCTTCATCGGGACATGAGCACTCATAAATTATAAATATGGGACAAATTTAACCCATTCCCCTCATTGAAGTTTCTCTGAAAGGCTTTTTATATACTTATTCAAAACATTATTTAAATATCCAAATCCGAATGAAAGCAAGCAAACTTCAATGGAACACAGATTGCCACTTTAAAGCAGCCAGAGCAGCAGCAGAATCCTCCTTAACCGTGCTATGACCTTTGCCCCATTTAGGGCAATTTGTTTTCCTTTCATCATAATTTTTTTATTTTTTAATATTTCCATTCCATCATTTCTGAAATTTCATATTATTCGATTTTCGTTTAATTTGCCAAAGTATGGATCCATTCACTTTAGGGGAATCTGAAAAAATTATAAAAATCACAATCAGACCCTAATAGGGGCACGTTCGCATAAGTTTCTTAAAACACTCAACATGAACTTTTCATCCTCTACTTATTTCCCAAATAAGAAAAAAAAGAAAACAACAACCGAACAATCGTGGGGGATATGAAGTTTATTGTCAATCGGGAGAACATAAAAACAAAAAAACAAGCTATAACTGCAGTATACAGGGTGTTCCATACTCAATGGATCAAAAAAAAAAAACAGGAGGTGATAGGGAGAACCTTAGACCATATAGTACATGGACTGCTACTAGACAAGCATTTGCGTGTCATGATGACGTCACATTACGACATTCTGGCTCGCTCGCTCGCACTCGCGCTGCTGCTGCGCTGCTATACTTTTCTCTGTCACTATTTCGCGATGTGTTCGCGATGTGACGTATCATGTTGACACGCTTTGCTTTTGCTGAGAAGCATACGAGTATTCGCAGTCCATGTACTATATGGTCTAAGGGGAGAACCCATACAAGCAAAAAATTGTATGGAAAGGGGGTTCATCTTGCAGTCGTAAGGAGCAAGAGGCGCGGAAATAATTCGACTAAATTGGTGAGCATACTTTTAGGCGGATATATAAAACTAAAACACTATTCAGAAATTTTTAAATTTCTTAAATTTTCCTCTTTCTCATGCTGCCTAAAAGTGTGCTCAATAAATTTGATTAAAATAACTTTTCTGGGAGTCAAAAATACAAAATAATTATTTTCAAACCTTCGTTTTGCATTGATTGTGAAACTTTTTTTTTAGCAACCCTGGTATCAAATTGAAGAGAAAAACTCAAAGTTTTCGAAAAGAGTAAAAAAAAGAGGCTCGATTGTATTTTTCTTTTGAATGAAATCACTTTAAAAGCGAAAATTACACAATTTTAGGCTTAGATGGTAGTACCAGAGAAAACGGAGTTGAATTATTTAAAATCGTAGTATGCAGTGTTAACGGAAACCCTTCAAGCTTTTCATATCTTATGTGATTTTGAATTTACGGCCTGTAAGTGAGGAGCACCAGTGAAAAAACCAAAATATTGTTTTTTGCATGTAACTCCTCAGGGGTGCATTTGCGACCGTCTGGACCCCCCTATCACCTCCTTTTTTTTTTGATCTATTGAGTATGGAACACCCTGTATAAATGTAAAATAGGAATTTGTATGGATAAAAATACTGGAAATTCATGCCAACAATGCGAAGATAAATAGGATCTTTTGCGTTCATAAAATATTTTTAGGACAGATTCGTTTGTTTTCGAAATGCACTGAAGTCTTTCAGCTCACTTTTTTTTAAAAACCAAAAAAATTTCAATTTCAGGCAATGATCATCTGTTCTGATAATCTATAGAAAAGATGAATCTCGGTAAAATATAAATAAATGGCCAAAGAGTCAATAGCATTCGGATAAGGTTTTTTAAAATAAATAATTTACAATCGACCACTTACCAAATATCTATAATCCGTTTTCAATGTCGTTCTCAAATTGAAATTCTCTTTTATTATTTTTGCAATTATTTCCAATTGAGATAGCCTGTCAATTAAAATATATTGCTTTCTTCTGTTTTTAAAGAAAACGCAAAAAATGAAAACCATTAAGGCTCAAAGGACACAAGATTTGCATTTTATATTTTCAATAAATGTTCGTGACAGAAAAGCTTGAGAAAATTATTCATTATCTTCAGAGTCTGAATTTCAGACCATATGTCGAAACTGCATTCCAACTGAAAGCCATCGTTGCATTTATTGACTTCCATTGAAGAATCGAATTGAAATAATGCATTAACCTTGGAAAATTTCCATTGGCTTGAATACAAAAATGCTCTCTTATGTACATACGGCATTGATTGCCACTGTGTCGATGAATTCGTGTAATTTAATAAATATATAAGGCTTTCAGTAAATCTCAGAAGTAAAAGAAAGGATTTATTTTTAAATTCTTAAACAATAGTCATATACTATTGTAAGGAACATTGATTAAAACTTCATCAATTTGAACAGCACTACCATTTTTATCTCACCGCCATTCACAAGGACTTTTATAGTTGAACATTTTTTTTTTTTTTTTTTTTAATAGAATAGTCAAAAGTCCTGTCTTTCTCTCTTTAACTGCAATAGATTTTAGCTCACTTCATTTTAAGACATTAAAGCTCTGACACATCAAACTGTCCCAAATGTTAGCCAAAGTGCTCATAAAAAAAGCGTAATAAAAATGATGATGAAATTGATCTATCAATAATTTTGACATCTTCTTCTCAAATAGCTTATGAATGTGTATAACAAAACGTAGCTCTCCAATTTGACGAAGGACGAAAAAAGTAGAAAATTATTCGTGACACTTTTTATGGTAAACCGATAGCCGTTAAAAAATTATGCTAATCGGTATGCGTATTTACATTTCCAATTGCAAATAACATTATGGTTGCCGTAATTCAAGAGCGCAAACCTCATTTCGTGGTGTGAAAACAGGAGTAAAAAATCAATAAAACGACATGACTCGTTTGTAATGGTGCATAATTTTATGTCAATTTCTTAGTATGCCTAGGCCTTCCAAGACAATTGAACTGATGTTTTTTCAGCTTGATCTATCCAACGGATGATGCAGTAAACATCAAAATCACAAACAGACAGGCAGGCAGACATATATGTATGTCGCAATCGAATCTGCAAATAATTCTAATAATTTCCGTACATATTTCCTTTTATTGTGTGTTCGCAAGTTGCACCAAATATGACATGCCGATGAACAAACGAGATATACGCTCTATAGAATGTGTATCTAGTTTAAGTAGAATTCCTTTTCCTGCAGAAATTCCTTTAATATTCCATGGACACATTAACATTATTCGAAACAAGAACGCACGTATGGGCAATGTTATTTTACTATTGAAATTAACATTCCTCATACGCAGTGCTGTACGATGTGTGCTACAAAAATGAACAGCTGAGGCTTCGAAACGCAAATGTTGACTGCGGATGCTGTGCACATTTCGCATCGCATTTTAAACTGAACCCCAAGTAGGTATTAAAGAGAATTTCGCTGCGGTCGTACGTTTTCAAATCGCCTCAAGCTATGAAAAGAGCAAATTTGAATGTAATAAACCACAACGTCGAATACTCGATAGCAACTTATCAACTAGAGCCTTTTATTAAGAAGAATTTTACCAAAAATAAAGTCAAAATACTACACGAAGAGAAGAGGATTTTCTTCTTAATTGGGGTCAAAAAGAAATTTATTTACATAAACTGCCTCTTGGGCACGGTGTTTCGGTGTTTGATATTTCGTTCGATTTTGTTTTCCCAATTTCTATTCCCCCCCCTTTCTCTTTCGTTTGGGAAATTTATTAAAGCTTACAAAAAATCAATTTTTAATAGAACTTTTATTGAAAAAAATATAAATTTTAAGCCAAATACGACAAAATGTTTTGTCGTTGGCTCAAACTTTAGTACTCATAAATATTAAGCATTGACAGGGTTAGCTTGAAAATTTCATTTTCCATTGACGTCTGAGGTTTTTGATGGGTGTTACACACAACCACACAAACCAATTTAATTGGGTAAGCAATAACAAACAGTCGATTTTTAAAGATTTTTTAAAGGAGAATTAAATCTGTTGAAACTCAAAAATAAACTTGTCTGATCTCACAAAAGTTGGCATATTTCTAATAATGAATAGTGGAGATCGAAGGACACTTTATTTTGTCGTTGGTATTATCAAGATTCCATGTAATGCTTTTATTACAAATCTTGAATGGTTTTCTATTTAGAACACCCTACAGTGCCCTATATGCTTTGAATAACAATGAGCATAGAACGAATAATTCGCTTCAAGTTTATTCTCTTAATCTTCGAAACAAAAAAAAAAGTTTTTTCTTTACGTACTGTGACATAAATGTTACTCCAGGAATTGGAAAAAAAATCACGCCACAGGACACCATTCAACAAACAAAATGAATGCAGAAGGAAGTTCATTCCTTGAATTCCTGTCAACGTGCTCCTTGAAAGTGCTGAAAACCGTCAATTCAGTTCATTGACCGCAATGAAACACGACAGCTATTTGATTTTTGTTTTTTATTTTCTTTGGGCCTTTAGTTCGAAAGTCATTTTGTTGAATTTTTTGTATCCACATTTGAATCCAAGGGTCCGGAGTACGTTATTTAGAATATTGTAACCTTTTTGGCTTGTTTTGAGCAAACGTGATTTTATAGGTTTTAATAATAGAGTAACAAAAAAATATAAAAGAAACAGGATTATAGCCATATTTTTTCAAAGAACAGGTACAAAAGCGCAATATCATAGGGCATATACAGGGTGCTCCGTAGCTGAGTGCTTTTCTCTATAGGGTTGATAGAGAAGGTCATTGTGAATAAAAAATCGTATCGGAGGGGGTGTCTAAAATGCACCCCTGAGGAGTTAAAGGGCCTTAAAAATTTTAGGCAGTAAGTCGAGAAAAATAACTCTCCCACGGTAATGGTTCATCGTAGAAAAAAAAACTTTAATGCAGTTTGAAAGCCAGTTGTATGTGATTTTAGGTAAAATTAAATTGATGGTAAAAAATTGACCCATTGAGTGAAAAATAAACGGTCAAAGTGAAAAATTGGGAAAAAATTTCAATTTTTTTACTTTGGAAGCCATTTTGGTATGAAAAGTGTCCAATTAATACCCAAATTTTTTATTTTATTCAAAATGCTGGATTGATTTCCTTTATTTTGGTACCCTATATGTCTAATAAATTTTTTGAAAATAAAATGAGAAAATTAAATATCTAAATGAATATCTATCAGAATGGTACCTGTTGAATATTCTTTCTTAATGGTCTTGTTTTTGGGCGCAGGTTTAAAATTATTTAAACATATGTGTCTGTTTCTGTGACTATAACACACATACTTGTTTTTTTTTTCCATTTATGTGCAAGCAAATCAATCGCCCTCAGCTACTGTCCAAATCAATGGTCCTAAGATCCTGTCGTTCTGCTTCAGTCGGTCATTTACATTTTAAAATGATTTCAAAAAAACAATCATGCCTTTTTTGTGCCCTGAATGTAGAGCAAACGATACTATTTTTCCGCGTATGCTAAAGTAGTTTATTATTCATATTAATAATAACTCCTGTTTTTTATGGCACGACTCACCTCTTTGTGAAGACATTTCATTTTCGTAAATATTTAATGCATTTTTGGAAATTTAATTTAATTACTGTTACCCAAAAACATTTTCTTTTTTTGGCACAATAATTTGTGAGTATATATTGAATTGGGTTCTTTGTGGCACTGTGTGTCTTATTAAATGTTCTTTGAAATCTTATATCAATTTAAGGATCATAATTCTTTTGTGTTCTTAACAAAGTAATAAATGACAGAAAATGACGCACTCTTCGATATGCCAGACAAAAAGACCTCAAATAAAAATTAACACCCCGAAAATATATAGCTTTTATTAAATGAATTTCAATCACACGTGTTATTGTCACGTGTAATCACCTAGCAAAGCTGTTATTCTTCCCCAAATTTGCCCTGAAATCATGAGATATTGTCCTCATTCTTAGAAGCGATGAATGGTAGGTTATTTTATCTATGATTTCTTTGGCTCAAAACGGATACAAATTGGAACTGTTATTATGGATTGCCTTGAGTTATATACGGAAACGGAATCAATTCCTTATTAAAGGATGTGAAAAGAGATTTTGATATTGGATTTTACATGAAAAATCTTTCAATATCAGTTTCTGAAAGCATCTTTAAGGACCACAAAATGCTTACATGTATTAAAAGATATATAAGTTCTACCGAAATCAAGCTTTCAATAATGCTTACCTTCAGTAAGTTTCAAAGGGTTTTATTTCGCGAAATAAGGGATACTATTTTCATGACTTCTGGGTGACTCATTATGGTTCCCTTTGAGTAACTAATTTCAAGTCCGTAGCTTAAATAATATAATAATAATATGGTAGGTCATATCAAAGGATACTTTATTATCTCTCAGAATTTGTAAAAACATTTTTTGTGCTACCCCCACTCAAAGTTGGTAAAAAAAAGAGTACAAAAAATGTGAGAAAAAAAAAAGAAACACTGAAATTCATGGTATAAAATTGCACACGTTTTTTTTCCGAATCCTTTACATATTGTAAATCGAACACGCTTTGTGAGTGGTTTGATTTATTTTGCAATTTATTTTGAGGGAAAAATTTTTTCGCTTTCATTTCCCGCGCTTCATCTCACTTTTTTTTTCAACCAGATAGCGCTGTTTTGGTTGATGGATTCAAAGCCAAAAACGATTTGATTACTGTCGAATCAACTAAAGAGCTTATATCATTTTTCACTGCACATAAACACCTGGAATAAATATTTATAGCATCCTTGTAAGAGGCTGTCATCATTTTCTAAAAAGTATTTTTTGGCATCAATAGGGACAAGATAACTAGTTGCAATGTCAGCTTAAATTTCAGGCAGAGTTCTGTTGGAAAATTGTTCTGACATTCTTAACAATGTGTTTTCTGTTCGAATTACTCCATGAGAGCCACCAGCACCCAGGAGAGAAAGCAATCGTCCAGTAAGAGGGACAAAAATCGACACACTGATTGAAGGAAGATGTGATTTCCTATTCTGATAAGGTGCATTATAATATAACAAAGAAACAATATTTTTGTCTACATTAAGTCGACATATGGACTAGAGATGCCGCGGATAGTGATTTTGCCGGATACCGGATATCCGGCAAGCTGCGAGGCCGGATAGCCGGATATCCGGCAACCGGATAGTTGAATTTTTTCCCAAATTCAAAAGTAGCTTTATTCAGGCATGCTCTAGAATCCGAATCTGAATAAAAAACTCGAAATTTATGCATTCCTTTTCATTCACACACTCAAATACTGAATTATTATTTTTCAAATGAATTTCGACTTGACATGGCAGCCACACGTTCAAGTTTTCATTCAAGACTGGAAAGAAATAAATGACACAAGCCGAAGTTATTGCATCTCCGTCATTCTCACTTGTTTCGCTCCAGTCTTGAAACTAATTTTTGAACGTGTTGCTGCCATGTGAGACGAATTCTGGTATTTATTCATCACAATTTACCACTCGTTAACTATGAGTATTAAATGTAAAACAAAAATAAGAAATGTTTTCTATCTTTTTCTATTGATCTTCTAGCGTATCTAAGGATTTTGTACGTTTTTTTTTTGATTTTTTGAAATACATACCCAAGTAACAAAAATGTTTATTATCATAACTTAAAGAAGTAGTGAAGAAGGCTACAAAAGGTTTGCACTCCGTCTTTAAGACATATTAAAGTCCAAATTAAGTGCAAAAGGGCCCATGTGGGCGGTCCGATAGAAGAAATTGAGAAGCGTATTTCTATCTTAATTGCCACTTAAATAGGAAAGCGAAGTTTCAAGTTCTAGTTTTTATCTTCTTAAAGGCTTCTTAACTCCAGCACAGCTTATGAGTTTATAAAAACATTATCTATCTCTTTTTATCCCATTGATTTAAATACTAATGATAAAATGAAACGAAAACATAATTCGCAGAGGGTGTTGGTTCTGTCTAAAATTTTATTGACAAGATATTTGTGTTCATCAATGCTTTGATAAGTAAAATAAATGACTTTGGCTTTTGTTCGTTACGCCAAATTGAAGCGATTTTACAAACGCAATGACTTTTTCGGTGAAATTACACCTGCTACCCCCTTCAAAATTCACGGGCCTTCATAATTGTTTGAATTGATGAAATACTTTTGTAAAACAATTACGCTGAAATCAATGCGCTGGTGCTTAAAAATGTGTTTTTATGTGGGGCTTTATATATACTTTTCTTAAGTCAAATAATTTGCAAAGATTAACTCGTAAGCATTTTAAATTTCGTACAATCATACGTATTGCTGCAAATAATAATTTGATTAGGAAAAGTTTAACATCCGAGCGTACACCATTCCCTTCGGTGGTCGACACCGGACTGAAATGCAGGGTGGCCATAATTTCTTCGATTTTGACAGCACACGTTGATGAAAAACACTTTACTAATTTAAGTACGATATTCGAAGTATTAAATACGTCCCATCATACCGATTTAATGCTTCGAATATGGCTACTAATTTCAGAACCATCTTAGACTGCTTTAAGAAGGATATTAAATACCAATTTAAAACCAAAGTGACAGCTCTACTTTAAAACCGATTTAAGTGACATTAAAGAAGGGAGGATTCAAATACCAAAAACTGATCATATTAAGTTTGAATAAAGAAATGAAATACCGAATGAATACCACATTTTGCTACTTGGGTAAACACATAAAAGTCGTCATCATTACAAATCGTTTTGTTCTACTTAATTATTTCATAAAGGGCTTCCTTCAAGGAGATTTATATGAAAAACTGTGAAATTTTTTAATATCCGGTATCCGGCCGGATAATGAGTTAGTATCCGGCATCCGGCCGAATAGTTCATTTTATGCCGGATATGCCGGATACCGGATAGGTACTGGATATCCGCGGCATCTCTAATATGGACTCGATGTTTGTAAGTACCTATTTAATAGGATTTTTTTGTTGCTTTTAGTGCCTTTTAATTGTTAATTCCAATGTTAAATATCTATAGTACTTTGTCTGGCAAAAGTTTTAACAAGCCAAAATTACTTTTGACATTAGAAAAGGAATATAAAATCACTATTAACATTTCCTGCAGGGATAAAAGAAAAAAGAAAAATTTATCACACGTGTGGAGACTTCTAAAACTTGTTTCTTTCAGTTCCATTGAAGTTTAAATAAGACGGAATAATATGGGCCTGGTAGCATAAGAGATCACTTAATATTTATGATTGTCTAAAGCCGATTACAGAAAAAATGCCATAAAGATGCAATATGCTGTCATTAAATCGCAGTGAAGCCATTCACTCAGCATAGAAATGCTGCGAAAAATATAGTACAACACATTCAAATCGCCAGCATTCAAAACCTCCAGTTGGTTCAGCCCGACATCGACAAGCTAGCATAACTATTACTTCATGAGTCTATCAACCTTGCTCGCAACAAAATTTTAGCTCTTCTGTATCGAATACGAAAGGAAACAAATAAATAAGGGGCATTCCAATACTCAGACAACATCAATTTATTTCGACCCACATGTTTTACTGCCGTGCAACTACCATTCCGTGTCCGAATCATCTCCCCTTTCCGTTTCGGATTTTTGCAAAAACATGGGCTCATTTTTCTCACACACCTTGTGTGTGACATTGTGCACCCATTTTTCACCATCGCAACTTCTACGCTTCTCCGAACTTATGTTATGGCCAACATCGAAACCCCCTAACTCTGCGTGCACAAAAAGTTATTTTCGTAATTTTTGTTCTGGCAAGCAGAAACTTGTTTGCTTCAATTCAAAAATAATATTTATTTGGATTTTGTTTTTCCAATAAACTCAAATGTCAGCTCAAATCATTGACGCTTAAATATTCATCTTAATTTCAACCCACGATCGCACACGTATGAGCAATTTGGCCTACATGGCCAACAAATGTTGATTCCAGAATTTTTCCAGAGACAATTTTTCTGAAGGACAAACTATGTACCCTTCGGCTGCAGTTGGTTTGCACTTTCTGATATAATCTTCTGACTATGTTGACTCCTTGCATAACATTCGATTCCTGTTTATGCTGTAACAACTCGTATTAACGATTCTTTTGCTTGGAATAATTTTTTTTTTTTTAATTTTTCTTCAGAGTCATTAAATTCAATCAACCTGGCTAACCAGCTTCTGGTGATACCTAGAAATTTTTTAATTATTCTTGTCTTTCCCAGAAAAGTGTCAGAACCGACAAAAATTGCATAAAATTCTTTCTTCGAATTGCGAAATCCTCCCTTTCTATGGTAAATTTAAACCTTTATTTTATATCTTTTTCTGTCTGGATGTGCAATGTAACCTTACGAGTTTCTTCATTAGCCAAAGCAGAACATTAAATCAAAGCAATAAATCGTCTATATGGGACCATAGAAGAGAGACAAGGCCATGTTGCTTTATCTGTGACATTTGATTTTCTCGTAAGCATCTTAAGACTGCCTGCAAATTTAACTTATCAGTTTACGACTTAAATTAAACATGTAGAATATTTAAGTCCCCAATTTTAATTGTCTTTAAGGATTTTAAGCTTAAAATGTTCCACAAGAGTATTAAGCATTAATTAAATCATGTTCATTATTATTTCCTTCTACTTCTTATTCAATTTATCGTTGAATGTTTACAGAAAGCCTCTAGCCCGGAAAGAATTTTCCAGTTCTATAGAATTTCGATTCAAAGCAATGGTTGATTTATGGTAGCTTGTTTTCAGTTCCATCATTTGTAGATCTATTAATTTAACCTAATATCCACAATGCCAAAGTTCAGGCATAACGCCTATTAGCTCGTCACTTGATTTCCTATTTATCAATGTTAACTGAAGGAAGCTGTTAGGATAAACGAACCATAGCTATTGAAACGTTAGCAGATGGTTCAGGAATGCACAGTTTCTCATTTACTGATTCAATATTTAATGCATCATAGAATGGCTGAATGTAAATGTGAATATTTCGGTAATAAAGTTAGTTTGATCTCGCTTAGAATTGATTACAGATATGAAAACAATTTCAGCTAAAATTCCAGCTCTCAACATTGCTATTCAAAGAAATCGGAACTCAATGCAAAGCAGGAGAGTTTAAGGAAAAATATTTCTATTGAGAAACATTTTTGTGAATTAACTGATTGACTGATTGTTATATGGTTAAAAGGGAGATGATTTTTTTTCTTTTGTCAAAGATTAAACTTTTCAAAGGATATTACCACACACCACATAATAAAATGATTCAATAAAAATATGATAATTTAACTCAATCGCCCAATAGTTAAGACTAATGCGGTCCTCTTCATTGCCTTGTGATGAAAAGAAGTGCATAAATGAATGAAATTTAAATTGTTCTTAGTAAGGCATGGGGGGAGGCAGCTTTGATAACGACATTCCTCTCCTACATGTGACCACAAGCACAATGTTCTTAATTTGCTTCTTTTTATATATATATATATAGGTAATATATTATTGATACAAAGCAAGCTTCTGAGAAGCCTCGTACCTCGTAATCAAAGTTTTCTTGCAACCCTCTTGATAGGATTCTGCTTTGGGCATTTTAGGTAGGCAACATGTTATGTTTTCTCGAAAAAGAAGCAATCAAAGATGATTATGCCAATTAACTCAGATTTATATAGACTTAAAGAAGCCGAAGCAATTTGGTGTGTTGTTTCTTTAATTCGCTAGAGAAAAGTTCAATATCTCTAATATGTTTCATTATTAAGATTTACTGATGGTTATTTTTGGGCATCACAAATTCATGGGCTCCCATTATTGTGAAATGAACTAAAGCAAGCTTTTATTTAATTAAAAATCAAATATTGTTAGAACATTGCGCTTAGAAAATGGACTTTATGGAATTAGATTCTTAAGTGATTAAATTCAGTAGTAGCTTAATTTTAGCTTTCCATTTTTTATGTATATGTAGGTGCCTACACCGAGAGAAATAAGAACTGTTAAATCAACCACTTAGAACAGTTAAAGTAAGAGTGGTCAAATTAACTGTATTCCCCGTTAAATGCACTGGAAAAGGAAGTCAAATCAACAGTTGAAAAATAGTCACTTTTTATGTTCAAATTCGCTTTCGTTCACTTAGATGTATCAGTTCGCATTCTGATCGACCGTCTCCGGAGGTTTCGATAGCTCAGTGCTTTAAACTGTGACTCGACAGTCGTGAGCTTTGGGGTTCTATCCCTGCTGGCGGCGGGAATTTTTCTTAATTTTTTTTTAATTACAGTTTTTTTGTTTGTTCAGAGTGTAGTTGTTTTGGAAGACAAAAATTTTCTCCTAAATATTTAAGGTTTTAATTTATTTAATTTTTTTTTAATGGTTCATTTTCAAGCAAAAAATTTTGGGAGTGAAACAATTCCTTAAGCACGTTCCCCAAAACTTAAGCAACCATAAGCTCAAGTGAGCGTTTTGACCAACAAATTAAATTCGTTCGTTTAGCGTAATGGTTAAGACGTTCGCCCAGCGAAGTGGTGGTCTGCGGTTCAAGGCTCGGCCGAGGCGAGAAAATTTAAAGAGATGAAAGAGAAAAAGATTTAAAAAGAAACAAATAAATAAAGAAAAAATATAATAATTTAATAAAAAAAAAAAATATTAATAAAAGAAGGTAAAAGAAAGTCAAAGCAAAAACATAAATTTTTTTTTCCCAGTCGCTGGTGACAGTTGATTTAACCGCGAGACAGTTATATCAACCACCAGGTAGTTATATCCTTATTGACTGTGTTTGTACTGTTGAATTGACCGCTACTACACATAAGCTAACAATTAACGGTGAACTCGGTTATTTTAACCTGCTTTTTCAGTTAATATAACTACCTTTTTCTCTCGGTGTAGGATTTTTGGGCTGTGCAGCTGTTCAGGTGCACTTGATTGATCGATCAAAGTATTAAATTTAATAAAATTATAAAATTAATTCCAATTGCATTCATTCGTTTATTTGAACAATTTTTTTATTGAGAAATATTTAAAAATTAATACATTTATACGGTTTGGTGATAATGCTGTCCACTTGAATTGCTTTAAAAGCAAAACTGAAAATGAAGCTTTTTATCACCTGAATATTTAATCCCGTAAATATAATTTTTTTCCGAAACAGTGCAATCCTTCATCATCAAAATTCGTGGTTGTAATTCTTGTTCAATGTAGCAAAAGCTTTTTCCGATTGAACAGAAAGTTAACGAGAAAATATTAGGTGTAGTAAAAAGAAATCCATTATTTTTGCATTAAATTGAGGGCTTTATTTAAGATAGTTAGAATGACCCGATTTTGGTCAAATATGCGCCGTTTTGTTCGATAACTTGTTGCCATTTTAAAGGTAATTTCATTATGCCTCTCTCATAGAAGCCCTCGTTCCTATTAGCAAAAAATTGAGACAGTCGAATTTCAGAAGCCTCTCTTGAAGCGAATGTTTCACCAGCAAAATTGTTCGCCATGGACAGGAACAGATGGTAATCACTTGGTGCCAGGTCCGGACTATAAGGTGGATGCAGAAAAACCTCCCAACCAAACTCCCGGAGCTTCTGGCGAGTCACTATCGATGTGTGTGGCCTGGCGTTGTCCTGATGGAACGCAATTCCTCTCCTATTGGCCAAAGCTGGCCGGTTATGGGCGATTGCTTCCTTCAGACGGTCCAATTGTTGACAGTAGAGTTCCGAGTTAAGAGTTTTGCCGTATGGGAGCAGCTCATAGTAGATAATTCCCTGCCAATCCCACCAAACACACAGCAAAACCTTCCTGGCCGTCAATCCTGGCTTGGCCACCGTTTCCGCCGGTTCACCGTGTTTCGACCACGACCGTTTTCGCTTGACGTTGTCGTAAGTGACCCACTTTTCATCACCAGTCACCAACCGCTTCAGAAATGGGTCCATTTTGTTGCGGTTCAGCAGCGATTCGCAGATGGAAATTCGGTCTATGAGGTTTTTTTGCGTTAACCCGTGTGGCACCCATAAATCGAGCTTCTTTGTGTATCCAGCCTTATTTAAATGGTTCCAAACGGTTTTTTGTGCAATCTTTAGCTCTTTTGCAATCGAAACAGTGCTAACATGACGGTCAGACTCGATAATTTCCATGATTTTATCGACATTTTCGACAATTGGCCTTCCAGTGCGTGGTGCATCCTTGACATCGAAGTTACCGGAACGGAATCGACGAAACCAAAATTTCGCATGATTGGCTGTTACAGTATCAGGTCCATAAACGCTATTCACATTTTCAGCCGCCTGGCTTGCGTTTTCTCCCTTATCGAAGAAAACCTGTAAAATGTAGCGAATTTTCTCTTTGCTGATGTCCATCTTTGACAAGCTCTCAAACAAAACTGAATCAATCAATCAAAAAAGTGTCAAAAAAGCTTTTTTAGTAGGAACTGTCATCTTTCTAATGCCTCCTAGCGGAA
The DNA here is from genome assembly GCA_020466095.1 of Chlorops oryzae. Lineage (NCBI taxonomy): Eukaryota > Metazoa > Arthropoda > Insecta > Diptera > Chloropidae > Chlorops > Chlorops oryzae. The sequence goes on along the minus strand of CM035807.1, from coordinate 1,097,527 downwards.
CACGATCGGACTTATACAACGCGAGATGCAGATAAATAACGCCATCTATTGGAAAAATAATGGATTTCTTTTTACTACACCTAATATTTCATCTGTCAGGATATGAGTTGTTAATATGATTAGGGACTGGTTACTCTGAGAGTGAAATTTTCCAACATTATGATTATTATATTATCGTTATAGTTATGAGCTTCATTAAATGCTTCAACTGAGATGGGAGAAAATAAAGTAAATTATCATTAATTAGCTCTTCTCAATGAAATGAGATGTCCATTATCATCGAATTCAGAAAACTATCTATCGATTTTCAACAGAAAAAAAAGTTTCCTTGCTGCCTTTCAAAACTTTTCCACATAACCGAGTGGTCTCGACAGATTATATGAGCTAAAATAGTTTGACTGTTTCTCAAGGTATGGAGCTTCGAAGATTTTTTTCTTAGAATACATTGAGTTCTATATAAGCATTCGCTTTCTTAATTCAAAAATCTTAATTACATGCATATGTAATATGTACATACATACATACATATATGAAACTCGTCCTGCAATGCTCGTAAACATTATGAGGAAATAAGAAAGAGCTTAAAGGGTCTGGCGGCTTGCGGCATCATGAAAGGAATTTTTAAATTTTGTTGATTTTTCAATAGGTGCCATCTTAAAACACTGTGGAGACTAGTTTTTAAATTTTTATTTTGAACGGTCCCTGAAATATCCTTAAAAATCCTTTTGCCTTTTTTCAAAATTTTATATCTTAAAAACTAATTTAAATAAGAAGATGAAACAAACGTTGGCCGGTTGCTGATATAATAGGAAATCCAAAAAAAAAAAAATTATTTTACACTGAGAAAAATTTTTCCACAAAACTAAAAAGATAATTTTAACAATTTTTTTCAGTGTATTCCCAGTTTGACATCGCTCTACAAATTTTTTCTAAAAATACTTCTAAGTATTTTCTTTCATTTAAAAAAAAGTTCCATTCAAATTAAATGAGATATTCAAAAAATTACAAGTAAACATAGATGCTCTAGTACTAATATCCAGTACAAATGTACGAAAATGATATAAAACACATTACTCATACGGCATGTTTTTAAAAATTTAATATCTCCAGAAATAATTAAGATAAAAAGATGAAACAAACGGTGACTTATTGTTAATAAAACAAGGTATTCTTTTAAAACATTCAAAAGGCTTTAGAAAAACTGAAACACACTGTAAAAATAGTTAAATATTTGTTTTCTTTTTTTGTGCAAAAATTTTTCTCAGTGTAAAATTTAAAAATCAATTTCTATATTCCTTGTCGATTTCTATTTAAGTCGAAATTGAAAATATGAAGCTTTTTTAAAAGGAATTCACGAAGCTATGGTATAATCCGTCGTTTTTCAATATTCGTGCGTCGGTAATTGGTTCCATCATTAATTCGATTTTATTGATTTCCCTGTAAAAATATTCTTATATAAAAAATATTCCTGTAAAGTATCCTAAATCCTACAAGGTTTTCCTAGAAAATCATAAGACGGCTCGGAAAATTTCCATTCTTAATACATATTAGGTGTAGTAAAAAGAAATCCATTATTTTTCCAAAAGATGGCGTTATTTATCTGCATCTCGCGTTGTATAAGTCGGATCGTGTTCCGCTAGGGAGCATTAGAAAGATGACAGTTCCTACTAAAAAAGCTTTTTTGACACTTTTTTGATTGATTGATTCAGTTTTGTTTGAGAGCTTGTCAAAGATGGACATCAGCAAAGAGAAAATTCGCTACATTTTACAGTTTTTCTTCGATAAGGGAGAAAACGCAAGCCAGGCGGCTGAAAATGTGAATAGCGTTTATGGACCTGATACTGTAACAGCCAATCATGCGCAATTTTGGTTTCGTCGATTCCGTTCCGGTAACTTCGATGTCAAGGATGCACCACGCACTGGAAGGCCAACTGTCGAAAATGTCGATAAAATCATGGAAATTATCGAGTCCGACCGTCATGTTAGCACTGTTTCGATTGCAAAAGAGCTAAAGATTGCACAAAAAACCGTTTGGAACCATTTGAATAAGGCTGGATACACAAAGAAGCTCGATGTATGGGTGCCACACGAGTTAACGCAAAAAAACCTCATAGACCGAATTTCCATCTGCGAATCGCTGCTGAACCGCAACAAAATCGACCCATTTCTGAAGCGGTTGGTGACTGGTGATGAAAAGTGGGTCACTTACGACAACGTCAAGCGAAAACGGTCGTGGTCGAAATACGGTGAACCGGCGGAAACGGTGGCCAAGCCAGGATTGACGTCCAGGAAGGTTTTGCTGTGTGTTTGGTGGGATTGGCAGGGAATTATCTACTATGAGCTGTTCCCATACGGCAAAACTCTGAACTCGGAACTCTACTGTCAACAATTGGACCGTCTGAAGGAAGCAATCGCCCATAAGCGGCCAGCTTTGGCCAATAGGAGAGGAATTGTGTTCCATCAGGACAACGCCAGGCCACACACATCGATAGTGACTCGCCAGAAGCTCCGGGAGTTTGGTTGGGAGGTTCTTCTGCATCCACCTTATAGTCCGGACCTGGCACCAAGTGAATACCATCTGTTCCTGTCCATGGCGAACAATTTTGCTGGTGAAACATTCGCTTCAAGAGAGGCTTCTGAAATTCGACTGTCTCAATTTTTTGCTAATAGGAACGAGGGCTTCTATGAGAGAGGCATAATGAAATTACCTTTAAAATGGCAACAAGTTATCGAACAAAACGGCGCATATTTGACCTAAATCGGGTCATTCTAACTATCTTAAATAAAGCCCTCAATTTAATGCAAAAATAATGGATTTCTTTTTACTACACCTAATATATGCACATTCTTCGTCGCAACAGGAGGAACAATAAAAACAGTTACTAACGAATCGTGAGAGAAAGAATATATTTAGAAGAAGTGTTTTTATTTATTTAACCTTGACATTCAGTTTTAAATTAGTAAGTACTTACAGAAAAGATGAAGATTAATTCTTTTAAAAGTTTTATCTTTTATATTAAATCAAAACATGCCTGAACTGGAGGACATTGGCTTTAAATATTTATTAGAATATTTCTATTCATATATTTAGAAAAATTATTAGAAGGACTTTACAGAACATACACCGAGAGAAAAAGGTAGTTATATTAACTGAAAAAGCAGGTTAAAATAACCGAGTTCACCGTTAATTCTTAGCTTATGTGTAGTAGCGGTCGATTCAACAGTACAAATACAGTCAATAGGGATATAACTACCTGATGGTTGATATAACTGTCTCGCGGTTAAATCAACTGTCACCAGCGACTGGGGAAAAAAAATTTATTTTTTGCTTTGACTTTTTTTTACCTTCTTTTATTAATATTTTTTTTTTTTTTTTTATTAAATTATTATATTTTTTATTTATTTATTTGTTTCTTTTTAAATCTTTTTCTCTTTCATCTCTTTAAATTTTCTCGCCTCGGCCGAGCCTTGAACCGCAGACCACCACTTCGCTGGGCGAACGTCTTAACCATTACGCTAAACGAACGAATTTAATTTGTTTGTCAAAACGCTCACTTGAGCTTATGGTTGCAAAATTTTTTGCTTGAAAATGAACCATTAAAAAAAATTAAATAAATTAAAATCTTAAAAATTTAGGAGAAAATTTTTGACTTAAAAAACAACTACACTCATAACAAAAAAAAAAAAACTGTAATTAAAAAAAAAAATCCAGAAAAATTCCCGCCGCCAGCAGGGATTGAACCCCGAATCTCACGACGGTCAACTCACAGCTTAAACAACTGAGCTGTTGAAAACTCCGGAGACCGTTGATCAGAATGCGAAGTTATACGTCTAAGTGAACGAAAGCGAATTTGAACATAAAAAGTGACTACTTTTCAACTGTTGATTTGACTTCCTTTTTCAGTGCATTTAACGGGGAATACAGTTAATTTGACCACTCTTACTTTAACTGTTCTAAGTGGTTGATTTAACAGTTCTTATTTCTCTCGGTGTATGCGTAAAATAAAGGATTAATGAGCTAGAATCAATCTACACTGAAAATATATTGATATAGGTACTTCCAGATCCTTCAGACAACAATTGAAAGTATTTAGAATCCATTAAGTTCTAACGAGAAGAGTTCAAGAAGAGCAACATTTCATCCCAAGATGTAACAAAAAATTGTTTAAAAAATTCTACTTGACACTTAAGATTTCCAGCCAACACATTTTATCAAAAAAAAAAAAAATTTCCTTGACGAACTATTGACATATTGCACGAGAACTTTCAACCAAGTGAACAAAAGGTCGACATACTTTTGCCCACCTTTAAAAAATTCCATGTGAATTTGCTTGATTAGCATTGAACATCAAGAGGATTGCATGCCGAAAAGCACTCTCTGCCAAAAAGTCAACTTGTAGCGTTGAAAATCTGAAGGAATGAGTCCTCATTGACACAATTGATATGGTACAAAGTTTCGTTGTAGGGATTCGGAGTTTTTCATTAGAGAATTGCGCAGTTGAATTGACGAAATCAACTAAATACACGAATATAAACTTAAACAAGGATAAAGTTTCTTTGTTATCTGAAGAAAAAAAAAATAGATTTGAAACTGAAGACTTTTTATGTGCACAAGTTCACCTTAAGAAACTTTAAGTTTTATTTCTTTGGGTTAATGTAAGAGTAGTCATTTGAACACTATTGATCTTCTACTTCAATCTTGAAAAAATACTTTGAATATACTTTCTATATTTGAAATAAACCGTACGTCTGAGTACTAAAGTTCGTTGGCAGCTACGCGGATTTTGGCTTGGATAGAGTAGAGCAATAAAATAAGTTTATTTTCTTTATGTAACTAAAGGCCATTCGACATTACTGGAAAAAAACTGTTTCTCAACTAGTCACAAATGTATTTAATAAGTACTTCCCATAATCTATTGTCATTGTAACATAACCACATCTACATTTTACTAATCCAAGAGTAGTACATTTGTGACCACAAAAACATTATTACATAAATGTATTGCATACTTCAAGGCTTCAATTTGTTATATTTTCTTAAGCTGCTTCCGTCGCTAACGCATAGCATAAAGACCTCGTGCCAACAGCGGTGTCTAGTCTTCCGACTAGTGCCTCAAAATCTTGAAAAACATTACTTAGGAACATGCCTCGGATTTTGAATGTGTAAAAAAATGAAAAAAAAAATATTAAAAAAAATAATGCAAAATATTTCAAATATTCAAAAAAATGTTCCAAAAAATTCAAACAAAAATGCAAAAAATTAAAAATATTCAAAAAATTCACAGTCAAAAATACCAAATCAGTTCGATTTAGTATGCCTATTAAAATTTTGAATTGTCAAATTAACAAAAAAAAAAACCAAAAACGTACTACAGTGAATAAAATATTCAAAAAGCACAGTTAAATGCAAAAAAAATTCAAAAAAAATCAAAATATTCAAAATCCGAGCTCCACTTATGAAAGATTCCTCACTAAATGCTCAGAGAAGCAGGACTTTTTGGAAAAATGTGCATATTGCAACTTCTCAACTTTTTAGGAAAAATCTGAAAAAATTCTGAGCTATACCTTAACCCATATGCTTTCAAAAAACCTACTTTTAACTATGAAATTCGTTTAAAAAACATATTTTGCGACACCCTAAAATGAGTCCATTTAGACAAAACATATTCACTCAGAATTTTTAAAGGACTTTAACACAAAAAACCCATTGTAAAAAAAAGTAACTTTATAACAATTTACAGCGCATTGAAAATTTGTCCGCTGCTAAAATGAACAAATTGCTAGCGAAGTTTTCCAAAAAAAAGTGCCACTCAAGCAATGAAACAATAGAACCAAAATTGAATGGTTTCTCGTGGTTCGAAATTTTTTAAATCATTTTACACAAAGACGTCATTGAATATTGATGGGAAATTTTCATTTGACACAACTTCAATGAATGCCTCGAGCAATTTGCTTTCAAGTGAATGTGATAGACCCTACTGACCTGTTTTTATGTATACAGAGAAACAAAGTGTGGGTATATTGCGTCTGTGTGGTTGTGTGTAACACCCAGAACCAGTCGAGATAGACCATACAAAATATATATATAGAAATGACCAGCGTCACCAGGAGATTCAAGGATGGCCCATTTTTAGGGGTACCTCCAAATCTATAGTCATAAATAGAAACATCAAGAGTACCTCCAGTACTAAGGTCTGTCACAAAAATTCCAGAAGCCGTCACAAAATCGCTGTTTTTCGAAGTATTTCTATGAAACTCAGAATTTGAGCTTTTATTTTAGCCTAGGATTAAATTGTCTAATATTGGAAAAGTGCCCGCGTGACAAGCGGATGAGTTTCATATAAAAAATGTGTACAAAAATCGAAATATGAGGCCCTCAATGGGCTTTAAAATCTCCAGAATAACTTGTCTTAATCGTGGTGAGCTTGGGACCTTTTTGAAAATTGTTCAAACATATGTGCATTAGACTGGTCCTTATTTTTTAATTTTTTTATTTCTCAGCAAATTATATAAGCTTATGGTCCCAAACTACCAAATATGAAGTTTGGTTTCGATCCGATAATGTTTGATGGGCGCGGAAGTCACTCAAAGTTTAAAATTCCATTTGTATGAGAAAAAACCTGGGTTGTGTTAGTTTTATCAAAATTTAACACATAAAATATAATTTCTCTAACCAAATGTGAATGGTATTCCATTGACAATAGATTGGTCTTTCTTTGAAGCTATAACAACATAAAATCGGATTGTATTTGGCACAGCCAGGACTACTGAAAGTCAATTTTTTAGGAAATTCAAAAGATGCTTCGACTTGGAGGTCTTGGATAGCCACAAGAATTAGCAGAAATGTTTTTAATATTCATATTTGGAAAATATACAAAATAGCCCTTCGAATGAGCCTTATATGAAGAAAATCGGATTACTCTTTACTTTAGCTTGAACATACTAAACAATTGCTATAGATTTTTTAGGACAAAATTTTAGGCTCTTAACTTTAGCGGGGTAAGAATTGGTCATGGTCTCAAATAATTTCAGGCTTCGCGTTAGATTCTAAACTTGCAATTCATTTCGCAACATTTGATACCAAAATCATGAAATTTGTTTGGCGGTTTCTGCTTATATGGATATGATTAAAATTTCAATATTTTTTTAGTTGTAAAAAGCTGAATTTCACTGCTTTAAATGCATCAGACAGGTAAATGGTACAACATTTTTGGGAATTTATGCTTCAAAAGAAGTGGTATTATGTGCAGAAATATATATGATATGGTTTTTTTTACTATGATCTTCCACTTTTCCAAAATTTCATGAAAAACTGCGCATTTTAGGGAATCTTGGGAGAATTTTGGAAATTTTTTTTCCTTTTTAGGAAATTTTGAAAATTTTCAAACTTTTAGTTTTTTAATTTACAGCCGTTGTAAAGCTAAATTTACACATGCAGAAATTATATTTTCGGAAGGTTTATTTAATTATTTGAAAGAATATCTTATGTTGAAGAAAGTAAACATTCAGTCGCGAATTTCGCGGATGGTGGTCTTGATTCCAAATTTTAACCCTTAGAGGACATTTTGTTTAGCTGCGAAAATTCACTACAATTCAAAATTAGTGACACAATCAAAATTTTTGCTGAATTTCGCGAATGGTGAGTCAAATTTTAACTTTTACAACAGGCTGTAAATTGAAAAATTAAAACTTTGTAAAATTTTCAAAATTTCCTAAGAAAAGGAAAAGAAAATGCTTCCAAAATTCTTCTTTTCCCAAAATTCCCTAAAATGCGCAGTTTTTCATGAAATTTTGGATAAATGTGGAAGATCATAGTAAAAAATAACCATATCATATATATTTCTGCACATAATACCACTTCATTTTGAAGCATAAAATCCTCCTCAAAAATGTTGTACCATTTACCTGTCTGATGCATTTAAAGCAAAGTGAAATTCAGCTTTTTACAACTAAAATTAAATATTAGAAACTTCTTAATCATATCCTATATAAGCAGAAACCGCCAAACAAATTTCATGATTTTGAAAGTATCAAATGTTGCAAAAAGAAATGAATTGCAAGTTCCCTAGAATCCTAAACGCGAAGTTTTCCTGAAATTATTTGAGAACCATGACCAATTCTTACCCCGCTAAAGTTAAGAGCCTAAAATTTTGTCCTAAAACAATCTATAGCAATCCAAAATGTTTAGTATGTTCAAGCTAAAGTAAAGAGTAATCCGATTTTCTTCATATAAGGCTCATTCGAAGGGCTATTTTGTATATTTTCCAAATATGAATATCTAAAAACATTTCTGCTAATTCTTGTGGCTATCCAAGACCTCCAAGTCGAATGCATCTTTTGAATTTCCTAACAAATATTGACTCATTCTACCCGTAAGTCCTAGGCAAATGTGCCAAATACAATCCGATTTTATGTTGTTATAGCTTCAAAGAAAGACCAATCTATTGTCAATGGAATACCATTCAGGCATTTGGTTATTGAGAAATTATATTAAAAATATGTGTTAAATTTTGATCAAAACTACACACAACCCAGGTTTTATTCTCATACAAATGGAATTTTAAACTTTGAGTGACTTCCGCGCCACATCAAACATTTATCGTGTATCAAGAAACCAAACTTCATGATCTTGGTAGTTTGGTGACCATAAGCTTATATAATTTGCCTGGCAATTTTAAATAAGAAACCCAGTTTTTTAAAAAAAATAAGGACCAGTCTAATGTGCATGTCTGTGTCGGGTTGTATGGTCAGGCTCACCTTAATTGTATTAAGACCACTTATTATGTTCTGATTTTAAACCAGTTTGCAGGAGAAAACTAGCAAAGATCGGTCGGTTGGATGGCGCTAAGCCTTTTTTTTATTGGGAAACAAAGCTGGGTGTATAGCATTCGAATAATTCTACTCTCTTATATTTGAAGTCAATATGGTATTAGAGAAATATCCTGTGGGATGGGATTTATTTCCTTAATGACCAGGGCTAGGATTTTGTTGCTTTTATCAATTTAAAGCATACTTTATGGAGTATAAATTTTGTTCAACTCACTTAAAGTTAAGATTCAAATCGATTTTTAACTTCAATACAAATTTTTTTGAAGTTTGAAAAGTGGTTTGAAGTTCAACTTCCATAAAATTATTCGCAAAATGTTGGGAAGAAAAATTTTTGCCCCATAAAGTATGCTTGCAATTTATAAAAGCAACAAAATCCGTGCCCTGTTAATGACTTTATTTTCAATGTAACTACTCAAATGGTTGTTTGGGCACTCATACTTTCAAAAATATTTCTACTTTAAATAATTAAATCCGATTTTTAGTGCATTTAGTTTTGTCTCTCCCAACCAACATTTACCAGCATTTTTGAATGACTTGAAGAATTCATAAAGGAGCTGAGAGACAGAGAGTCTAAGGATTAAACCGCAGAAGATCTAAAAGACTTAGTTACAATATTAAATGAAAAAGTGTCAAGCTGTCACCTTACCAACTAGAATGTAGACCCCTATATGAGAAATATGAAAACTGGATAGCGAAATTAATTTTTATTTATATGTTTTTTTGACTGAAGGCCTGAAGCTATATCCGAACTAGTGAGGCTCTTAATCCTGAAAACTAGTCCAATCATATCAATATGTCTCCTTTATTTGTCACATTTTTCCTGATGATTCTTTTGACAGCGATTTGATTCATTCTTCAAAAAAAAAATCTAAGAACTGTGTTCATCCATCTAAATTGATTTCTGTACGGAAAGACGAAACAGTAACTTCCGGAAGCTGGATTTAAAAATGTCTCAATATTGCCTATCAGGAATAAAAGCAATAGATTTTTTTAAATTTACATTTTTTTATAATTTGTGCAAGAAAATGCTAAGTATTTTTTGTCCCTGATCGTGGCTCGATAAGAATTATGCATCAAAAATAAAACAAACACAAAAACACGCGCAAACAACTTTTTTGTGCAATGAATCTTCATTATGTCACGTCCATCTTTCTTATCTCGCAATCTAAAAAAAGAATGGCTCATCGTTTATTTTAAAATGTCCAATTGTGGTTGCCTTTAAATAACCAATGACTGAGTTCAAAGGTCACCAACCAAATTCAAAAGGGCATAAGCTTTTCAATTTCTAATGACAGCGACAAGCTTTTAAAATGTCATAAACATTCCATCGGAATTCATTTTGAAACGTGGCCATTTCATGGTCGGCCGCATGGAAATGAACTTTAAGATTTTCATTTTTGTGCCTTTTTTTTGTTTATTCATTCAATCAATTTTGTTTTGCACTGCCTTGTGAGAAATTATACTTCTTGAAAAATGCCTAACTTCTTACTCGAAAAGCTTGTGGGTGGTCGTCAATCAATGATGTTGTTCGTGAAAAAAGGACATCGACGTTCTTATTCCACATCTTTTAATCGCCCTTTTATAAAAGTCACTGTCGAAAAAATTTGAATCCTCATTAAGATCCAAAAAAAAAAAAAAAAAATATTATTTTTGCCCCGAGCGAAGGCTTTGCCTTTTCTACTGAAAATTTTCCATTGTCCTGACTGAATCCAATTGAGTCGTTTTGTACTCAACAGTAAAGTCTGAAGTGCTTAAAAATCGAAGGGGAGAAATGAGCAAAGTATACTGGGAATAAATAAATAGGAAGCAAGACTGGAAAAAGTATTACGTTTGTTTATCAATATTTCATGACTTTATAAAGCTCAGACTTAAGTGTGAGAATCGTAGCGAACGTTCGCGTACGTAATTAAAAATTTTCTCAATCGAAAAAACATGATTAATTGCATTTCTTTGAATCCATAAACAAAGTTGCAAGCATTTAAAGGAATTCAAATGAAAATAATTAATCCTTAAAATATGGTTTTTCATATAAATTTGAATAAATAATTCTTGAACGAACGAAATTAAATCAAATAAAGGAAACAATTTTGAAGGAGATTTACTTCACTTCATACTCTAAAATTTATAGGCCGGTTTCAGTTTTGCTAGTGAATACCATAAAAATAATCTATGTACGTGTGCCACTAGGGCTTTTTTGACGCGAAAATTGTATTGAAATTCTAAAATGGCTCAAAAGGAAAAGTCAAGCTTGGAAGAAAAATTCCTGATTCGTTAAAAATATTTTGCATTTAGATTTAGAGAAAAATCCTTTTTTAATAAGCCTTTTTCCAAAATTTTATATCTCAAAAACTAATTGAGATAAGAAGATAAAACAAACGTTGGCCGATTGCTAATATAACAGGAAATCAAAAAAAAAATTTTTTAATTTTTACACTGAGAAAATTTTTTCCACAAAACTAAAAAGACAATTTTGACAATTTTTTTCAGTGTTTTCCCAGTTGGACGCTGCTATACAAATTTATTTAAAAATGAGTTATGTGTTTTGTATAATTTTCGCACATTTGTACTGGATATTAGTACTAGAGCAACTATGTGCACTTGTATTTTTTTGAATATCTCACTGTTGTGCCATTTAATTTGAATGAAACTTTTTTTTAAATTAATGCAAATACTTGAGGTATACACTGAAAAAAATATTCAAAATTGTCTTTTAAGTTTTGTGGAAAAATTTTTCTCAGTGTAAAAATTTAAAAAAAAATTTTTTGATTTCCTGTTATATTAGCAATCAATCAAAGTTTGTTTCATCTTTTTTTCTTAATTAGTTTTTTAGATATAAAATATTGAAAAAAGGCTTATTAAAAAAGGATTTTTAAGGATATTTCAAGGATTGTTCAAAATAAAAATCTAAAAAGTAGTCTCCACAGTGTTTTTAGTTGACACCTATCGAAAAATCTACAAAATTTAAAAATTCCTTTCATGATGCCAGACTCTTTACCATTAATGGCAATTAGGCCTCTTTCAATATCAATTTATAAGAAAAAAAAAACTCTTCGAATCACTCAAACATAGTTTGAATCGATTGATTAATACAACCACGAATTTTCCATCAAAAAAGAAACAAGTCAACATAACCATTGCAGTGCACTGTTGCGAGAATAGTTTAATACAGCTCTGCGTATGTGGAATGCGCGATGCATACTTTACAAATTCCGCATACGTCGTAGGTACTGCAGCCAACAGGTATTTGAAGAGCAAAATGAACAACAAGAAATCAGTTCCAATGAGAACTCTCTATGTTATATAAGAATCTACTTCTTTCTATTTTAATACGTGTTCCTAATGCAATTCTTTTGGGTTGATGAACTTAAGCAAGCTTTAAAATTCATTTCACTTATAAATATGTATGAATGTATATTTGCTTAAAGCATTAACATTTTAAGGTCTATTTGTATGAATGATTTACTTAATGATTTATTTAATCACAACGCAAAAGAAGATCTAGAAAGTGTAGTTAAAAAAAATTCATTCCAAGCGGGCAAATTATGCGACGAAATGGACCCACAGAGAAAGCGAGAGAGAAGAAAATTTCAAAAGTATACAGGAGTCCTTAAATTTTTTCCAAGAATAAAAAAACTACTTACAAAAACTTTTTTTATGAAAATGATATCGAGACATAATCCTCCCGCAAGGCTTTATTTATCATTGCTAATTCAAGCTTATTTCTTGAGACAAAAGTAATAATTTCATTTCGACTTGAAAAACGAAAGAAGAACAATGAAGAAAATTAATCGTCATCATGACACTTCGCATACAGTTCACTGACATCGAGACGCTTGTCTTCATCGAGGACTTATATCATTTTTCACATCATCAAAATTTTTTGAGGTCTTTCTTAAGTGTCCTTATTTGAAATTCAAGTGATGCCGTAACTCATTTAAATCATTCGGGTCCATGCAGTGCAATGAACACAAACGAAAACGAAAGATTCACTAAATTGGGGCTCTCAAATGTCGGAGGACGCTTTCTTGTTTGTAATCTCAAATATCTCTTCAAATGAGAATATTTTATTTTTTGGTTTTTAATGCTTTTTTGGTTTGAAAATTAAATCTATTTTTTATTAATTAGAATCAAAACTGCTGCAAAGGTGCGTGATACTCAAGACAGATGTGGGTCACCTAGAGTCTTATAAACGTTTGATTTTTTACATCTTGACTTTATAGCAGTGCGCTCTATGGTTATATTATATAACTACATGCGGAGCGTCCGATTGATCTGAGGACTCCAGGTTCTTGCCGTAACCTTGTAAGACTCGAAGTTAAGATTGGCCAAGATACGAAAGAACATTGCTCTCTTCCTCTTTGGTTTGCCAAAGTCATGAAGCATTCTGAAACATGATTTTGGGAAAATTTTTATTTTTTGCTCAATTTTTAAAATTTAAAGCACTTTTTGTCAGCTCCCTCAAACTCATTCATTATTTATCTGACATGATATGAGTGCTATAGAGCTTAGAATTATGAAACCGTGCTATTGAAGATTAAAGGAACTGAACTTCAGTTGACAGTTTGAGCTCCCAATCACATCACTGAATGAAATTTTGAAGACTTGAAACCTAGAAAAAATATTTAAAAAAGCTAAAGGCGATCAAGCTCGACATCGATATACCCAGCGTCCTGACAATATTGAAGCACTAGTTCTGCCTTTCCGTACGGAAGCTACCAAAAATCTCAATTTTTGGGATTGGCAGTGGGTGGACCACAAATTTTTTCCTTGGGCCAGTAGGCGGATAACGCAAATTTTCGCGATGGGACTATTCGTCTCGTTGAATAAATGGCTCTTCGGAAAGGTATTCAAAAAGATTTGTTTAAGCCACCCTTTTTGTGTGACTCTGGATTTTTCTTTTCCTTAATTGCTTTAATATAAAAGTTCGAAATTTAAATTCTTATTTCAAAAGAACATTTTTTAATTCTCAGTTAAAGAGTTTTCGTTTCAATGCATTCAATTTCAATCTCATTGTGCAATTTTAATGTTCTTTGAATCTCAAATTAAATATTGTCCTTTGTGAGAAATTGCCAGAGCTCAACACCCACTCAGTATTACATTATTTCATGGAACCACCCAAGCTATTTTACTTATTTAACTTGAAACAGTTAGCGGTAAGAAGAAATTTATTTACATTTTGCAATTTCGTTTGGACAAAGGGAAATTAGCTGAGAATTTAATTGTCGATTTTTTAGCAAAGAGTAAAAAGTCGAATCTCGAATTTCCTGGTGACGCTGATCATTTCTATATACTTATTTTTTGTATAGTGATACACACAACGCAATATACCTTCGAAACAGAGTGTATAGGGCATAATGAAAAATATGGATAAATATGAAAATGCATTCAGCTTTAATAGCTGCGACCCATATATCTCAGAAGTTCAAAAACTTTGTTGCATACAAAACATGTTTCCTGAACTATTAAGATATTCTTAACGTGCTGATGAGTTATTAGTCATGATGGAATAATATTTTAAAATTTTTTGGGAAAAAATTTTTTTAATTTTAAAAGTTCCTGTTGCTGAGTCCATGGCCTTCATTGAAGAGTTCATAGTCAATATTCGTTTTTTTAAATACCTTTAATAATTTTTAAAAGTATTTGTTGCGAGTAAATAAATTCCTTAGATCCATAACTTTATAGAGATCGAATCGTAATGCAAATCTTTGTTTAAGTTGGCGCTTTTATTTGTAAATCGGCTAAATTTCCATACAAAGGTCTAGCATGTTAGGGCAATAAAATAAATAATCCCATCAACCATGACATCATAGATCAAATAAATTCCATGTGAGTGACAGTTTTTGACATACGTAGGCATGAAAAGGGTTTTTATGTAAGCTGAAAAGTTGACGTTTAAAAATAAAAACGATGGTCTGAGAGTGTCTGAAGTCTGAAGGATTTTTCTAAATTTATGCTGTGATTAACGTCATCATTTATACAAGTGACATTGACAGAATTGATTTCGGATGAAAAGTTAATATACTTATATGTCAACCAAACTCATGTGTCTGTGCGTACGCATACCAAATTTCGTTAAGATAGCTCAACTCCTTCGATAAGAAAACTGTGTACGCACAGACGGACAGACGGACAGACAGACGGACAGACAGACGGACAGACAGACGGACAGACAGACGGACAGACAGACGGACAGACAGACGGACAGACAGGCAGACAGACGGACAGACCGACGGACAGACGGACATGGCTAAATCGAATTTCCTGAGACGCTGATCATTTCTATATATATTTTGTATGGTCTATCTCGACTGGTTCTGGGTGTTACACACAACCACACAAACGCAATATACCCTCGACCCAGAGTGTTTGGGGTTTCAAAAAAACGAAGTTTCATCAAAATCGGACACACCAATCACCCATGAATGGCATTACAAATGCTTACCCTAAAAGTATACTATATATTTTTGACATATCACATCACAAAATTTCATTGGATTTTTGTGACTTTTTTAAGAAAATCGAAAAACTTTGTTCGTGTGGAGCAGCTTGCTGCAGCTAATTATTTAAAAAAATGGAACGAATAAATTCCCATTTTACAATATTTTTTACTTTAAGAAAGTTGAGCACACTTTATTTTCAATTAAAATTCATAAAAGACGTTAGTTTAAATCACAATTTGGTTCTACCAATATTTTGTTAACGATTCATGCTATCTCCAGTATACTTTCGTTTAATTTTTAAAAAATAACTGTATTTAAAGAAAAAATGTGTTTCAAACCGTAAAAGCAAAAATATTTTTGATCAAAATGGTTCAAAAATTTAACAGCAATTTGATATTTTTTCGGTGCACAATAATTTTGTACTTTTGAGCCATTTTTAACAAACCAATTAATAACATAATTACTGAGCAAAATAATTATTATTTCTCCTTATTTAAACATAACTCAACAAAACTTAAGTTTAGTATATTTCCATGGTCGAAAATTAAAATGCATCAAAATACTCAATACAATCTTGGTCAAGAAATTCTTGGCAGGAATTGGCATGTTCAATAATGAATGTGGTCACCGTAGCTAAACAGTCTTCAGTCGGTAAAAAAGCAGACGTCTGCTGGAGGTAAGAAGATTAACATAACAACGTGACTTGACTGAAATCTTGTATCGGCAAATCGTATTACAGTTTCTAAGTGGCAACAGTCATAGCCCTTGGCATAGACAAGTAAAGTTAATTTTAATTTTTGTATTATATTTTGGCATAGAAGGGTGCTTTCTTCTATCGTAATTTGTTCACAAAATTATTTAAAGTCATGAAAAACATCTACTTTGATAAAATAAAAAGGATGCAAAGCATCACCACATCATTTGGTTTGACCAAGCCCGATCCAGTTGATAATTACATCAGTTTTGTTAGCAAACGAGTTAAATAGTTTTAACAAATCCAAGTTCAAAAAATAAACGTCGTAAACATTGACATAAGAATCACAAAAACCCGCTCTCTATGCGTCTATTCTCAAAACTTCCCCTGGCCTTATTTAGCTCGTGATCTAAAGACCCTTATGATAAAAAGTAGTTTGCACGTGTTTCCAGACAATCCGAAAGTACTTATCTACTCTTGGCTTCCACTCTCTGACCTTTGTGCAAACTTAATCACAAAGCAATAAAGTATCAATATCAGTATCAGCCAAACGCTGTGAACCTAAACTCCAACAAACCTGCATTTTTGACTTTCCCTTCTAATTCCGCGGATATTTTCTACTGACATTCAATAGCTTTTATACTAAGCCATGATGATCAGTAATAAATTCCAAACAGACAGGAAAATTTCTTAAATAAATAAATGTCGCTACCTCTTACAGTTATAACATACACACATATTTATTTATCCACGTGAACGCTCAATCGATTCGATGTATTTACCTATGTATGCGTTCGCTATTGCTTAATTTCAAATTCCGACTCACGAAACTGATACTGACTTACGCAATAAATATGGTTGTGCGTTTGACTTTTTTGCGGTTGCGACATACATATGTACAAGCTCGCTGACTTCCTTTGTTCGCACTTCTAACGAAAAGCCAAACCAAAGGGGCAGGCAAAAACCTGCGTTATAAAGCCCTTCAGAAAAAAAAAAACGATTCGCTCGCCGGCCGGCTCACTCTCTTCACTCACAAATGAAGGAGACGAGGAAACAACAACTAGACTGTGAGTCGCCTTACACAAAGGGAACCGATCACGCGAGCAAAACGGCAAACAGGTACGTGAGCAGTGCGAAACAACGAAAGAGAGGGAATTCTAATACGTGGTGCGCCGCACGTGTTCTTGTACCTCTGGTCGATGCCCTTGAAAATGTAGCAAGAAGGGCGATCGAAGGTCAAGAGAACGTGATATGCATGAGTGCACTCTCTCACCCTTTTTGCTCTAAATCGACCAAAGCCCGAAGAAATATTCATTATAGATACGTAAGGAGGGAACGTACCTGTTGTGTCCCGATGCAACTGGGTCCGAAGCTGATGATTGGACTTCGTCGATGTGATTATGATGGTGGTCATGTCGGATTGCGCGACGAAATAGTAGGTTTGATTTCGGACACTCGCGTGGAAGCGCGAACACAATAAGAAAAAAAAGGGAAACGAATTCACTGCCTTCTTGACACACCAAAGTAAAGTTATTTCAATTTCATTATAAATAAACGAAACGAAAAGCCTTCGTGGCGGAGTAATTAAATGTTTTTCTTTGTTCTTAAAAAAAACTATTGCCGGTTTGGAATGAAACTCTCGGAAACGCGCGCGCTTACCTGCGGAGTCGGTCGGAAACTGTTTTTTGTTCGTATCATCGATCGATATCGATAAAAATGTTTGGGGCTCCTAATGCAAAACTCCTAATGCAAGACTCCTAATGCAGGAAAAAATAGAGTATACAATGTATTGATACGAAGTTTTTACACAACGTAAGGCATGATTCACCGAATATTGCCTCATGATTAACTCAAAAATCGTGTAGATCTATGAAATTTCACCTTTGATGAGCGACATAAGTTGAGGGACATAAAAACGTAATTAGGCGCCATTTGAATGTTTATTTGCGCTTTCAGTTTGAGTAATGAAGAAGATTTACGACCTTGATTTCAAGGAAATTTAGGCTCTAAAATCCAAACATCAACAAAATAAACAAGCACATCTTTCTTACTAGAATTTCCTTAAAATAGGCCAAACAAGGATTTCTCACAAACTACCAGCTCGTAGGCACGTGTTCTGTTTTCGTTTTTTCTCATTTCTTTGGCTTTCTTACGATTTTTATACCCGACACAGTCTGTGTCGCGGGTATGTTGCGTTTGTGTGGTTGTGTGTATACAAAATATATATAAAAATGATCAGCGTCACCAGGAGATTCGATTTAGACATGTCCGTCCGTCTTTCTGTCTGTCCGTCTGTCTGTCCGTCCGTCTGTTTGTATACAGTTATCTTATCGAAGGAGTTGAGCTATCTTGACAAAATTTGGTATGCGTGCTCACAGGGACATGAGTAGGGACAAATTCAAGAATGGACCCAATCGGACCATTTTTGGTGGTACCTCCAGTACTAGGGTCTATTACGAAAACAACAAAAACTGCTATAAAATCAAAGTTTTTCAAGATATTTTGATAAAATTTGGTATTTGAACATGTTTAAGGGCAATTACTACGAATTCAGAAAATTGGAAAAGTGGGCGTGGCAGAAGGGCGTTTTTCGAAAATTCTCTCCTACACCCGAAATTGAAATGGGACTTGAACGAAAGTTGGCACTAATGCCTCGATTGTAGCCACAAATATCCTCCCCAACATTTTTTTTTGGTCAGTCCATTATTAGGGGTAGGGCAAATGGGCAGTTTTCATAAAGAAATTTAATAAAAGTCTTAAAGGCCTTAAACACTTCTTGATATTAAAAATTATTTGAATATATGTGTCTGTGTCGGGTATTCTATTGTCAGGCTCGCCTGACTATAACACCCTTACTTGTTTTATTTTGCTTCGTATAACCGTAGGAAGAGTGCAATCTTTTAATTCGTTATATGCATTATTGATGCAATTTGGCATCACTTTGTCACGTTTCAAATTTTCGGTCAATACTGACTCATACATGAACAAATTCACATTGACACACATTTGAACGTTTTATTTTGTAGAGAAATGTTTGGCGCATCTAACATTGACCTTACTTGGACATTTGCTATTGAACTTTCGTCAGAAATGCATCATAAACACGAAACTAGAAAAAATAAATAAAAAATTCCGGTCTGTATTGGGTTAATTTGAATTGGGAAATTATCTTTGCATACTTCTAGCATGTAAATTCGCCTTTATATTAGGTGTAGTAAAAAGAAATCCATTATTTTTCCAATAGATGGCGTTATTTATCTGCATCTCGCGTTGTATAAGTCCGATCGTGTTCCGCTAGGGGGCATTAGAAAGATGACAGTTCCTACTAAAAAAAGCTTTTTTGACACTTTTTTGATCGATTGATTCAGTTTTGTTTGAGAGCTTGTCAAAGATGGACATCAGCAAAGAGAAAATTCGCTACATTTTACAGTTTTTCTTCGATAAGGGAGAAAACGCAAGCCAGGCGGCTGAAAATGTGAATAGCGTTTATAGACCTGATACTGTAACAGCCAATCATGCGCAATTTTGGTTTCGTCGATTCCGTTCCGGTAACTTCGATGTCAAGGATGCACCACGCACTGGAAGGCCAATTGTCGAAAATGTCGATAAAATCATGGAAATTATCGAGTCCGACCGTGATGTTAGCACTGTTTCGATTGCAAAAGAGCTAAAGATTGCACAAAAAACCGTTTGGAACCATTTGAATAAGGCTGGATACACAAAGAAGCTCGATGTATGGGTGCCACACGAGTTAACGCAAAAAAACCTCATAGACCGAATTTCCATCTGCGAATCGCTGCTGAACCGCAACAAAATCGACCCATTTCTGAAGCGGTTGGTGACTGGTGATGAAAAGTGAGTCACTTACGACAACGTCAAGCGAAAACGGTCGTGGTCGAAACACGGTGAACCGGCGGAAACGGTGGCCAAGCCAGGATTGACGGCCAGGAAGGTTTTGCTGTGTGTTTGGTGGGATTGGCAGGGAATTATCTACTATGAGCTGCTCCCATACGGCAAAACTCTTAACTCGGAACTTTACTGTCAACAATTGGACCGTCTGAAGGAAGCAATCGCCCATAAGCGGCCAGCTTTGGCCAATAGGAGAGGAATTGTGTTCCATCAGGACAACGCCAGGCCACACACATCGATAGTGACTCGCCAGAAGCTCCGGGAGTTTGGTTGGGAGGTTCTTCTGCATCCACCTTATAGTCCGGACCTGGCACCAAGTGATTACCATCTGTTCCTGTCCATGGCGAACAATTTTGCTGGTGAAACATTCGCTTCAAGAGAGGCTTCTGAAATTCGACTGTCTCAATTTTTTGCTAATAGGAACGAGGGCTTCTATGAGAGAGGCATAATGAAATTACCTTTAAAATGGCAACAAGTTATCGAAAAAAACGGCGCATATTTGACCTAAATCGGGTCATTCTAACTATCTTAAATATAGCCCTCAATTTAATGCAAAAATAATGGATTTCTTTTTACTACACCTAATATATGCATTTTAATTTTTTTTTTTTCTTTTATACAAAAGGGTTTTTGAACTTTGCTTTGTATTATTCTGGTATTACTTGTATTATGTATGCCGCAACAAGAGTGACAATCTTAATTTGAGATTATAACACTGTTGGGTACACTTCAACCAATAAATTTGTTGGTTTTTTTTTCTCATAGTAAATATTTCACTTTTCAAACCTTACTTTTCAAACGGGGAAATGGGTGTAATTTTTTTTAAATTCTTAATCCGTCTTACACTGAAAGAAATATCGGCAGTAATATTGAATAAAAATTTTCGTAAATATTTGAATACGAATTTTAGTCAATATAACGAATTTTCTTCATGCTGACGAAAATATTTGTTATATTGCAGAAATTTTGTGAATGGAACGAAAAAAAATTCTTCAATATGAGTTAAATAGTTTAATCAATATAACAAAATTTCTTCATAGGTACGAAAACATTTCTTCATACTGAACAAATTTTCTTACATATGACAAAAGCTTTCGTAGGACATTTTAAAATTTAGAATTTTCGTATAAATGAAGAAATTTCTTCATAATGACGTAATTTGTTTGTTGATATGAAGAAATTTCGTTATAATATAACAAAACGTATTCGTGAATATAAAGAAATTAATTTCGCAAATATGAAGAAATTTCTTCAATATGACTAATGTAATTCTTGAGATATGAAGAATTTCTTCAATATTACAGAAATTGTGTTTAATTTGAAAATTGAAAGAAAATATTGCTAGCGTTCAAAATCGCAGAAAAACTGATAGGTGTGTATTATGTCATATATATTTTGAGAAGTGTTCTTGCAATGAGAAAGTTAATATACTGTTTTGTGTGTATGATATTTGGACGATTTTCTTGTCTATAAAAAATAGCAGATGTGAGACAGACGGGACTCACAACAGTTAATACATATGATGAAATTTTGAAATATATAAATATGAAGAAATTTCTTCAATATAACGAAGCAGGGTTGCGTATTTCAATAAATTTCTTCATATTGAAGAAAATCGTTCGTAATATTGAAGAAATTTATTCAATATCAATAATTATTTTCGTAGATATGAAGAAATTTCTTCAACATAACGAAGCAGGATAATATACTTGAAGAAATTTGACTAAAATAATTTCGTAGATATGAAGATATTTCTTCAATATAACGAAATTTTTTTCCTGATTTGAATTTCTTCATATTGAATATCGTCTTTATTCATATTGATTGCTTTTTTTAGTTAGCTCTATTTTTACTGCCGTTTCTTCAATAACGCAGCCCATTTCTTCAATATTACCTACGGATTTTTTTCGGTGTAATGCAACTGAAAATAAGTCTTGTAAGAAATCTAAAAAAAAAATTTTAATTTTTACACTGAGAAAAATTTTTTCACTAAAAAGAAAACAAACATTTAACTATTTTTTTCAGTGTATTAAAAGTTTTGTAAAACCTTTTGAATAATTAAAAAAACAACCTTGTTTTATTAACAATGAGTCACCGTTTGTTTCATCTTTTTATCTTAATTATCATTTTCGTACATTTGTACTGGATATTTGTACTAGAGCATCTGTGTGCACTTGTATTTTTTTGAATATCTCACTGTTGCTCCATTTAAATTGAATGAAATTTTTTTTTAATGAAAGCAAATACTCAGAAGTTTTTTATTAAAATTTGTAGAGTGGCGTCCAACTGGTAATACACTGAAAAAAAATTGTTAAAATTGTCTTTTTAGTTTTGTGGAAAAAAATTTCTGAGTGTAAAAGTTAAAAAAAAAAATTTCTTTATTTTTGGTTATACACAGAGAAAAAAATCAACCAGAAAACTGGTTAAATCAAAAGGAAAAACATACAAAACGGCTTCAACAAGGAATATTTTTAATTTTAACAATTTTTCTTGTTGAAAAAATTAAAAATTTTCCTTTTGAATCAACCATATTTCAGGTTGAATTAAAATGATAATTTTCAAAAATGGATTTAAATTTAAATTGTTGAACCAACCACGGACATAGTTGAAATGACAAGATATTTTTTTAAAAAATTCCAAAAAAAATACCTATACAAGAAGAAATGTCAAAAAAAAATTTAATTAACGTTCAAAGCAAATGGCCATAGAGCACTCTGCTGAACATGACCCAAAAAATAGCCATCGGATGGACTTCATCCGATTTCGTCACTCCGTTTTGGTGACTGCTTTCGCAATGCTTAAAAAGTTCTAAGATGAATAGGTACATATCTTATATGTCTTATTTTATAAAACAAATGAGAATTATACTGAACGAAAAGAAATGTAATTAAACATATTTTCTTTCAATTCAACCAAAAATGTTGTTGACTCAACCATTTTTCTTTTGAAATTTTTGTTCTGCTCGAAAATCAAAAGGACTGTGAATAACAATGCGCCCTTTTAAAAAAAATCATGGTTACGTTCGCTCAGTGTACTAGCAATCTACCAACGTTTGTTTCATCTCCTTATCTCAATTAGTTTTTGAGATATAAAATTCTGAAAAAAGGCTTATTAAAAACGAATTTTCAAAGATATTTCAAGGACTGTTCAAAATAAAAATCCACAGTGTTTTTAGATGGCACCTATCGAAAAATCAACAAAATTTAAAAATTCCTTTCATGATTCCGCATGTCTTTGCTTAACCCACCAGAACCATTCTTCTTAAAAGTAACGTAAGTCCTTAATCAAAATGCTTTTCGTGCGGAATTTTAATGACATCTCAAATCTAAAATAATTCAGGAATGCATTCTTTAAAGAATTCGTTTTGGTCTTATGTATTTAAGAACTCTAAGACTAAATTAAAGCCAGCAAAGAGGTTCTGTTAAACATATTTGAGCCCAAGATTAGGAAAGTGGTATAAGTCGAAAATTTTTTTAAATCGAGTTCTACTTCAGATTATTTTATTTAAAAAGAATTTGATATGAAATAACTGTTAATCTAGATTTATCAAATTTTTGACTTATACCACTTTCAAAATCAAGGCCTCATTTATGAATGAAAAGTTGAAACGCAATTTTAAAGAGAATTTATATTTGAAAAGAACAATTCTCTTTGATTGTGTAAGCACGTGCTTTTCAGTTTGAGCGAATTCGCCTGAAATGAAATCGTACCGAGGCGAGTGAAGCAACAAGCGGTTGTCAATATCGTATACCGATATAATCGCTAATATCGTAATTTAATATGCCAGTCTCAATCTGATATCTCCTGATATTGGATGTGTTGAGGCGGAAAGCCGAATAAAAATTTTCGTGATATATGAAAATGTTTGAAAGTGACAAAAAGAACGGAACGAATGTACTTTTTTTATTTTATTTTTCTATTGGCCAACATAAAGATATATCTTATATATTAAATACTTGTGTAACGCCGTTTGTTCCCAAACTCCTTCGTAACGACTTGAATGATTCTTGTATGATTTTGTGTTTCTATTCAGTTGATCTTATAATAGGACGTAAATTATTTTTCATACCCCTAACTGAAGTAATTTTTTCTATATGACGTATGGGCAATATTGTTTTCAAATAAATTTAATAGGCAGAAATATTAAGTATACGTCCCATCATAAAAATAAATGAAATTTCTTATTATATAAATTTATGAAACGACACATTTTTGATTCGAAAAAAGAAAATAACGTGTCTTTGACCCTCATGGGAAAGACGAATAGAAAGATATCAACATATTATTGCATATGGATTTTTGACACATTAATTACTTCTAAGGGTACATGCAGACGAGCGGCATGTCTTCAGGCACCCTTAGGAAGCTTTTAAATAAATTTTAATTCGCATATGTTTTCAAGGATTTATAAGTAATATGACTATAAATTTTCCCATAACTTCCGCTTGCTGCTCTTTAAATTTTCGTCTTCACTTCGAACAAAATTTTTTCCATATACTCCTTCTTCTTTTTCTAGCGTGTTCTCTCCCGGCTTATACCGGGGTCCGCATAAGTATATAATAAATATCAAAAAAACTTCATCATAAAATAAGCTTAATGCTGATTCCGGCAAAACGAAATCATTGAAGAAATACGAATAAATCGTCAGTTCATTCATACTCTTACATACGGTTTACTTCTCTTGCCTTTCTTCAATTCATGGCTTAAAGGATCAACAAGATGCGGTCAAGACCGATTTAAATTGTTATGATGTAAAGTGTAAACATACAAACTTATAACTTCGAATCACACTTTTTGATATGAGGAATTAGGATAAAAGGGAAGACATGAGCAATGCATTCTGACGTTGAGATTTTTATTATTTTTTTTTATTATTCTTTTATTTTGGCAGGGAAATTATTATTGTTTTTATAACAATTATTGGAAAATATGCATGCACAAAAACCATGTGCAATCAACGAAATTGCCTTTATTTGATTATTTCATTTTTTTTTTCTTGTTGCAAAGGTCAATAGAACAATAAATGGGTAAATGGGGAAATGTATTAGTAAACAAGCCACCGATTTCCATCGTTTGTTTATGCCACCAACGCAAATGCATTTTTATTTTGATGCAGATGCTCCACACATACATACGTGAGTACAAACCCAAATTTTCGAAAATAAAATAATATAAAAAAACTATAAACATGGAAAACTCATTTATCGGTCGCCAATGATTATTTTCTTAGTTATTCAAAATATTCAACAAAAAATATAGCAAATAACAAAAGGTCAAGCGGATGAACTATTTATGGACATTTTTATTATGAAATAAATGAAAAATCTTGTGGCGACTTAACACAACGTAACATAGTATATTTTTCGAAACACTTATTCATGTTATGGTAAGCTTAACAGTGCACTGTCATCGTCTGCTCTGACATGATATGCGATATTATGTTTTCTTATATTCTATTTCTTCTTCTTGCGTATTTAACTGTCCCGGTCTATCCCGGGGTCCGCAAAACGCGACCATTTCCTCCATTTTGCCCTGCAGGTTGCATCATCCGAGGTAAGTCCTACAGCCTCTAGGTCCTATTTTATTGTGTCCATTCAGCGCTGTTTCGGACGCCCCCGTTTTCTGCAACCTTGGATTTCCAGTGCGTAGCCTTCGCTTTGCCAAAGTCTCCTCATTTGCTCTCAGGACGTGTCCATACCAGCGTAGCCTTGCTTCTCGCATTTTCCCAATAATTGGCGCAACTCCATAGCGTCTAAGGATGTCTACGTTTTGGAACATGATCAAGACAAGTGAGTCCGGATATCCAGCGAAGCATTTTTGTTTCCATAACACTAACCTTTTTTTCTGCTACTTTCGTTGTTGGTAGACATTCGGTACTATAAAGAGCGACTGGTCTGATGTCTGTGCGGTAAATTTTGGATTTTAAGCGGTCGCTTATCTTTTTATCGCACATAACACCAGCCGTTGAACGCCACTTGATCCAAGCGGTGTTAACTCTCTCAGTAACTTCGCGAGTGATCGTCCCGTCAGCGGAAAGTGTCGACCCAAGATATTTAAATTTTTCCGTCCTTGGTAGGTCAGTGTTATTTATTTTGATGGTATTCCGTTTTCCCGACATTCAAACGAATTTATATTATGATATACAGGGTTTTCCATACTCAATAGATAAAAAAAAAAAATGAGGTGATAGGGGGGGTCCAGACGGACTAAAAATCGTATGGCAGGGGGGAGGTCGCAAATGCACCCCTGAGGAGTTACATGCAAAAACAATATTTTGGTTTTTTTACTGGTGCTCCTCACTTACAGGCCGTAAATTCAAAATCACATAAGATATGAAAAGCTTGAAGGTTTTCCGTTAACACTGCATACTACGATTTTAAATAATTCAACTCCTTTTTTTTTTGGTACTACCATCTAAGCCTAAAATAGTGTAATTTTGGCTTTTAAAGTGATTTAATTCAAAAGAAATACGATCGAGCCTCTTTTTTGTACTCTTTTCGAAAACTTTCAGTTTTTCTCTTCAATTTGATACCAGGGTTGCTAAAAAAAAGTTTCACAATCAATGCAAAACGAAGGTTTGAAAATAATTATTTTGTATTTTTGACTCCCAGAAAAGTTATTTTAATCAAATTTATTGAGCACACTTTTAGGCAGCATGAGAAAAAGAAAAATCTAAGAAATTTAAAAATTTCTGAATAGTGTTTTAGTTTTAAATATCCGCCTAAAAGTATGCTCACCAATTTAGTCGAGTTCTTTCCGCGTCTCTAGCTCCTTACGAGTGCAAGATGAACCCCCCTTTCCATACAATTTTTTGCTTGTATGGGTTCCCCCTATCACCTCCTTTTTTTTGATCCATTGAGTATGGAACACCCTGTATATTATGATATATATTAAAATCGTTTAATAATGTGACGGCGAAAAGATGAGAATACACTATTTTTGAAAGTGTCAAAATAACCCTTTTATCCACTGAAAGACTCATATAGTCCTATAATTTGGATTCAGCGATGATCAATTGTAAGTAAGTAAGTTCAGTGTCACCTCTGGGTCTTACCATTTTTTTTTATTTTTTTGGGGCTGTGTTATTCAATAGATTCCTACTGGCAGACAGTTTCTGAGCAATCCTTTCTAGGAAAATAAAACCAAATTTATCTCTACTGTGCCTCATAATTGGAAACATTAGATTCAAGCAATCTGAATTTCTATCATCCAAAGTAATTGTTATTGCGCCGCAATAGAAACATGACTGAACCAAGTTCCTTACCTGATTTGGTCATAATTGCCAATGAAAATCGTTCAAGTTTAGTCTTCAAATCTAAACGTTGAATTGAAATGGTATTTGCATTTTATTGAAATTAAGTAATTATGACATTCTTAAGTTAATCACTTCAATTAATATCGAAATGGAGCTCGCTAATGCGGCTCATTTTATTTTGTTTATTTTTAAATCATTTTCATCGTCTAATCTCATCTGTTGATGCCAGGCACCTCAAAGGAAAACAGAAACCGGCAAAACAAAAGTTTAAATTTTTTCGAATATTTTTCAATAAAAATTGAAATTCAAAAAGCTGCTTAAATTTTGAAAAGCTGCTTTAATTGATTCCCATAAAAAAAGTCGCTTAAAATATGCTCTAAGCTTGATAGTATTTCACCCATACCAACTAACGTCGATGCTTTTGATATTCTTAAATCCATATTTAAATTAGCAACAGGAACAAAAATTTCATAAATTTATATATTAATGTATATAAATATTTATAAAGACATGAAACACTCTCTGAAGAACCATGTTCAACGCTATTTTACCATTAAAAAAAATAGATTGAAAAAATTTTGGCAGTAGGCAATCAATTTTGTTCCGTGGAGATTGGATGAATTTATTCGAATCATGAAGCAGATGTAGTGCAAGTGAAGGTTTCTTATGTTTTTTTTTGCCCATATACCGTCAAATGCAGACCCTTCAAGGTCTGTTAATCTTTTCAATTTAATTTAAACAAGGAATTCGTTAACCAAAAGCCTCAAAATCGCACAACAAAATGACGAAGTATTTCAAATAATTACTGCGGCAAACTGAAAAAATGAACTTGAATCTAAAATTGCTTTCGACTCGCAAGCATTTTGTTTTTATATTGGCCCACAGCTTCGAAATTTCACTCGATGATATAAAAATTCCAGATCAATTTGGGTGTCTAGACAGCAATCTTAAAAGATTTAACATCAGAGGGCCTATGTGAAGTGGATGCCAATAAGCTAGGTAAGACAAAAGGAAAGAGAGTAGACTCTGTTTGTGGTTGACATAAAAGGCACAAAGGAAAAAAATCATAGACCGCAGTATTTTGTTGAAAGATAATTTCCTTGAATGCATTCACAATTGACTCCCATCGATCGTTATTATACATATATGTAAGTATCCATGGTTGCTTTCTTAACAAAGATTTTGTCGACCGCTACATAGTTGCGGCAGTTCCCTATTTCAATGGAAACCTATTGATTCCTATATGTAATGGTTTTCATAATAATAATAATAAGGAATGTGGTCAGAATTGGCTTTCAAGACTGCGATTCTCTCTGATAAATTCATTCGATATGGAGCTATGCGTGATGGGTCAAACACAGCCGAAGACAATAGCATTGCAGTCAAATGCATCAAACGTTCAAACGAGCAAGCAATTTCAACTGAATATTGTGTGTGAATTAATCGCATTAATTAGACGTGTCGGCGACTTGATTTGACTCCGTATTCAAAGAGTTTATTTCCAATATCTCAGCTCATTATGAGCTTACTTGATACTTGACCGCTTTAAGAATAACATATCTTTATCGTAACTTAATCAACTTAATTGAAGCTGTCAAACGACAATGCCAACAAATATGTATAACACAATGCGACACGATTTCGTAAACAAAAATTCAACGACTGTTTTTGAAAGTTCTCGATGAGTATAACAACGCCCCATACTCAGTTTTGTCAAGTCACCTCTACTTTTTTTAAAAATAGACTTCAAATAGTGGGGCCGAGATTTAAGTTACTCACTTACTTATGGCTATATCTCGTAATCCCTTCAATATTTTAATTTCCTTTCTATCACAATTTATAGCTCTGAGCTCATTTTAAATAGTTTTAGTATAAACCGACCCGAAAAAACTCGATCTAGTAGGTGCAAATTGCAAAACTTCCTAAAATTTATGGTGTTTTTTATCATATTTTATTTGTATGGCCTATAGCTCCCAAGGCAATAAACATTTTATCAAAATTTTTTGATGCAAATATAGAAAGATTATAACTAAACAACTTCTTCATGCACAAAAAATGCATTCGAGCACTACTTGATACCGTTTTGCCGCTGCAAAGTTGAACAATTTTTACCAAAAATCGAAATAAAAATTCACCCTTTGGGTATGCACGAAGTTTTTCAATCCAACGCAAATGGTTCAGAACCGTGATAAGAATTTCTAATCAGTGTTGCACTGTTTTTTTTTCTGGATAATCTGCCAAGGAAGAAACCCTTTTTGTGCAACACTGATTACATATTACTTATTTTCATGGTTTAATAAATAATTTATTGAACAACATGAGTGAAATTCAGTACTAATCATTTGTTACAACTATTTATGGAGGTAATTTTTTTATTTTTAAAGAAAATTAACCGAAGAACAAAGTTTTATAAAGACCGAAAAAATCCCTTCTAGCTTTCTAACAAATTTGTCGAACACATTAAAAAGGACTTAGCACAGTAAAAAAAAGGAGGTGGAACTCTTGCTAGCCTGCAAGTTTAATCTGGAATTCGTTGCTAGGGAAGGAGAGAGGTTAATTGAATTTCTTGAGTTTAGTTTCAAATCATTTGATTAACCAGAGTCAACCTACAGTTAGCCGAATTTATGCCAGAGTATCTCGGTTGATTGGAAAACTGGCTTCAGAATTCATCGACAAGCCCAAGTCATTAGCAGATGAGGCAAATGTGATGGATGAATTCAAAATAATTCGATATTTTCCGGGTTCGATTGGTGCAATTGATGGCACCCACATCAAAAAAAAAGAAAATTGGATGAAATCTTTCGCAATACTATATAAATAGGAAAGGTTTTTACTCTGCGATTTTTTTAGACACATGCAAATATGAAAATTGGTTTCGTTTCATACATAACACTTTTATTCAAATAGATGGTATGTCATTCAAAATTAAAAATTCGAAACGAAGCAAAGAAAAACGGCTTTCCACTTCAATTCGATGTGACTTTTGAGAACAAATTTGCACTGAATTTGAAAAATTGTTGTTGCTGTTTAAGTTCATTTATGAATATTTGCCTTTTTACAAAAATGTGTTAAATTAATTAACGATTTACCAAAAAATAGCTTTAACCTATTTTATGATGAATGAGACGGCAAGAAATTAGCAAAGATAACAAAGATTAAAAAAATCTGCGATTTTCTCTGGCGCATTTCATCTGGCGATGATTTCAAGTCGACATTATCTAAACCAATATTAGTTGAAATTTATTCTGAAAATCTTATCCTTTTATATATATTTATATTATATGTATGTACATTGGGGTGTCCCAAAAAAAATTTCTTTTCGAATATAATTTTTTTTTTTGGAACGTGGTTTTTTCGAAAGCCTATGGGTCAAAGTATTTTTGAGAATTTTTTCAGATTTTTCCTAAAAGGCTTAGAGGTTGCGCTCAGCGGATTTTCCTCAAAAGACCCACATTTTCAAATTTTTGTAGATAGCTTCTTCATAAGCAATGCTTTTCTGGATTTTTAGGTATTAGTCGGTGGAAAAGTATACAATCGTTGTTCTCAGTTACATAAACTGCAAAATATACCAACTTAATAGGCTATTTAGGCATCTTTAGTAGACATTTTAACAAACAAAATCGGGCGTCAAAAAAAGAAGGCCTCAAAATTTCTTAATTTTATATGAAAATGGTTGAAAGTAATGATGCAATTTCAAAGAGTACGAATTCCTTTGTAATTTGTTAAAGGAAATTAGGATTTTTATCTTATAGTTCCAAAGCTATGTCCCGTTATCTTTTCCAAAACATTATAACAAAAACACGTTGCATACTTCCAGGCTTAAATTTGAAAATTTCATTGCCTATATGATAGCCAATCAATATTAAATAGACTCAAAATGACGAGTTTTCCATGGGCATTGATATTCGGCTAAATTTCCCGCCGTGCTAATATCCCTTTTTCTAAAATCTCTTGCTATAAGACGAATTTGCTTTGTCCTTGGCGGCACCCTAATGTACATTAGGGCATTTCAGACGTGAAAAAAGTGTTGAATTTCGAAAGCGGCGAGGTCTAAAAAGGAAGATAAGGTACTAACAACAATTCTGGTATGATTAAAAAAATTGTTCATTATGGTTTAGAGGTCGCTAAAATGCATCAGAGCCGCAGATTGAAAATTTTTTCCATAAGGCAAAATTTCATTCAATTACAAAATCATATTTATATGCAAATACATGTTTTCGAATCGCTTTAACATATTATAAATCAATTGAACGGTAAAGCATCGAACTCTTCCCGGAAAAACCATCAATTTAAATGAATTTTTCTTTTTTCTGCCCCTAAAAGTATACAAAAATAGTTGATAATTTGTCAAATTGGATAAAAATCGCGAAAATCATCCGAAAAAGCGTATAAAATTATGGTTTTTGTGTTTCAAAATATATGAAGTAATCGTTTTGATTGCGTATACATAATATACATTTAACATTGCTCATACGTCGGGTGAGCTGCACGCTTACCGCAGCATGTCAATACTGAGTGCATCCATATGAACGAGCAATTTTTTGAAAACCTCACTGTTGTTCCATTCAATTAGAATGAAAATTTTTTTTTAATGACAGCAAATACTTAGAGGTATTTAAAAAAATAAATTTTAGATTGGCGTCAAACTGGGAATACACTGAAAAAAAGTTAAAATTTTATTTTTAGTTTTGTGAAAAATTTTTCTCAGTGTAAAAATTTAAAAAATAACTTTTAGATTCCGTGTTTTATTATCAATTGGCCAACGTTTGTTTCATCTTCCTATCTTAATTAGTTTTTGAGATATGAAATTTTTAAAAAATGCTTACTAAAAAGGATTTTCAAGGATATTTCAAGGACTTTTCGAAATAGAACACTAAAAAGTCGCCACTACAGTGATTTTAGATGCCACCTATCGAAAAATCAACAAAACTTCAAAATCCCTTTCAGGGTGCCACATGCTTTCGCTCAACCAGCAAAACCCTTTATAAAAACAAAATAAAATTTTTGTAGCTCTCTTTAAGGCGTTTTTGACAAAAATTCAAGCCATCTTAGCGACGTCTAAACCTCAATCCAAAAATTTTTTAATCATCCCTGAACTTTTGGTCGTACCTTATCTTCCTTTTTATACCCCTTTAAGAAATTCAACACCCTTTTTCACGTCTGAAACGCCCTAATGTACAATACATTTTCGTTCAGAAAGCAGCTTAATTTTTTTCCACTGCTACATAGATTTTGTTAATATTACGCTTTTTGACCGAACCTTCCCTTGTGGTATTGTAATTTGTAAATGCTAAACGTTCCACACACCCTAAAAGGGGGTTACTTTCTTCACATCCAAAATTCTGAAGGCTCACCCACTGTTATGAAATTAACCTGTCGTAAGTGAAAATTCATTAATTATATCTGGTAAATGTAGGTATGTATATTATAGCATAAGGAAACAAACTGAGCTTTAACGAATCTGAAACAAATACTCTCGATTAGTCCTCTCAAAACTAATCACTTTTCTCAAATTACCTTCGTTCGCAGGTGTAACTCGATAACAAATTTGTTTTTCCGTAGCAAATCTGCCATGAAATCATGCACCATTGCGTGTATTTCTAATGAATTGGATACGATGAACAATTTTCTCCCTTGACCGAAACAGAAATATAAGCCCTCTTACAACGCATTTTCTTAATTTCAAGAAAAACGAATCAAATTTGAAACACGTGAATAGAAAAGTCTCGAATGTCTTCAGAAAAATCCTGAAAAGGCTTCGAAAATGAGTTTTGCGTAGCAAATTGAAACAAGTGCCAAAAAGTGCCCATCTAACTTGAACAGCCTTCAAAGCTATTGCTGATTGAAAGTGCTTTTTATCACTTTCGATTCGATGTTTCCCTAAAGAACCATTTACGGCCTTGATCACCGAAAAGGTACAGCCTGTAAAAAGAAAAGATTCCAAACACGAATTTAAAAACGAAAATCTGAGTTACGAGAATTTTTTCTTTTGAATTCGATTATTTTTCCTTTTTTTTTATCGTTCAAAATGAATCGAGAAAACATGGGTTTCGATCTTTTCAAACCGCAACATTCAACAGTAAGCATTAAAGCATACCACTAAAGCTATGTTTTAGGGCTCCTTTTTTCTCTTAGTAATTTCCGGATGTCCTTTTGCGGACTGAAAATTTTTTAAATTATTTTTTTGCGGACTATAAAGTGAAAGAAAAATGAAGAGATTCACCCAAGGGATATGCCACAAAACATTACCAAAAAAAAAAGAACAGATAAAACGGAAAGCCAATAAAACAGGATCATCAAAATGTTTTCTTGCTGCTAAAAAAAAATCCAACAAAATGCAGAATAACAACAAGAAAGTTACAAAACTGCACGACATCAAAGAAAGAGAAACATGGAAAATAAAATCGCCTAAAATTTTTTTTCCTTTCCTTCGGAAACGAATTGAATTTCCAATTATCATGAAAATAATTCGTGTCCTTAGTGACATTATCTCAAATGCAAACGTGATACTTTTTTGGAAAAGAAAAAAAAAACTCCATTCGTTACTATTTAACACCCTCCGATGGCATCGAAACGGCGACTTCCCTTTTTCAAAGCGAAACACTTTCATCAGAATTTCATGCAAATTCTGAACGTTTCATTGGATAAACAAAATACTTGAATAGCCAACCATCAGCAATCTTATCCCATGTCATTATATTCGCCATCATTTCGTAGGGGGTCTACTACACACATGAATATTTGAGGCCGGAAATCTAGTCAGTTGCATGATAAAATCGCGGGAAAAAATTCATGCAGTCACGAATCTCTGAACCGAAATTTCACTGCTCAGTGGCACGTGGAAAATAATCTCTCTGATATGCATAGTTATATTCACGCGTTGTTTGAACTATAATTTTCTCTTTCGAAATGAAAACAGTTCCAGGAAGGTAATCCAAGAGTTAATTTATTCGTATTATCTCTAAATGCAAATACGGTATAAGGTAATTTATGATGTGATGTATTGCTCATTAATTTTGTGGGCCATGGGGTATTTTCATATGCTACTCGAAATGAAATGGAAGCTTAAGGTGTTGATTATGTATGGCAACTTTTTTTTATTTTGGTTGCGTTTCGCTCAAGGCAACCAAATTACGATTTCGTATGGCAACTAAAACATGCAGCTGAATTTTTACGGATGGCAACGCTGCTAAATAGCAGTTGCCTTTTCCATTTTTCAGTTGCCTGGGGGTGCACTAGTTCGTAAAATGGAACATAGTTAAATGAAAAATTTTTAAAATACACAAAAATATTGTAATTATTACGAGATTAACTAAATATTTGGATTAATTACTCCTTGAAGTATGCCAGAGGAACGTGTGCTCTCCAAAAAAAAAAAAAAAAAAAAAAAAAAAACAAGTCATTGCCACTTGCTTATTAACGGATTTCATCCTTGAAATATGTACACATTTATATTCATTATTTTCTGGGAAATCCCCCCCAGCAAATATTTTCATAGTGGCATTGAACTTATTAAAGAAAAAAGGCCAACCATTTCGATTTGGCAAACACGGATGACATGACACGGAGAAAAATAACTGCCTGAAATATAATTCCAACCAATTACATATTTAATCGGAGACTTGTTGGAAATCAAAAAAAAATTTTTTTTAATTTTTACACTGAGAAAAATTTTCCACACAAAATTTAAAAGACAATTTTAACAATTTTTTTCAGTGTATTCCCAGTTTGCCGCCACTCAACAAATTCTTTTAAAAATACCTACAAGTATTTGCTTTCATTAAAAAAAAAATCATTCAATTTAAATGGAGCAACAGTGAGATATCCAAAAAAAATACAAGTGTACATAGATGCTCTAGTACTAATATGCAGTGCAAATGTGCGAAAATGATACCAAATACATTACTCATACGGCATGTTTTTAAAAATTTAATATCTCCAGAAATAATTAAGATTAAAAGATAAAACAAATGGCGACTTATTGTTAATAAAACAAGGTATTTTTTTAAACATTCAAAAGGTTTTACAAAAACTGAAATACACTGAAAAAAATAGTTATATTTTTTTTCTTTTTTGTGCAAAAAATTTTTCTCAGTGTAAAAATTAAAAAAAAAATTTCGTTGATTTCCTATTATATCAGCAACCGGCCAACGATTGTTTCATCTTCTTATCTTAGTTTTTGAGATATAAAACTTTGAAAAAAGGCTAAATAAAAAAGGATTTTCAAGGATTTTTCAAGGACCGTTCAAAATAAAAATCTAAAAAGTAGTCTCCACAGTGTTTTTAGATGGCACCTATCGAAAAATCAACAAAATTTAAAAACTCCTTTCATGATGCCGCAAACCGCTAGACCCTTTAAAAATATTCAACTACTTATGTGATTATATTGCATTGTATGACATACGTAAATGTGCCCCAATACGAACATAATTCAGTCTAACTACTTTCATTAATAAATTGATTGGCGCTAAAATACAACTCTGTGTAAAAAGTGAAGACTAGTTGTTATTCCGGTATTACGTTTTACAACAATATATACAAGGACGAAAGGTAATCCTCATGATAAGAATATCTGAAGGAATCATTATTTTGTTAAAAAATCATAGCCTTCTCGAGTTCTGAAGGCAAAACAATTCATTTAAGTTCAATGAGCAAGATATTTCTTGCATCATTTGATTTATTGCAAAATTTTTTTTTTACGACTGCAGCATTTACTTCGAAGTGCTTCGTGATAGAAAGCTTGGCTTTCTCAGTCGATTTTATGATTTAACCGCATTGAGTGCCTTACAAACAATAAATTTTATACGAGCGGCATAAAATTTTTTCTGCTCTTTTTCGGCATGATAATGTTTTACCCGTTTATGTCTTTCGGGATTTCCTGTTTTTGTTTGACCTAGTGACTGAATTCAATGCTCTGTGGGTACTCAACGATTGAGCCAAGTTTGAAGGCGAATTGAATTTTGTCGACTACGGCAATTTTTGCTACGACTTATGCGTATGGTGTGTGACTAGTAGACGTTTTTTTATTTTCCCTTTTTTTTTTAAATGTGCCAAGCTTTAGCCTTTTAACTAAAATCGATTTCGATAAAGAAAAAACCCCTACGTCAGTTTGAAAAAAAAAACAAGCGTATTAAAAACTGCGGCTACGCACTTTGGGTCTCGAATAACAAATGCGCCTTTCTTTTTATTTCATTTTTATTCTTATATTGTTTTAGTACATTTCACGCCTTTCGTGCGTAGCAAGCATTTTGAGTAATATTTACATTTCACTTTGAGTTGCACTTTAGCTTTTAAATTTTGCTCTTCCATCGAATCGGAGGCAAAACGATTTACTAAACCTTTTTTCAATTAAACTTCGCAGCACAAAATGTGCTCTTGAAGATAAAAAAAAACTTTATGACAATTTTTCAGTTCAAGGAACAGTTTCAAGTTGAAATGTGAAAGAAATACTTTCGAGGTCCTTTTTAAAAAATTGTTCAAGCTTAACCGAATGATGCTTGTTAAATTCAGTGACTAATGACTTATCAAATTCTACATTTAGAACTTTTCCCAACCTGAATTATATGAAATTTGATTCGATATTTTTATTGAAATTAAAAACTCCAATGAAGCTAATCAGTTGGGATTATATTTTTGTTGCCATTGCAAAATTCATCAAAATCAAAACACAAATTTCCTACCGGCATATAATTTCGTTCAATCTCGTTCAAATAAACACCATAAGGCCGCAGACGTATGAGTAATTTGAAACGCCGAACAACAAAATTCGTTGCTCATACGCAGCGCTGTACACTTCATGTTTTCCTTAATGTTGTTTAAAATGTTCACTCAACCTCCGCAATTGCCTAACATCTTTGTTAAACATGGGTGATGGTTGTTGACAGTTTTTCGCACAAAAAGAGAGAAACGAAAATATTTGCTAGAGCAATCAATTTCGAATTTCTTCATCAGTTGGCCACAAATTTCAAAATGATGAGGTCTTCGTTCAACAACAAATTCCAAGGAAACAAAAAGATTGCGAGACATATCCGTCATGCTTGTAGTGCGAGAATTTAATGTACTTGAAACAATTTAGTCTTTTTTTATATTTTTTTTTATTAACATCGCAACAGAATATTCCCTAAAGCTATGACCGTATTCATGTGTAGTAAGCAGCTAAAAGCTTTAAGGATATTTCTTTATTTATGCTAAATTCTAAAATCAATTTTGTTCAATAATTTTTTACGGACATTACTTGTTAGGGGCATGCTAAAAAAAAGGGATTTGGAGAAAAAACCCTTTTCAGTTTCTTTTAAACATATCCGTAAATATTTTCTGTAAAAATGGTTTTAGTGGATCTGGTCTAGGGATCATTAGAAAAAAAAAACTTGGTCCTTATAAAATAGGAACTTATACTATCAATTTTAACAGTCCGGCGATATAGAAATTGTAAATTATACCCAGTTGAAGGACTTTCTGACTGATCCATTTTTGCCACATCTTAAAAGGAATACATTTAAAATTGCCCTAAGGGTGCATAAAAATAACTTTTGTGTGTGAGTTATTTTCTTTATTTTGCGATAATCTCGAATAAGAACATCAAAAATGCCGAGAGCGAGTGAAAGACATCTTGACAGGAGCGAGAAAAAAAACATTTTCATATTTTATGGGCTTTCGAATTTTATTTCTGTTTATTTTCGATAACGCATGAAGTTATTTTCGCATTCACTTATGAAAATGTATATCAAGAGATTTCATAAATTGAATGTGGTTGACTTAAGGAAAATGCCCATTAAAGTTCTTATTTTTTCTTTTCTTTTTTTTTTAAATTCCTTTTGAAAAGGTTCTTTTTAAGAAATTCATTTTGAAAGGACTTCTGCTTTCACTTGAAATGCTGTGAACTTTATTGTCCCCAAAGTCACATCCGATTCGAATCAATGTTCCGAAAATAAATGGGAACAATACTTGATGGATTTTGAAAAATTTATAGGATTCCTTAGCTATAAATTTAAACTTCATATTCGATCATTTTGTAAAAGAAAATTGTCATGTCCTGTGACTTGCAGCTCTCCTTCTTTGACTTTATCTTTATGAACTTGAACAGCTGTTGGCGATTCTTGTGTTCGGTGTCACCTTATTTGCAGCATTGTAGCTAGCATTGTGCCTTCAAGCCGAAGGACTTGTTCATAGTGAAGCAGAGCAACCGATGCACTGTGGAAATTTATTTCTTTTGCGGCTCAGACTTTTTATTTTTAGTTCTTGTGACTTGAAAATTTTCGTCGAGGGCAAAAGGTATTGCTGTAGCTGTGACATTGCCTTCTTTTTGTAAGCTTCTTAAGACTGTGTTTTATTTATGACTGAAAATAACCGCAGAACAGTTGAGGATAACGATTTAATGACTCTTCAGAGATTAAAATTCTTTATAGCTTTCGTGTAAGTGTTTTCTACAATCTTTCGTTAGAAGAACGCAGTGAAACTGATTGTCAATTAAAACAATTCGATTTTAATTTCTACTGAGCTTTGGGGTTTTTTGATATCCACTCTCAAAAGTCATCCTTAAGGGGGTCTTCTCATTGAAAACCCGTTTTTTGAACCCTTTTTAAAAAAATTCTTATTTGAAAACGCAAAGAATAATTGACAACTTTTTTTATTTATTGTATTACAAAAGGTTCAAAGTAAATAAAAAAATTTTTTTTGCCTCGATACGTGGGCTGTTCAAAAAGTAATGAGACTTCAAAGTTGGTGGTGGAAAAAAAGGTGCCGTCACGGCGGCCACGATTCCGGGTCTCCGGAGCTTCCGAAATGGGAAGAAAAACGGGATTATAATCAGTATAGATGTAATTCTCGGGTGAACCTCAAGCTTAATTTTGTGATTTTTTTTTGACAAAATGGCGGCCATTCAAAAAAAAATTTCAATTTCGGGCTTTTTTTTGTAGTTTAGTGTAAAAAAAAAATAGTAAACAATTTTTTAAAATTATGGTCGAGGTTCACCCGAGAATGGTGACAATTCTGCGTCGATTCCACTTTGTTTCATGAAAATCGGTACAGTTGAACTGGAGATATCATGGCCGCCAGTTCGAAAAACGTGGTTTCGAGATAAACGCGTTTAAAGTTTGAAGCAACGCAAAAATTACTCGTTTTAGCGCAGATCTTGCTCGACAAAGAAGGCTATATCCTCTAAACTATTTCGAATTTCAAAAACTCCTTTTAGGGGCATATTCACAACTACCCAAGCTATAAATAAATGCAAAAAAAAAAAAAGTCGAAAAAAAAAGTTGCTCAATGAGAAGACCCCCTTAATCAAGGCACATTTTCAACCTGTGTTAAAAGTTTTTTATTGGATATAAAAGCATCCGATAATTGGAAATAAAGCCAATTATTTCTAAGAGTCATGAATGGTGCCTTGCAAGTGAAAATAAAATCCCTAAAAATCCTTTGAGATTTATTGCCTGTTATGGGACCTAAAAAATCATAATCCAAAAATAAAGAAACCTCATATTTTTGAATAGAAGTTGTCCATGTCGGTATTTTTTTTTTTCAGATTTATTTTCGTTCATTGGACTTCGTAGACTTTGATGTAAAAAAAAAAAAATCCTTTTGCCTTAAGCGATTCGATGTCAACGTACTAAACGCTTAGTGTTAAGAGGACAATTAATTTTTATTATTTGAGCTTCTTTTTGCTCAGTTATCCTTTTGAATGACAAAACCGAAAACGTTGAATATAAGTAAGAATAACAATTTTACTTGTATCCAGCTTTATTATTTCGATTATTATGGCAATAAAACTAATAAGGGTAAGATTTGATCAAATGGCCAAAAAAAAAAAGTTTTTATACCTTTTCCGAAGGAAAGGGTATATTAAGTTTGGCACGGTGTATGTAACATACCAAAGGAGTCGCGGTAGATATAGACATATATATATATTCTTGATCAGGGTGACAAGAGGAATCGATCTAGCCATGTCTGTCTGTCTGTCTGTCTGTCTGTCTGTCTGTCTGTCTGTCTGTCTGTCTGTCTGTCTGTCTGTCTGTCTGTCTGTCGGTCACACTTTAGTTTTTCGTAATTTACTCCTAAGCCATGAAAGATATCATATTGAAATTTGGCATGGACTTCAACCAGGTAAATGTCCGAAAAACTGCATACAAATTTTTTTCGTAGTCCCTTCTTGGGTCGTGGGAAGTGGTTCAGAAGTTTCAAAAATCACGATTTTTAACGTTTTTCCTGGATAACTTTTTTACTATACATCCCAGCTTATTGAAATTTGGTGAGTGTATAGCTACTATGTAGACTTAAGCTTTCGCTGAAAAAAAATTGCGACATCGCTATAACTATGGTCATCATCCTACACAATAGAAAAAAACACTCTTTCTCTTATTCTCATATCTGAATACAAAAATTATTTTTTTGCTTCTTCTGATTGTGTATTTTGCCGCCAAATAAAGTCGTCCATTATGGATAAATTTTGACCATGACCACATTTCGCGAAATTCGCAAAAATTGATTTTCACTATTTTGAATTGAGTATTTCGCAGCTAAACAAAATGTCCTCTAAGGGTTAAAATTTGATCAAGACCACCATCCGCGAAATTCGCGAAAATTTGATTTTCACTATTTTGAAGTGAGTATTTCGCAGCTAAACTAAATTTCCTCTAAGGGTTAAAATATGATCAAGACCACCATCCGCGAAATTCGCGAAAACCTGATTTTCACTATTTTTAATTGAGTATTTCGCAGCTAAACAAAATGTCCTCTAAGGGTTAAAATTTGATCAAGACCACCATCCGCGAAATTCGCAAAAAATTTATTTTCACTATTTTTAATTGAGTATTTCGCAGCTAAACAAAATGTCCTCTAAGGGTTAAAATTTGATCAAGACCACCATCCGCGAAATTCGCGAAAATTTGATTTTCACTATTTTGAAGTGAGTATTTCGCAGCTAAACTAAATTTCCTCTAAGGGTTAAAATATGATCAAGACCACCATCCGCGAAATTCGCGAAAACCTGATTTTCACTATTTTTAATTGAGTATTTCGCAGCTAAACAAAATGTCCTCTAAGGGTTAAAATTTGATCAAGACCACCATCCGCGAAATTCGCAAAAAATTTATTTTCACTATTTTGAATTGAGGTTTTCGCAGCTAGACAAAATGTCCTCTAACGGTTAAAATTTGACCATGCTCACCATCCGCGAAAATGTTGTGCTTAATAATAATCTCGAGTCTTAGAAGGTATAAATATATATCCAAGCTAGGAACGGCAGGAATTTTTGTTAAGGTAATGTTTTAACATATTTCAGGCTGAGGAAAAGGTATGTGTGCAATCGGCTTAGCCGATGTAAACTTCTTTACTTGTTTTTGATTAATTTCCCAGCAACACTGATTAAATAAGGCATTGACCTCGTGACCTTCTGAATTCTTGGTTAACATGAAGCCACCTACTACAAGCGAATTTCAATAAATGTATAAATATTTTAAAGAAGAAATTTCGCAGTGATTTTCGATGGACTCAAAACAGGAAATTGTGTAAGGCTTTAAAATAAAAATCAATCTCATAAATTAAACATTTCAATCGATAAATTCATTTTGGCGTTTCTCAAACTCTGAATAACATTTCGGAGAGTAACAATAGAAAATCGTGTCTCGACGTGATATCCGAAAGTGTTTTTGACCCATAACACTGATCAAATGGAAAGTTGACGTCAAAGTAAATTGAACGAAATGTGTCAATGGGCAAATGAACGGACTTTTGTCCCAATTCCTGAAGAACGCAGCTGCGAAATTTTACGCTAAATTAGTCCTGCCATTTTTTTTTCTTTATTTCTTTCTTTCGTTCTTCGTTGTGATTTGCTTGGTTACACTTTCTTAACTCCCATCTTCTTTTTTCAATCGTATAATTTTGCTTTACTCCTTTTTCGAGGTCCTATGGCAATCTATGGAATGAATTCTAAATTTGCTGAGGGCGTAAAAATTGCAAAAATTTCCGCTGCCCTATTTACGGTCAATTGAATGTGTTTGTTCAAGAATTCATCAGCGTCATTTTTTATACAAAATACATATGTGTATGTATGTATGTGACGACCTCAGCAGCTTTTGCGATATTCAAAAAAAGAAAAAACTTCGACTGCCAAGCGCAGACAAAACTTTTTTCTCGACTAATAAAAATTTTCTTTAAGAATTTCATAATAACTAGGGCAACCAGATATATCCCTACAGGAAGACTGTCGCCATATGACCCCATTTCTATATTGACGTCAAGAGAATTAGTTCCAACGTCAACAGTATTTATAGGCGGTGTCATTAGAGAAACTTTACTGTCAAGATGAATCGGCACAAATCTAAATTTTGCATTTCTCGGGCATACAGCCTATAACTCCCGACGTCTGTACAATCAATTTTTTTTCTAAATTTATTTTATTCTTAATTAACTGCAGAATCAATAAATATCAATGTTAATGTTCTAAGTGTTCCTTTTCCTGGAGTAAAAAAAAATTGATTAAAAAAATTTTGAATTGTGCCGGTTAAGTGATGAGTGTGCGATATGTGTCAATAGTTCGTCAATAGTTTTTCGGTCTTCTGTTGACATGCAATGCCCACTCGATAATAAAATGTCAATAGGCCAAAGCATTGCGGCGGGTATAACTGGTCAGCAGTGACGTTGACGCGGTCAGTAAAAAAAAAGAGTATACCTTAGATCAGGGAACGTAATAATTATAAGATTTATTTTAAAAATTGAAATTTAATAATTATTTAAAATTTTTTTGAAGGAAATTGAAAAATAAATATTATTTTATCATTTTAATTTAAATATTACGAAATTAGACTTATTTCAGATTTTTAGAAAAAACTTGAAAAATAAGTCTTAAATTGTGAGACTTTTTTATAAATTATAGAATAAGTCTTATTTCATGATTTTTATTTTGATATAGATTCACTATTGACATTTCCTGCAGGGATGATCTTGCTTATTTTTTAAGCAAACGCAAATTTTATGCAAAAGCATATTTTTGTTTTCTATGTGATTTACATTTCAAACAAAATAAAACTTCCTGCCCACTTTGATTTTTTATTCTGTTTCTTATTATTGTTAATAAAACAAGGAATATAGAAAATTTATTTTTAAATTTTACACTGAGAAAAATTTTTGCACAAAAAAGAAATCAAAAATTTAACTACTTTTTTCAGTGTATTTTAGTTTTTGTAAAACCTTTTGAATGTTTTAAAAGAAAACCTTGTTTTATTAACAATATTTCACCGTTTGTTTCATCTTTTTATCCTAATTATTTCTGGAGATATTAAATTTTTAAAAACATACCGTATGATCAATGTGTTTGGTATCATTTTCGCAATTTTGTACTGGATATTAGTACTAGA
Organism: Chlorops oryzae; assembly: GCA_020466095.1. Classification (NCBI taxonomy): domain Eukaryota; kingdom Metazoa; phylum Arthropoda; class Insecta; order Diptera; family Chloropidae; genus Chlorops; species Chlorops oryzae. The sequence continues at coordinate 1,054,051 of CM035807.1, read as the reverse complement.
GCATCTGTGTGCATTTGTAATTTTTTGAATATCTCACTACTGCTCCATTCAATTTGGATGAAACTTTTTTTTAAATGAAAGCAAATACTTAGAGGAATTTTTTAAAAATTTTGTAGAGTGCCGGCAAACTGGGAATACACTGAAAAAAATTATTAAAGTTATCTTTTTAGTTTTTTAGAAAAAATTTTCTCAGTGTAAAAATTAAAAAAAAATTTTTTTTTTATTTCCTGTTATATTAGCAATCGGCCAACGTTTGTTTCATCTTCTTATCTAATTTAGTTTTTGAGATATAAAAAGTCTTATAAAAAAAGGATTTTCACGGACCGTTCAAAATAAAAATCTAAAAAGTAGTCCCCACAGTGTTTTTAGATGGCACCTATCGAAAAATCAACAAAATTTAAAAATTCCTTTCATGATGCCGCAACCCGCCAGACCCTTTCTTCACTTTGTGTTTGATTTTGTGTTTGATTTGATTTGAATTTTTTTATGTCTTATTTTAAGACGAAAAAAAAATCATATTTCAAATCATATTTCTGGTTGCCGTAATAATAACTTTCCTTGATATTTTGAATGGCTTGAAGCGCCCTGAGACTCAAAGGATTTTGTGATTTCGAATGCTTCTTTTTTGCCCAATTTTTATCAATGGAAAAGAATTCAGAAAGCATGAAGGACTTACAAAATCCTTAAATATGTATATCAATACAGTCATAAGCCACCAAAGTGATGAGGACACTGACCAATACATCATTGACCATTGAACATTTTTGCACGTTTTTTTTCCCGACTGTTAGCTTTGACCTATAATCTTTAAATTAATATTTAAATTGAAAAGTTTCAAGCTTTATCCTTCAGAATTCTCCGAATGAAAATTTTTGTAGGTACTTTTTAATTGTAAAATTGTACATCATGGCATTTTGATATGGATAAAAAAAGGCACAAAACGGTTTGTGGTTTCATTTAAATATTCGATTTCATTTTTTGCTCTGGTCCTTTGTGGTCCATTCAATTGGCTTGAGTTCTCAATACATGAAAACAAAAAAAAATTGCTAATTAAAACACGTTTTAAAAGGACTCTTCTTAAAAAAAAAGTATTCGATATTTGTACATTCTCTCCGAATTCAGTTTTCAGTTTGAATTTTACTGCGTAAAAATTATTTTTAAAAATTCCAATTTTTAGTTGCGTTCTTCATTCGTTATGAATTCAAGTTAATTGAGTTCCTCTTAAAGGAAAATAATCGATTTTAAATATTAATTCATTTCAACTGGTTTTCCTTTACTACGCTATTTCCAATTAACTTCAATTATGAAACACTTGAATATTTTATTATTCGCATATTTTCGGAAGGGGCTCCCCCATTCGCTCCTCTTAGCATAAAATACGGATCTTATGTAAATACAGTTTTCAGTGGCATTCATTTTGGAGATTCGGCATTGCATCAATGTTTTTGCTGGATGTTTCTAAAGTCTTCTTGGAATTAAAAAAAAAAAAGAGAATTCAAAACTGGAAGCTTCTACAAATACACTAGCTTACACATCACTTTTTTCCGGGACATCTAAATGCTCTAAGGTCTCTAGAAATATGTTTTTTTTTTAAAGTTTTTACACTGAGCTTAAAAATCTAGTAAAAATAACAAAACCGTAGTTAATTAATTACAAAATGCTAAGTGATCATTGGTCTTTATTAACGGACGTAGTTAAAATATACTTCAAAGCGTAGTAAAGATTTTTAAATTTCGGAAAGTCCAGCAAATACCCAAGTCGGCTGTTCGTGCCGTCAGCAAGGCGTAATTTTTTTTTTTTTTTTACAAATATAAATAAAATTAATTTGAAAAACCTTACAGGATAAAAATTTTAAACTTAACATTTTTGCAAAAACAAAAAAAAAAATATTTTAGAAACGGTATGGGATGGGCCCTCTTTTCTCCAATTATACGGTTGGGGTTGGGTAAGCTGATTTTTCATCTGAAGATGCTTTTTTTTTTCGTTTAATATTTTTCCACATACTTGAAAAATTCCATTTTTAACACATTTCATTCGCCTGCTGTAGGATTTGAACCCGAGCTCTTCGGATTGCTGAGCGAATTACGCTACCCGTACGCACGGGAAATCTAATTCGCGTGGACTAAATTTTATTTAAAGTCAAATGAAAACTATTTTACGTGTTTTTTGATAGAAGTTTTTTAAATACGGTGTGTAAAGAAATTTGCTCCTAAAGAATACTGCATGGCTTGTTAAATTCTTGTTTGAATACGTCCGTACTACAGGTTTGCTCTAAAATAAGTACGCTCGTAGTATACTACGAATCGTTGTAAATTACACAAACCGTAGTTTTCGCTCAGTGTAGGTCTTCAGAATCTTGTTTTCTTCACCGATCTTAAAGCTATGTAGCAAATTGTCTTAGAGGGGTTCATTGTGTTTTATTTGAGGGATAATTTCTTCAAATCCGATAATGGATTTTTGAGTTATTCTCGGAAAGCCTGCAATACCCCCTGATCGTGCCTCTACAAGGGTATGTTATAGAATAATAAAATAAGGTGACCACGTACCTTTTCTTAGCCGATCGCCGGTGCCAAACATCGAGTTGGAGTTGAGGTTACTGATGATACGGACGATGACACTGGAGGACTGGAACGAGACTCGGTTTAAATAATTGCGAAGAATTTGATTATCGAGCGCAGGAAACGTCGGTTAGAGATTGTGAATGATTTTTAAATGAATTACGCGCGGACCGGCAATGACTTTAGGCTAGTTTTTTACCACTAAATTTCACTACTCACTTCCTGGTTTTTCCACACGAGAGACTAACGAACGGTGCTCGCCGGTTTTAGGAGATGCTGGCGTTCACTGATCGAATCTGACTAGGATCGCACCGTGTTGTTTATGTGCTGTTTTTTGCCCTGTGCGGTGTTGCTGATGTTTCCCGATTTCGCCTTTTAGTCCACGGTCACACAGGTGCAACGACGAAATCGGACACCCGCTTAAAAAATAATTATTGATTTTCAAAATTCGCCTTTTAAAATATTCAGCCCGGTTGTAAATATTCCCGCAGAGTTTTCCTCTGTGGATTTGAAAAAAAAAATTCCCCCATTCCAAGCACACTGGGAAGGTTATATGAAGGGCTTTCAGGTTGTCTGAAATAAAAAAGAAATCGAATGGATTACTGTTAAGTACGTCTGTCTTTATCGTTCGTACCAGAACTACTTATTAAATCGCATAAAAATGATGAAATGGGGGACTGCGGGAAAAAAGTAACGACAGTCGATTTTTTTTTTTTTAAATCGTTTACAAATATTATTAATAAATTTTAAATTAAAATAATTCTGGTACCTGAAATAACTAAGCGAAAAAAATACATTAAAGTTTCAAACTAATCGCTTGAATATTTCGGTCTATAGGATGTTGACCGCTCTAGAAAATGACGTTTCGAGAAAAACGCTTCTGATTTTTTCAAAGCATATTCTCAATAAGTTTTACTTATGAGATAGAGAGAGATAGAGAGAGAGAAAATCGATTTTTAATAACTTAATATTTTTTCGGGCCTAGGGTACTTCTTGACGAGCGGTTCTTTGCCGAACGTTACCGCACCGCAGACAAACTGCTCCTCTGCAGGTACCCTTAGAGTCCAAGCATTTCAGTAATGTATATGCATACATATTTTGTATATTTGTATACAAACAAAACAAAAATCGATTTAATTTGCAAAAAGTAAAACGATTTAAATCGACCCACAGTGGTTCGTCCCATTCAAGTTAGCTGAACGAAAATATTTTATTGATGAAATCGAAAGAGAAGATCCAGACAAGTAAAAAATTTTTATACAAGTGGGTCCAATTCAGAACCGTTTGGGAGCTAAAGGGTTAATACTCCTCTTCGCACTTTCACAAAAACGCCTGTTATTGCAAAATATTTTGCGCTCAAATGCGACGGTTTTTAAATAGACCGCAAAGGAAGTCTTAAACTTTATTGATTGAACTTACATACAAAAATTCCACTGGGGTTAGTAATTGACGGTTTAACATAATATGACGCCCACAAAATCAAAAATTGGTACATTTCTGTTTTTCTAAAATAGAAGGTTTTCAAGATATTTTGATGATATTTTATATTTAAACATGCTTAAAGGTAAGTAATATGATTTCCAAAAATTCTAAAAGTGGGCGTGGCAGAAGGTCTTTTTCCGAAAATTGTCTCCTACACCCGAAATTCAAATGGGACATGAACGAAATTTGGCACTTATGCTTCCTTTGTAGCTATAAACATCGTCCGCAAAAATTTCCTTGATCGGTCCATCGATCCCAAAACTTTACCAGCCAAATATTTTATGAATTTTTTTGCGATTTTTATTGCAAATAAATTTTTGAAAGGTACACCTGTAGCTATCAAAAAAGTAAGGTTTCTTCTTGGGATCGGAATGGGACAATAAGTTCCGTTCCCCCAAAAAAAAAATTAGTTTCGGGAGTTTTGTTTATTTTTAAATATATTTTTCTTAAAACAATTCTCAACTCAACAGTTTTTATGATATAAATTTCAATTATACCAATTTCGAAAGGTTATTGCTATACAAAAAAATGAAAAATAAAGTTTTGAAAAGAATCAAGTATAGATCAATTTTTCTTTAACCGCAGCTCAACACATTTCTTACGCGTAATTTAGGGAAACAAATTAAAAATTCATTGCATACTTTTATGTCTTAATTCCAAAGTCATTTGAAGTTTAAATGCAATTATATTGCTATTTCTATTTTTCGTGGACATTCCTCTAAGCGAAAAATTCTGCTTAAATCTGGAATGAATTTCTTTCAGCTAAATAGCTCAAACGAACCACTGTGCGACCTGTGTCACATAGCTGACGTGGTCGAAGTGGCTTAGGCGTTGGTAAGGACTCCTGATGATGAAATCGAAACCGATCGCATCAGCTTTCCACGTTCACTTTCGGCCATCAGAAAAAAGATTTTTAAGCCCGAACAAATATGAAGCAATTAAAATTATATGCTTTAAAATTTTTCACATTAAAAGGTTGTGGAAAAAAAAAGGAACTTCTCCAAAATCACCTATTTTATGATATTTTTTCATTTTGAACAAAATTTTTTGTACGTTTTTTTTTCGACTTTTGTGCGTTTTTGATTTAGGAACGTCACTTAAAAATTAAAGCATCAATATTTTATAAACGTCGGTCAAAGTCTCCCATTGAAAGGCAGTTAGTTGGTACCTTTATTATGTTTATATTTTAAGTGCAGTTCAAAGTTTCGAGTTGGTTGAGAGGTTAAAATTAGATGAAATGAGAACTGCGCTTCAGACGAAAGCCATCGGCAAAGGTCTCAAAAGGGAATGCAAGTTGAAAAAGAAACTCTCAAGTTCGTCCATAAAATTCAACAACAAACCCCTCAAGGAATGCGAGCGAGAAGGCCGAAAAAAGTATGTGAACCAATGGCAAAGCAATTCTTGTTTGCCAAAATGGACTAAAGTCGGTAACGGATTAAGAAATCGAAACATTTCAGATGGAAATTTAAGATTCGAGCAAAGCTTGAATGGAAAAATACGAAAAGTAAGAAAAAATTCGAATAAAACATTGCATGAAAATAATGAAAATCAGTTCACTTGGCATGAAATATTCTTAAACGGAGGTTGTAGATTTATTCAGCAGGATGCCATTAAAACGATGAAAAAACAAAATCGAGAATTCTCGAATTCACGCGAGAAGAGCCAGAAGGATAACCACTTAGAGAGCCGTATTAACAAAGACTTTGAAAAGATATTCGAAGTTATTAAGCAACATGCGTCCCGAAGAGAGAAAAAATTCTTAGAATCAAAAAGGAGCCAATTTTACGATATATATTTCGAAATTGCTGGTCTATCGCCGAGAAACAGAGAACCGCGTTTCGAGTCTGAAAGCAGTAGTTCTTCAAGCATTGAATCAGAGAAGAATAATGATTTACTTTCAAGCAAAACTCCTCCTAATTCCGACCCACTCAAGGGCGGACATGATTTAAAGGATAATCTTGATGATCATCGAAATTTCGCAGGCAAGAAACAAATAAAAACTGTTCGTTTCATTCAAGTTGACGAATCGGTTGAGAAACAAAATGAAGAGTTCTATAGGTTCTTGGAAAGTAAAAGTATTTTATCAGATCCTGAAGAGCCGGAGGATAAGGCAAGCGAGCTTCCATTGAACAATTGTGAACAATCCATCAAACAATCAAATGAAAAGCCGTTCGCGGAAAATCCGAAAAGCCAAATATTCGAAATGGAAGTTCTAGGTGCTGATAAATCAGAATGCCTAGAGCCTAGTAAGAACACGGCACCAGATATAGACCTTCGAAGAAAAAATGCCGGAGCTGGTGACACTGAACAGTCCAAAACTCCCAGCACGGATCAGCCATTATGTCAAAATAGGTCAGATGCCAATGTTCAGGAGCCACTTTCATCTCAAAAAGAATGCGAAAAAAATCAAGAATACACAGATAATGGGCAGGCTGCACCTCAAAACTGGATAAAAGAATTCGTAATGAAATTTCTGGAATCGAAAAAACAGGCAATCGAAAGGTCTACCGATGCATACGAACAGAATCGAATTTTTACTCCAGGTGATCAGTGCGATGGGCAAGAACTCCTGCGAAAACTGGAAATAATTCTAGATGAGATCACGATCGGCTTAACGGAGTTACGCAACAAATGCGACGATGAGGCAAAAGAAAATACACCAAATTATTGTGCTTCACCATCAAATGAGGAGCATTCAAAGAGCCCAATCGAAAATGATTCATACTACTCGGGCTCCAGTAATTTGAATTCATGGAAAGCGTATTCTTTCAGGAAACATCGTCAGAACACGAACTCATGCAGTGAGTATATTTTAGGTTAAACTACTTCTGAAGCAATCTCAAATCGAACAAAAAACAAATTTTAGTCCAGGGAAATTTTCCAAGTATTTCGAATAGCTCAGAGCAGATGCCAAAACCTCAAACAAAAATCTAAGAGTTCAGCTCACAGCTCGTTTGTTCTGTATTTAGCTTAGATAAGATCGTCCGTAATAGACTTGAAGTGAGAGAACACAAAATTTCCTTTAATTTTTATTTATTTTTTTTTTTTGTCTTGATTTCTTCTAAAAATCCTTTTTGAATTATTATAGACTGCCTTCAGAATCTTAGAAAAATATCGTTAAAAGAAAATCTTTTCAGAATTACGAGAAACTTTACCACAAACGGGAGATCATGAAATCGAAAGTTCAAACCAAAAGCAGAAGAACAAGGAATCGAATTTACCGAAATTCACCGGATGTCCATGCATGCTCAAAATGTTTGAAAATATTTCGAAAGGATTTCAAAAGATTAAGATTGACGAGGGAAATATGGTACAAAAACAAATTGTGATGACGGCTCTCAAATAAAGTGAAAGCGAATAGCAAGCAATCCGTAAAGTACACATAAGAAATGGAAGATTTCCATAGCCAAAATCGAGAATAATTGAAAAAAGATTCCAGAAAATCATTGAACTTTTCATGTACATAAATGAATCATAAAAAATCTCAAATCAATATTTTAATTAAAATTTTTTGACCTAACCATAGGAAGAAGAACAAATTTTGCTCTGTGAGTAACGTTATTTTATAGGTGGGGAAGTAGAGATATATTTATCAAGGTGTCATTTTTTCAAATTTTTCAAAATCGTCCGACAAATCTAAAATCAATTTTTTTCTAAGGAAAAATCTTCAGTTTTCAAGTTGAAAAAAAATATGTATAAGAAAATATGGAGCTATATACATATGCAGCTTTTTCAGGAAAATTTATTTTATTTATGTTTCGTTTTCATACAAAGTAATTAATTAACGGGGGTTATGTTGATGTTTTTTTCATTTGATTGATAAGTCTCTAAAAAATATATATATAAATATTAAATGAATCAATAAGGAGTTTTGGTCTGTAAAGCTTAAAAACCGTAGAATTTGGGAAATGCTCATTTCGGAAATCGTTTGCCACACCCTTAAACAAACCCGATTTTATAGTTAGTTCCCATTTCGGTAAGACCTTCAAATTACCCTTCAAAATCCACTTAGCCCAAGCAAAAAGGACCTATTTCATGGAAACTATCAAGGACGAAATTCTCCATACAAAAAATCTTGTTTTTTGGCGTTTTCAGAGCACGATGCCACCCCTTAAAAACACTTTCTTTTGCAAATCGTTTATACTGTTAATTTTTTCATAATTTTAACTTTCGAAAACCACTTGGCCCACAAAAATTTCTAAGCAAATTTTTCTGTACTGAAGCAAAATATGTAACAACATTTTTCAATGAAGTTCATACAATCTTGCAATGTAATAAGAAAGAAATTTAGAGTATACTTTTAGGGTATAAAGTTTTCATATGAAAAATTCATTTCTTAACAAAAGTTTATACAAAATGTGTGCTCTAACGAAATCAAATTATTATGAAAACTTCAGAATGTGCCAAGTTTCGTCACTCTGCGAACACTCCGTATAGTTTTTACACTCAAATGTGGTATGCGATCCCACTGTGTCATGGGAGAAAATTCGAAACGCCCATTTCCCGAGTTTTATCGCTTAAGAAACAAACTTCCAAAACAAAAGTTTATACTAAATATGTGATCTAATGGAATCATAAAAAAAATAAATTTTTTCCAAAACAGGTTTTTTGACACCTTGCTAGATATATTTTTCTTAACAGACCCCAAGATTTCGATTACACTATTTTACAAAGCTTTTTTAAAATTGCACCCTGCGGCATTTTATGATCATTTCAGAAGTACAAATTTCCGCTGAATCCGAATATGTTGTCTGATATTTTTTAAATAGAACTGGGCATTTGTCCAGTGATATTAAATCAAGGATCCCGCCCTTTGTGAAAGTTGACTAATCAGTCCATAACACGTGGGCTTTTCCATAAATGATCATAGCTAACTGGACAAATGTCTTTTGTTTTTGCTGAGCTAAATAAAGTTGAATAAAAAAAAGTTAATTTTTCTGAGATTTATCCTCTAATAAAGTATGGCAAATGCACTATGGCTTTAAAGGGTATTTACCGGAAATTCAGGTAAAATTACAGAAGAATGTGTTAATAAGTCAGTTTTCATACAGAAATGGCTGGCTGTTAAGCAGCATAAAATTTCAGAGATTCAGAATTTTCAGGTGCACGTCTAAAATTTTGTTTGCTGTGGAGGGGAAGCCTCGAGAAATGGTACAAAACAACAATTCTGTTGCAGTGCTGTCGAAATGCTACTATAGTAGTTATTTTTTGCTCCATTTTGTCTTGCCGTACTACTTTACTACTCCTTTCATAAACGTACTAAGTACTTTTTGGTTGTAAATAAATTTTGTTATATTTTAACAATCTGGCAAGCCTACGAAAACTTTTTTATTCGCAAAGGTACCTTACTCTGTTTCTTCATTCATTAAAAACAACAAGGACATTCCATTAAAAATTAAAAGATTGAAAGAGCGAGAAAGTGTAAATTTTTCATACAAAATTACGTTCATTGTTTTTTTTTTTTTGCTTTTTTGGTAAACGAGTTCTCGAGGTTTTGAAACCAAAACCCCTAACTAAGTAGTTTTTAATTTCCTTCCATTGCTTAAATACCTACTTATATTTTAATATACTCCATTTATTTTATAAAAACTACCATTTTAAAAACATTTTGGTACTTTCTATGGTACGAAAACGACAGCACTGTTCTGTAGTTATTCAGCTCAAACGAAGGCTAATCGCAGATTCGTCTATGAAACGAACATCCTTCGTGCCCGAATTCAATTACACTTTGGTTTCAAAAGGATTTCTTCAAAATTGCGACATTATTTCATATATTTTGAGTCCTATTCAAAAATTGACAATATTGCTGGTATAATTCTCACATGGTTTCTGACTGGATTTAGTATAAATACGACAGCTCATTCTTCGAAAAATTAGTTTGCCAAAGGCATATTTGGTGCCATAATCTAAGGGTGGGCGGTTTTTGGATTGTATCGACGTCGATAATGCCGAAGGGACTCAGTATCGATATGTAAGTATCGGAAAAATATATCGATAAATTTTACAAATTTTTTTTTTGTTTAACAAAATGCTTTTAACGCACATTAGTGAAATTTTAGCGCATTTTTGACAGGCCGCAGTATTGTTGGTACCCTTAATAATGGGCCTATCAAGAAAATTTTTCGAGAGGCTGTTTATGACTGGCATAGAGGCAGGATAAATGTCAACTTTTTCTGAGTTTCGGGTGTAGGAAACAATTTTCCAAAATTGGACTTCTGCCCCGCCCACTTTTCCAATATTTTGCAGTTACATTAATTGCCTTTAAATATGCTCAAATATCCAATTCCATTTCAAAAAAATATCTTATAAATATGTATTCAGGTTTAAGAGAAGTTTTTTCTGATTTTCATAACACACCCCAGTAATAGGGGTACCCTTAAATTTGTCCGCTTTGGTCCATTCTCGAACTTGATCTTGCTTATGTCCTCGAAAACACTCATACCAAAATCAATAGGTCAAGTCCTTCGATAAGAAAACTGTATACAGACACACAGACAAACAGACTGACACACAGCACATATAGACAGACAGAAACTGGAGATCAATAGAAGGGCGGACGTGATTAAATTGAACGCCACACATTTCTGTAACACATTTTGTATGTTCATCGTACGTACACACGGACGCACAAACGAATGACAGCAAATTGTAATACGCACATTAATTAATATTAATTGAGTATTTGAATATAATGAAAAATCGGATTCATTTACATATAATTTCGTTGGAATATTAAACAAAAAACTTGGGATTAAAAAATTAAAACTTACGAGCTCCAGAAGAGACCAATTTAAAAAAACTAATTTTTCAAACTTTCGCCAAGTGAAAATTCATAAAACGAGCACAGATGTGAGATATTATTGCGTTTGAAGGAGGTAAAGTTGGAATTAATTAGCCGCAAAGCATTAATTCACTTTTTATGCTATAAATTATGGTCAAATAATGCAAACGGTAAGGCCTGCAGCCTGCAGGTGGCACTTGAATGAAATCAATGAATGATTCACTTGAGCATTAGAAGCGTCCTTCAACTTGACCCTTACAGAACTTTGTTTTATACTTTTTTTGTCCTTCTCTTCGCCTCTGGCATCCTTTCAACAATTTGAAGAGAAACTAAAAAGAATTCCTTTGCGAAAGGCATAAAAATGAAAAAGATTAATTACAAAATAGCGCCTTCCCGAAGGTCCTTCAAAATAAAGGCGCTCCATTTTCAGTCATTAATTAAATTGAAGGTAATTTTTTTTTTTATTAAAGCCATTCGCGATTCCAATGAATCACGGCTGAAAAAATTTAAAATTAGCCTTCATTTTGGACTTCTAACTTAAGAAGATAAGCCTTTGATATTTTGCCGGTATGCCGCCATAAGCGTTCATGAAGTTTTTAAGAAGTCCAACCCAATTAATGAAGGCTTTTTTTTAAGGAGCTTAAACTGTGAGGAAATTAATAGCCACAAAGCAAAGTTATTCATTACAAATATCTCGGATTCGATGAACTATTTTGTTTTACTATTTCTAAAGGGTTAATTCTTGGCTTTTTTTTACATGCCAGCAAATATTGGGAGACCTAAATGATTCATTTATGAATCATTATTGTGAGTGCGAGCGCTCATAATGAGCTCAATTAGTATTCCAAAATGAAAGTGCTTTCCTTCTTGCGAAGACCGACCTATATGAGTCCGATATCTTATACAGAAGGTAACCATATAAGATTCATATATGATTCATTTCGGACTCATAAATATGAGCCTCTTATTTTCATGATATCTTAGATTCGTTTCCTACTCTCGGGCTTTTAATATTGTTTGTGGTTTAACTCTTTTTTGTTCTCTTGTGAAAAGTTAAAATTTCAGTTTACTTTAAGGAGAATTAATTTCTCTTGATTTCTAGACACAGTTAAGGATATTCTTGTCTTAAGTCTCTTAATAGAGAGAGGGAGAAATTTCGGCAATAAAAAGTCATCGCTCTCAAACCTCTAATCCCATCATTTTCTTCCGAAAAATCCAACATTGAAATGACCGCAGGCAAATTTATGGTTGTCTTTTTTCTGTCGGTTGTTTCCCATTTTTTATAAATTTTTTTTTTTTTTTTTTTGGCATAGTCATTAAGCTTTTAAATGGCCCCGTATAAAGAAAAGTTTTTATGCAGGCTAGCCGTAAGAATACTTTTGTGGTTCTATTCAAAAAAGAGAATGAGAGTAACCAATGGTTATCAGGCCAATAGAGATAGATTAAAAGTGGCTTTGCATAGGCATTTTTCGTGATTCTTTTACTGCAGAAACACCAAATTTATGTACAGTGAAACCTGTTTAACTAAGAACTTTGAACTATTTGCGAAAGTTAGGAAAAGGCCCCAAAATTTTTGCAATGAAATATAGACGTCCTATACTGGGAGCTCGAGACCTTGTTTCTTATGCCATATCCCATGTTTTTTCCTTTTAAATATTCCAGTGAAACAAGCTTCACTGTATATTCCATTTTGAGGAAAGAAAAGGAAATAATAAATTGACTTCTTTTAATCGTTTGGCTTGTTTTAAGTAGAACATTGATCATGGGAGCAACCAGTGGAGTGAAAGCGAAGGCGGGTTAAATTGTTCTTATAGCTCCATCTATTCCTATCCTTTACCCTCCTGACTATGTTCATTGTTCTCATGGCAATATATTAGTTCTGGAGCATCTATTTGCACTTACGTTCCGGTAAATAGCTTGAAAAGCTAACTTTTGATTTTGATAAAAACTTTTTCCAGTGAAAGGTAATAATTAGAAGCAGGGGCGGACTGGGGGTCAAAGGGCCCACCGGGGGTTTGAAAAACAGGGCCCCGTTACCTAAGAAAAAAAAATATTTAAAAAAAATCCTTACTCCATAAGTAGGTATTGATCCCAGATTCAGCTCACTGGGGCCCCGTTGGCCCAATCCGCCCCTGTTAAGAAGGTTTTTTTATAAAACAATACGCAGAAAAAGGCGCAAGAGCCGGAATGCACTAAAAAAAATATTTTTTTTTTTTTCTTTCTATGATAAAATTCTTCTCAGTGTAAAATTTTAAACAAATTATTTTATATTTCTTGTTTTATTACCTATCGGTCGCCATTCGTTTCATCTTTCTATCTTAATTGGTTTTAGAGACATAAGTGGTACTCATGCAGCTTCGCAAATGCCTTCGCAACTTTTCCCCATCGTAAATTTTCATATAAATTTTGACAGTTGTGTGACAAATTTGTCATTTCGCACAATTTGCGAAGCTGCATGAGTCTCACTATAGTTTTGAAAAATATTTTCTAAAATTGATTTTTCAAGTATTTCAAGGACCCTGCGCAGGTTACTTAAAAAACGGTTTGCACAATGTTTTTGGATAAATAGCAACTATGCAAGAATAAACAAAACTTTAAATTCCTCTCAGTGAAACCTCTCATATGCGGACACACACGGTGCCGAAACTTTTCTCCTGATATATTATATGAGGGTGAAGGTTCTATGAGAAACAATAAGGAAAGCAAGTGTAGGTACAAGAAAAGTGGCCGCATACGAAGTTTGTCCGCAGTTGAGATTTTTCACTCAAATGATGATTAGAATGATTAGAATGAAATGATGATTAGAATAGGAGCAGATATTGTATATCAAATCGATTGCGGGTTGTTCGTCAAATGTCAATTGATCGTCCGACCAAATAATGGGGCAATGGGAAATCGATTCAAAAGACCAACCACATACATACCTTTCGAACTGCCCTGCTATGCTGATGATGTCCGATACGATTTTCGGTGATTCGAACCGATAAAAAAAATATAGAAAAAACCGAACGTTCGACGACGACTAGCGAAACGATGCGAAATACAGTACACTCGGGATAACGTCAACTAATTAAAACCGCGAGTGTTGACGTTTATGATTGTCCTCAATTAAGACCAAAATATAGTCTCACCTGTAGCTTTAAACGTTCTCTTAGTATTTAAACTAAAACCAACCAACAATCTGATTCAAACGAAGGTCTTTCAGTTTTTTAGACCTCATTTTATACGCGCGACATCGACAAGTTCGAAAACACAACTGAACACAAAGAGAGCGAAAACTGCATTGCACAAAAAGAGATAATTCGTTAAGCCTGAAATCCAATAACGCGTGAGCTGAGAGAAAATCGTGCGTGTGCGCGCGTCTCCATACTTATGAAATTTCAAATGAATGGAGACGCACCTACACGGACGATTTTCTCGCAGCTCACGCGCTATTGGAATTCAGGCTTTATTCCAGCTAAAATTTTCTATTACACAGAGTTAACCTTTTAGAGCTTTTAGGTTTCGTTGACGTTTTAGAATAGTCAATAGTGGTATTCAAGCAACAGTGCAAATCGCAGTGTGCAATATTTGCACTGCTTTTTTTGTACGCAATTTGACAAGTGCAAATATTGCACACTGCGTTTGCACTGTTGCTTGAATACCACTAATGTAAATAAAAACTAGTGTTGCTAATTAGCATCGCGGGAAAAAAGCCCGACCAGCTGAGCATGAAGTGTTGCCCTCCTTTTTCCCGTTTTTCGCCGCTGTCAGGGTTGCATTGCGTAGCGACTGCGTCGAAAACGGACACGAATAATCAACTTTTCTTAATCATCTAATGGAAATCTAGTAGAAGCCCAAAAAACCCCGTTTATTATGCATTTATTTTAAGCCTAAAACTATTCTCTAATGGCGTACATTTTATGGACATATTGGCGAATGTCTAAAAGTATGCCATGGAAAATACCAGAGCTTTGGGGCTTGCGTTTAAATTTGGATTTGATGAGCCGTTTTCGAGAAGATCCGATTGATCCAGCAGATTTGGTATGGTTCTATTCTAGCCATTAACAGATCGGCACAATAAACAAGGCCCTTGAATGCGAATTTTAACTTTATTTTCAGAAATAAATTCTCCAGCAGCGACTACCCAAATACCAAGCAAAGCATAAATTACCGTTCAGAATCAATGAAACACCAAGTTCAAAGAATTATTTACAAATTTACTCGATGGAAACATTAAATACCTTTGAACTTAAGCTTATTCTATGTCTTCTAAAATTATCATTGTTAAATAATTAAATATGAGAACCAATGTATATGTATATACAGATAGAAGCATATATAAGTATGTAAATATTTGTTGTGAAACCTTAAAACGTACAGTTAAGTCAAAGATCACTCAGGAGAATCGCCGAGCCCTAAGTCTCGATCACGATCGCCGAACGAAATTTTCGCTTCGGTTTCACGGTGGAGGGCTTTCGCTTGGGCGAGCGTTTAAAGTCCGCGGGCCGGCGTCGTGGGCGTTGTGTCGTAAAAGTGATTGATTGTTGGTCATCAAGATTGTCGAGGAATACCGCAGACGGTGGATTCGGCGGTGGTGCAATAATGCTTTCGTCCTCAGTGAAGAACTGGCGTTGCTCTTTTTCCTGGCGCCGCTTTTCCTTCGCCTTGAGGAACTCCTTGAATTCCGGATTGTTCAGCAGTTGAATCTTTAACGCTTCGTCGAGCAATTTTTTCTGCTGATCTTCGAGAAATTGTTCGATTTGTTTTTCCGACGCCACACTCTTGAACCGCTCGAGAGCGGCCTTCTTTGACGACTTGTAGTCCTCGACCTCCGGTTCATAGACGTTGTATCCAATGCTGCTGCTGGCCATGATCGCTGGTGATGTACTCTTCGGTGGCGGTATAATATGGAATGGATCTGGTTCATAGTGATGTGTTATTTTGCCTGGACGTTTCTTCGATGGCGAACCGGCAGCTAATGAATCCGGTCCGAATTCCTCACTCGAGAAACTGAAATCTTTACCGAAATGTTGAGATTTCGAACTTTGGTGTGGGTTTAATTGGTGCTGGTGCTGGTGGCTGTGGTTATGGTTTGGTTTCGCTGTTTTTTGATGTGAAGATGTTATTTTCTTGGGAACTGTTATCGGATGCTGTACTCGTATTTGGGTCCCAATTGTATACTCATGACTGTCCTGCTCTTGAGAATTGTAGCCACGAGAATCGTTCGGAAATTCAGCGGAATTGTAACGCTCATTGGAGAAGTCGTCCTCATCCTGAAGATCGCGGGAAATTTCATTGCGGAAGAGTTTCGAAATAAAAAAAAAAGGGCTTACCGAATATATGGACGATCTATTGGGAATCGGCTTCGAGTACTTTTTCGAAGTTAACTTCCGTTTCGTTTCCTCCGAAACAAGGTCGCGTGTGTAAGTCGAAGGCGAGTAGCCACTGCTGCGTCGGAAATAGCGAGTAGGAGGCGGTACAATGGGGCTGTAATATTCATGTCTGTAGTACGATGACTGAGCATCGACGCAATTCTGTAGCCAGAGGGATAGCAGAATTGTAAGCTTCAAAAAATAAAAAATACAAAAAAAAAAAATTGGATCCATTAAAAGTCGAATAAATTTTGAGAATTCCTTTTTCCTGATTCAAAGTGATATTTTAAAATGGAGAAGAGTTTAAAAAGCGCTGATTATCCTCTCCCTTTTAATGTTACTCAATTTTCAACACATGCAAACAAATGGAACCAATTTTAATCAACTCGCGGATCTGATTGTAACTGGCTCCATACGTTTGCTCTTATTGAATTCGCCAGGCAACACAGAGACCTCCTGTTAGCTAATTGCAAGGACATTTCGTGCCAGTTGGTTTTTTACACAACTTTAAAAATTTCCTTCAAAAATATTTGATTTATGCTTCGTTTCCAATAGTGCGTGAATCGCTGCGCGCGAATCGCTGCAATACTGGAAACAAGCCATAAGTTTTCGCTTGAAAAAATTTCAGTTTCCTGTCAATATCCACAAATGAAGGAATTTACTCACTTGCCAAAGGGTTTGCATTTTCACGAGAAAGGCACAATTAGGCGAGTTTTCTTTTAATTTTCACCAAACAAATCACATTGAGGCCACTGAATGGTTTTGATTTCAAAAAAAAAGTCCAACAAACGAATTAAATTTTTGCGATTCAAAATAGACTCGCGCGCGGTTTCAATGAAACTGAAAGTTTTTCCAATGGACGCAAACATTTTATTGCGGATTTTCCTTTCTTTGTGCTTTGCGAAGGCCGAACCAAAAAAAAAGAAAAATAAATAAATTATGAAACTCAAGTGGCAAAGTCGAAGAGTGGCAAAGACTTTGAAGCTGCTGCTGAAAAAAGAAAAAAAATTCCCAGATCGGTATCTACGATATGTGGTGCTTGGAATGATGGCAGTGCCATTGCCGGTACATATATCGGTGTCTGCCTAGCGATGCATCTGGCCATTGTTTTAGGCAATCATTGTTTGCTTCGGTCGGTCGGAGGCGGTCGCTAATGGTGACGCTGACGCTGACGCAGAGGCTGAAGCTAAGGCAGGAATGAAATGAAATGATTGAAAGCGACATGCTAACATTTGCATTTCCGACTCTGAGTTCGACTGCAATGCACTTGGGTTGGGGAGCCTGAAGCCGTCGAGTTGATAAAAGTATAAGTTGAAAAAATTGACGTTTTATACTTTTAATTGCGGCCTTCATTATTACAGGATTGAGTAATGAGTGTAATTAAATTTAAAAGACAATTAAATGTGACTCAAGCTGGGAAGTTTTCTGTAAAAGCAATCCGCACTGTCTGCGGTCTGCTGTCTCAGTTAAAGTGGGGGGCTGCCATCGAAATTTTACAACTGAAATTTAGAAAGCCATTTAAAGCCATTCTAGAGTCTCAAGGGAGTTCAAAGCTATTTTATTTCGCCTGATGACTTTGGCTTCTCAGTCGTGTTTTGCTCTTTCTCGTAGCCCATTATCAATAAGAAAATTCCTTGAAAATTTACAAGATTTTACTGGATTCTTAATAGGCCGTTTAGATATGCCGTTTTATTCGCGTTTTAGTAACTTTGCCCGTTTTAGCTCTAAAACAACTTAGATTTTTCCCGTTTTATCATACAAAACTAAAACGAGAAACATTCCTGTTTTAATTTAAAACAAGTAGCCAAACAAGATAAATCCTGCTTATAACTGATGAAAATATCGAAATTTTAGTGTCATCACTATAAAAATGCAAGACATATGGTAATTGAAATTTCTAATTTAAAAATTGTGAGGTTGTTTCCACAACCAATGTAGAAAACGAACGCAATTTCAATAATTGCTTCTATTCTAAATTACAATATTCACTCATATTTCACGTGTTGAGCAAACAAAAGATAACCACAAAATTACAAAACGACAAGCGCATATGTAAACACCCCGTTTTGACTTGGTCGTTTTAGCTTAAACGAGTAGCGCTAAAACGTATATGTAAATGCCCTATAAGCCTGATTTGCAAAAGCGCAATTCTCGCCCTATTGGAGATCATACATAACTCTTGATTTCAATTTCTTCTGCAACATTACAAGATTTTAGTTTGAAAGTCGACTATTTTCCATTCAATTCGGACAAAATAATATATTTGAAAAGAAAAATGAGTTCCTGAACTCCTCCCATTGAAAAAATCGACTCTGATATTTAAAAAAAAAAAATCCGGCATGCCTAATTTGTACAGCAAGTTTCTCCTCGGAATGAGAAAATCCACTTGTGAAAAAGTGCGATAAATTATTTGAAACCCAGCGGCCAGAACTGGTTACAACAATTCCAGTGCAAATTGAATAAGGAACAACAACAATTACCACAACAAAAAAATGGAAAGAAAATTTATATCACAGCACACAGCATTTTGATATTTTTGGAAGAAATCACCTCATCGCAAAAGTTCAGGTTCAGCGACAGGAAGTGCGCTCGTTGCGCATGCGCGAAGCTTGCATTTTTGAAAAAGCTGCACCACAACTCCGCTGAGCTACTTTCCTCGGGCCCCAGCGGCATGTGTGTGCTAGCGTTGCCTCAGTTGAAGCCGTTTGAGCGTGCATCCACCTAACTAACCCCATCGATCGACGAGATGCTACATGCTACTACTGCGCGGCTAGCGCGTTATGGATCGAATGAGGATGTACGTTCGAGATGCGGAAAATCATTTTTTTTTTTTGCTTTGGTAGGTGGAAATCGACGATTTTCGATGTTGCATAATTGTTGCGTCGATTTGTTGCTTTTGTTGTTGTTGTTGTTATCGATGTTGTCGAGGTTGAGGGAAACGGGTAAAACCTCTTTTGACCGATCAAGTCTCAAATTGGCGGCAAGTCGTCGTTCGCCTATTCGTTGTGTGCTCGTGCACTCGTGTGTGATGCGTAAAATGCGATAATTTCATATAATTCCATCGAAAGTACGGAAAATACCCGATTTCGATTTAAGTAGACGACTTCGCATTTCGTAGTCGTAATTAGCCAAAGAGAGCCAATTTCGATATCGAATTAAGTTAGCTACTTAGCTACTCGCTGCCGCGCCACTGTGCCATTGGCTCTTATTGGCTTTCGTTGCATTCTCGTTGCACGGCAGGCAAGGTCAAGCTCAAGTTCAAACCGTTTGAGGCCTGTCAACGCTTTGAAGCACTTGCAGCAAATTTGCATTCGCCATTCGCATTTCGTTTTCTCTCAATTCGATTAACCGCCGATTTCATTTGGACTCATTCGATTTAAAGCTGGCAATTATGCGAGAAAATCGGCATGTTTTCTCAAGTCTTCGGCGAGTTTGTTTAACTCTGTTTGCGGTTAAACGTTTCTCAAAGTGAAAAACAAATGAAAAACTTGTAATTGCATTTTTTTTTTTTTTTTTTTTTTTTTTTGCCATTTATCGTTAAAATCTCGGAGGTGTTTCATTTGGATTTGGATTTTCTTGTTTTTGTATTTTTTCACTTTACATATTCACATTTTTTTTTAGCGAATTTTCTTTTCAAAAGGAACGAAGCATGACCTCAAGTATTGAAATTGCTCATATCTATGCCTCGGAATTTGAATATGTAAAAATAAAAAAAAATCATAATTCTTGATTTAACTTATAAATTTTTTTTTTAGAATATTCAAATAAGTGTTAAAAAATAAAAAATCTATATCAAAAATTATTCAAAAAATAATTCAAATTAATATACTATAAAAAATTCATATCATATTTAATTCATAATCAAATATATCTATTAGTAATTTTTCAAATTCCGAGCTCTACTCATATCTGTGGTCATATATTTTAATAAAAGAGTAGCTTAGCAAGATCATTAAGCCATAATGAGAAATTAATGGACTTAATGCAAGCTCTAAGAATCAGAGCGTTGATTTGCTTCAAATCTATTTGTTTTAATAACACTGTATTTTAGTGTACGCTCTCTTATAGGACAGCCCAAAACCTAGACAAAACCTCGTATTTCTACTTAATTTTGTTAATATATACCCAACTTTCATCCATCGTTAAGAAAATCATTTAAGTCGTCTTTGGCCTTAAACCCTCTAATGCCAGAATTCTTTTCTTTTTCAATGAAAAGTTCAGATATGACCAGTGCCGGCCACGGAAGCAAGCTAGAAGTAAAAAGAACGTAAGCACTCGTATGTACACAAAATTTCTCTCAAATGAGAAGCACGCTAAAACAAAATACTTCAAATCGATTCAAAGCTTAGTGCGAAAACTTCAGCGAGTGACGTGAGCGATCGGTCGCGGAAGACTAGATGAGAACGTGAAATTTTTCAGCCTTGATACACTTCGAAGGAAATGAATTTTGTATACTTCAGGAATTTTTTCATCGTTGTTCTTAACATTCAGTTCTTTTATTATATAATATACTTATATAAATTCAGCACATCATTGATATGTACAATAATTCTCTGCTCTTCACTTTAAATTTTCAAGATAAAAGAGCTCAAGATGAGCTGAAAAAGCTTCAAAATGATCCATCCTTATCTCTTGGACGAGGCGTCGAGTTTTTGCGACATATCGATCCAGGGACATACCCAGTTCTAAAGAACAAAATTTTTCGGCTCTAAAAAAAATTTATTCAATTTTGTATGAAAACATCCACAACTGTTTCTCGCTGTGTAATGTGCACGCATACAAACGCAATTAGTAAATGTAGTGGTGGCCGGCACTGGATATGACTAACTTTTGGTAGAAAAACATGAATCTGAAATAATTATTATTATTCTTTTTTTTTTGGTAATTTGTTCGAAAAAAGTCCGCCTAGAGACGGAATCAGGAATTAGAGGGTTAATATACTACAGTAGAAAAAATATTTTTTTTGATTTTTTAATCATTTTAAACCTTTTCTGTATGAAATATTAATAATAGGGGAAATTTTTTGTCGATTTGAATGGTTTTATTAACCCTTTACTGTATGATAAAAGTGGGGAAAAATTTACACAGATTTTTTTTTTATGAAAAATAATTATTCTTTACATTGAAAGTCTTAACCCTTTACTGCATGTTATGTATATAAATGAGTTGAATATTTTTCTTCGCAGTCAATAATTTTATTAAGGCTTCAAAAATAATAATATTGATTTCCATCATCCGGGATTTTTGTCAGAAACCATATATGGGTTCGTATAGGGTAGGGTTAAGGGTCTTGCCAGCTCTGGAAGGCAATCAACCCATAGAGATTATAAAGTTTCGTTGAATTTTGGATAGGTACTAGCTAAAAACACTGTAGAAACCGAGCTTCAGATTCCAATTGCGTAGTGTCCTTGAAATATCCTTGAAAAAACCTATTTAATAAGCAATTTTTCACAATTTTATGTGCACATTACAGATTGCCCTTTCACTTTATTTGAGAATCGTCATCACAATTAGTTTTGTACCATATTTCCCTCCTCAATTTTAATCTTTTGAAAACCTTTCGAAATATTTTCAAACATTTTGAGCATGCATGGACATCCGGTAAATTTCGGTACATTTCGCCCTTGTTTTATATAAATTAAAAAAAAAAAAGAAGGAACTCCATTTTGGTAAACCAAGTATTAATTTTTTTTAACTTTTTAGTCCACATATTTCAAAAATATTTTAAAACAGAAAATATTCTCTTTAAAAGGTGTCCAAGGTGGACAGAAGCAGACCGCGATCTAATCCACCTTGAGTCCAAAATTGGTTTTATTTACGTTCTTAATTAAACAAAAGACAAGAAAAAATTTATAATAAAGTATCATTTGCAATAATGGATTCATCGGGCAGTGCTGAATGTAGGCGTCTGGTCAAAGTGTTCAATTTAACGGACGAAAGAGTTTGTTCAACTTTGTCAGCTGACAATTTATGGGTGTGCGAATATAGGAATAATTATTTCTTTTTGGAGATTTTTTGGAAAGCTTATAAATATAATAAAAATAGTACCTATAAATATTATACGGTTTTGGTGCGAACGGTCTTAGAGAATGGAAAAGTTCATTTAAACTAGAGTGTAGCCCAAAATCCAATATTGCGAGAGCCCGATGCGAGAGCGCGCGACGTCACGAAATTGTTTTGCGTAACGCATTTCAATCTCCAATGAGAGTTTTGCGTCACGCAGAAGATAGCATAATTTCGCTTCTACTAATGCAACATTTGAACCAAGTACAATTCTAACGAGTACCGAGTACTCATAAAAATAATACGCTATCATTTTAGTTTAAATTTTAACTCAAAATTTTCAAACATTTTCAAAATGAACCGAAGCTCACGAAATATTCTAAAAGCTCTTTTTCACGGAACAGTGAACAGTTTTTGTTTTTATTAGTTTAAACGAGTACCCAATAGCGAGTACTCAAAAATTAGCTACATCATTAACCTGTCAAATTGCCTCGCAACGAGAAATATTCAATTTTTCAAACTTTTCTCGCTACGAGGTCTTGCAGTTCGATACATTCGTCTCGGGCTGTCGCAATATTGGATTTTGGGCTTGTCGCACAGTGGGCCGCTCCATATATTTTTTTGTAAAAAAAATAGAAGGAGTGGTCGTAGAGCATTGAAATTTTTTATATTTATTTTTTAATCTAATTTCTGGCAAATTATAATAATTGTTCTACTTTTCCAATTTTAATAATTTTTTTTTTACATGAAAGGATAATTGCTATATTTCTACCAAAAAATCAAACAAAGGCAAAAGCTTTGGATTTTCAAAAAATGTTCTCTTTTTGGACTAAAATTTTAATCTGAAATTTATTGAATAAAATTTCCTTGACTTTTGTTAGTTTTTTTTTTTTTAAATAAAAAAATTCAATTTTCATAAAAAAGAATGTTGAACTCCTCATATCCAAATATTTCTTTACAAAAGCGAATCATTAAAATTTTCAAAAATCCTTTTTTTTCTACCAATGCTCCATTGTGTGTCGCCGAGACAAGATTTTTTATTGTGTCAACTTGAAAGAGACTTCAAAGGATAATTTCAGAAATGTTCGAGCCACTTTTTCCCCAATGTAAGCACGGACATTTATTTGTATTTTCAATTATTTTTTATTGATTTTTTTTTTTTTTTTTTCTTTTTGTTAGAGTTTTTGTTACAAGTTTCTTAAAACACAAAGTAAAAAAATAAAAACACAATTGTTAAATAATGTTAGCACACTTTTTAATTAAATTGAAAATTTTTAATTTTTTTTTTCTTAAAAAAAATAAATACAGCCCGATTCTGAATATTCCCGGGGAACGAATTCCTTTTCTCGATAGTAAATTCCTTCTTTTTCAAATATTTGGGGGAATAAATTTGATGGGGAATGGGTTTTTGGGCCATACCCAGAGTTTTCCTTTCCCAATCTATTTGAAAAAGGTGAATTTTAGTCTCAAGAAAAGTAAATTCGTTCCCCGGGAATATTCAGAATCGTTCTGATAGTCTATATATGGATGCTTAACACGAGCAATTGTTGTGGTGTCAGTTTTTGAATACACCTCCCCCCACACACGCAAGCCCTCTAAACGCAAAATTTTCCATCCATCTCCAAATGGAGCCTCACATTTTCACAATTTTCGAAGAAGCGAATTTTCACAACAACAAAACAAAAGAACAAAAATTACCCGAATTCGTTGGACTTGTTCCACCGAAGCCCTCTAGACCTCTAAAATCAGGTGTACCAAAATAAAAAAAAATAAAAAAATCACAAACTGCATTCATTGAAAATTCCATTCAAAACTAAAGCGGCACCCACGCGATTAAGCAAGCGGTTTCAACAAAATCACTCCACAAACAAAAAATGGTTGAAAAGACAATAACAAATTTTTTTTTTTTTTTTTTTTTTTTTTAGTGAGAACTAGTTTATGTGGTAGGCAAATGGTGTTGATCGCCGCGACTTAATCGGGTAGACCCACACAAACGCGGCGACTCGTTGCAGCACTGCGCGCTGTTCGACGAGAACCTGACTCCGATGTGGGTGTCGATTCAGCGCTGGCGACAATTTCGCCACCAGAAAAGCAAAGGCTACTGCGCAAATGCTTTTGGAAGTCCATTGTATTCGATGAGAGCGACGTTGGGTTCGCGTCGTCGCTTCCCGATGCCGATGCCGATGGCATTGGTGAGGCTGATATTTTTGGTGTTATTTCACGCTGCTGCTGCCGCTGGCCCTGTCGCTGCCTGATTTGCTGTTGATGTTGACTCTGATTGTTCGGTTTAGCATCGTTTTGATTGTGATTGTTGTTGTTGTTGTTGTTGTTGTTTTTACTGAGATTTAATGACTTTCTTGAGGTGCTATTTTCCGTGCTACGATCGTTTCCGTGGCGGCGTTCCTCATTGTTTGTGTCATCATTCGCATAGTCCGATGTTATTTTCCTACCTTTTTGTTGTTGGTGTTGTTGTTGCCGTTGTGGGCTTTGTTGACTTCCGTTTGTTGAGCGATTTCTTAATTTAATATCGTTTTGTGAATGGGATTCCATATTTTCCCGTCGATGAATGCGGCCATCGCCGAAATCATCGTAATCGAAAGCACCATTGTGTTCCACCCGTCGTTCATCGTCATCGTAGGTCACGTGTTTCTTTGGTGAAGGCTGGTGAATGTGCATATTTTGTGTACCCCGTTCCACATAGTCAACATAATGGTCATAAAAATCGCCTTCATCTCGATTCATTGGATTCTTTAAGATTCTCTTCGGTCCAGTGTGGCTTCCCCGTAGACCGTCCTCAGCATTCAATGGCCTTTCGGTTACATCATCGTCACGATGACGATCGGCCCTCAATGCCTGTTCGTTGTATCTCTCGCTGTTGTTGTTGTTGTTCCTTCCACCGGAATCTTCGACTATGCGGCCCTGGACCTCGTTTCGAATGAACCGTGGAGTGAAGTGTCTTTCTCGTTTTTGTTGTTGTGGTTCTTCATCCTCTTCCGCATAGTCATTGTGGCTCCTTCGATCACGTTCACGATCGTTTCTGTCATTATTTCGCTGGCGTTCGTCCAGCACATGTAAATTGCGGACAATACCTTTCACCTGCAATTTGGGGCTATTCTTCGTATTCCTCTCGACGTCTTTCTTGTCATTGACATCCATTTTGGACATGCGCCGATTGTTTGGCTTCTGCCTCTCGCTACCATCGGCATAATCGTAAAATTCAATTTTCGAATCGAATGCCTGTTTTTTCTTGATTGCCGCATACTCCTCTTGAGCGTCATCGTTGCTGCTCGGCAGCAGCTTCATAGCAGTCGGCTTGATCGCGATATCTTGCTTCAGTGCTTGACGTATAAGCGGTTTCCTTATTGCCTGCCGCCGACTGTCAATTTCCTCCTCTTGAATATTATCATAAAATTGTATTGAGGAGTTTGCGAACTCCTTTTTAAATCGCTGCTTTGTATCCACTTCGCTGGCTCGATCGCCCAGCGATGCTTGGCGCTGAAAGCCTCCTCCGCCATCGCGACTCCATTGCGACGATTCGGCCTGGAGGCTGCCTCTTCGCTTGTGCTGTTGAACTGGCTCGGATCGACTGTCGTCGGGCCAAAATAAATGCGATTCGAGGCGATTCGGTGCGCCTGCATTACGCTCCATCATTTTGGGCGGCAGGCCCGCAAAGAACTTCCCGTTTAACATTTTCTGCTACCGAATTTACGACGATGAATTTCTCACTGAAAGCGAACCGCACCGTTCAAAATGATCGAGTCGACTGTCGAATCGTCGAATCGGAGTCATTCGAATTATTCGCACTTTTGCGCTTGGGTTGACACCAACTGCTCAACGATTTGGTTCAATTCCATCGGCCACTTGCTGACATTGTAGGCGGCAGCGCAATCCACCATCGCGCGTTTGTCGTCGTCGTCGTCGTAGTCTTCGTGTACGGCGAACGACTTTTCGAAATTCTGTGAAATTGAAAATCTGAAATAAATTCAAAACATAATATTGCAATAATTTATGCGGCCCTCTCCTCGGCGCACGATCTCGCAAACCGGTTTCTTCTTGTGCTCCAAGTTTCTTAATTTGGTCATTGGAGCTGTTTCTTTTTTTTTTCTCTCTCTCAATCGAATGTTTCGTCAACGCAATTAGATCTTGGCTTCTTACATTTCAGTATTCGAAATTTTCAATAGAACAGGAATTCCTCCAAATATTCAACACATCGAAACATATCGAACCATTTTCAATCAATTGCGCTTCTGATTTTATTTGATTCCATATATTTGTAAGCGTTGAACTTTCGCTCTGTTGGAAACTCGGCATTTGCTTCTGATTTCTAATTAGTAGTTTTAGAAAACAAAAAAACCCTCTCAATTTTGGAAAAAATCATATTCTCTCTAACAAGAATTTACCTACGCTTCTTATCTACTTATATGTATGTTAAAAGAAGCGTTTCTCGCTTCTAATAACGTCATCGCATTCGACGTTTAATCTGCGAAACAAGTTTTCAACCAACTTAAACACGTCTTGAGTATAGGTGTTTTTTTTTTGTCAGTTGATATATGTTGGATTTACAGTAATCATTCGATACAAGCGATCAGAAGTAATCAAAAAAAAATATATTAGGGGTATTCACAAAGGCGTCGGAAAATAGGAAAATTGGAAAATCGAAAAATTTTAACTGCTTAAAAAGTTGCGCAAGATGCAAAAAAAGTTTAAAAAATTTTTAAGAAGTCGCAATTTTCCGATTTTCCGACTTTCAAACGTTTTTAACGCGCCTTTGTGAATACCCCTATTTTAAAAATATTTTTTTAAATATTAGAGGACCTCGTGCAGGGTCACAAAATGTTTTCTTTAATTTTGCGATCGCAAACTTTCCGACTTTGAATGACCCTTCGCAGGCACTTCGCCTTTATTCGTATTGAAAAATTCCTAAATTCTTTTCAATTAAGCCTTAAAAAGCTCGATGGACTGTGTAGATCAGGCCAAACCTTCTAAGACACGAGAAAAATATTTGAAAAATTCTATCTGGAAGAGTTTTTTAAATTTTTATATTTTGAATTTTTACACTGAG
Source organism: Chlorops oryzae (assembly GCA_020466095.1). Classification (NCBI taxonomy): domain Eukaryota; kingdom Metazoa; phylum Arthropoda; class Insecta; order Diptera; family Chloropidae; genus Chlorops; species Chlorops oryzae. The sequence goes on along the minus strand of CM035807.1, from coordinate 1,026,811 downwards.
CGAACCTAACCATGATTTTTTTAAAAGGGCCCATTTCGAGCAGAACGAAAATTTCAAAAGAAAAATGATTGGGTTCGGTATAATTCTCATTTGTTTTATAAAATAGGACATATAAGACATTCATTCATCTTAAAGCTTTTTAAGCATTGCTAAAGCAGTCCCACGACAACGGAGTGACAAAATCTGATGAAGTCCATCCGATGGTTATTTTTGGGGTTATGTTCAGCAGAGGGCTCTGTGGCCATTAGCCTAAAATCCAACGTGCGCGACGTCACGAAATTGTTTTGCGTAACGCATTTCAATCTCCAATGAGAGTTTTGCGTCACGCAGATGAAAGCATAACATCGCTTCGACTAATGCAATATTTGAACCAAATACCAATCTAACGAGTACCAAGTACTCATAAAAATTCTACGTTATCTATTGAGTTTAAATTTTAATTCAAAATTTTCAAAAATTTTTTTAAAATTTTCAAAATGAACCGAAGCTCGCGAAATATTTTAAAAGCTCTTTTTCGTGGAACAGTGAACAGTTTTTGTTTTATTAGTATAAACGAGTACCCAATAGCGAGTACTAAAAAAATAGCTTCATCATTAAGCTGTCAAATTGCCTCGCAACGAGAAATATTCAATTTTTCAAAATTTTCTCGCTACGAGGTCTCGCAGTGCGATACATTGGAGCTTAAACCATATGATTGAATGTATTGAAATTTGTGTGCGTCTCGTCTCGCGCTCTCGCATCGGGCTCTCGCAATGTTGGATTTTGGGCTTTATGTTTAAGAAAAACTAACATTTTAATTTTCTTAAATGAAGTTCTTGGTCCAAAATGGGTTAATTCGAATATGTACGAAAAGATTTGAAGTTGGGATCGAACGCTTTGCAAGTCGAGGCTTCTGATTGAAAAATGTTTTCGTTAAATAAATCTTGATTTTATTATCGTTAGACATTTTATCATATTGCTACGCTAGACATTCGGACTATTTCGAAATACATTTTTTTATTGAAACATTCTTGTTCTTGATGAATCCAAATAAAAAAAGAAACGAAATTTATTGAAGAAACGAAAACACGAAGAAATAATGAAATGTTTGCTGCTAAAAACGTACATAATAATTGTTAATTATTTAACTTAAAATTAAATTAATCAATTACATACACTCATTGCTACTATTTTTTTTTTTTACATTAAAAACTGTCGGTCTGTCTGCAATCGCAGTAATATAATTTTGAACTATATTACAACGGCTCTATATATCAATACATTTTTTTTTTTTGTTTATTTTTTAAACGCTAAGTAATTAAAAATATCAAATTTCCTTCATCTTGTTCTTCCTCGTTTCAACCGGATATGTGTAAAACATTGCCTTAAAACTATTTTCGTTTTGATTCGAATTTCTTTTGCTTTTGTCATGGAATCTCTGTTTGTTACTTTCGTGGTTCGTCGGTATATTTTCTATTTTCGTTAAGCCTATTTAATCCGTTTGCATTTAAAATATTTCATTTAAAAAGCATTTTATGCAGAGCTATGAAAGTATTTCTCGAATTTCATCTTAAAATTAAAATAGTTTTTTCTCTTTTCATATAAGTAAGTATTTTAAAAATGTCAGAATAGTTAAGAGCTGCTATTTACAGTTTGAGAAACGCTGAACGCTTAGATAAAAACGATCGATTTGATTCAAGTTTAAACAGGTCTGTATAACACTAGTTTACAAATAATAATTTTTGGCGTGTTCAGGAGATCTCAATGCACTTTTCCCATAGACTTTGGTCTTCTTAACACGAAAATAATATTAAAAAAATTTTTTCATGGAAGCGTTTATTTTATATTAATTTAAAAAAAAAAAAATGTTTTTTTTCGGAGATATTATAGATTTTTTGAGCAGAACTCGGCCATGCATCGACCAATTCAAATAAAGTACCATTCAAATTAAAGAAAACTAAAGCCTCTAAGACTCTTTCCTACATAGTTTTAAGATTGGTAAGGAAACTAAGATTCTGTAGACCTATAAACCTAAAAAAAAATATTTTTGTAGCAAAAATACATGTTTCTTTTTCATTTATCGGCATCTAAAAAATAGATTCCAAAAAGACAATTTTTTTTTTACATTTTTGATTTAAAGGTGGGTCCTTACCCAACAAAACAGTATATTAGTTTTTAAAATCCATGGATAAATGGCGAAGTTATAACTTTATAAGTGAGGGGATAAAGCCAATATAAGCAATGAGAATGACAAATTTAGCCTTAGAGTATGCAATGTATTTTTGCGATACGGTTTAAATTTTTTAATATTATTTTCGTGTTTAGAAGGCCAAAGTCTATAGGAAAAGTGCATTGAGATCTCCTGAACAAAATGGCTGTAAACTAGTGTAATTAGAACGATAAGGATGTGGTGGACTCTTTGGAGGTGTTATTAATTTCTGAGCACAAATATTGAAGGATGACAAAGGTAGAAAGCTTTTAACCCTTTAACGGATAAGGTGCACAGTTTTTCCCCTTAATGGTTGATAGCAATGTTCTGATTAATAAAAGTAGAGTCGAGTGTGGATAGTGTGAACCCCGGATAGACTGAGCACCTCAATAGTGTGAACATATGGACTAGAGGCCTATACAATAAATAAAGCTGCGTTTCTTACTTTTCGCAGGAAGACGGTTCAAAAATCATTTTGAGAATTTAAAAAAAAAACGCAGCTTTTTAAAAATGTTAGGGGTATTCACAAAGGCGTTGGAAAATAGTAAAGTCGGAAAATCGGAAAATTTTATCTGCTTAAAAAGTTGTGCAAGCTACAAAAAAAGTTTAAAAAATTTTTAAGAAGTCGCAATTTTCCGATTTTCCGACTTTCCAACGTTTTTAACACGCCTTTGTGAATACCCCTATTTTAAAAAATTTTTTAACTTTCGTATGAACGAAATAAAGCAAATTAATCTCGATAGTGTGAACAGCCTCGGTAGTGTGAACAGGTCTTGAAAAAATTTGTTCGCACTACCCATCCTCGACTGTGCTATAAATCATGAAAATTATATAGGAACAATTGTGCGTTAAAGGGTTAATGACTATGCAAATTCAGACATATAACAAAAATTTTGTGTGATTTTTTTTTGGGCATTTGTGAAAGAAAAATGGGAGCTAAAAAATAGAGCTAAATAGGGCAGCGGGTTTCATGGGTTAATGTTTCTTACTAGGTTTATTTTCTTCGACTACTTTAAAAAAAAATGAGAGAGTGATCATGTTGGTTTGATGATGGTTTTTTTTTTTTTTAATGTTGATTTTCCACCGCCGTCTGCATGTGCATCGGTGACATGAGGATGAAGTTCGCCTTGCCCTCCTTGTCGAGTGCCGTGGTCAGCTGTCCGCCGAAATGCATTGGCAATTCCGGTTTGTCCACACCATTGGTGACGTTGGCGCGCGTAATGACGCAATATTGATTTCCGTTATAAGTCACAATGGGAATGCTGGCGGTGCCATTGTTGGCATCGTTCGCTGCGGCTGCCGCTGCGGCGTTCGCGATGTTAATGCCATTCAGCTGCGCTTGCACATAAGACGCCGCCGTGGGGGAGTTGGCAATGAAATGGGATATCTGGTGGAATGGAAATGAAGCGAATTTTTGATGATTAAGACGTTTTTGCTTTTGCATTTTGGGTGAAAGTAATAGGCCGTTTACATATGCCGTTTTATTCGCGTTTTAGTAACTTTGCCCGTTTTAGCTCTAAAACAACTTAGATTTTTCCCGTTTTATCGTACAAAACTAAAACGAGAAACTTTCCTTTTCATATTTCACGTGTTGAGCAAACAAAAGATAACCACAAAATGACAAAACGACATGCGCATATGTAAACACCCCGTTTTGACTTAGTCGTTTTAGCTTAAACAAGGAGCGCTAAAACGTATATGTAAATGCCCTATAAGTGTTTAAATGGTTAAGTGGAGTAGAATTTATTGAGAGGAAAGTGGTGAAAGTGGTTTCTTGACTGTTGTGATGTGATGATGAGGGGGCCCGGGGGGGATCAGGCTTGTCTTTTTCTGTGTGGCTTGTCTTTTTCTGTTTTCTTGTAACGAGCTTTCAAAAATTTTGTTCAGTACACACTTCTTGCTGTTGTTGCTGTTGCTGCTGTTGTTGCTGATGAATGTTGTTATGATTATTGTTGTTGTTGTTGTTGTTCATGAGGTTGTTGGTGTTGGCAGCAGCAGCAGCATTGGTGTTGACTGATGTTGCAAATATTGCTGGTGGCTGCGATAATTTCTTTGACCCTCGTTTAACGATGTGTTGGTGTTGCTGCTGTTGGTTGTGTTGCTGCTGCTGTTGCTGCTGCTGCTGCTGCTGCTGCTGCTGCTGTTGTACATTGATGATCATTTGATTTTGTATAATAATTTTCTCCTTGCGTCCATTGTTGTTCTCATATAGCTGATTGCTGTTGCTGCCGTTATTGCCGTTTGACATTATTGTTGATGTGGACTTGGCCATAGCTGTTGCTGGCTTTTGCGTTTCGTTTGCTGCCCGTTCCTGATGTCAATACTGAAACAAGAGAACGATTGCATTTTAGAAATGATAGGACGCATTCGCTAGGAGCAATTCGCCAGGATATATTAGTCCTTCAACCGACTTTTGCTCACCTCCAGATGGCTCTTGGCATGCAAGGTCCATTCGTCTCTATTGGAGAACATGCGGCCGCAAAGCTCGCAAGTCCAGGAAAGTTGCTGTTGCTGGTGATGCGGTATAATGATTCCAGGTATGGCTGTCGTCTGAGAACTATGCTGTCCGCTCGCCGTTTGCACGATAATATTTTGTGCGGCCACTTGAACGGCCTGCTGCTGCAGCTGCAGCTCGAGACTCTGTTTATTGTCCTCCGGCTCGGGTTCCTTCTTCTTGACCACGTTATTCAGTCGCTTGCCGAGCGGTGCAATATTCGTTGGCGTCACGTGCTTGAATTTATTCATATGGATCACTAGTTTGTCGCGTCGCGCGAACGCTTTGTTGCACACCTGCGTAAGAACGAAGCAAAAAACGCCGACTATTTAGGACGCGAATTTTCACAAAATGAGAAGAAATTCGACAACAAAAAAATTTTTATACTTCACAAATGTAGGGTTTCTCGCCGGTATGGATGCGCATGTGGATGGTCAGCTTATCCTTTCTGGCCAGGCCCTTGCCGCAGACGGTGCATTCGAAAGCTTTGTTTGTTGCTGCCGCCGACGGATGAAGAGGCAGAGAGAGTGAGTGGGAGAGAGTAGAGAGCGAGAGAGAGAGAAATTCAAATTACGAACACGTTTCGAACAGTTCTTATATTATTATGCCGGTGAGTTGTTTTGAGACCCTACTCACTTTTAGAGGGATTCGCTTTGCGCACCCCCGAAGAGGCCTGCTGTACTTGCTGCAGCGCCTTCAATCGACTGGCAGGATGCATCGAACCGCCTTCAACGTACGGCTCGGTGAACGGTATTAGATTTGGCTTCGGAATATTGTAGACAGTATTATCTGGCGACCATGTTCCAAGGCTTTGCAGTACGCGTACGCCGCCCTCGAATCCCATGCCGTCATCGGGCACTGTAAAAGTACTCTCAGCGCCTGAAATAAATTTTTAAAAAATAAAAATAAAATTAATCAAATCGGATTAATTAATTTGAGTGCTGCTTCCAAGTCACTTTTTTCCCCCCACCTGCAGAGCTTGAGGAACTGATCTGAGGCACTTTAATTGTGCTCGCATAGTGCTGCTGCTGCTGCTGCTTGTTGCTGAGATTGCTGGAGTTGTTGTTGATTTGTGTTGTTATTGTTGTTGTTATTGCTTGTGGGTGAACTTTGTTGCTGTGAATTATTCGACGATTGCTGCTGTTGCTGTTGCTGCTGCTGCTGTTGTTGCTGCTTAAATTGTATGGCCGCCTGTGCCATTTGCTGCTGGACCGCCATATGCGCTTCTAAGTAAGCATTCTTTTGCGCCACGGTCATTTTCTCCATATTCACGGTGCCGTCCTACAAAAAAAAATATTTTTCAATATCGGATTTTGAAATTCCAATCATTCTTCAACGGTCAAGTCATCAAAAGGTTCACCCTGCTACCCTCTGAAGACCATCATCAAATAAAAATAAAAAATATTCATTTCGTTACCCACAATTTTTTTTATTATTTAAAAATTATAATAAATTCTTAAAAAATCATTCCTTTAATTTTTGTTTTCAATGCCGACAACCAATGATTTCAAAACTGTCGCCTGAAAGTATGCAATGGATTATTTTACGCGTGCATGTTTCTCTTCCACTTTGTTCCTTCCATCTCATTTCAAGTTGTTTTTTTTTTTTTTTGAGCAATTTTGAGTAAACGATATAAAGAGCGCCAAAATGTGGTTTGGGGCGCCAAATATAACCTGAAGGGTTTTTAAAGAAGAATATAAATTTATAAATAAAAGCAAAAGTAAATATTGATGCTTGATTTCTTTAAAAGAAAGCAATTTTTCTTCGAGGCAATTCGGGGTCAATCGAAAAAAATAGTAAAAATTTAAAGATTTCTTTGTAATCCTGCCGGCCGGCCGGCCGCACACAATGAAAAATTAAATTTATTACAAAAATATTAATTCACATTTTGCTCTGGCGCCACACAGTGGTCCCGCCTCATAATTTTTTGGAAAAAAACTAGAAGGAGTGGTCGAAATTTGGCACACACAATAGTTTTGACAAAATTAAGAAAATTTCAAAATTTCGTGGAAATCGGAACATTGCCACGCCTACCGCCCATACACCTGAAATTTCCAAAATTTGCAATTTTGGTCCAATCTTAATGAATTTTGGTAGGGTAGTAGGCGCGCCATTCTGATATGGCAAGCTCCATCGCATTTTCCGCGGAAAAACAATTCCATCGCTGAACCACTTTCTTTAAATTCCAATGCTCAAGCTAAATATTCGAGATTTTTGAGGAGTCCCAAAAATGTCCTCTTTTTCTTGGGTTGGCTAAAAAATTGCTCGAAAAAGTAGCCGCCGCACTACTGTAATTTGTATGAATTCCATTTTTTTTCATTCAAATCAAATAAATTCCGATATGGTTCGTTTGTTGCCCATTATTCCACACTTTAATTGAATTTTATATATATTTTTTTTTTTAATTTGAAATTGCCGGCCGTTGCCCACTGTACATGCAGGCCAATTTCAACTTGATGCGGCGTGATTTTTGGAAATTTCGTTTCGCATACGTGAAAAATCAAAATCCCTCTCCCGATTGGTTCAACAAACTCATAAGCAGGGCTCGGATATATATGCATTTATAAATTTAAAGCATACTTTATGGGGGGAAAAACTTTTCTTACCAACATTTTGCGAATAAGTCAAGTGAAGTTGAACTTCAAATGGCTTTTCTACGTTCATAAAAAATTCTTATTGAAGTTAAAAATCTATTTGAATCTTAACTTTATGTGATTTGAAGAAAATTTTTACTCCATAAAGTATGCTTTAAATTTATATATGCATATATATCCGAGCCCTGCTCATAAGTATATCCAATAAGATATATTCTTGATATTCCTTAAGATCACAGAGCACAAATTTTATGCCGACACTCAAATCGGATTAACGAGGAAGGAGAATTTCGGGAGAAGGGGAAATCAATCGATATTTCGGAAGCAAGCAATTCGAATGTACAACTCTCGCTTTTGCTGTGCCTTTCCGCTAACGAAAACACCGGTCAATATGTTGTCGGCAGGGAGGAAAAAAGATTTCTCAATTTTCTTCTTTATTTTTTTTTTTTTTTTGCAAAGGAGCAAAATAAGTAAAACGAAATTCGCGCGCGAAAAGCCAATCGAAAAATCAAAATGAATTTTTGAAGCAAAAAATTTCTTTTTTCATTACCGCAAAAAGTATGCTTCGAAATTTTGTTGAATTTATTATTTTTCTTATTTCCTTTTGACTTTACACTTTCGTATTGTGCAGCACCTTTTGTTTGTGTATGTATTGCGAAACTGATTTGCCACTCATGACCGCGTCTTCCTTTTTACTCGTTTCCTAGTCACAATTGCCACTGACTGACGCCGACCGACCGACCGAACAACAACGGCAAAGCGAACTCCGTGTGTCTGTGTGTGTGTTCGTTGTTGTTATCCCCAACAAATCGAGAATTCACTTTTGAGCAATTATTCGCAAGGCATACGCACAAATTCCTCTCTGCCGGACGCACTGCCAGCCGTCGTCGTACACATTGAGCACCAGTCACAAAAAAAAAGAAGAAGGACTATGAATTCCTTTTCGTTTTTTGCTTTCTCCGATAATTTCCTATTTCCTCTTCGAAGCGATTCCGCGATTATTGAGCACGGCGGCGGCTATACGAAATATTTGTAAAAATGCCAGACAAGGACTAGGAATACCACTGCGGCGGTAACTGTGGTAATGACTGCGATTTATAATATTGGAAGCACCCGGAACGGAGTCGATACAGTGGCGGATTGTGGAGCTGTGAAGCTTTTTTCCGCAATTTTCCGTTTGTGAGCGGCGGCGCTGTTTCTACCTCACTGAATAAATTGGGGGTTAAAGGACAATGGCGCGTAGAGGACATTGAATGCTGAAGGAAAAAAAAAACCACTCAATGCGACTTTGAAAATTTTTTGTGTGCGTGAGTGCAAGAGAGCCGATGAGAACGGAAGAGAAACACTTGAAAGCGGAACAAAAGCTTCAGTTGAGTGACTGTCAAACTGTCATGTATTTTGTCCAATGAACATGCAACTGTATGCGACGCCGACTTCTCTGTCAGGCGTTCTTCCAGCCGATCTTCCGGTTAAGGGGGTCTTCTCATTGAAAACCCGTTTTTTGGACCCTTTTTAAAAAAATTCTTATTTGAAAACGCAAAGAATAATTGAAAACTTTTTTTATTTATTGTATTACAAAAGGTTCAAAGTAAATAAAAAAAATTTTTTTGCCTCGATACGTGGGCTGTTCAAAAAGTAATGAGACTTCAAAGTTTGTGGTGAAAAAAAAGGTGCCGTCACGGCGGACACGATTCCGGGTCTCCGGAGCATCCGAAATGGAAAAAAAAACGGGGTTATAATCAGTATAGATGTAATTCTCGGGTGAACCTCAAGCTTAATTTTGTGATTTTTTTTGACAAAATGGCGGCCATTCAAAAAAAAATTTCAATTTCGGGCTTTTTTTTGTAGTTTAGTGTAAAAAAAAAAATTGTAAAAAATTTTTTAAAATTATGGTCGAGGTTCACCCGAGAATGGTGACAATTCTGCGTCGATTCCACTTTGTTTCATAAAAATCGGTTCAGTTGAACTGGAGATATCATGGCCGCCAGTTCGAAAAACGTGGTTTCGAGATAAACGCGTTTAAAGTTTGAAGCTACGCAAAAATTACTCTTTTTTAGCGCAGATCTTGCTCGACAAAGAAGGCTATATCCTCTAAACTATTTCGAATTTCAAAAAATCCTTTTAGGGGCATATTCACAACTACCCAAGCTATAAATAAATGCAAAAAAAAAAAAAGTCGAAAAAAAAAGTTGCTCAATGAGAAGACCCCCTTAAATAAAAGTTAACTATTTGTAAGCCAGTGTAATTTGACTCACCTGAAAATTGATTGTCGCTGTCACAGCCCTCATGGACTCAGCATAATTCCGCAGAATATTTTCGTTGTGCATGCATCCTTGACGCCACTCGAATAGTTGCTCCAATTTCACAATGCAACGTTCGCATATGTTCTTGGGCAAAAAATCCTCCTTGGAGACCTGAAAAGAATACGCGTCAGCCTCGTTGGCTTCGATCGATCGATCGGCCTCTCTCAACTTACATTCATGTGCATCAAAGTTCGAACTTTGTACACTAAATTCCTCTGTTCGGCTTCCTTCTCGAAGAGCGGAATTTTCAATGGGCCATTCCTGATGGCGCAGAAACGACATAGCTCAGCGAAAGTGGAGAAGTTCAAGTCCGCTTCGTAACGTGTAACGCCATGCGCCGCCAAAATGTTGTTGCTGTGTATGTTGTGTGTGTGTTGTTGCTGCAGTTGTTGGGCCTGATGATGATGTTGCTGGTGCTGTTGCTGGTTGCCGGCACTCAACATTACTGGCTTTTTATTTGTGGACGCCGCTATCGTGTTTTTTTTTTTGTTTTTTTTTTGGTGCTTCTTTCCTCTCGTTTCGTTTTGCTGCGCGCTTTGAAGGTTGTTCAATTATAATTGCCCTTGCGGCTTAACATTTTAGCTGGAAATAAAAGTCAACACGAATCATGCGAGGTCAACGATTATATCTTTCCCCTATTCATTTACGGCGAGGAGCAGGGCCGTTTATAGGCATAGGCTACATAGGCTGCTACTCTAGGGGGGCCCGCATCACAGGCACAGCGTATGGGGCCTAAAAAGCCTAGAAACGGCCCTGGCTAGGAGAATACAATGAACTACATACCACAAATAAAATTAGGGAATTATGGAAGTCATTTTGTTCACTCATCACCTGGCTGCTGTCTTAAGGTTAAAACACAAATTATATACGATATACAGGCCGATTCTTAATATTCCCGGGCAATTCTTCCCTACGGATTTGTAAAAAAAAAATTCTACCATTCTTAGCACACTGACAATTGGAATTTAAAGGGAGCATGAATTTCGAACATTTTTAAACAGAGGGCTCGGATTTTTGTTGAATTTTACAAATTTGAAGCATACTTTATGGAGTAAAAATGTTGCTCAACTCACATAAAGCTAAGATTCAAATCAATATGAATTTTTTTTAAAAGTTAGAAAAGCGATTTGGAGTTCAACTTCGCAAAATGTTGGTAAGAAAAATTTTTGCCCCATAAAGTATGCTTTAAATTTATAAAAGTTAACAAAATCCGAGCCCTGGTTCATTACATGCTACTCTATATTGATTAAGGACCTTAATTTAAGGTGGATCGATTTTGTAACCTCCAATTTCCCTGGCAGAATATTATTCTGTTGCCCATACTTAATAATTATGCCGAAGAAACTATAGGTCAAATGTGCATTTTAACCTTCCGCTTTTGCAAAACAAAGGATTTTCGTGCCATATTCGACTTATTTTAGTCATCATTGTTGGTGAAAACATCTCAAAAAGCAGAGAAACATCACATCAACGTCCCTCAAAACTCGAGCCATTTAAAAAATTTTAAATTTTCTTTAATAACTATCCTAAAATGGCCAATTTATGATGATTTTTCAAGCAAAATTTTATTATTTCTCATGCCTAAAATTATGCTAAGAATCAATATAAGAAAAATTCAATTTAAAAACTTTTTTGATTAGGCAGAAATTTCAATAATTTGAAGCATGACTTTAGGCATATTTAAGATGGGCCTTCTTTTTGAAAAGTTTCAACACTGCTAAAAGAGGGCGTTTCATAGAACAGTTGTACATTTACAATAAGAATTCTCCATCGATAAAAGTGTAAGAAAAAAATTCGGCTTTGGCCTATGGTTCCCTGGGCATTTTTTTCCAAAAAAAATTGTAGAATCTTATTTCACTGGGGCAATTTTCATTTTTTTTTTTTGTCAAACAAAACGATTCACCTTAATATTGATGCTTAGAAAACTTTGTTTTTCCGCGCAGAAAAAATGTCTTTTGTTGGGAAAAAGTTTCCCGGGCAATAAGTATTCGTTTAGAATGGGGTCGATGATCCTTTTTGAATTTAAATTAAAGTGCAATATGCGTAGACTGAAGGACAAAGAGTGTTCCAGCGACATACATACATAGGCACAGAAAAAAATATTTTTTTATGATTTTTGCAATTTGTTGAAACCAGAGCTGTTAAATCCCAATTAAGAATAATAATCATTAATTTTTTTGGTTTTTTTAATTTCACTTTTTCAAATTTTAGATTTTTAGTCACTAGGATTACCAAATAATTGTGAAATAATCGGAATTATTTCAGATTAATGAAAAATATCAGAAAAAATCAAAAAAATAATCTCGATTAATTACGATTTTTTTAAAATATTTTTTATTTTTTTTTTATTTTTTTTTTTTTATTATTTGATTTTTTCTGATTATTTTTGAGTTTTTTTGATGTTTTGAAAATAATTAAAATTAATACCCAAAAATCAGATAAAATCAAAAAACCCAAACATAATCAGAAAAAATCAAAAATAATCCAAAAAAAAAAATCAAGAATATTCAAAAATAATCGTAATTAATCGAGATTATTTTTTTGGATTATTTTTGATTTTTTTATTTTATCTGAAATTAATATTAATTATTTTAATTATTTTACGATTATTTAGTAATCGCAATCATTAATTATATAGGTTATTCACAAATAATCATTAATAAATCATTATTTCACTAATAAATAAAAAATAATCTGATTAATTAATCATTAATTAAATAATCATTATTTAACAGGTCTGGTTGAAACTTTCCCGCTCCCGTAAAAATTAGAATTTCAAATAATTTACTGAAAATTTCGCACAGTGTACACTGCCGCCGATATGCTGAGAAGGAAACAACCCCTAATCGAGAGCACGCTGTCCGAACGCAAGCGGCAATCGAATGGATTTGTGCCGTTCAATCCGATGCACGTTGCAGTTTCTGCGTTGCGTGAGTGCGGACTGGTCAAGAATCGTAGAGCCGAAACTAGCGTTTTGCCCCCACGCAACAAAAAAAAAGGGGTGGGGGTTAGTTTTCCAAAAACAAAAGAAAACGCAATTTGCGCCAAATACATACGAGAGGCGTACGCTTTGCAGCCGCTTTTCCCGGATATGAAATTTTCGCGAAATGTGCATCACTAACTAACAACAACAACAACAAAAACTGCTAAACAGCAATAACAACAAATTCGAAGCATACAAAACACATCAACGATGACGTTGACCATTCTCTAACCTTGGGAAAAATCAATAAAACTATTGCAGTTTTCCGATTTCGCCACAAATTCCTTAACTCAACAAAATGTGGACCAATCGATTACGAATTACGGCTTTTTAATTTGTGATTCACTTCAACTCAATGATCATCATCATCATCATCATCATTATAGAGGAAGCTCGCTTTGTTTACTGCAATTCCGTTTGAACAGTGCAACAATGTTTTCCGAACTCCGAACTCCGAGTCCCTTCACTTTTCAAGACATTTTTTGCGGAACATTTTCGTGAGTAAACCGGATTTTCGACATCATTTATTACGATTTTTTTTTTTTTTTTTCGAACCCAAATATGCGCTTTTATTTTTATTTGCTTTCGCTCAATTATCGCACGTATTTTTTGCTTGATAAATATTTTGAAATGCACAATTTACGATTCTACACTGACTCAAACCCTTCGATGAAGATGAGTGTTTTTCATTGCCTGCCAAAGCTTGCAGAAATTTACACTGAAAGAAATTTTTCGATTCCACTGTGCGTCCCCATTTCGGACTCCCAAGATAGACATTTCAAAAAAATAAAAATTAAATGTAACCCTTTACTCCATGCTATATTAAATTGGGGGAAAAAATTTCTCGATATATTTTTTAAAACACGTTAAAAAAGTGTTCATAGTAAATTATTTTATTAAGGCTTTCCAAATAATTTACATTTTTTCATCAAAAAATGATCTACAGGAACCCTCAATATGATTCGATGAACATCATGTGTTCAATAAACATCACATAAAGCTATGATTCTATAATTCAATAAAATTTTCTGTCAGTGTATTTACTTTCCGGCTCTATAAATCAAACGAAAAAAAAACAATGCAACGCAAAGTCGCCAACATTTCCGCGATTGCGCAATAGAACCGCTAGAAAGGAGGCGGTAGTAGTTACAAATTCAAGGTACATTGAAAAAAAAATTTCGCCAAATAATGCATTCATTTAACTAAGTGCATAACGACATCACGGAATTTTAACATATATTTTATATTTCCCCTAGGACTCCAACATGCTTGAGTTTCCAACACTTTTACACAAATCACTTGGCGCACTTACTACCGCTATTCGCACAAAGAACAGAAAATTCCATTGCCTACTTACGGGCGATATTTCACGGGGGTTGTTTAAAAAAATTCCAACAGGTTGTCAATTAAACTAAACTCCTTCCATTTAGAGCGCGATAAGAATTACTGAGTTGTTTTACAAATTATTCAATACATTATTTGGATTGTGAGGGAATTGGTACACTGGAAAAAAAAAAGAAATTCGGTTATTTCAGTTCAAATTTTAGTCTTGAAAAACACGTCTTTGCTTGAAGACTTGTTGCTGACTTTTCTGATAAACAGGGCTCGGATTTTGTTGACTTTTTTAAATTTGATGCATACTTTCGGGAGTAAAAATTTTGTTCAACTCACATAAAGCTAAGATTCAAATCGATTTTTAACTTCAATATGCATTTTTTTGCAAGTTTAAAAAGCTTTTTAAGTTCAATTTCAGCAAATCTGATTCGCAAAATGTTGTTAAGAAAAAGTTTTGCGTCCATAAAGTATCTTTACATTTTCTTAAAAGTCAACAAATATCACGAGCCTACTGATTAAATTATTCAAGCCTAGGTTTATAAATATTTCTGGGAATTTTTATTCTATTGAACAGATTGAACTTTGGATATCGTAGGGATGCGAATTTATGCTCTTGATCCCGGCACAGGCGAAATCGTGGTATCACCGGTAAACGGCCTTAGTGGCAGCCACTGTAACATACATACATTCCCAGTGGATTTGGAAAAAATCCTCCTATTCAAAAATGACAATTTGTTTGGGAATCGATGAAATATATGCGGGACAAGTGTTTCAAAATCTTTTAAATAGCAAATTTCGTCACATTTCGATTCATTGACTGTCAGTATGCATAACGTCCCACTGCACTATTTAAAGAGGAAGGAATGTTTTTTGAATTTACGTTATCTTTCCTTAAAATACGCGTATACCTTTAAGGAACCATTTTCAGCATTGAAAGCACATTGGAAAATAATATAACTTTGAGGTTTTTGAAATTACCAATTCAATTTTGATCCTTAAAGTTAGAAAACTATATACTTAATCAAAAAAAAAAATTGTTACGAAGAAAAGTCAAAGGCATGAAATTATTTTTTTAGTACATTTTTTTATTAAAATATAACTTCATTTGACTCCATATTTCCTTAGTTTCGACTTTATCACTACACAACATTCAATTAATTAACCTCAGTTCGTCGCAATAGAAAATATCGGCAAATACCAAACTAAAATACCTCTTTAGAGTCGTTGATTTCCATATTAAACTAACAAAGCCAATATTTTATCGAAATGAATATTTTTGAAAGAAAAACAAAAAAACAAAGAAATAATGCTCGTGTGTTAAGAATGAAAAACTAAATCTAAAATGAAATTGAAGTGCCGATAAAAAGATGTCAATGAAAAGAAATGTCAATAATGCATTATCCAAGTGGAATCCTTTCCACTTGATATACAAAAACAAATTTCCCGAGCGAAGAAATTATAGTTTCTTACATTGAATAGAAGGGATTCTTAAATAGTTGTTAAATTTCCAATAGGTTTTTTTAAGTTAACAGATCATTTGGTCGATGCGCTGCGCAAGCGCTCATCAAAATGAAAAAGGATATGAAAAAGCAAGCCATTCAAGCTGAAAGAATATCGAAGAAGATTATTAAAAACAAAGCTGTTGGAGAAAACTGCATTATGCATTACCAGAAATCCGAGCAAAGGCCAAGCCGGACTTTTCATTGTTGAAACATTTACCAATTTCTGCGCACACATGAGCCTCATCGACATATTTCTTCTGTGACAGATGCGCAATGCTTTGACCGTAAATATTGACCATTTCGGAGCACTGAAAAAATTGAGTTGAAAATGTTTTTTTTTTGCACATCACAACTACCCTGAAGGACTTACAATTCGATAATATTTAGCCGGTAAGGTCTCACAAGCAATAGAAATGATTTCCTGCGTAATTATTTCGTCGTATTTCTCTTGCTTTCTGAAATATGGCAATAGACCCAAAGTGGCTCCATAGCAAACTCCGCACTCAATGACCTCATCTATGAAAGAATTTGATTAGTTTTTATTTCATAAATATGATGAGATTGAAGAACTCCGGGACTCACCTGTTACGACTTGATCCAGGTCTTCAAAGCATAACTGAAGACGTGTACACATCTCCTTTGGTGGCACGCTACCGATCATAGCCATAATGGCATTCGCGTATTGCTCAACGAATTTGTTGCAACTTTGCGAGACGCTCTTCGGCATGCGGTGGCAAACAGTTTCGATGGCA
Source organism: Chlorops oryzae (assembly GCA_020466095.1). Lineage (NCBI taxonomy): Eukaryota > Metazoa > Arthropoda > Insecta > Diptera > Chloropidae > Chlorops > Chlorops oryzae. The sequence continues at coordinate 1,010,660 of CM035807.1, read as the reverse complement.
TGTTTGATTTCTTCTTGTGTTGTCTTATTCTTCAAATCCGCTTCCAGTTTCGTCATGACGAATTCACACAGCACACAAGTCGGCGGTTCACGAACAATAAGATCGTCTAAACCGGTCAAACGATTGTACGGAACTAATGTATTATCGCCTTGTGGCATAGCGATAACATCGTATTTCAATGCTTCATCAATATCCACTGCAAAGTAGAGGAGTTCATGTATCAATTTAATAAAGAAAAATGTTCAAATAAAAAAAAAAAATAACGGTACTGACGGTCTTCCTGTTCACTCCACAGACACATGCCGAGTTCACGGCAAATCATTTTGGGTTCCATTTCCTTCAAAATCAACGCAGCGATCTTGTCACCGTAGCGATCGACGTACATATTACATTTCTGTTGAACGTTCTTGCGAAGCTTATCGCACGAATTATGCAGGGCCTTTTTAATATCATCCTGTCGGTGTTTGGAAACGGAATTTTATTTATTTCAAAATCGAAGAAATTGGAATTTGCAAAAACAATTACCTTCGTGGTGTGGTTATTGACGCGTTTCTCGACATTTTTGATTACTTCCTCGCACAGCCAACAGTTTGGAGCAGGCATAGACTCGAATTGGATAACAACCGGTCGCTCGTTACTATCAATTTCGTTTTCAGCTGGAAAAAATAAATGCATCTTTATGAAAATGACGATTTTTTTTTTTATATACATAACACTAGTTTACAGCATTTTTTTTACCAGGACTTCAGCCTTCAAAACATTGCCTTTACTCCTCTTCCTCACTTCGAAAATTATAACTTTGATATTTATGCATAGATTTTGAAAACTAACGTCTCATTTTATTGGGTAAGGAACCAAAAAATATCATTCATGCTCTAGAAATCGAGTCCTAGTAATAAAAAATATTCGAATTCAATGAAATTTCAATAGAAATTTCGATTATTTTTATGGGGATTCAATTTCTAGAGCCTGCCGCTGCTGTATTTTTTTACTTTTTTAAGGTTTAAGGGGGTCTTCTCATTGAAAACCCGTTTTTTGGACCCTTTTTAAAAAAATTCTTATTTGAAAACGCAAAGAATAATTGAAAACTTTTTTTATTTATTGTATTACAAAAGGTTCAAAGTAAATAAAAAATTTTTTTTGCCTCGATACGTGGGCTGTTCAAAAAGTAATGAGACTTCAAAGTTGGTGGTGAAAAAAAAAGGTGCCGTCACGGCGGCCACGATTCCGGGTCTCCGGAGCGTCCGAAATGGAAAAAAAAACGGGGTTATAATCAGTATAGATGTAATTCTCGGGTGAACCTCAAGCTTAATTTTGTGATTTTTTTTGACAAAATGGCGGCCATTCAAAAAAAAATTTCAATTTCGGGCTTTTTTTTTTGTAGTTTAGTGTAAAAAAAAAAAATAGTAAAAAAATTTTTAAAATTATGGTCGATGTTCACCCGAGAATGGTGACAATTCTGCGTCGATTCCACTTTGTTTCATGAAAATCGGTTCAGTTGAACTGGAGATATCATGGCCGCCAGTTCGAAAAACGTGGTTTCGAGATAAACGCGTTTAAAGTTTGAAGCAACGCAAAAATTACTCGTTTTAGCGCAGATCTTGCTCGACAAAGAAGGCTATATCCTCTAAACTATTTCGAATTTCAAAAAATCCTTTTAGGGGCATATTCACAACTACCCAAGCTATAAATAAATGCAAAAAAAAAAAAAGTCGAAAAAAAAAGTTGCTCAATGAGAAGACCCCCTTAAAGGTCTCTAGACTTTTGTTTTCTGGACCGATCTCAAAACATTAAGATATTTTATTCAAATCGGATGATGCACTGACGAGTTCTGCTCGAAAAACTGTAATGTCCACCTACAATTTTTTTTTTTTTTTTTTTCAAAAATCAATAGGGGTATTCACAAAGGCGTCGGAAAATAGTAAAGTTGGAAAATATGAAAATTTTATCTGCTTAAAAAGTTGTACAAGATACAAAAAAAGTTTTAAAATTTTTTAAGAAGTCGAATTTTTCCGATTTTACGACTTTCCAACGTTTTTAACACGCCTTTGTGAATACCCCTTATATAAAAAACTCTTCTATAAAGATTTTCAAAATATTTTTTTCGTGTTTAGAAGTCAAGTCTATAAGAAAAGAGTTCATTTCGATCTCGTGGTTAAATAAAAAGTAATTATTTGTAAACTTGTTGTAATTAAGCAATTCAGTTTCAAAGTACTTCACCTGATCTCTCCTCACTGCTGGAGTCCTCAAGACTGATACCCATATCTTCCAGGTAGGAATGTGAGCTCTCACACAAATTCAATGACACGCAAATTTCTTGCGGTTTGAAATCAGAGATGAGCTTGTCGATTAATTCGTTGGAATAAGTCTTTACGAAATCTATGCATTCAGCTTTTAATTTCTCAGGTAGGCGACTGCACAAATGGCTCAAAACATTTCGAATGTTTTCCTATAATTGAAGAAATATATTTTATATATAAATTTTCTTTTAAAGTTAGAATCTGAATGCTAAGAACATACTTTCGACTTATCGTTTTTGATTTCTTCCTGTGCTTGTTCAACGGCAAAAAGACAGAGTGGACAAGTAGGTTTTTCACTTTCGATAGTGGCGGGTGCGATAACTTCCATGTCATGACGGTTTACATTATGCGGACACATTTGCATTTCTGGGCAAAGTTGTCTGGGATCCAGGCCTTGAATTAGCAAGGCAATGATCGCATCGCCATACATATCAATAAAGTTGTGGCATTGACCACGTACACCATTAGGCATTTTGTCGCAGACACTATTAACTTCTCGTTTGATCTCGTCCTGGTCCAAGCAAATAAAAAAACAAAATTATTTCAGGAACGATTTTATGTACGCTCTGTACTTACCGCGGTTGCTGGCGTTGCGAGTGTCACCTGAATGAAATGCAAAACATATTCGCACAACGTGCACAATTGTCCATTGCCTTGAAGCATTCCAGGATTAGCAGCGCCCATTAAACGATCAATCGGTAGAGTCATACTATGAATTTCTTCTTGTGTGAACTTCGGTTCGTTGGCACCCAACTTCTTGCGTATGGAAACATGAATGTCCGCTGGGGCGACGGCTGGCAGCAAAGGCATAATGCCACCTTTCGGTATTGCATTATTCAAACCTTTAGGACAAACTCCAATCAAGAAACATGCTCCATTGGCATCGAGATTATCGACTAAGCTTTTGTAGATGACATCGTAATATTGATCGACAATCGACATGCACTCCTGTTTAAAGCCTTTGGTTTGCTTACAAAGTCCTTCGAGGACTTGTTTGAATTCAGCTTCAGTTGTATTTGCCACCAAAATGTCACGCATATGCTTAACCAATTGCTCGCACAGCTCGCAGGGAATATCATCGCCTTCAAGCTTATCGTCAGTGAGTGCAAACTGGTCGTGCAGTTCAGAAGCAGAAGCGTTTACATCATCTTCGGGATGACGGTGATAGTTCGAAGCGCAAACTCCAGACATATGGCAAATTCCAGCAGCATTCAAATTTCTCTTCAAATGATCGTAAATGTCGCCGAAGTAAGTGAGAACAATATTCGAGCAAGCATCCGAGAAGGATGACATCTCGCCGCATAGATGCAGTATATTTTCGAGCAAATCATCACGATCGGCCGAGGTAAATTTCGTGGTTATAAGCGTTGCTACGCTATTGCAGTTGCCACATGTCAGCAAACGACGATTGCCGTTCGAAACGGGCTTGGGCCTAGCTTCGACGCTTGCGTCCTCCTCTTCCTTTAATGAACCGTCCAGAGCTCCTTTGTAATAGCTGAAGAGAAGCTTATCGATTTCAATATTATTACACAGTCCGGCAACGGAGCATACTTGCTGTTAAAACATTGATATCAAATTCAAATTAAACTGCATCATTTGGTACTTTGAGAATAAGGGAAAACTCACATCTGGATTCATTTGAGAGGAGAGTGCTTCGACCAATTCCGGAACAAAGTCGTCGGCCAATTTGCAACATTCCTTTTTGACTGGCTTAATCGGAATAAGATTACAAGAGCCCTCAAAGACCTCCTTCAATTCTTCCATAGTCTCATTGCTGCGAAGCTGATCACGTGCCTGTGTAACCATATCCTTGCAAATTTTGCAAATGGAATCATTATCTTCTGGCACGCTCTGTTTCTCCCACACTGTCTGTATACAGTGGCGAACGGCATTACAGCCCTTGGCATTGCTGTTGGGGAAAATTGAAATTAAGACACTTGATTTTAAATATCCATTATGTTCGATGGGACCATGAAATATCGATGCTGGCCGATTCTCAGATCTACCCGGTATGCACACAAAATTTTATAAGAACAGCTTAATAGATTATGAAATTTATGAAACAAAAAATTATGCAAATTAACTAAAGTTTAAGAATAATCTAAATTGACTTTTTGAAAAGTAAGAATATTTTTGGTACAAATTTTTATAGATTCTCTATGAAAGACGATTTTTTCGATGCAAACCGAGCGTTAATGAATGCCAAAAAAAAAGCCTAGATCTCGAAACGAAATTTTTAAAACAAGCAGATCTCTTAAATTACACTAGTTTACAGCCATTTTGTTCAGGAGATCTCAATGCACTTTTCCCATAGACTTTGGCCTTCTAAACACGAAAATAATATTAAAAAATTTAAACCGTATCGCAAAAATACATTGCATACTCTAAGGCTAAATTTGTCATTCTCATTGCTTATATTGGCTTTATCCCCTCACTTATAAAGTTATAACTTCGCCATTTATCCATGGATTTTAAAAACTAATATACTGTTTTGTTGGGTAAGGACCCACCTTTAAATCAAAAATGTAAAAAAAAATTGTCTTTTTGGAATCTATTTTTTAGATGCCGATAAATGAAAAAGGAACATGTATTTTTGCTACAAAAATATTTTTTTTTAGGTTTATAGGTCTACAGAATCTTAGTTTCCTTACCAATCTTAAAACTATGTAGGAAAGAGTCTTAGAGGCTTTAGTTTTCTTTAATTTGAGTGGTACTTCATTTGAATTGGTCGATGCATGGCCGAGTTCTGCTCAAAAAATCTATAATATCTCCGAAAAAAAAACATTTTTTTTTTAAAAATTAATATAAAATAAACGCTTCCATGAAAAAATTTTTTAATATTATTTTCGTGTTTAGAAGACCAAAGTCTATCGGAAAAGTGCATTGAGATCTCCTGAACACGCCAAAAATTATTATTTGTAAACTAGTGTTATCAATAGGGGTATTCACAAAGGCGTGTTAAAAACGTTGGAAAGTTGGAAAATCGGAAAAATGCGACTTCTTAAAAAATTTTTAAACTTTTTTTGCATCTTGCACAACTTTTTAAGCAGTTAAAATTTTTCGATTTTCCAACTTTCCTATTTTCCGACGCCTTTGTGAATACCCCTAATATAATTCGGCTGAATTTCTTCAATCCCAAAGATAAACGAAACTCCTTTGTCCATAAATCAAAACAACATAATTTGATAAAAAAAAAATTCTCTAAACAAGACTTCAGCCATTCCAAGAAACTAAGACGATTGGAATCTGAGAAACGAATAACATACACAGCCATAATAATTGAATGAGGATTAGTTTGTGGAAATGTATATAATCAAGTGATTTTGAGTAGCGAGCAATAATTTGAATTGTTTATAAAATAAAGTGACATGAGAAATTATTCCATTGCGATTATGGACGAGTTCGCCTCAAAGTGCAATGTGTCACAAAGCCGGACAAAGAGTTTATTTGAAAAATATCAACACACTTTATTAATGAGTAAGCACAGCATAACAAGCAGAACGATGCGTTCGGATTTCCACTTGAAAATATGTTTGGTTCGGGGGCAGCTGAAACTGGCTCGTTTTTTTGCATTTTTTTTTGGTTTATCGTTCTTTACTGATAACGAAAGTAGGAGAATTTCAATTCCAAGATTACGAATACAAATTTATTAAGTTGCTATCCACTTCTGTTAGGAAAAAATTTGAACTGGATTACGATCTATAGGGCCCTCCTCTCCAGCTCTGTAAGGAATCTCAGCAGGAATTTTCTTGATATTCTTAAGGGGGTCTTCTCATTGAGCAACTTTTTTTTCGACTTTTTTTTTTTTGCATTTATTTATAGCTTGGGTAGTTGTGAATATGCCCCTAAAAGGATTTTTTGAAATTCGAAATAGTTTAGAGGATAAATAAGCCTTCTTTTGTCGAGCAAGATCTGCGCTTAAAACGAGTAATTTTTGCGTTGCTTCAAACTTTAAACGCGTTTATCTCGAAACCACGTTTTTCGAACTGGCGGCCATGATATCTCCAGTTCAACTGAACCGATTTTCATGAAAACAAAGTGGAATCGACGCAGAATTGTCACCATTCTCGGGTGAACCTCGACCATAATTTTAAAAATTTTTACTATTTTTTTTTACACTAAACGCACAAAAAAAAGCCCGAAATTGAAATTTTTTTTTGAATGGCCGCCATTTTGTAAAAAAAAATCACAAAATTAAGCTCGAGGTTCACCCGAGAATTACATCTATGCTGATTATAACCATTTTTTCATAATCGGCGCTCCGGAGACCCGGAATCGTGGCCGCCGTCGACAAACCTTTTGTTTCACCACCAACTTTGAAGTCTCATTACTTTTTGAACAGCCCACGTATCGAGGCAAAAAAATTTTTTATTTACTTTGAACCTTTTGTAATACAATAAATAACAAAAGTTTTCAATTATTCTTTGCGTTTTCAAATAAGATTTCTAAAAAAAAAAAGGTCCAAAAAAAAGGTTTTCAATGAGAAGACCCCCTTAAAGGAAAAAACGTATCATAATTTCATTTTTTAATGCAATAGTGACAATCTATATATCTATAAAAGTTTCCGATTAGGTTTAGGATTAGGATTAGTCTTATGGCGAGTAAAAGTAATTGATAAACTGAGCAACTGGGCTTCATTTCAATTTATAATGCATCGCTCTATCAAATATGCGCAAAATTTTTGCTTACGTTCACAAAAATTATTGAATATTTATTGTGATAAAATACATTCATATCAAATTAAGGTTTGTTTATTCATCGAAATTGCAAACTCGCGAAATCTTGAATAAGTGTTTATTGTGGAGTCGAATTTAAACCTCATCACATCATTGAATAGAGAGCGCATTACTCACGCCAGTGAATAATAACACTAGTTTACAAATAATTTTTTTTTTTTTCTCAGAACATCTAAATGCACTATTCTTATGAACTTTGGCCTTCTAAACACGAAAAAAGGTTTTAAAACAATTTTTCTGGAAACTTTTTTTATTTTGGTTTTTGAAAATCATCCGCTTTGGACAAATAATCACTCTTAAATTGAAAAAAATTTACCCCTTTAAGACTTTTTCTTACAAAGTTTTGAGATCGGTAAAGAAGAAAAGTTTCTGTAGACCTTCAAACCTTAAAAACACAAATTTTTAGAGAAAATTAAAAAACTTTTTCCTCTCATCGGCATCTAAAAAATCTATCGAAAGCTAAATATTTTTTTTTTAATTTAATTTCGGTTCCTATCCCCACCAAATTGAGACGTTAGTTTTCAAAATCTATGCATAAATATCAAAGTTATAATTTTCTAAGTGAGGAAGTAAAGGAAACAAGGGCGTACCGAGAGAAAGAGTGCTTTGGTAGCGCTTATATTTGCCACAGTGGTATATTGAGCAACTATAAAACATTAACCGAAAAAAAATTTGGGGGGGCAAGATGAAGTTTAGAGAGTTTTGGACCAAAAACCCCAAAAAAATCCGAAAAATTCATGACGTCCTATTTCGATGAAAATTTATATATAGAATAAGTGAAAAATTCTAAGAATTTTGGCACTAAAATTTTTTCAAAAACCTGATTACAACTAGTCCTTTTTGGACCAGTTTGGAACTAGACCCAAACTAGACTAGTTGTAATCAGTACTTTTAAAAAATGTTCGCGTAAAAATTCTTAGAAATTTTCACTTATTCTATATATAAACTTATTACATTAGTCCTTTTTGGACCAGTTTGGAACTAGACCCAAACCAGACTAGTTGTAATCAGTACTTTTAAAAAATGTTCGCGTAAAAATTCTTAGAAATTTTCACTTATTCTATATATAAACTTATTACAATAGTCCTTTTTGGACCAGTTTGGAACTATACCCAAACTAGACTAGTTGTAATCAGTATATGAAAAGTCCATTTAGATCTACTGTTAAAAAAGCTGCAAACTAGTGTAATTTTGAGACGATTTCGTATCAAGACCTGAACGCAAAAACAAAAGCTATAAAGCAACCACAGCAAAATAGCTGAAATTGTTTATTTGTTATCGTCCAAACATAACGAAGACCACCACCACTCAGGCAGCAAAAATTCTTCTAGAGTTTTCGGCTAATGTTGTATGTAAACAGAATCAGGGCGTAAGCGAATATTCGCTTTACGTCGCTGCTTAAAATGCACACGGCTATACGGGGGTTGCCCACAACACAATAGATTTAATCCTTAAGGCTTAGAGAAAAGATTGACGACATTGTGACATACAAAATGCAAAATGAAAATAATTTTAAGATAAAGACTAACAATCGGACCATAAATAGAGCTCATTTCATAAAATCAAAAACTCGGCCGTCTTATAGAAAACCCTTTGAAAGGTTATCAGAGAGAGTATAAAACAACTCAACCAAATGATGACATTATTCTTTTGCTTTTTATAGAATTTTTTTAATGCATTCAGTTATCAGTTGGCGTTTTATAAACAAAAGCATTCGAAGAAAAACAAAAACAATTAACTCTTTGCAGGTACATAACCTATTTATTTACCCGCTCTTCTTCCCCTTGCCCGCAAGTCTACAAAGTGTTTAGATAACGTCAGAGGGCAAAGAGAAGATGTTAACGATTTGTTAAGACGGAATTTTCTTTTGTCTACTAAAAAAAAAAGTGCAAAATATAGGCGAATTTCGAAAAAATGTTTTTTACCGACAGATCAAGAGTTCCTAAATTAAATGACGGCGCAATTTTTATGCTTTAATTGCGTTTTCGCAACCGAAAAAGGAAGAAAAACAATGTAATCTTTACCTTAAATTTCTGCACCAAAATGATGGTCCCCAAGTGCATTGCTGTGCACCGAGTTGGCGCTCCACGGGCGTTGCATTCACAAGAAACAATCCTGCAATTCCGAAGAAATGCGAAAAGATCATGTAACGAAGACAAAAAACAACAACAAAGACTTACCGAGGATGACGACGCAAAGGCCGTTTAAAATGGCCATTTTCTTTTAGTATGTCCTTTTTTAATCAATTTTTGTGTTGTTTTTACTTTACTTTAAAACGTTTTTTTTTTTTTACTTTAAACTTGAAAAAGTACTTTCTTCCTCAATTTAATTCGCAATATTATTTAACGCACTGACCGACCGACGAACGAATGATGAATGATTAATCACTTTCAAGCCATGGTATAAAAAAAAAAAACAGATAACCACTCTGGTTGTCAAAAAATATTCTACTGCGCAACCACACGTCACAAGAGAGCTCTGCTGTTTGTATTGTTTTCATTTTGTGTGTGATTTGAATGTAAAGCGAACCCGACACGGTACTGAATAGCCTACTGAATTCATACGTACGTGTTCAGTATGTTTGCGTCGACACGTTACTGAATTCAGCCATTCAATACGGAAAATCAAAACGATTTGGATTTTGCTTACTGAATCGCTTCCGTCGTTGTGAGACGCATACACATTTATTTCACTAACACACATATAGCATTCAGTACGGAATTCAGTACCGTGTCGGGTTCGCTTAAAATTCGCCTCTCGAAAGTATTGCCGGTGGTTTGACGCGGGGTGGTCCTAACCACAGGTGGCCGGTTAAAACACTTGTCCGGTGCCGATCCCACGGATATAGGGAAACTTTGGAAAAACGATGTTTATTCACAATAATTCAAATAATGAGAATTTTATCTTTAATTGCGTTTTCGCAACCGAATAAAGGAAGAAAAACAATGTAATCTTTACCTTAAATTTCTGCACCAAAATGATGGTCCCCAAGTGCATTGCTGTGCACCGAGTTGGCGCTCCACGGGCGTTGCATTCACAAGAAACAATCCTGCAATTCCGAAAATGCGAAAAGATCATGTAACGAAGACAAAAAACAACAACAAAGACTTACCGAGGATGACGACGCAAAGGCCGTTTAAAATGGCCATTTTCTTTTTAATCAATTTTTGTGTTGTTTTTAGTTTACTTTAAAACTTTTTTTTTTTTACTTTAAACTTGAAAAAGTACTTTCTTCCTCAATTTAATTCGCAATATTATTTAACGCACTGACCGACCGACGAACGAATGACGAATGATTAATCACTTTCAAGCCATGGTATAAAAAAAAAAACAGATAACCACTCTGGTTGTCAAAAAATATTCTACTGCGCAGACACGTCACAAGAGAGCTCTGCTGTTTGTATTGTTTTCATTTTGTGTGTGATTTGAAAAATATTCAATGATGTTTTCAAAGTAAAATACAGCGAAAAGGCATATTTAAGAGAAACTAAGTCAGTTCTTCCAGAGTTAGACGTAGGAAACATGTTTCAAAAACATCCCATTTGAATTATTTTTAAAAAACTTTACAGATTTAAAAAATATGTTGGCTGAAAGGGAGATGGCGGGGTTCGAACCCACGGCCCTCGAAACGACCTTCGATCCTCATTAGCTCACCCATACCGCCCACCAAATGCAACTCTGAAATCGACGCGGGGAAGTGAAATCCTCTATAAACCTGGTTGCGGGGAGTGGAAGGCACCTACAAGCTAACGACGGCGGCAGAGCTACTGGCAGAGGAATATATTTGCGGCAGAAAAACTTGTGAGGGAGGATAGCGGCGGGTGCGGAATTGGTACTTAATCTCACAGCTTACTCTCTTTCTCACGACTTGCTCTCTCCAGCTTCTCTCTGAAATTGAGATTCCATTTCTCGTGTGACGTCACACAAAAACATGATTATAAGCAACTGCGCAATGACTGCACAAAGCGCGCTAGCGTTCTCGGTAATCGGTGGCGCACTCGTTACATAGTAATTTGTTACAGCTCTAAAATAAACAAGATATTTACTTTTGCGCTAAAGATTTATGTGTTGAAATTAAAATGTCAAACGAGGAAGAAAGCGATGATGATTGGTTTAATAAGGACGAAGAGGAGCTACTAAAAGACTTGAAAGCAAAAACTGACAAATTGGCGCCCGAAAAAACGGAATATATAAAGTCGGCCACTGACAGTAAGTTTATTCAGTGCTGCCATCATTATATTATTCCCCGTCTAAAGGCTCAGTTACTCTTGATTGAACGTTACTTGACTTAACTTATAGAAATCTGTTTTCCACAGATTCTTATCTTAAGTCAAATTAAGTTTTCAGTAACTGCTCCCATAGAAAATGTACTAAACACATCAAGTCAGCTGATTAAATAAGTAAAGTCAAGTTACGTTCAATCAAGAGTAACTGAGCCTTAAAGCTAACTTTTCCATCAACAAAACAGTGTAATGCTATAAACAGAATAAGGGCGTCAGCGAAATTGCTCGACGTCGTTTTAAAATGCACCGGTTATACGAAGTTGCCACAACACAGCGAATTTCGCCGCGTCAAAACGCCGCAATAGCTCTAATTCTAATGGTAGCGCCGGCGACTGGCGAATCGCAGAATTTACACATCAAAAAACATATGATTTGTATAAAATCTTTGAGATTTTGTTTCGAAAATGGGGTTTGTACTTTTGCTGGCAATGACCTATATATTCAATCATAGTTTTTCGAAATTCTGAAAAAACATGAGTTCGCCATTCGCTGTCATTGTGTTTACCCGCGCGAATTCTTCGGCGTATTCGCCTGGCGAATATTCGCTTCGCCCTTTGCTGTAAACAGAATAAGGCGTAAGCGAATATTCGCCGGACGAATACGACGAAGAATTCACGCGAATTCGCGCGGGCGAAACAATGACAGGAATGGCGAATCAGGCTATTTTCAGAATTTGGAAAAAATATGATTGAATATATAGGTCATTGCCAGCAGAAAGTAAAACCCTCATTTTCGAAACAAAAGCTAAAAGGTTTAATACAAATGCATATGTTTTCTGATGTGTAAATTCAGTATTCGCCAGTCGCCGGCGTACCATTAGAATTAAATCTATTGCGGGTATTGACGCGGCGAAATTCGTGTGTTGGGGCAACCCCCGTATAGCCGTGTGCATTTTAAGCAGCGACGTAAAGCGAATATTCGTTACCCCTTATTCTGTTTACAGCATTATTCTGTTTTAGCATAATCGCAACGTCACGCGCCCTCTATAGCCGAATTCTAAAATCCGCTAAATCCGTTATATTTCTACGATGTCAGATAGAAATAAAGCCAGATTTAAATCATCATATAATATTCAAAATTTCGCTAATGCAAATCGTCGTTCATATATAAGGTTCTTCCATGTGTTATTGACCTCCGCTATAGCTTCATAATCCTTTATACTTAATCCTATATAATTAAATTAATTGAAATTTTCCACAATTTCTTTAGATCCAACATTTGTGTTTGCTCAAAATGCTGCTAGAAATCCTTCTAACACGCCCAAGATTTCGACATCGGATTTGCGAAAGATATTACGAAATGAAGATCCCTTGGATATATTTTTGTATGCTTTCACCCAAGAGAATCCGAACTTTTTCGAGAACCAGATTACACTAAATGATTCGATGGACCGTGTTTGTTTGTATATGCGTATCCTTGCCATAATGAGCGATTTAAAAATTCCTGGATTCCAAGAAGACATAATCGAACAATTCTCGTTAAACGATGAGCTTTTAACGTATCTCCGAATCATGGCTACGAAAATGTTTACAAAAAAATATAAACAACTGTGGGCAACCGAAAATGATAAAAAACGCTTTGATAGAACTATCTGTGATATGAAGACTCTATTCGTTCAAGCATCCACATTTGAGTTTATAACACCCAATATCATTGAAAATATTTTAAAACATTTTTTGAAGTTAATAGAACAGAGAGACTCCGAGCTGGCTGATAGACCAGTATGTGTTGAATTCGCCGAAGAATTGCAGGAGATTCTAACAAGTTCAAATAGAACGTCAGAAATTTTGGAAAAATCCCTTGATGTTGGTATTTCCATGGGTTAATTTAAAAAAAAAATTAAATGATTTCTATTCAATTTTTAGATATATCCAACACTGGATGAATTGCTCCATACAACGGGATCAGAAGAGAAACTCTCGCTTTTGCGATACGAATACAAAAATGTTTCAGACTACTTAAATGTTCAACGGAAGACATTGCGATCCGATTTTATTATATCCTTGTCCACAGTTGTTCAAGAACTCAAAACGAGCCAAAAGCTCAGTCCTCAATTCGCGCAAGTCTTGCATTTGGAAGAAGTTGAAATACTCTTGAATGAAGAGTTCATAAATGCGCGTCGTCACGAGATGGTTTTTATTGATACAAACCCAAAGAGAAGAAGAGCAGGTGACAAAAAATTAAAAATTAAAACTCCATTGAAAACTGGAACGCTAATTTGCCTAACGACAAGTTATGAATTTGATAATTTGGTCCTGGCCGTTGTTACCTATCAAGACGCTGAAGTTACGCGAAATGGATTCGTATGTGTCCGTGTTTGCACTTGTAAATCATGAATGTTCTAAAAGGATTTCTTTTTTTTTTTTTTATTAGATTGCTATTGAAATCGTTCGTCAATTCAATATCGGTAGCATATACAACAAAGAGCTTATTATGTTCACAAGTCCAGCTTTTTTTGAGCCATATCACCATGTATTGAACTATTTGAGCAAATGCTCTGTGGAGGATTTTCCTATGAAAGACGAAATAATTTTCAGAAGAGTGAGTATAAAATATTATTGTTTTTTTCCTTTGCTTTTCAATCTAATATTGTTTTCACCTCAGTCGAATTTAAGGGCCCCATCTTATATAACAGAGGAAACAATTATCAAAACCGAAAGAAAGCAATTTTATCCGATGACAGAGCTTCCTCCGAATGATTTACCATTGAACGAATCACAACGTAAAGCTGTACGAAAAGCATTAAGCCAACATTTTACGTTAATACAAGGACCTCCGGGAACTGGCAAAACACATACGTCCGTGCAGCTAGTTAAACTTTTAATTGAAAACCAAATGCCAAAACCAATTGTCGTTATTGCTTACACGAACAAATCATTGGATAAATTCCTTCTCAAAGTCTCAGCTTACACCAGCAACATATGTCGCCTTGGCAGTCAAACACATCTACGTGAAATAGAACAATTTAACGTACCAGCAACCGTCAACTCCGATCTAATCAATCCACTTCTGAAGCGGCTATACTTTATTGTTAATTCAAAATATAAAGCAGCTTTCGAGCAATTGCAGACTCTTCAAACTGAATTCGATGGCTCCGAAGAAGCGTACCAAATTTTGTTAAAAGCGCAGCAGAAAGTGCGTAAAGCACGGGAAAAATTGGATACAATGCGTTTGTTATTTCAGTACTATGTGGTGCGAAATAGTTCGATTGTGGCTCTAACCACAACATATGCGGCAAAAGCCAATTCTCTCTTACGGCTCCTGAAGAGTCGAATTGGTAAGATATTTTTGGGAAAATCAAAAAAATAGAATATGCACATATATTTGGTTAAACTTTCCATTTCAGTTTTATTCGAGGAAGCAGGCGAAATTTTAGAGTCACATATTTTAGCTTGTCTAACGCCGCATATTGAGCATATTCTCATGATTGGAGATCATATGCAATTGAAACCGTGCTGCGATTATACACACAGTAGATCGTACGATCTCAACATTTCTCTATTCGAACGCCTCATACTTGGAGATACAACGTTGAAACCAGAAGTCCTTTTAACGCAGTACCGTATGCGATCAATTATCGCTGATTTGCTAAGACCTCTATTTTATGAAATACTCCATGACGATGGCAGCGTCGAAAACTATGCTCCGGTCCGTAAAATGAAACAAAATCTCTTTTTCGTTTCGCACAATGTTGAAGAGAACAAATCAGCGGTAAATAAGGCCGAGAATTTTGTTATTCATATTTGATCTTAATAGAAATTTCACTTTCAGCACGAGTTATCAGTGTACAATCATTATGAAGCTGACAAAATTGTTCAGTTGGCTTTATTTCTCATCAAAGAGTCTCAATATTCCGTGGACGATATTGTAATACTCACGCCTTACATAGCACAAGTGAAGGCCATAAAAGACAAGGTAAACTATTTTAAAAAAAAGAAAACACTTCCCGTATAACACTTTCTTTTTACAGTTGCCACAGGATATCGCGTTACGCGTTACAACAGTTGATAGCTTTCAGGGTCTTGAGGCGACCATAGTACTCTTGTCACTGGTTCGAAGTAACAAGAATGGAATTATTGGATTCTTAAAAGAAAAAAACCGCGTTTGTGTTGCTCTCTCTCGAGCGAAACATGGCATGTATGTCATTGGAAATTTGGAACTGTTAGTATCTCAGAGCGATACGTGGCGTTCCATAGAATCTAAATTTAAATCCGGGAGCAATCTGATCGGCGAAGAGTTTCCTTATGAAGAACAAAGGTCATTCAGATTTCGACGAAAGCCGCCAATCCGGGAAGGCAGTCGAAAATCAGGCAGCGACCGTAAATAGCGAGACTAAGTAACGGACAAAGTGGGCACAAAGTTTAATTGCCAATTTGAATCGAGATGTGAATGCTGGAAACGATAAATTCTCTATTTATAGGAGGAGGTGTTATAGAAACCGACAATTGTTAGAGTCAGATTTGAAATCGCTACAGTTTTTTTTTTTTATCGATTTGATTGTATGATTTAAAACGAGCAGATGATAGTTGTGTCAGAAATGGTCGGCAGTTTGTGTGCTGGATTCATCGCGGGTAGTTTCTTTTTGTAGATATGTAGGTAAATACTATATTTAGGGGTTTCATGGGAGTCGACTCGTTTTTGATAATGTCGAATTCGAAAACCGAATTTTCGAACATTCTCCAATTAAACTGAAAAAGTAAATAAACACTATTTGAAATCGATATTGATTTCAATTCTGCGTCGCTGTCCTTAAGGGGGTCTTCTCATTGAAAACCCGTTTTTTGGACCCTTTTTAAAAAAATTCTTATTTGAAAACGCAAAGAATAATTGAAAACTTTTTTTATTTATTGTATTACAAAAGGTTCAAAGTAAATAAAAAAAATTTTTTTGCCTCGATACGTGGGCTGTTCAAAAAGTAATGAGACTTCAAAGTTGGTGGTGAAAAAAAAAGGTGCCGTCACGGCGGCCACGATTCCGGGTCTCCGGAGCGTCCGAAATGGAAAAAAAAAACGGGGTTATAATCAGTATAGATGTAATTCTCGGGTGAACCTCAAGCTTAATTTTGTGATTTTTTTTGACAAAATGGCGGCCATTCAAAAAAAAATTTCAATTTCGGGCTTTTTTTTTTGTAGTTTAGTGTAAAAAAAAAATAGTAAAAAATTTTTTAAAATTATGGTCGAGGTTCACCCGAGAATGGTGACAATTCTGCGTCGATTCCACTTTGTTTCATGAAAATCGGTTCAGTTGAACTGGAGATATCATGGCCGCCAGTTCGAAAAACGTGGTTTCGAGATAAACGCGTTTAAAGTTTGAAGCAACGCAAAAATTACTCGTTTTAGCGCAGATCTTGCTCGACAAAGAAGGCTATATCCTCTAAACTATTTCGAATTTCAAAAAATCCTTTTAGGGGCATATTCACAACTACCCAAGCTATAAATAAATGCAAAAAAAAAAAAGTCGAAAAAAAAAGTTGCTCAATGAGAAGACCCCCTTAAACTGAAAAAGTAAATAAGCGCGCAAACAAAGAGCAAAACTGTGCCGTGTTTTCATAACACCATTTGAAATCGATATTGATTTCAATTCGGCGTCGGTGTCCATAACTAGCCCCTCTATAGTGCGTTATAAATCAATAACAAAAACGTTCAGAATTTTAAAACAAGATAGCACAATTTCTTATGTGACGAAAATTGTGCCTATCTGACGATTTTTATTAATTTAGAAATAGTTTAACGGATTGTTTTAACCTTTAATGGTTGACCAAAACAAATATAATAAAATTCCACATATTCGGTTTTAAAACGTTTTGTTTTTTAATTTTGAATTATTTGAGGTTTCACAAAATTTCGATTTCATAGCACTTTGTTATTGTGTTCCTTACTTCATATATTCTTCTATTAAAACCGCATATATATATTTAAAAATTATTTTCTTTTTATTCTCTATTTTGTTTGTTTTTGTTTTTTTTTCTCTCTTTTTATAAAAATATCGCGCTCTGTTTTATGTTTATTTGCAATTTGTTCGCTACCTGTACTATTGTTATATTTGTAAATTACATTTATACCTATTAGAATTTATTTTTTACATCCTATTTGCATTTTAAAAGCATTTTGAACAAAAAGATTAATTCCTTTTTTTTTTTTAAATATTTGTAGCGTGATTTTAAACTTATTTATATATGAGAACTTAAAACTACAGAAATTTTGCGGTAATTTTTCAATCAATATAGAATTAATGAGCTTATAACTACAGAAAAAAAAAAAAAAACTACTTCGAAAAGGTAATTCATTAGAATAGAAAACATAAAGTTCAACGGGTCTATAGAGCAAAGACTGTTTGAAAATGTTTACATAACACTTGCAAGAAATCACAATAGAGCCGCAAAATCACTTCTACACATAGGGTTCCGTCAATGTGCACACATCAGCTGTTGAGAAAAGTAAATATGAGGAATTTTCTCAAGCAGTATCTATAATGCTCATCACGAATAGAAATGTTAATGGTGTAGAGAGAGAGAGAGAGAGAGAGAGAGGTGACTTTAACAAGCTTTTTGAATTCGGTTCACTGCTCTCGAGACTATTTGAAATTGTTTTAGTTTTTATTCTACATTTGTCATCAATTTAAAAAGGAAATTATTATTAATTCAAAAAAAAAAAAAGTATTGAACAAAAAGTTCATACTGTTTGAAGGCATATAGGGTTCGGAATTAAATGCCCTTAAAATCACAAAAATTGCCTTTCAAAAAAAAATAATATTTTGCCTACTTTATTAATATTTTTTTTGCATTGAACTTTTAATTGTAATGAATACGAAGACATTAATGTAATTTTTCAAATGAATGAGCTTCGAGACTACTAGTGTTTTTCGTCATTTTAAGTGCATTCTTTCCGAGCCCTTACTTATGAGCAGGGCTCGGATTTTGTTGCATTTAAAAATTTAAAGCATACTTTATGGAGTAAGAATTTTGTTCAACTCACATAAAGTTAAGATTCAAATCGATTTTTAACTTCAATATGAATTTTTTTGAAGTTAGAAAAGCGGTCTGAAGCTCAACGTCGCTTAACTTATTCGCAAAATGGTGGTAAGGATAATTTTTGCTCCATAAAGTATGCTTAAAATTTTTAAATGCAACAAAATCCGAGCCCTTACTTATGAGAGTGAAACCACAGTGAGAAAGAGTGAGAGAGAGAGAGAGAGAGAGAGAGTGTGGAAACATAGAAAAAGCCTTTCGTTCATTGTCATTCAACGTGGCTGGGATATAATGGCCATACATCAAAAGTAAGTTCTGTATAACACTTTAGAGAATTAAAGCTATTTGCAAAGGGTTTTTTTTTTTTTGTTTTTTGCGTAATAAATATTAATATTGTGTGCTTAAAAACGTGATTTAGCTTTACATAAAATAGATATAATATTTTTGTTAACCTTGTTTGTCAAAGAATCGCTTAACAACTAGACTGAAGAAAGAATTTTCGAGAGTATTCACGGACTAATAATTATTGCACAAAAGAAAAAATTTAGCTTCTTAATATTTTCCTTTAATATAGGCATATTCAAATTAAATATCTCTATACAAACAAAAAATATTAATCATAAAGTGTAAAAAAAAAAACTTTTAAATACGATCAAATTAAGACTTTACTGAAAGCAGTCATCAATCTATCCTCTATCAAAATTGTTCTAGGGTGCAAGTTTTGTCAAAGTAAAAATTTGGTTCACACACACACACACACACACACACACACACACACACACACACACACACACACACACACACACACAAACAGTCTGTGAAAATAAAAGCAATCAGAAATTTTTTTTTATAATATTTTTCAAACTGTTATACAATGACATATGGTATATCCCAGCACAACATTCCAAAACACAAACAAGGAATTTAGGAGAAGTATTATTTCTACGGTAAGAAAATAATAAAATAGAATAGAGAACAGAATAGAAGAGAACAAGCGTTGACTACTACTACTCCGCCAATATCTTCTTCTCCGGCTCTCCGAGATTATGTTTTTTTAAACTTAAAATTAAATTAAAATTAACATTTTGCTTTTATTTATACTTTTCACGTGGTCACTTGCATTTCATTGCTGCTGTTGTCCGAGACGAGACGAGACGAGACAGACGAGACAAGACGCGATTGGGCGGCCACAGGCCACAAGTGGCGACAGCTGCTGCTGTTGAAAGTTTATCGATTTGAGTAAATAAATTTAATGAAATATGATTTCATGATTGCGAGGCTGATGACAATGATGTTGCTGCTGGTGTGGCTTGCTGACTTGGCTGATGTGTGTGGTGGTTGTTGGTGTTGGTGGTGGTGGTGCTGTTAGTGTTGGTTGAAATTTCGCTACTATCTCTATAAAGTTGGATTGGCATATTTGATGCAGCTTAATGGATAATGAAAAATTTGGCAGCATACGAAAAATGAATTTTATCCGATGATTTCCCCCCTCTCTTTATCCTTTATCCGTTTTGCTTTCTGCTCTCTGCTCTTTGTGGTTTGTGTCTCTAATATCGCTTAACTGTTTGTGGTGCTGTCTTCACCGCCGTCGCCGTTCCTCATCTCAGCGCAGCGGTGAGCCTTTTCTATTGCTACCGCCTATTGATTAATCCATTGGGTGGCGCTTGCTGACCAGCCATATGCAATAATTCGAGTTCGACGAGCAATGGAAAATGATCCGACGGTATATGTGGATGCGGACATCCGACAACTTTATTCTCCCGCAACCATTCATTCGAAATTGGCCCGAGTAAACCGAGTGGCACCATTCCTGTCTTCGTATAAAATATATAGTCAATGATGCCCTTAAAATCGAACGTATAATTCGTTAGTGGCATAATATCTTCGCTGTACGCCGAGGCAAGTTTAAAGGAATGCGTAAACTCATTCGTGTCATTTGATAGTAAGCGTTGCAGGCACGATTTATAGCCCATGTCCTTAAAGTCCAGATGATCCATAGCGACGCGTCCTTTACTAAGAAATTCGATAACACCGGAGTCAGGCAGCGAATTGAAGTCGCCGCACAGCAGCAACTGTACGCTGTTGCCATCGCTCTTGTGTCCCGGCCGAAAGCTATGGACTCGCCTCATCGACAATCGTTTTCAACTCGTTGCTCAGCATCATTGTCTGAATGAGCTTAACATCGCAGAATTCGGGATCCCAATGTATGTGCGCCGTGCAAACGAGCAGCGGTTGCGATGACATTTGCGTTACCTCCGTCATCGGGTCCCAGGCTGTCTCTTTGACCTTCAATAATGCCGCCAATCCGATATTGTCCTTTGGCATAACACGATTCAGCATATTGTCGGAGCCTTCGGCATTCGCCATCGCCAATTGATTGAACTCAATGAGGTGCTCTTTGATTAAAATGAACCTACACAAAAAAGAGGAACAAATACACATAATTAGATCGTGTAATTGAATAATAAAAAAAAAACAGTTCACCTTGATGCCCTGAAGAATATTGCGCAGCCGTCCACATATTTACGCTCTAGCTCTGACATGGTCTTTGCGCGTGATTTTGGGGAAAAAATTCCTTCGTAGCCATCGCTTTTCAGCTCCGGTAAAAAGAAATTATAGAATTGATCCGTTTCGATCTCCTGCAGACTTATGATATCCGCCGAGTAATGTCGGATCTCATCCAGTATTGCTTTTTTCCTATATTCCCAACTCAGAGCCCAGGACGGACAGTAGCCGTACATTTGCCGCGTCGCGTATTTGTTGCAGAGTACGTTGTAGCACATAACGGTGAATATGCAGGCCGATCGGTTCTTGTTCGGCTTCGCCAATGGTATCCATGGCCTCTGAGGTGGAGGCGTTACAGATACTAAAATGTAAAAAAAATAAAATAAAAATAAAATAAATTTCATTTAGATATAAATATTAAGAGATATGATTACTATAAATACCCTGTTGAATATAAAGAATATAAGGAGGAAAATCTTCAATTACACTAGTTTACAAATTATTATTTTGAATTTTTTTCAGTTCTAAATGCACTTTTCATATCGGATTTTGGCCTTCTAAAACGAACAAAATATTGAAAAAATTTATGAAATATTTGATCATTGAAAAAAAAAGAAAAAAAAAAATTAATACAGAATGTACCCTCAATGCTGAGTGTGTCAAACTAGAAGGACTGGTTATAAGGGAGTCCAGCGTTTCAAAAATATTCGTTTTGAATTAATTTTATGAAAGAAATCCACTAACCTGATATATTCAGGTTATGTTTTTTAAAACTCGTCATAGATTGAGGTCTTGTCGACATTTGCATTAGAAAATTTATTTTTTTGTAACTAGGGTCATTATTTGGCCATTAGGGGATGTGAACCAAGCAATTCGTTTGTGAAAAAGGCTTAAATTTAAATTTCATTCTATTTATTACCAGCACACAAAAATTAATTTTTTGCCAATATTATTCATAGATTTAGAAACTACTATCTAAAGTATTGTTATGTAAGGATTTTCGAACTCAACAAAATGCTGAACATGCTCGTTCTGTTCCTACGATCTATATTATAGGTTGAAGTATGTAGAGACTTTTGCTTAATAACTAATTTTTGTATGGGGACCCCCCTAAGGAGGGGAGATAGAGGGTGTTATGTTTGAAGAAAGTGTATTTGCGCTCGAAAACTCGAAAATTGAAATGGTCGGCTCATAATACCATCCCCCTAGTCAGAGTTTTGACTGCAGTGACAGCCATTTGATGAAATTGTGAGTCAAAATTAAGGTAATTTTGTATGGGTGACCCCGAAGCGTAGGAGATAGGGCTCAGTAGTTGCCCTGAAACAAATATTAGGGACAAATTGGGTCGTCATACATTCACCCTACAATAAGGACACATCTGGCTAATACAAGACGGTGGGGAAATGTTTAAAATTTTTTTTTGTAATGGGAAGCCCCATTAAGGAGAAATAGGTGAATATTTGTTAGAGAAATTTCGGAGAAAATAATGGTGTGTTATATTTTACCCCTTAGGAAGCGACTCTGGGACAGTTATAAAGACTTTCATGGAATTTTTTCTCGTTTTAACCATCTTTGACCCCGATGAGGAGCTCATTTGCCGAGACCCCACACCATTTTTTCTCATGATTTATGCACAAACACTCACAAAAAAAGAGGTTAACAGTCGTACTTTCGATAAATCTTGTTACTTAAGAATACTCCATACAAACTATGTCACCCCTAATGTAAATGTACTGAGAAAATAAAAAAATTAATATTTGTAGGCTAGTGTTAATTTTGGCATATTTTTTGGACGACTCTTTTTTTAGGAAGATTAAAGAATACGCATCACGTTTTCATGGACACGCATATGTAATATCCAATCAAATGTGATCGTTTTCTTATTTAAATTTTTAAATATGAACGGCGGGGGGCATCTGAAAGCGTTGATTCAAGCGTTTTGTAATAAAACGAGCAGGCCTTCCGGATACCTTTCTACCTTTCCCTTCGTTGTAACTTGGTCTGTTGTTATCTTTGCTTGTGTTTTGCTTTTCTTTGTCTTACATTGTTTTTTCTTTCTGTGCGCTTGCATTTAATATCAATTGAGAAGGAGAAGGCGAAGGAGAAAAGAGAAGGAAAAGGGGCGAAAACTTTCACTTTTCATGAAGTTATGACTTCGCACATTTCGCTGTGCTTTCCTGCCGCCGCCGCCACCGAAATTCGAAGACAATGTTTTCTTCTTTTCGTTTTTACTTTGTTTTTTTTTTTTATTTATTACTTTTTCTTTTATATTATTTGTGGTTGAAAGCTAAAAGCAGCTTTGGGTGCAACTCGAAGCTTTCCCAAAGCAACCCATGATGCACACATACTTACTAAACTCAACTCCCCAACAGCAAAAGAAAGCAGAAAGTGAATCACGTTCGCGACGTGGAGAGAGAGAGAGAGAGCGAGAGAGGCATATAGGAAACAACGAAGTAAGGCTGTTTCTCTGTGTCTTATTGTGGCTACGGATGCGTTCAGTTCAACCTATTCACGTCTCTTCGAGAGACGTGACTATTCAAATTAGTAAGACCAGCCGAGCATAGAATTATAAATTCAGCGTCGGCCGTCGCCGCGCCGCCGTCGCTAACATAACAAATGAGGGCCCAACGAATTGAAGATTTGAACGAACGACGGAACGAAGGAATTGACACAATTGGAAGTGAATGGATTGGAATGATTTTTGCCCCCGCTGCACTTGTTACCCGAAGAGACAATTCATTGCCTTGTCTGCTACCTCTTTGTGTCGGTTAGCCTGCTGCCTGCTGTTTTCTGTTCAACTAAAAGTGCCCGGAGTGGGTCGAATTGGCGGCGATTGAATTGGATCGAAAAAGAAAGTGAAATTCAAAGTCAAAATATCAGAAATGTTTTCGCTAAACGACGACGACAGTTCCAGCCAGCCAATTGGCCGGCCTACCATTTGAACATGTTTCTTGGTCAAGCCAAACATTTTTTCCAACTAGTCGCAACCATCGGCAGCCAGCAGGGTTAGTTTCGTGCTTCACAAAAGGCAGCATTTCGAGCGTCGAACTAATTAAGACGATAAGTCCATGATAGCTTTTCAAATACTTTGCTCAGCGCGTCCATATATGCCGCCTTATATGGCTCCATCGAAGTCGCTCGAACGCTCGATCACTGATCGCGATCTTCGAAAAACAACAACAACAACAACGTAAATCGGCTGCATCCGAGGCATTATTTGAATTAAAGGTGCACCTTTTTCTAAATTTTTTTTTTTATTGTTATTGGAAGCGATCGATCGGGCTGAATGCAATACCCGGCCATAGCCATTTCGCATAATGTTGAGGCTCTCTTCTGATCCAAAACAAGTTAAACTGCATTTTTATGCATTTTCATTGAATCAAGTGATGGAAAATTAACAAAAAAAAAAAAAATACAAAAACTTGGCGACAAATATATATTAAAAACACAAGAAAATAAATTTATAATAAGCTGCAAAAAAGACCAACACAGATTTGAGAGTTGAAAAATGAAAAAAATGCGGATAAACTTCAGCTGAGAAAAACGCTGGCTGAGTCAGCACCTCCAGCACGGCGCTCGTAGGATTTGAATCAAAGCTTCAGCGATTTCTGATTTCCCAAAATGATTTTTCTAGGTTTGACTGACTCCACCACTTCGAAGCATGAGCGACACAGACACAGAGCTCCAGCAACTCCATCGCGAATGCCACATTCAAATCTAAGTTTTGTCATGACGCGGGTGTTGGGCCATGTTTAACCGACTTTGGAGTTTCTACTTGATTTTTATTTTTAAATAGATTTTTTTTTTACTTTATTTTCGAAGCCGAAGCGTAGGTTTTTCTCATGAGTTGATCCAAAATCGTATGTTGTTGTGGGAGTCACTCAATTCTCACGTAAGATCTCTGACACGAGAAGCACTTTCCCCCGTTTTCAGTTCGCGTTGTGGAATCCACACATCAATCTAATGCAGCCCAAAAAAAAAGTAAAAAAAAAAAAAAACCCATCATGTAGAGCAGCAAACCGAAGAGACAAGAAAACGCTTTCTTCTTAAGCCGATTATAAAAGAAAAAGGTTGGCGGCTCTTTATTTTTAACATTTCACCAACCGCGATAAGCATTTTAAGCCACTTTTGTAGTACAAACAAGTAAGGGTGTTATAGTCAGGCGAGCCTGACATCAGAATACCCGACACAGACACACATCTTCAAATAATTTTTAATATCAAGAAGTGTTTAAGGCCATAAGGGGCCCCATATACCGACTTTTGTTAAATTTCTTTATGAAAACTGCCCTTTGCCACGCCCACTTTTCCAATTTTTTTTTAATTTTAATTGGAGGCTTAGATATACGCTCAAATTCTAAGTTTCATTAAAATATTTCAAAAAAAGTCCGATTTTGGGGCAGTTTTGAGATTTTTGTGACAGACCCTAGTACTGGAGGTACCCTTAATAATGGACCGATCTAGGAAATTTTTTGGAGAGGATGTTTATGGCTACAAAGGAAGCATAAGTGCCAAATTTCGTTCAAGTCCCATTTGAATTTCGGGTGTAGGAGAGAATTTTCGAAAAACGCCCTTCTGCCACGCCCACTTTTACAATTTTTGAAAATCATTTAACTTGCATTGAACATGTTTATATATCAATTTTCATCAAAATATCTTGAAAAACTTCGAGTTTTAGAGCAGTTTTTGTGATTTTCATAACAGACCCTAGTACTGGAGGTACCCCTAAAAATGATCCGATCGGGTCCATTCTCGAACTTGTTCTTACTAATGTCCCCGTGAGCACGCATACCAAATTTTGTCGAGATAGCTCAACTCCTTCGATAAGATAACTGTATACAAACAGACAGACGGACATGTCTAAATCGAATCTCCTAGGGACGCTGATCATTTCTATATACATATATTTTTTATGGTCTATCTCGACTGGTTCTGGGTGTTACACACAACCACACAAACGCAATATACCCTCGACACAGAGTGTGTCGGGTATAAAAATCGACACAGTGGTATCCGAAAAGGGTTACAACACTACTGCGTGTCAGCAACGCCTTGAGGTCATTCTTAAACGGGCAGTTTCGAACCTTGGAAGCTTTACACAGAGCTGCTTCCTCAATAACTGCACTTCCGACAACCCTGAAAAACGTCTTTTGTGCGATTAAAAATTTGGACAGTTCCGCCGCCGCCCATTTATCATGATTAATGTGAGAGGATTTATTATATAGCGACGAGTGATTCAGACTGACCGCCCCTCGTGTGAGAAGACGCTTCTCCAGTTGGAATATCAAAAAAGCATCGAAAACCTTGACAGTCGATGACTGACTTCCGTCGAAACTCTGTAAATTACGTCAATCCTAATCCAGTTTTTGTCAAATCGCCTCGCTCAAACCCTACCCAGTACCGCAATTGTATAAGGAGCCTCCGTCCGCAATTGAAATTTTTCTTTTTCTTTTTTATTATAACCGAAATTCAAATGTGGGCCAATTATGCGCAACGCCTAATTATATCATTAATGTTCGTGGTCAACTGAGGAGGTAGAAAAAAAAAATAAAAATTAAATAAACCAAAAATTCAATTTCAAACAGAAAATCGCGCATGCGCAAACAAGCAAAAAGTAAGAAAATACACGAAAACTGTCTCAAGTCGTGGCCGTGATTTCGAAACTAAATGAAAATAAAAAAAATTATAACAGTTGCCACACAATAAAGCCACACGAAAACAATAACAAAAACATTAGTGTCTAAGTACAAAAGCAAAAACAACAACAAAACCATTTTTATAATAGTTTCTTTTATGACTAATGATATTAACGAAAAGTGTGGCTAAAGTTTATGAAAGACTAGGCAAAAAAATAAATAAATAAATAAAAAAATAAAAAATAAAATAGTTCATTGGGTAAGAAAACGCTTCAAAAATGTTGTGGCATGAAGTAAAAAAATAAAAAATAAGAAAAAAGCTCGAATATTGTTGATTAAGTTGGATTCTTTGGACATAAAGCAGCATGTGCGTTCTTGTTTTGTCTTGAAGTTTTTATCTCTTTCGACAGACAGTTTTTCGAATGGAGCCGGTCACAACCTGCATAACAGTTAAGATTTCTATCTGCTCGGTTGCTGTTGCTGTTGCTCTTGCTGTTATGCAGTTATTTGACATGTGATTTGGCGTCATGAGCAAAGCTCCGTTGGCACATTTTTGCCCGAACGAGGAAACCAATTGCCGCCACAATACTGACAAAAAAAAAAAAAAAAAACACGTAAGAAATAGACGAAAGAAAACTACTGTTTTTCAATATCTGAAAGTTCCGACGATCGGGTAATGATCGGATCTATGATGGTCTACTTATCGTCGTTTTTCACATATCTGAAAGTTCCGACGATCGGGCAAGTGATCGGATCTATGATGGGTTCTACAAAAGGATCAGTGATCGGTTTGTGATCGGATCTATGATGGGTTCTACAAAGATCAATCATCGGGTCTATGATCGGATCAATGATCGGGTTTGTGATCGGATCTATGATCGGGTCTATGATCGGATCATATGATCGGGTTTACAAGGGTGATCGGATCTATGATGGGTTCTACAAACAGGATCAATCATCGGGTCAATGATCGGGTCTGTGATCGGATCATGATGGTGATCGGTGTTCTACAAAATCGGATCAATATCGGGTCTCTATGATCGGGTTTGTGATCGGGTTCTACAATCGGGTCAATGATGGTTATCGGATCTTGATGGTTATCGGATCTATGATGGGTTCTACAATCGGATCAATGATCGGGTCTATGATTCGGCCCAATTGACCATTCTTAGTTCAAAGGATTCCAAAAGAAAGTTTCACCTATTTTCTTTTTCTTACCGCCCCTAATGACTGCCGATCTTCTGAGACCAACGTCTTCCCCAAAGAGGAAAATGATCAATTTTCCAACCATTCAATACTTCTCGCTGGTATGTGGTGGTATAAAAACGAGAGACCAAAATTCAATTCGATCATTTTATTAGGTAATATAAGCGCGCCATTAGACTTGACATAGTGACTTAAGCCAAACGAACCCGTTTCCCCAGAGCCAAGTCAACAGGTACTTTACTCTGAAAAACCGAAGAACAACTGTTCCAACTTTGCAGTTTCATTTTCGTTCGTTTTGTTGTTGTTGCAATTGTGTATTTCTTTTCGGGAACCGAACAACAACAACACATTCGGAAATTTGTGCCATTTTAACACAAGGCAAAAATCCAAATAAACTACCAACTGAAAGAAGCCAGTAGGCGAGGGGGCAGAAGAGTTTTGGACAAACATAAAAGCAGACACACAAATTCATGGAGGAATGGTCGGATAGAGGAACTAGTCGGTTTTTTACCCGTTAGATTATTTTAACTGTTTGACATTTTATATAAACTTTTTCGGTCTTTCTTTAAACATTATTCACTCGCTCGCTCGCACGATCGCTCGCTCGCTCATTGAGCAATGTTGGGCCAAAAACAAACAACAACAACAAAAGCCATTCTTCCAAGATATATTTCATTTAACTGCGAAACAACCATGAACAAAAGAGATACCTTCCGCAAGATGCTTGGAGATCGTTCAGACTGACTTGTAAGTGAACCTTAAATGTGAGTCAGCAACATTCGTTCGTTCATAGGGGGGGGACGGGCGGCAAGAGCATGGCGGGCACGACGGTGCAGACAGCACAGACACCACAGACGGCAGCCTCGATTTCGAAATTCAAATGCATGGTACCTTCGGTTGATTGGCCAAACGATTATCGTTTGTTGAATTGGATTGTATCTTGACAGAAGATAGATGCAAAAGGTGGCCATTTGACATTTACAGACGGTAGTACTTGAAAGCTTCAGAGTTTTTTATGTAGATAGCCTCGTGAATATGCTGATCGACGAACGACCACAGCCATCTACATGCAGTGACCTTAGAAAAATCTCTTAATCGACTACAAGCGATGCATTTCGACGCACTCCCTCGCTTAATTGTTTTCTTTTGTATTTACAAATGGGAAAATTTTTCAAAATTCCTTTCAGAGAAAGTCTTGAGAAGAGAGAAAGACGAGGGGTTCGTTCGTTGCTTATGCCCATCTACACTTTGGATCGTTCTCGGGGACCCCAACATACCTGTGTGACAAATTTCGACGTGATTGGTCCAGCTATTTGGAGGGAGATCCGACCACAGACGGACGGGCGGACAGACGAACATAAAGGAGCTTAGTTCTAGCTGTTGTTACAAGATCCGCAGAAAATTAATATACCCTGCTGACGCTGGGTATAAAGACAGTATCAGGCATGGGTAAACAAATGGAAAAGGAATAATCCTAGTACAACTTTTGTGAATAGTAGAGGAGTTAATGGAGAGTACACCGAGAGAAATAACAACAGTTAAATCAACTACTTAGAACAGTTCAAGTAAGAGTGGTCAACTAAACTGTATTCCGCGTTAAATTCACCGAAAAAAGCAGTCAAATTAACAGTTGAAAAACAGTTACTTTTTATGTTCAAATTCGCTTTCGTTCACTTAGACGTATAAGTTCGCATTCTGATCAACCGTCTCCGGAGGTTTCGATAGCTCAGTGCTTTAAACTGTGACTCGACAGTCGTGAGCTTCGGGGTTCTATCCCTGCTGGCGGCGGGAATTTTTCTGAATTTTTTTTTAATTACAGTTTTTTTTTTGTTCAGAGTGTAGTTGTTTTGGAAGACAAAAATTTTCTCCTAAATTTTTATTTAATTTTTTTGTTAATGTTCATTTCAAGCAAAAAATTTTGGGAGTGAAACAATTCCTTAAGCACGTTCCCAAAACTTGAGCAACCATAAGCTCAAGTGAGCATTTTGACCAACAAATTAAATTCGTTCGTTTAGCGTAATGGTTAAGACGTTCGCCCAGCGAAGTGGAGGTCAGCGGTTCAAGGCTCGGCCGAGGCGAGAAAATTTAAAGAGATGAAAGAGAAAAAGATTTAAATAGAAACAAATAAATAAAGAAAAAATATAATAATTTAATTTAAAAAAAAAATATTAATAAAAGAAGATAAAAAAAAGTCAAAGCAAAAGTTAATTTTTTTTTTTCCCAGCCGCTGGTGACAGTTGATTTAACCGCGAGACAGTTATATCAACCATCAGGTAGTTATATCCTTATTGACTGTGTTTGTACTGTTGAATTGACCGCTACTACACATAAGCTAACAATTAACGGTGAACTCGGTTATTTTAACCTGCTTTTTCAGTTAATATAACTACCTTTTTCTCTCGGTGTAGATAGTAGTAGGAATTACGGCAGGATCTCTATGCAGTTTTCTAATCGAAGGAGTTGAGTTATCTTGACGAGATTTGGTATACGTGCTCACAGGGATATGAGTAAGAACAAGTTCAAAAATGGACCCAATCGGACCATTTTTAGGGGTACCTCCAGTACTGGGGTCTGTTACGAAAATCACAAAAACTGCTCTAAAATCGAAGTTTTTCAAGATACTTTAATTGATTTTGACATTTAAACATATCTCAAGGTAATTAATGTGATTTCCAAAACTTTATGGGTTATCTCCAGTACTAGGGTCGGTTCTGCTATGAAAATCGTAAAAAACGTTCTGAAAACTGAATTTTTCAGATATTATGAAATTGGATGTGTGGACATGTTTTAAGGCAATTAATTTACAAAAAAAAAGGCGCCTTCATGGCCTTAAAAATCCCCAAAATACTTTGTTTTAACGGTCGTGATCTGGAGGACTGTTCCAGAAAAATATTCAAAAACGAAATAGCTAACCGGTATATCTTCGTCGGGTCTTCGTCTTCGTCTTAATCAGTTCTCATTAACCGACATCATTCGACAAATTTGGACTTCTTAAGTCGAAAAAATCTGTCTTTAAATGGAGCGAAATCCATTTGACTTTGATCCAAATAGCGGACTACCTACAAATTTTTTTCTATATTATTTGAACTTATAAAAATGTCCAAAATTGGCAACAACGATTCTTTGTTCTCATCAGATTGGAGGCACAATTCAATTTTTTTTTTTTAAATGAAATATTCAAATCTTCAAGCCATTGGAAGCAAAAGAAAAGAAAGACCAACAGCAATGAAGACACTCAATGGCGAATAACAGCCAGTCAGTCAGTCAGTCAGTCAGCCAATTCAACCGTACGAACGCGAAAGCATTTAAAAGTAAAAGTAAAGCCAAAACGAATCAAATTGGAAAGTGGGAAAAAGTCAAATATTATAAATCAATTATGGGCTTATCGATGATTGTCGGTTTTAACCAGGGATGCCCACCACTACATTGAAAGCTTGCGATAGTGTGTGTGCGCATTGCACTGAAGAACGTTTTTCGCCTTTTTCAGTTCTCTCTTTTTGCTTCATCCGACATAGGTCTTGCTCGTTCGCTGCCTGATGTCAGACTAAATAGGTTTCGATTTCTCAGCTTGCTTGTTGCCTTTTGTGTATGTACACAAGCATTTGCTCTCAATGCTCCGAAGCTTGCTCCGCGGGCATCCCTGGTTTTAACCATTCAGCCAAAAAAAAAAAAACCAAAAAAAAATCTCGCACATTTTTCATGCATTCAAATTTTCCAATCGCATAAACAGTCAATAGACGTAGCACTTAAGGGGGTCTTCTCATTGAGCAACTTTTTTTTCGACTTTTTTTTTGCATTTATTTATAGCTTGGGTAGTTGTGAATATGCCCCTAAAAGGATTTTTTGAAATTCGAAATAGTTTAGAGGATATAGCCTTCTTTGTCGAGCAAGATCTGCGCTAAAACGAGTAATTTTTGCGTTGCTTCAAACTTTAAACGCGTTTATCTCGAAACCACGTTTTTCGAACTGGCGGCCATGATATCTCCAGTTCAACTGAACCGATTTTCATGAAACAAAGTGGAATCGACGCAGAATTGTCACCATTCTCGGGTGAACCTCGACCATAATTTTTAAAAATTTTTTAATATTTGTTTTTTTACACTAAACTACAAAAAAAAAAGCCCGAAATTGAAATTTTTTTTTTGAATGGCCGCCATTTTGTCAAAAAAAATCACAAAATTAAGCTTGAGGTTCACCGAGAATTACATCTATACTGATTATAACCCCGTTTTTTTTCCATTTCGGACGCTCCGGAGACCCGGAATCGTGGCCGCCGTGACGGAACCTTTTTTTTTTCACCACCAACTTTGAAGTCCCATTACATTTTGAACAGCCCACGTATCGAGGCAAAAAAAATTTTTTTTATTTACTTAGAACCTTTTGTAATACAATAAATAAAAAAAGTTGTCAATTATTCTTTGCGTTTTCAAATAAGAATTTTTTTAAAAAGGGTCCAAAAAACGGGTTTTCAATGAGAAGACCCCCTTAAGAGACCCAAATAAGCAAATTTTTAGTGCACATCGAACACCATTCGAAAAGCGCAAAAGAAGCTACAAGAAATTTAAGAAGAATCGAACAACCAAAAATAAAAAATAAATAAAAAATTTGAGAAAACTTTCAATTTCGTAAGGAAAGTAGCCGCCGCTTCGTTGCCGATGACGGAAACAGCGAAAAATTTCCATTTCCATTTTCATTTCTGCATCGCTCAATTTCATGCAACACCAAAGATGATCACGAACACGACTACGACTGCGAGATGATAACGACAACCCGACCAAGGCGATCACTAGAGCTCCAAAGACGTGTGTGTGTGTCTCCTCCGCGCAAAAGTACTTGAAACAGCGGCGAAGTATTGAATCTACACTGATCTCAAATTACGCTGGCGGCTTGCGGCCGGTTCTCTCTGCAGGCAGACGAACAGACCAAATAAAAGGAGAAGTCTCAACCGGCACAGCACAGCACAGCGCGCAAGCATAAAACGACCCAATTAACTACTGACCCACTCTTGGTGTTGTTCAACGACCACAACAACAGGGCCAAAACAACATCAACAGCAACAACAACACCATCAACGACTTTAATCCATGGATCTCTAAAAGAAAACATACACTGAGAGGGAACAACAGAGACGCAGAACAAAGCAAAACTTGTCTGGCCAACCGCGTTTTCTAAATCTTCGTCTACTTACAGAGTTTTTTCTTAAGCAAGGAGAAGACGTTCTACACGATCTTTCATGTAAAAATTATGCAAGGCCATGGAAATTACCCAATTGAAAGTTGTCCCAGAATTTCGAATAGAAGCGACCTTTGTTCACCCTTACTAACCCCCATTAAAATAAAAATGGTCAGCCATCATCTTCATTCATATAGCCGTGTGGTAAATATTTTCCCATGGTGTGGTTAAAACTCTTCGTTTTCTTCTATTACCCTCCAAAAAAAGCCTAGATTCCAAATGTTCGTGTGCTTGCAATTTTCGCGGTATGCATTAGCACCCAATCTAGGGAGAGGAAAACAAATTCGGAACTTATCGGAATCATCAAATTTTTATAAGTCCGCTGATTTTTGAAGACAAAAGCGGAGCCGCAGCTCTACAACTTAATGAAGACATTAATGAATTTTACATCGTCGTGCGGCGATTTGTTTTTTTTTTTACTGTTCTGTTAAAGGAGAAAATCTAGACATCTATGAAATAAGGTGAGAAGTGGTGGCAGGGGGCGATACGAAGCTCGCTCGATTTTGTCACTAATTGATTTTCGCTGATTCTCAATTGAGCTCAATTTTGGTGGATGACTTTTGTTTTGCGACAAGTCGTGTAACTTTTTGTGATGCCGATTTCACTATTACCTAGATATGGAGAACTACGATATAAATCTGAAAAAATATGTCGGAAATATATTATAAAATACCTGTTCTTGGCATCAGTGCATCAGAAACGAATTTTAGCATGACGTTTCTTATAATTCTCATTTGGATTTGTAAAATGGGCACTAAACTAGCAGTAATTTTGAAGTACTTCTTCAGACCGTTGAGAATTGAAAAGTATAAATCTCTTCACTCATGACAGTCATCATTCATACAAATCCTTGTATAACATCATCATGACAGACTGACTTTATTCGGTTGAAGGTCAACTCGAATAAATCATCACATCACACAACCGTACATCATACATCACAACCTCACCATTATCACATCACCAACCTCACTATCACATCATCACACCTCAATCACCAACTCACCATCACATGCTACAACCTCACTTTACAAATCACCATCACCAACCTCACCATCCAACTCACACATCCAACTCACCATCGCCAACCTCACCATCATCACCATATCACCATCATCCCATCATACCATAACACCATCAACATCAACACCATCACCAACCTCACCATCACCAACCTCACCATCATCATCACCAACCTCACATCATCACCAACCTCACCATCATCATCACCAACCTCACCATCATCATCACCAACCTCACCATCACCAACCTCACCATCACCAACACTCACCATCACCCAACCTCACCATCACCAACCTCACCCTCAACTCATCACATCACCATCATCATCATCTCCATCAACATCATCACCAACCTCACCATCATCACACATATCACCATCATCTCCAT
Source organism: Chlorops oryzae (assembly GCA_020466095.1). Classification (NCBI taxonomy): domain Eukaryota; kingdom Metazoa; phylum Arthropoda; class Insecta; order Diptera; family Chloropidae; genus Chlorops; species Chlorops oryzae. Next base: position 976,386 of record CM035807.1, on the reverse strand, counting down.
CATCATCACCATTAACTACCATCAACACCATCAACACCAACAACATCAACACCAACAACATCAACACCATCATCATCACCAACCTCACCATTCACCAACCTCACCATCACCATCCATCATCATCATCATCACCATCATCATCACCATCACATCATCACCATCATCGATAGTTTCGATTATCGATAATTTTGACAATCGCTGCTACCAAGGCGATAAAAGTTATGAATTCGGAGAGCAGCAATATTCAAGGAATCTAACGAAATTTTCGAAGGGATCTCAAACAGACGTCAAAAATTAATTTCTTGGACAATTTTTTTTTATTATTTCTTTATTTACGATCAACGAAAAATTGTAGCTTATAAATAAACAAAAGAGAATCGAACGAGGTTATACTCTCCTCCCTCGTAATCGTACTAAGTACTTTTAACTTATGTTATGAAAGGTGTTTTTTTTTTCTAATACCCAAAAAGTGAGATACAAATAACATACATAATTCTTTAAAAATTATTGATTAAGTCAATTGTTATTGGCGCATGAATGCGATTTTAAATCGAAAATAAAGAAATTGCTTATTGTTTTGAAGATTTTATTAAAAGCTCTCAGCTACTTAAAGCTTCGAAGCTTTAACCGACTTTTCCTCAATTTCTTTAACTCAAATGTATTTGGTGCGTGCGAATTTTAAAGCCGGATTGCATTTCATGCAGAACGATTGTTTATTCATTTGTTTTTTTTATCATTTCTATTTACGCCAATTGTTTTTTTTTTTTGGGAAGTGAGAGAGAACTAACAATGAAAATAGAAAATCGAGAGCATCGCGAAATAAATTTTTACACTCGCATGCTTACATCAAAGAAACCGTGAACCATCATCATGCTGTGAAAATTTGAAATCGTTTCACCAACACTTCAGCTTCAGTTCATTCAGTTCTTTTTTTTTTCGCAAAAGAAAAAAAAATTCGTTCCGTTAATTAAAACGACGAATTCACAATGAATTGGCGCGGGCTGCTTCATCGTGCTCCAAATACGTTGTTGAGTGTACTTACAAGATATTGCAGCATGAATTACTACTATCTGAGCTAATTGGCTATCTTAAAAGAGAGAGAAAGGTAATAAGAGAGGAAGAGAAATGCGCAATTTTCAACTCATTACTCAAGTACTTATATAGCTGGTATATCCTTAAAAGTCAACACAGGTAACTGGGGCTCTTCGCGACTTCACCATTGCGGGTGAAGTTCAATTCTAATCCTAAATACGCTATCGAATCTAATCACAAATAATATAATACCTATAAAAATACACTTAGCATAAGAATGTTATAGCGACATAGATATGATAAATGCTGTTCAAAGGAAATAATTTAACACAATTAATTATAAATATGCCTCGGAATTTGAATATGTAAAAAATTGAAAAAAAAAATTCAAAAAAATTCAAAAAATATTCAACAAAATTTAAAAATAAATGCAAAAAATTCAAAATAATCAAAAAATATTCAAAAAAAATTCAAACAAAAATTCAAAAAAATCACAGTCAAAAATTCGAAATTAGTTCGATTTAGTATGCCTATTAAAATGTTGAATTGTCAAATTAACAAAAAAAAAAAGCCTTTATCAGTGAATAAAATATTCAAAAAGCACAGTTAAATGCAAAAAAAAATTAAAAATATTCAAATTTCAATAATTCAAATAATTCAAAATATTCAAAATCCGAGCTCTAATTATAAACAATCCAGAATCAGAAGAAAATAAAATCTTAACAGGCAATGATTTTATAAGTCCTTAAAATACAATATGAGGAATAACAATTACATATAGCTAGGTATGCATTGAAAAAATGAACGAAAATCAAATTTATTAAATAAATTAAAAATAGACCATTTATTCGCCCCCCTTTCGAGAAATGTTTCAAACATTCATGCCATGAAAATTATTTCCCCCAAAATATAATAATAAATCAAATCTGCATATAAACTAATAAATTCAACAAACAGTTACCCCCCACCAACGCTTTTATCTGATGGGAAGGGCTACTTTCAAAAAATTAACCCCCAAACAGTTGAAAATTTGCACTATTTTTTAATAAATACTTTAAATCATACTATTTTTTTTTTACCACACTAACCCGTAACCAAACTTTATCCCACTTAAAATCCGTATGTATAAAAGCCTCAAAGTTATAACCCAATTGGAGTTTTCCCAAATTCGGGAAAGACCAACTTAACACCCTAAATTCTATGCTTATTACATATTTTATGCTTATGCAAAATGTTCTTATTGAGTGATATATTATTTCATGCTGCGACAATCTGTTGGGATTCCTGCATTCTATGCGCAAATAACAAATGAGGATCTTGAACAAGGAAATATAATATAAATAACTTAAATTATGAAAATTAAAAAAATAAGGTAGCCTTAATATGGATCGAGAAGGAGTTCGTTGAAGTTGAAATTGTTCGCTTCGTTTTGAAATCTCAGCTAAGCACGACAGCATGTCGAGTGGGCAACCGACAATGAGGAATCGGGCGCAGTTTTGCATAAATTAACATATTTCGGACGAGCAACATCAGTGGACCCGTTGTTGGCTTTGCTCGATTCTCGTCTCAAAGTCGACTGGCTGGATGGTTGACTCGTTAAATGACTGACTAACTAACTGGCTGAGACGCTGACTGAAAGGCTCGGCTCTCCCTGGCTGACTGTCTCTGTTTGGCCATTCGTTTCGGTTGTGCGGCTTTTCGTTCATTTCGCTTCGCTTCGTTTCGGTACGTTTGTTAATGCGAAGTGAAAGTGAAAGTTGCCTGGCTGTCTCCACTCTGGCTATATATTTTTGCCTTTTCGCCTTTGCGCCATTTCCCCTTTTCGCCTTTACACTCTGTCACTGCGGCGTTTTCTCGGGCAATTGTATATTTAACGTCTTGTCGCCTGATTTTCTGCTGCTGCTGTTGTTTTTGTTGTTGCTTTTTTTTAAATTGTTTTTGTCGCTATTTCTGTTGTTATTTTACTTCATGAACGCATATTTAATTATTTCTTTGTTTGAACTTGTTTCGTAAAAGCGGAAACCGGAAGTGTTTTTTGTTTTTTTTTTTTTTTTTTTTTTTTACAACGGTATACATCCCAATAAAAATCCGTTTCGCTTGACGAAGATAAGTCGACGGTCAGCCCAATCGAAGAAAGCTCAGTTTTTAGTAAACACTTTTGGACAGTAAATCGCTCACATCGTTAATTGAAAGGTCTCGCCAAACTATATCGTAGCAATTCTTTTCAAATTGCTGATCATTGGATTGTCCTCCCTTTCGATTCACAAGCGTCGTCGTTTCGTTTTCGAGAAGGAAATCGTTAATGTCCTTTCTTCCGTCCATAGCGTTATTGTTTAGGTCAAGATAAAAGTCCGCGATCGGGAATTTCATTCCACACAACATTGCGTCGTTCACCTTTCTCTCATTTAAGCTTAATTCATCGAATTTGAAGACAACATCGGTGCATTTCGACAAACTGACGGCACTGTTCAGGCCATCACTGTTGTTGTTGTTGTTGTTGGAAAAATCGCTGCAATTCGAGAAAGTGCCGAGTTCACATGGCATCGTTGTTGTTTTTTGTTGTTGTTGACTCATTTATGCACGTCTCGATCAATTGCCGTGAGATTTCATTTATGCTTGCAGTAAGCAAGGTCTCAGCTGCACTAGTCGGAAGCACTGATGATGATGATGATCGCCGCGTTGGCGTTGTCGGCGATTCTGGTTCGCACGACGGCTTTACATGTTTGAAAAGATCATCAACGATATTTATTCCACTCAATATGTCACCATAGCCGGAATCATTCGAGTCACTTAGACTCGACGACGTACCCGTCTCGGAAATTGTTGCGCATCTTGCATTTGGCTTTTCATGGTTGCAGCAACTCACTAGAGATCTGTAGGTCTCCTGATTGTTAGCCCGATTCGAACCAATTATTCCAACGATATTTGCACGTGTCGAGTCGATCGTTATCGGTGAGAAGCTATCGGGTTCTACGGTCGTTTTCAATGATGAAATCGTGGCCAAAGAAACGGGCAATAGATTCGATTCGGCGCTTAGTGAAGATGAGGATGAGACGACGATGATGATGATGATGATGATGACGAATATGTTGATAGTCCGGGTGAAGTATCACCGCCGGCGCCACCGTAATTGTAAGAGTACACACCACCACCACCACTTGTCGACCGTGCGCTCGAACTATCAGAAAATGAACGACGCAATGGATATTCCCAAATAGATCTTAAAGAATTGCAGTTTGTTTCGTAGTCTTGCAATTCTTTAGCGGACAGTGAGAATGGCTGTAACGCAGCGGGGGGGTGAAAATTTGGATATCCAGGAGGAGACGTTTGATTATGTATAGTCTCTTGTTGGGAAATCGGCTCGATTTGCAATTCCGTGTCTAATTTAAGAAAGACTCCATTCGGTTTGCGATCCTTTTTTCGACGCTTTCGTGGTTTGATGATCCGTGGCAAGCATGTTGTTTTTGTTCGTCTCCTTGGTCGTTGTGTCGACGACTTTGAGGAGAGAAGGATTCGTCGTTGTCGTTGTTGTTGTTGTTGTTGTGGTGGATTGGAAATCAATTCAAGCGGGTCTTGTTTATTTTGCGTACTTAAAGCCGATGGAGCCGAGTGCTGATAGCACAAACGGGACTTATCAGCTACCACAGTGGGATGGAAATTATTGGGCGGTGGTTGATTGTTGAATGTTGGCTTTTGCAAGAGCAACGGCGGCCCTTTCGCATGTGCGGCCAAACGTGTAATATCACAACAAGTTGGCTCATCCCGCACAAATTTGGATATGTTCGGATCAGGCCAATTGTAGTAGGGCTGGAAATAGGCGGATGATGACGGGTCACATTGGTTTTTCGCATTTACTTTGCTAGCGAATGCAGGCGGACCGGGCACTTTACGTTGCAAACGTTGGCGCTGATTGAAAGCTGTCGTCACAAGCGGTATGCCCGCACATTCCCGGATACGTTGCGCGTTTATTGGTTCTTGATTGGACTGTTTTCCATAATTTTGCACATTAGCTAACTCCAGTTGGGGCAGCGGATGCCCAACAATGGTGGCCGGCGGTCCGAGTTGTCGCAACGTTGCATTGTAAAGCGGGACATTGTGGTGTCCTGGCGCGTGTTGAAAGTGCGCTGGAGACTTCTGTGGAAACACAGAATTGTGTTGTAATTGGTTGGTGGTCTTGTTGAAACGTGATTGCTGAGCGTTATTCGCGAACGCTAAAGTTGCTGCTGCTGCTGCTGCTGCAGTTGTTGTGCATGATGAAGAGCTGCTGGTGGCTGGATGGATGGTGGAGGATGCCGCCGCGGAAACGTGTTTGTATATTGATGGCCAGAAAAAGATAAATGCGGATTGTTCGTTAATGTTTGCCGTTGAAGAATCGCTGAACGTGGTGGTGGACTTCTAAGCGTTGGCGGCGGCGGCGTCGTCGTATCCGTTGAGCTTATCTCGAGCGCACAGAAGCCACTGTAGGCATTTGGTCTCATAATCCTTGAAAACCGCAACGAACGAAGGAAATTCGTTATGTGCTCCGAACATAACTCGAAATACTGTGCCGAAATTTTCAAAAATAACCAAAAAACACGTTCATTTTCCGCTCAGTTCTTCGTTGTTGAGCAACCGATTTCGCGCCGCAGAGGTTTTACAGAATTACGAAACACCACAACCGACAATAAAAATAATAATAATAATAATAATAGCAGTCGATATCAATGCGAACGAGTCAAAGATTCAACAGCACAACCACGACCACGAAGCCAATGCACCAAACACCATACAGACAATATTTCTTGAAGGCTTTTCAACGCCAATGCCCGTCCGTCTTGTCTGTTTTTGGCCAACTACTATGAGAGAACGCTTTGCAATTGTCTTCAAATCACCACACTTCGGCTTCAACTTCAAATATTTCGAACGCTTTTTCACAAAACGCACGCGAGTTCCTCGAACCAAAGAAACCGATTTAAGAGACAGAGAGAGAGAGAGAGAGACTCCGCTGTAAACGACCACTTTCGAGTCAGACTTGTTAAAGACTAAATTGAAAAGCCAGGCCAAAATCAATTCCGAACGAGTTACAAGCTTCGACGAAGTCGCACCGAACACCGAACACCGAACATTAAAACACATGGCCCAAAGACTGGCTTCAAACTTGTAGCAGCAGAGCAAGTTTCGTAGCAAAATGACGAAAGAGGCCAAAAGAGAGGGAGGAAAACTTTACGATTTGTTTACTTCGATCGCGACGCTCCTTTTTTCCACACTTTATTGAATTGAATCGCGGGGTTTGTTAGATTCGGAGCTTTCGGAGTGAGAGCGTTTTTAACACGATCCACAAGAGCTCCACAAAAAAAAAAAAAAATTAACACGCTCTGCATAAAAGCTTCAACATTTCGAGGCCGATGTATGTACTACATGTATGCTTCTTGCCTGAGAGAGGAGCGCGTATACCAAATATTTTATGATGCGTGCTAAACACATCTAGTTATTGTGCCCGTCTCCGTCTCCGTTGCCGTAGATTAGATAGTTTTATAATGTATGATTAAGAATCTGTTTTATATATTATTGAACCACAGGTCGGAATGATAGTTATAAATCTAACAAATTTGGTTAATATTATGCAGTATGGTGGAAAGGTATCCCATAGCCAATTTATGGACTTTGTAATAATGGACTGATTCGAAATAATTAATAGAAACTCTGATTATGTTGCCCATTTAAAAAACCATATATAACTATATATGTCACTCAGGAGCCGTTTCTATTTCGGCTCTTTTCAACACGGTCTTGGGTACCCACCAAAATGAGCATTTTTCACTTAGGTACTCACCAAAAGTATTTCTCTCTCGCTCTTTTTTTGCCTGCCGAGTAACATCTCTCTCTAACTGGCGCGAAATGTCCCGCCCAAAATCTATGAGAGTGACATATATAGTAATATATGTAAAAAACCAAAAAGAAATTCGTCGGTCAAGGGACGACAATTTTGATCTCTTCTTATATGAAAATCCGCATAAAGCTAATGAGAATTGTTGACGGAACGAAAAATCATTCATACGCCAGCTCCTGGCAATCGCCTTTCGAATACCGCACATACCCAGAGTAAGAAATATTATCATATATGAAGAAAGATCATATCAAAATATTTGATTTGAGCCCTTACAGCTTTTATATGTAAAAAAAAAAGAACAAATACTTATCAGCCCTGTTCTGAATATTCCCGGGGAACAATTTCACTTTTACATTTCTCGAGTGTAAAAGTCTTTTTTTTAAATATTTGGGGGAAGAAATTTGATGAGAAATGGGTATTTGACCCATACCCATAATTTTCCTTACCCTATTCTATTTGAAAAAGGAGAATTTTATCCTCGAGAATAGTAAATTCCCCGGGAATCCGTTGTTCCCCGGGAATATTCAGAATCGGGCTGTATATAAAATTAATTACAATGTATTCCTAATTCCCGCAAGGGTTATCATTTATGATTTACGGGCTTGGCAACCCCGCGGACCCTAGCCAACTGAGGGCCAAAACAGACCGACTGAGTATGGAGTCACGATTTGGTAGCGTCGTCATAGTACGGCGTGACAGGTTTGAGCATACGACCTACACTTAGCATGGCGTGTTGCAGCTATACTAGTTATAGCTGTATTCACGCTGTTAACTAGACATAACATGTTACCACGGGATCCGGTGCCCCGGGTGCATCCCGCCGGATATTGGGTTGGCCCTTCGGGGAGTTTCGTGGTGGCTGTGGTAATTTATGAGGTGTGGATAGCACCGTATCCCCACCCAGGATAGCCAATTCGGTCCATACTCACTGATGAGGCAAGATGGGTACCTGGGGGAAGAATGCACACTTCCCCTGGGGCAAAAACCAAAACGTCTGGTGAAGCACCACGTGTATAGACCGGACGCTAAACTTCAATATCATATGTATTCCTAATGACATTGATCTGATTGACAAAAAATATAGATATGTGGAAGGGAGAAAGCGTCATGAGCCTTTGATTCGTTTATGTGTTGCCTGCCTTGTTTCGACGTCGACATGGCACGATTTGGCGTCGACGTCAAAAAATCACTTGCTGTGCATCATCGATTTAATAGACGTTATCACATCAAAAGATATAAAATAAAAAGTTAACAATTGTCCAATATTGAGATTCTGAAGCTTTTCATATAAAAATGATATGTACGGAAAATCTTAGCATGTCTGAATTCGATTGGGAAATGCGCCCACTTGCAGAAATGGGCGATAGAAAAATTTGGAAATAAGTATGAATTTTCATTTGGATGGAATGTTTGGCTCGCTTTCGCTCGTTTTCAATTATCTGTGTTTTAAGAGGATACACGTTTCATAAATGTTCATTTAAGCACAATGCCTCGGCGCTGTCATGATGACAATCACAAGTAAATTTACTGCCGCATTCGATCTTCCTGATTGGCTGACTCACCACTTTTGCAGGCACATTTACATGTCATCTCAGCTTTCGTCATCCCAACGCTTTAATATCGTAGTACTTTGTGCAATGGTGCAACTGGTTTCTTGTAACGCTGTCGCTAAAAGCCATTTACACACGCTACTACGCGCAAAAGCAGAAGCAACAGCAAGGAAAATTTATATTTTTTACATCTTCATCTCGTACATGTGATAGTGTTCCCGTTAGAGGAGGGTTTGAGATTGTCTGATAAACTCTGAAAATGGATGCCCGATGCCGAAAGATGCGAAAGTGTTATCGGGTACTCTCAATAATCTCATGAGTGATCCAAGAGCTGGCGCTCCTATTTCGGACTGACATCGAACTTTATTCCTAGGTGTATATTGTTAATGAATGCCAATTTCTGGGCTATTTAGAAGACCAACATAGACTCATTCGACTCAAGGATGTATAGTTTAAAATATGAATATTTTGAGTACCATAAAATGAGCGTAAAAGCCCAAAAAGAAGGTTACACTTTTGCCATCAATGAGTGCGGTATTTAGTGTCATATGAGACACTAAAAAGTATCAGAGCATGGGAACCATTCCTTCCGAGAGTCAATTGATAGTTTTTAATGTATTTAAGGGGTCTAATCTTTCGCTTTATCAACGGCTTCGTTTAATTTACGTTTAGGCACTTACTTGACAGATTATCCAGCATATACGTTAATAATTTTTGCGTCCCATTTGGTTCGTTATATATTGAAAGAAACTCCTTTTGTAACGGATTACCCATCAGTCCGAGAACTTGCAAATGAAAGAGTTTACCAATTTCATAGGGCAGTACACGTAGGAAGTTGTTGTTCAGTAGGAGTTCTCTGCAAAATGAAGATAAAAAAAAAAAAAATGTCACAACGGTGACTGCTAAAACATGTGATTTGCGAAACTCACCTCAAATGAATTAGTTCACCTAATTCAGCAGGTAAGCTGCGTAATTTATTACTAGATACATCTAAGTAACGTAGGTTAACCAACAGACCAATATCTGCGGGCAATCGTAGCAATTGATTGTCATTGAGATAGAGTGCCGTCAGATGATTGAAGTCCCATAATGCGGGGCTTACATTCCGTACGCAACCTTAAACGAAAAAAAAATAGGCAGGCAATAAATATCAAATTGCTTTATCCTGTACCATTATATTCACCTGTTATCTCCATACCCGACCAGGAAGACTTTTTGCCGGCTGCCACCTCTTCCGGTGACATAAAAACCTGCACCCGCCTGCTCAAGTTCTCGTACTTCTCCTTGTTGCGAGACATTTTGTACAGTATACCTGTTGGATGTTTCCACGGAGGAGCGCACAGAATCCCAATCAAACGATCAATTCCATAACACAGCACACATGTTAACATGTATTGGGTGGGAGAGGGTTAAAAACAAACAAAAGAATTTAGTCAATCGTTAGCTCAAAGCGCTACGTTAGATCATTATAAGAACAAGTGAGAATGTACTAAAACCTTTCATAATAAGCGCCAGATGGGTAGCTATAGCGTCTCTGCAAAAATATATAGTATATGTATATGTGTGCGTGTTTTTTATTTTTTTATTTTATGATTCCTAAACAAGATCAAAGGCAAATATTTTTTTGGGCTAAAAACAAAAATAAAGAAAATTAAAAAATGGCAAATAGCGCGTGCATGATTAACAAAATAACAAACATAAATATGTAAGTAAATTAAATAAAGTTTCACAATAAAACACAAACGTTTTCCAATAAAAAATATGAGTAGAAAGCCGTGGATGGTTAGCATTGAATTGAACGCGGAGAGCTCCAGTTTAACTCGAATCTGTTGGCTGTGTTTTCAGAGGTCTTTCAGTCTTTAGAAGACGTTCTCTCAGAGGAAGGGTCGAATTCGAACAAATTAAATTGATGAAAATATGAAATAAGTTCCTGCAATATACTTATTAATTTATAATGTGCTTTAAACTTAAATTCATTAGACATTATTATATATATATAAGACATTATTAGCAGTGAGAGCAATTAAAATGGAACTTTATAAGGTTAAGAATATATTTCTCTGGACCCCTTAACACCCCCTCTAGGTCTCCAACAACCACAAGGGAAATGTTCAGGTCGATTTTCCTTGGGAATTATTTCCCTCTAAATGTTTCCTCTCTTTAATGGGCAGTATTCAAAGCAAGAATGTGATGACCGGCCTTTATTTGAAAACTTTTGAATTTCTTGCTCCCCTGCCACCCCCTAAAGCGCGGCCAGGAATCAGAAAACAAGCAAACAAACAATTCAAATTGAATTTAACAATTAACGGTCAGTCTGAAGTGTCTCTCTTTGCTGGAGGATTAGCTCGCATTAGTGAGATGAAAACATGTGATCATATGAGAGAACCTTTGGCGCTCCAATTGACGATGTAAATATATGCCAACACTCCACGCAAACAAAAATGCAACAACAAAAACGAAATGTAAACGAAAGCAAGAACCAAGAACGAAACGGAAGCATACGGGAAGTTAAGGATTTGAATTGAAAAATTGTATACGGAAAACCTGCCTGCATCGACTTTTACTTTTTCAATCGCGTTTGGAGCTTCCTCGTCGCTCATCAAAACCCAAATTCGAGCGATGGAGTCCCGTTCCGAAATAGTGCACACACACACACAGCGACACAGCGACACACGCAACAGCAACAAACGTTATTTTGTACCAACTCTCGTATTTAACTTCTCTTAATTTCTTGATGATCAAAAATAATTTTTTAAAATGACTGCGGTTGTTTCTTCTTCTCGTTGTTTTTTGTTTTTTTGTTTTTTTTACTTTTTAATTACTAAGATTGCGCGATTTCTTATTTTGCAAGCGAATACTTTTCTCGTCTTTGACTTAACCATTTCTTCTGCCTTCCACATGCCACTGCGTTGCCACATTACAAGAAATTTTGGGAGAGAAAGAAGATTGATTTGCGTCGTGAAAGCGGAATTTGAAATGCGAATGAAAGAAACAGAGTTGAAGTAAAATTCGAAATGTCGCACAAGAAAAGAACTTCGTTTCTCATTTAGTTTGAGTTTAAAAATATTTTTTTTTTGTAAGAAAATATATTATAATTGGCAGTTAAAGCGATTAGCTACTTTTCCAAACACAGATTTCGAGAAATTTTTTTCTTATACAATTTATACAAAATTGAATTTTTTTTTATGGCACTCTGCAATTTATTCAATTTGAATTTATCTGGGTTATATCAAGTCGTATTTAACAAGGAATTTCTCTTCTTCTTCCTATTTTTTTCAACTTGGAAATGTCAAATTTTGTATTGAATTTAGTTCGCTTATATATTTGAACGAAATTAAAAGTTTTTGAGCTGATTTTGATGTTTCCGACTTTTTTACATTGTAGGGCTGGAAAAATTGCATTAAAAATGACGGGAAATGCGTTAAAAACAACAGGAAAATGCTGTTAAAATCTCCCATCTCATTCCTCTGAAAAGTGTCTTTAAGGTCTTTGTTTTATGGCATGAAACTCATTAAAAATATTTTATTTTGAGGGGTTTTTTTTTGCTTATTCTGGGCATAAGTCAAAGATTTTGAGAAAGTCTTCCAGATGCATTAATATCAACACTTAAACTGTATTTTTATTCATTGTTGTTAACACATTTTTGTTATTTTTAATGCAGGTCTTGTGTGAATTGCTCTTTATTGCAGGAGAATATCTTATAATATCGATAGCATAAACGTTCTTGTTGATTGTTTTGAAAATAATTTATTTCCTTGAAGATGAATATTTGGAGAGCTTACTCATTTTGAAAATGACTGGTGACTTTACCGACTGGGTACCGTGAAAACTTTTAAAAAGTGGCAGCCACATTTTTTTTTACCAAGCTATCACTCGCAAGAAAAACAAGTCAAGGCAATTTGAAGATAATGACATTTAAGCCCACAATCCACTGCACGATCTAGTGCTATAGTCAGACGTATGAATAAATGGGATGGAAAGAAAAGTGCAGAGTACGGCTAGCGATTCTTTTGTATAAGCTTAATATAAGTTTCTTCGGTTAGAGTCGATACTGCGATATGCATTGAGTAAAGTGCCCATAAGACACGCATGCAGAAAAAAAATTGTAAATTACTTCGAAGCTATTACTTTACTTTCGCCTATATTGAGATGTCAAGTACTCAAAAAGTATTGAGTGCGCAGGGTTGCATGCGACTTTTCGGCTTCACTGCGCCAGAGAAATGAACATGTTAGTTTTTTACGCAAAGTATATGGGAAAACAGCTGATAGCGGCATATTTCTGATAACAAACATGGACGCCGACTTCAAAGGTATAAGATTTTTGGCATATTTTAAAGATTTTAAGAAACGTGAATATAGTTGTCTCTCTCACACTTTGCTATGTTGTAGCGAACAGGCTCCTAATGTGCAGGTATATATCGACACGAAGTTGTTAATTAAATATGAAAATAGAATGGTTTGAGTGCAATCTAGATTCGTAGTTTGCACTCAAGCCCTTATATATTTTGCGCAGAAAAGATTTATTTTATGTACACCTAAGTCTGTTTTTACACGGTCTTTTTTTACACGGTTTTGATATAACACGGTTTGAAAATTGAATATTTTTAATTTTTTTACACGATTTTATTCCATTTAGCACGATTTGAAATTTTATGTACTTAAATTTTTTTTGTCAAATTTAATTTTTATGAAGTATGATCAATGTCTTTTTTTACACGGCTTCTTCTGGAACCAATCTACCGTGTAAAAACAGACTTAGGTGTATAGGGAATTTTTCACTTTTTCTGAAGATTGTAGAGAAAATTGAATTGTTCCTACTGGGAGCTCCGACTGAAAACTAGTTATGCCACGCAAATGAGGCCTTCTACACTAGGCAATTTTAGTTGTGCAGCTCGCGAGTTTGTTGGAGAGACGAGGTACGGGGAACACTGATTCGTAGCGTCACTTCTGAAAACGTAAACAACGAAAGAATCAGCTGCGACTGGAGAAGTTTCAGTCTTAAAAACTTTAAAAAAAAACCTACTTTGATCAAATCAAGGTGTTTTTACAAGGTGCTATCAAATGGAGGAAGAGGCGCTATCTAACGACGAGGAATCCGTTTGCAATGCGGATGAAAGTGCCGACCCACTTGAATGTGCTGAAAATGCAGAAATAAGCGATGAAGAAGATAAAAACAGTTCTGCCACCAACAATTTCATCAACGAAACAGTTAATGCAGTGCTCGAAAGGATTAAGAGTCCCTTCGGCGTTCCGGAATTCGCTTTGGACACGCATACACACCATCCCGTTTGTCAGATATACAAGACCGCACGCACGAAACGAAACAGTAAGAGCAAAAATGAGTTTTTGAATTGGGAGAAAATATTGGGAGATTCAAAATAGTTCAGATTCGAAACCAAAAATAACAAAATTTGTAAATTTTAAGGTAAGGAGACAAAGGAGCAACGTGAAATTCGATTACTGCGTCAACGAATGTTACAGATGAAGAGTCGCTTGATAATGTGCTTGGAGTTGCCGGAAAAAGCTGAGGAGGAAAGGAAACGGTGGACTGAAATAAGACGCCAGAAAAGGAAGAGAGAAAAGGAAATGGAGACGCCTGAACAAGCAGCCGAACGAAAGAAACATCACGCCGAACGAATGCGAATGACACGGAAACGCCTTCTGGCTTTGGAAACGCCTGAACAGACTAAAGAAAGAATCGCCAAAAGAAATGAGCGCAAAAAGTTAAGGCTTCAAGAACGTCTAGCGAGGGAAACACCGGAAGAGAAAGATGCCAGACGACGACGCGAACGAGCGAACAGGGAGCGATTGAGTGAGAAATATAAAGTTCCACATGGAATACTAGCGGCCAAGACAGGGAAAATACGAACGAAATTAACTGAACCCGAAGATAGTCCTGCAGCTGAAGAGCCGCCTTTAAAACCCGAATAAATCACAAACCACAAATCCTGATGACGCCGAATGACGTATAGATATATAAAAAATAAAGCGATTGAAATAAAAGTGAAAATTCCGAATCATTTTATAATAAAATTTTTATTACTTAAGGCTGAAAACACACCAAAGCCAACAAAACGTTGTTTCATGTCGAATTCGACAAAAGTATATTGCTTCTTATCTAGCAACACACACCGAGTACGACACAACATTTTGTTGGTCAGCGCATTTGTTCGAACGCCGTTGATACATGGCACTCCATACAGCCAACGCACACCGAACTCGACAAAATGTTGCGAATGCTCGGCGACGTCGATAATCTCATGTAAGCTTACGGCGCAACGCACACTGAAAACGACACGAGCAAAACAGAAATCCTCGACAAAAAAGCATGCAGAAAGCTGTTGGCTTGGATTTTGTTTGAGTTCGACAAATTTGTTGGCGTTAGTGTGGGTTATGGCGAAAATCGTTTTTTGCTGTACGTCAAAAAAACGTTTTGTTGGCTTTGGTGTGTTTTCACCCTAAAAGTTTTCAACGCAACAGACTCGAAAAAATATTATACACAAAAAAGGTTTGTTTTTTTTTTTTTAAATATACATTTTATTTTTTAAATAAAAAAGTTAGAGAGTAGCCCGTAGAGGAAGAATTACAATTAAAATTTTACTTTTATAACTTAAACTTGAGAGCACTTTTATCACATAACATAACTTTTTGGGTCTTAATTTTTTGTCTATTCGATTTGATAAAGTATTCGGAGATTTAAGTCACTGGACATTTACACTCTTATCTTAACGATATAGCATTAAATGATTGAGAAATTTAATAAAAAAAACATAAAGTAAAAGTTGAGATTCGAAGGGCCTCAGAGCTTTGGTCACATATCCAAGTTTATCTTTCCTCGATATTGCTCTTCATTTTTTGTCAGTGCGTTGCTTATAAAATCTTTGCAATTTTACAATTAAGTGGGAAAGGTGATAAGTTACATAAACTAGAACTAAACATTCAGCTACGTTAAATTTATATTTACAATTCAATTTAAAACTTAAATTTTTAGAAATAATTTAAAATCAGTTAAAGCCGTCGTCAAAGTAAAAAAAAAAAAACATTTTTTTTTTGTTTAAATCTAAAATGCCTACGCGCAAGGTTGGTGAATTTCCCATTTCACATTTAATTTTTTCATCAGCTGCGATGTTGTACTACGAATGCTTTGGTATCCATTGGGCACATGGTGAAGGCCTCTGTCCCGCTGCCATCACGTTTAGACAATGTTTGCAGGAATGTGAGCGATGTCAATTGTACGCTCGTCACATTCTGACCCCACTGTACGAGAGCACTTAAGTTAACCTATAGCGGGGGGATATAAAATAAAGACAGAAATTTAACAGAAGAACAAGCAATTTTTGTCTCTTCAGGGTAAACTGACCATGCCAGAGTTCTGACTATCGCCAGCACATTGTAAGAGATTCGTCCGATGAATTACGATGCCCGTGTTACTCAAAAGAATCGGCTTTCTATTATAGCCATTGGCTGGTGGACTTTTCGATGGCGGTAGATTACGCATAACGGCCATTTCTACATCCTCATCAAAGGGCGAATGATCTGCGCCGAAATCTCTCAACCCACCAAACCAGTCATTCTCACTAAAGATAAATTTGTCCAACGGATTCAAAATAGACTTGGAAGCGCGATATGCTTGCGTGGTTAAAGCACCCGACGGATGAAGTTCGGGCAAACTAGTGCAGCGGTCAATTTTCTCCAATACGACGCGGAATATATGCAACACTGGTTGATTGTCCAAGACACCTTGACCCAAGCCGCGTTCGTCATCGTGTGTAAGACGACGATCCTGCATGATTTCGATTTCACCTTGTTCAAGTGAAGATCCGCCAAGGGGCTGGCCTGTCAGAACTGTCAACCGTGTTGTGTCATCTTCGATGTAAATTGCTGATGGTATCGGATAGTAATTTGCTTGCACGGGTATTTTCGAGAAGCGTCTACGCTTAATTAACTGAAAATTATTATGGAATCTTCAATATTTTTTTTTTTAGTATTTATCTACCATACTTACTTGTAGACCATTTAAATCGGTAAAGAAGTATTCGCCACTTTGTATATGTGTTGAAATTCGCATAACGATTTCAGTATTGTCCATATTCGCAATATCGACGAGATTTCGAATTTCCGGAGGTCCTCCGCTCAACACCGTCTGATGAATTGCGAAAGGTAAGCCAGCAGAAACGCTCGATTCCAGATGTCCTTCAGTTAATAACACAACTGGCTGTTGCATGTTAACAAAAGCAGTTGCTGGCCCATTGGGTAAAAATAGATAAGCTCCAGAAACTTCTTTGCCAATACGAGTACCGTACTTATAGAATTTCAAATGAACTGGAGTATGTGGAGATTCGTCATCGATTTGTATTGATTTCATGAGGCCCTCAGTGTTGAATGCCACAGCTGGACCATAACCAACTTTAATAGATATTTCACGTTGCTGTGAAAATTTAACATCTTCCGGATACTCGCCAAGATTGACGGACCAAGGCGCAGTAGTGAAAATCGAGTTTTTTGCGAATTTCGTTAGGCTAAAGCAAAATTATTTAATAGCTCCGTACTATAAACCCAACTCATTACTTACGTCCCTGCCGAGTCAGTCGATTGCAAATGAATACGATAGACTTTTAGTCCCAGTGGAGGCACATTTACTTTAAAGATTAAACGGTATTTTGTCGTAGCGGCTTGCGGCGTTACCGTTATAACATCACCCAAAATATGACGGTGCCATGTCCAGACTGGACTCACTTGTGCTTCCAATGCTGTGCCTCCAAAATCGCTGACACTGACAAAAGGAGTCGAGACATAAAAGTCAATGACATCTTCTCGCCATTGAGGCAGCGAGTTATGGACCACAATATATTTGCTAGGTAGTTCTTCTCCCAAAATAATGGTTGTTCGGCTATCATCCGGCCCAGCGCCACCAGGCCATCGCGAGTCGTCCATCAAAAAGTAATTGAACTTGAAATCGGCATTGTATATAGATGGTTTCGTTAGCAATCGATATACGGCTTGCTGCATTACGAATCTGCACATTTTGATTGCTTCAAGCATACGATGTGCATAATCCCTAACAACGTGTGACTTGGCCGTGCCTGTAATGCCATCGTGATGCTGAAAGAGTGATAGTTCACGACGAGCTGTTTCCAGCATGCTTGAAAATTTCGATATATTATCCCAACTGTGCCAAGCATGCAGCATTTCTGCCGATCGAACATAGTGCAATAAAACACGATCCATGCGCTTGTGATAAGGACGCGATGTAAAATATCCGCTCCAATAATTATCGGCACGGTCGGCGTAGGTGAAGAAATCGCCGCTTAATACCGGGAATTCTCGCCGTTGCTGACGCTCTTCACGACGAACAGCATCGAAGTATTCCTGAAGTGTTCCAAATTTAGCATCGACATGAAACTTTTGCTGAGTGGTAATGTAATCAAACAACGCCTCATAGTTCACACGCTGGACATCCCATTCTGTGCTTTGAGAAAAACGAAAGTCATCACCCAGCGGAATGAGCAACGCATTTGTCCGATAGAGTTCTGCTTTCTTTTTCCACTGGTCAACAAGCATTTCGGCTCTGAAACAACAACAACAAAATATATATACATATATTTATGGGATAAAAGGTTCTGAAGTCATTACAACAAATGACTTAGTCGCAGTTACCGTTGCGCAACGTTATTCTCATTGATTTCCTGAGGCGGTACATTCCATGGGCAAGATAAACCAAAAACGGAAATGCGTTTGAAATCAAATTGACAGCAAATCTTAGGATCAGGGCCACATGTGTGGGGAATGTCATAGGAGTAAAACGGCATCATATGAGTGAATAAATCCGTATTGCCAGTATCGTCTAAATAATATTTCGATTAAAAGTTTAATAAATAAGAAATCGCCTGATTGGCTTACCCCAAAGTTGTCGCCAATGGAATTCTAGTTGCCGCTCTTGAGCCAAGGCTTTCTTGACTGCATAGTGTGTGCGTTGAATGAGCAAATTGTGGAAGCCTGATTTTTTAAGGATATAAGGTAAAGTGGGACTGTGTCCAAACGGATCTATCGCCCACGAAGACGTTGGTGTTACATTCATGTTCTGCTTCAACCAAGTTTGTCCTTCAGTCAATTGCAGCAGAATACTTTGCCAATGAGAATTCGCCTCATCTGGCATTACCCAGCCACCAGTAACGAATTCCAGTTGACCATTTTGTACGAGTCTTTGCAATAAAAAAAGGCTTATGTTAAAAAAAAAAAATTTTTTTTTTCATGATTCGCTCTTACTTTTTCATATCCTTTTTGTTATTTTCTCCTAAATCCGAAAAGAAACGGGAGAAATAGGATATTTCCGCCCAAATGAATCTCATATCGGGATTCTCTTTAAGATGTCTTAGAGCATTCGACAAGATGTGTTTCGTGTCGTGTTCGTAGTAATCCTCGAAGGTCTTAATCCAACCAGGATCATTGTGCGAATGAGGTACAACGAATACTGTTCCAGTCTCATGAATGAATTCCATTGACCATTTGAGTACGAGTCTTTGCAATAAAAATATATATGTAGACTTATGTTAGAAAATCAAATTTTTTAATTCAAGTCGCCTTCATTACCTTTTCATATCCTATCTTGTTATTTTCCCTAATCCACACACACAGAAAGATCTTCAACAAATGAATCCATCATATGGAATTTCATTAAGCATGCTTAACAAATTAAAATTTTTTGTTGTTCATATCCTCAACTCTTTCAACCGGATCATTGAAAGCAAAGGATAACAAGAATATTTCCAGTCTAAGATGAATTATATTGAGGATCTACTAAATATCTGTAGACATTTGAAAATCAGTTTTGCATAAGTCGACTGTCATCTTATATCCCATCTTGTTCCAACTAGGACATTTCATAGAAAGCTCTTTTCTAAGTCATTGATTATTTGTAATTTCAGTTGCATGCTAACAAATTATTACTTACATTTGTTGACAATCTACTCTTAATTAGAAAGCAAGTTCGACTTTCCATTAACGTTCCATCCATTTTCCAAGCGTCACCTGCAATATCTGTTTCAATCAGCTCCAATCGATGAATTCAGGTTCATTCATTTAAAATTGGAAAACATTTCAAATGAAAGCTTCGCTTTTCTAAGTCGAATTGATGGGTCCTCTGCATTGTCTTTGTCTTCCAGCTTGCAGCTTCGTCTTAATTCGCACCATTTCCTTCCATAACTTCCTTCCTTTCTCCTCAATTCTGTCATCCTCATTTCGTTCTTCTTTAGTCTGCGTTCTCATAACTCGCTTCTGCTTCTCTCTCTCTCATCGCTCTCTCGTCTCTCACTCTTCTCTCCTCTCCTCTCTCTCTCCTCTCCTCTCTCTCACTCGCTCTCTCTCTCTCTCTCTCCACTCTCGCTCCTCTCTCTCTCGCTCTCTCTACTCCTCACCTCGCTCGCCTCTTCCTCTCTCTCTCTCCTCTCTCGCTCTCTCTCACTCCTCCTCTCTCTCTCTCTCTCTCTCTCTCTCTCTCCTCTCCACTCGCTCTCTCTCTCTACTCGCTCTCTCTCTCCTCTCTCTCTCCTCTCCTCTCTCTCTCTCACTCTCTCTCTCTCTCTCTCCTCTCTCCCTCTCTCTCTCTCTCTCTCTCTCCCACTCACTCGCTCTCTCTCTCTCACTCTCTCTCTCTCTCTCCTCTTCCGCGTCTTCCAAACAAAGTTTACTTACACTTTTTTCTTCAATGTTTGGGACGTTATTGTACAAAAAATATATGAGGAACAACGAAATCGCGCCGCAAACAAAAAACACAAAACGCCGACGAAAACGAAACATCTTCATTCTACATTAATTGATTTTTTACTTATTTACTATATTGTTATTTAGTTCCATTTGTCCATCGTGTATTTTGGTCGTGGCCATACCAGTGCTGCCAGGTTCAGAATTTTTCCCCCTAAAGCTTTGGTAAAAATCCCCTAAAAACATGGCTATCAAAATATTTTCCCATAACTTGTAAAGGGCCAGTAAATGAGCTGTAAAAGAAGTTTTCCTAAACTGAAACGAAAATATGAGGTCGCCATATTGCTGTTAGACACATACGAACACATACGTCGGGTTTGAACAATAAGTTTTGCTTCCAAACCTGGGCAACTGCTACCCGTGCGTGTGTGTCCTTGTCAATTGGAAAAGAAAAATACCTACATAATTAGCGGCTCACGTCGTGAGGCTCGCCTGACTGTATTTTTAAGACCCCAAGTAAAAATATTTTACGCTAACAATTAACCTAAAAATATCCCTACCCTAAAAAGTCCCCTGAGAATGAGAAAATCCCTCAAATTTAGCGAAAAATACCCTAACAGGTAGTACCAGCGTTCGGACTATACTCCGATCGGAGTAGATCTACTCCGTTTTTACAAAATTTTTTTAATCTACTTCGCCACTACCCTTTACCTGAAATATACTACGATTTTTTTCACTTCACTTCACTCTAAATAATTTTGTCTATGTCGCGATTTAGACGTAATGACATCTGCATGAGAAAGAGTTTTTTTCTGTTCCCTCGTTCGTGTCTCTGTATCTAAATCATGACTAATGGGGATAACAAACTGAAAGTAATATAGTAATAAATGTTTGCTTGAAATAAATTGTCTTTTTTTTTTTTGGTGCGAAAATGAGAAATTCCAATTTACTACCAAAACTTTCATTTCTACTCCGATTTTTACGTCCTTGAGTACGAAATGGGATTTCCGTAGTCTGAACGCTGGGTAGCACTGAGTATGCAAAGTGCTGCCAGCTTGGATTTTTCCCATTTTGTGGGACGAACTATTTTTTGTATGTCCGAGACGAACTACACCTAAGTCTGTTTTTACACGGTCTTTTTTTACACGGTTTTGATATAACACGGTTTGAAAATTGAATATTTTTAATTTTTTTACACGATTTTATTCCATTTAGCACGATTTGAAATTTTATGTACTTAAATTTTTTTTGTCAAATTTAATTTTTATGAAGTATGATCAATGTCTTTTTTTACACGGTTTTTTTTACACGGCTTCTTCTGGAACCAATCTACCGTGTAAAAACAGACTTAGGTGTATATGATTTCTACAATTTGCGGAAAATTGAATTTTTCTCTCTGCTAGTATAAAAAAGGCGCCGCGGGCGCCAAATCATATTTCAATTTTTATGAAGGTATTTTTTATTGAGGCCGATTGGAGGGGCGGCATTTCCCGCATGTGTCAGTACAATAATGAGTGTTAAAAGAGGTTTTCCGTGGGATTTTACCTGACCCGACATCTCGACGCTCAATTTTTCATGGCTTGCCATCTGTCATATTGTAGATATTGCAAATGCAGACCGCAAAATGGCGATCCATATGTCAAGCCATGAAGTTGGCAATGAGCGCCATTTGGTTTGTTTGACAGCTGAAATTCATTTTTCAGAAGTATTCGATGCGTTGAACGTGAAGACGTGGGGTAAGGCAAACAGGGAAAAAAGGGATCTTCTGAGGATTATCGACGGAAAAGTTGTCCAAAACTACTGGCAGCACTGCCAGAGACGCCAAGTGAAGAGAAATCTTGAGAAGATTTATTAAAAAATCCACAAATTACGTGCTTAAAAGTTATGCAAATGTTCCGATTATAGTCTCTCAATTGAAGGTGACACTTTGTGGTGGATTTCAACAAACTGACGACATGTTTCTTAAGCAAACATAGTAATACAGTGAAAACATATTTCTTCGTTGTGATATATATATATATATATAAAAATATGTCGTCAAAACAAAACAATCAACAATTGCAGCAGCAGCAGCAAGCACAGCAACAAAACAATCAGCAGTCACAACAGTCAGCGTCAGTTAAAACATTCTTGAATGCGAATTCGGGACAATTACCGCAAATTATAAATTTGCAACAGATTCCACAATTCCAAGCAAACTCAGGAGCACCTGCCGCACAAACCGGCCCACAATTCCAAATATTTCAAGGGAATGCTGGTAAGTTGACTTTGCGAGCTTTTATAGTGCAATTACTACTGCGTTTGGTATCTTTTCCAGTTCAAACGGTAACCATCGATGGGCAGGAAGCGATTTTCATACCGAATTTGAATTTAAACTCCCAGTTGACGGCACAGCCGATAAACTTCAATGGCCAGCAGGCGTTCATCACGCCCAATGGTCAGATTGTGCGAGCGCCAACTGCTGGCGCACCTCAAGGCGCCACAACTGTCCACCTGCAGCCAGCGACACAATTCATCCAACCTGTTCAGTTGTCTGGAGCAGAGCAAACTTCGTTCTTTACTATTCCCAATATTCAAATACCAGTCGCAGGTACCCCCCAACAAATTACCCAACAGCAACAATTGCAGCAGGTTCTGCAACAACATCACCAACAGCAGCAGCAGCACAACAACAACAACAGCAGCAGCAACAACAACAGCAGCAGCAACAACAACAACAACACACAACAACAACAACAGCAGCAGCAGCAAAATGCAGCAACAACGAATAGTGCCAACAGTGGGAATAATCACACCCAACAACAACAACAACCACAACAACAACAGACAAATGCTCAACCAACTGCAATCAGCGCAACTACAGCAACCGCACTTCCAAGCATGATAACAATACCAGGCACAAATATACAAATTCCTACTGCTGTTGCAGCGGCAAATGGATTGCTGGGCAATATCGGAAACTTAATTGGCAATGGTGGTAATGTTCCACCTGGAAATTCCACCACCTCATTCAAGCTCGATAATGGACAAACACTGCAAAATATTCAAATTAGGCCAGCGAATGCAACGACCGCTGGTATGCCGCAGCTTGTACAATTTCCACCGCCCATACCGCAACAGGCGCTTCAGCAAACAGTCGCAGTTCAAGTTCCGATACAGACCGGGAATGGGCAAACGATTTATCAAACCGTTCACGTTCCCATTCAATCGATCGGCGGTGCGAATATACAGAATCTCGTTTCCGCACAACCATTGCCAATGGCAACAGCTCCACCTCAAATGCAAATTATACCCCAATTAACGCAGATTGCTCATGTCGTTACACCGAGTGGACAAATACAACAGGTTCGTTGCAGGAGAAGCTAAGCGAAAAAACAACAATTCCTCAATTTACAATAATTTTTTCAATCTTTGAATCCCCTTATTCCAGGTTCAATTGGCTCCACTCAATGCGATTCCAACTACATATCCACAGTTGCCGCCGAATGCCAATATCATCCATATACAACCACAACATACACATGTTCAACAACAACAACAACAACAAGCAGCAACAACAACAACAACAACAGCACAGCAAGCAACAACAACAAAACAATCATCAGTTGCAACAACTAGCAGCAGAACAGCAAGCTGCTCAGCAGCAACAACAACAGCAGATCATAAACGCGATCAATGCGAGCGCGAACGAGACTGGAGCTCAGCTGTCTGCCAATCAGCCCATAACCATAACGAACGCACAAGGACAAACGATAACTGTTATTCCAGCACATCAATTGCGAACACAACAACAGTTAGCGTCCACTGCAGCACAAGGACAGACTGCCACAGCCCCAGCGAATTTCATTCAATTGCAACAGTTGTCCGGGCTGCAAGCATTGCCGATACAAAACATACCAGGAATCGGGCAGGTGCAGATCATACAAGCTCACCAACTGCCTCAAGGTGGGCTACAACAAATTCTTGCAGCGGCGCCTCCACCGCAAGTACAACAACAACAACAACAAATACATCAACAGCAGCAGCAGCAACAACAGCACATCCTTACAAACGCACAAATTCAGCAACTTGCAGCTCCGCTAGCTAATGCAACAGCATTGCCAGCCAACCCAAAAACTGAACCAGGCACCTCTTCTCAGATGCACCAGTCGCTTTTGTCAAATATTAAACAAGAGCCGCCGGATTCGAATGCCGCAATAATGCAACAACAACAACAACAACAGCAGCAGCAGCAACAGTCTATGCAGACCTTACAACAAGCTATTGAGCAGCAGCAGCAACAACACCAGAATCAGCAGCTGTCAATTGGCAACGACACGAATGCGGTTCCATCTGCATCGCAGACAATCGTACCCGTCTCCATACCCGCTTCCATACAAATAACGGCCGTAACGACGCAACCACGATCATCACAGGCGCCACCGCCGCTGTTACACAAATCGCAATCAACACATCATGGGCCCATAACAGTGACGCCAGTTTCCTGTGCAACAGCAGTCTCGCTTGGAGGCAATGCACAAATCACAATTGCAACAAACGCCAACAATATCGGCACACACACGCTTCAACAGCCACAGTCTGGAGCAACAACAGCTACAACAGTCAATGCTTCCGTTGGAACTGGCGGACCACTCGGTGCAACGAATGCGCCCACGCAGACTTCTGTGAACGTTAACATTAATGTCAATGATGCCAGCGTTGGTAGCGGTGGCAATACTTTAGAGATAAAGCCACGTCTGAAGCGTGTCGCTTGCACTTGCCCGAATTGCGTCGAAGGCGAGAAACATGCTGATCGGAAACGCCAGCACATTTGCCACATACCCGGCTGCAATAAAGTCTACGGGAAGACCTCACATTTGCGAGCACATCTACGCTGGCATACAGGAGAACGGCCATTCGTTTGCTCGTGGCTTTTCTGTGGCAAACGATTCACTCGATCCGACGAGCTGCAGCGACATCGACGTACACATACCGGCGAAAAGAGGTTTCAATGTCCTGAGTGCAATAAAAAGTTTATGCGCAGCGATCATTTATCGAAACATATCAAGACGCACTACAAAGATCGTGCATTGCCTCCTGAGGTGATGATGGGTGACGACTCTATTAAAAATATCAAAATCGATCCCAACAATGACGTCAGTGGTCTAAATATATCCTCACAAAAAGTTCTGGGTACTGTAAAAATTGAGGCTGTCGACACAACAACAACGACGTCTGGGGGGGCCAGCAATATGACGAACATTGGTGTTGAGGGGGGCAGCGACGAAGGCGGTAATACCCTGCTATGCAATGGTGCAATAATGAATCTGAATAGCATGCAACCGCAATCGTCTAACGAGGGCAATGAATCATCTGACAGTTTCGTCGAGGACGATGAGGATGAAGACGGTTTCGATGAGGACA
This sequence comes from Chlorops oryzae, assembly GCA_020466095.1. Lineage (NCBI taxonomy): Eukaryota > Metazoa > Arthropoda > Insecta > Diptera > Chloropidae > Chlorops > Chlorops oryzae. The sequence continues at coordinate 950,832 of CM035807.1, read as the reverse complement.
GTGCCGATGAAGAAAAAATGACCATTACACTGAGTGAGATGGGCGAAAACTCTAACTAGCATGCGGAGCCTCTGTTCATGGAACAGTTCATGTATGATCACTACTGATAAGGCGGCAAGCCGCTAGAACGGCGATTACATAATCGAATCCGTAGTGTCAAGCTTCAAAGTCCGATCCTATGCGATTTCCTCTAAAATAGAACTAAATTTGCGCTAATTCATGTGCTAATTGTGATGTTGAGCAAACGAATAGAGCCCAGATGGATGGGGGTCTTCTCAAGCTTATTTTAAATTTTGTAAATACGTAGCATAGTTTCTTGGCTAACTAGAACTAAAACTGTGCAGTTTATTTTATTGCAATGTGGCAAAATAGCTTGCATGAGTTATTTTTAACATAAAATTGCTTCCAAATAGCCGCATGATTAGGAAAAACTCTAGTCTTCCTCCTTATAACCAGACCTGTTAAATCCCGATTAAGATTAATAATCATGAATTATTGTTCTTTTTTTAATCCATAATCATTATTAATTTAACTTCTTGAAATTTTTGATTATTAATGATTGCGATTACCAAATAATCGTGAAATAATCAGGACTATTTCAGATTAATGAAAAAAATCAGAAAAAATCAAAAAATAATCAAAAAAATAATCCCGATTAATTTTAGATTATATTTGAATATTTTTGATTTTTTTTGATTATTTTTGATTTTTCCTGATTATTTTTGGGTTTTTTGATTTTTTTTTTGATTATTTTTGATTTGTTCTGATTTTTTTTTATTAATTTTAATTATTTTCAATTTGTATTTGAATAACATCGTTTTTCCAAAGTTTCCCTATAGTCCGTGGGACCGGCACCGGACAAGTGAATTCACCGGCCACCTGTGGTTAGGACCACCCCTCGTCAAACCACCGGCAATACTTTCGAGAGGCGAATTTTACATTGCGATGTCATAGGCAAGGACATATGGGCCCCTCGCTGTACTACATTTAATTATATTCAATTACAAATTGAAAATAATTAAAATTAATAAAAAAATCAGAACAAATCAAAATTAATCAAAAAAATCAAAAAACCCAAAAATAATCAGGAAAAATCAAAAATAATCAAAAAAAAATCAAAAATATTCAAAAATAATCTAAAATTAATCGGGATTATTGTTTTGATTATTTTTTGATTTTTTTCATTAATCTAAAATAATCATGATTATTTCATGATTATTTGGTAATCGCAATCATTGATTAATATAGGTCATACAAAAATAATCATTAAATAATCACTATTTCACTCATAAGAAAAAAATAATCTGATTAATTAATCATTAATTAAATAATCATTATTTAACAGGTCTGCTTATAACACGAGAAGGCATATCAATCGAAAGTTTGGACTAGCTATACGATGAATTATGTCATGCGAAACTACCACAGATATAGCTTTTTTTTTTGTTTGTTTATAATTTAGTTGAATGTTTAAAAAGGAGGCGGACAAATTTAGGAGAAATTTCTATTTTCAGCTATTCTATTGATGTTTCAAATAATTATTCAAAATAGAGTAAACGCGTCGTATTAGCCAAATTTGCGAAATATTGAAATTTTTTCTTTTTGCTTTTAATGTAAGTGAAAACATAACTAGCATTAAGTCAGTCACAGGGGTGTATATAAAATTTTGACTAGTTAATATTATAGCGTAAAAATGTATTGGTAATTATATACTAGAATCTAGTATTTACGTTTTCATAACACTAAGTTAAGCTAAAGTAAGGGTTTTTAACAGTTTTTGTAAGTTTTTATTTATTTTAATTATTAAACTAAATTTATGGAGTAATTATAAACGTACAATAAACTATGATATTCGTGCCTATTATGTGCTCCGACGGATCGAATCGAATCGAATCCGTTTTGAACATTTTTATAATTGAAAAAATCATTTTTTTATTCATAAAAATTTGAAAAATCCGAACGGATTCGATTCGTCGGAATAGAGACTAGGCACGATTACTTTTATCGGTGTCGTTCTTAAATAAAAGCATTTCGAATTTTTAAATTGATTATTTTTCTTGTATTTCTGTGTCATAATGGAATAGTAGCTTAAGTCGAAATATCTTGTTTTGAGATTTGCTCATAATTGAATTGAAAATTCAGAATATGTGATCAAACTTAAGTGCACATAAGATTTTGTATAAAGTAAATGTTTTTCAAAATACATACATAAGCTAAAAAGGAAATACAAATAACTTCTTGCAGAATCATAATATTTGAAAATGAATTGAACGCACCTTAGCGACCAGGCGTCCTCGCTACTATTCCATATTGCCACAGATTTCAAGAATTCTTATGTGGGTGACAAGGTACGTGGTGGCAAAAATTTCAGGGTCTATAAAAATCACTATTTGTGCTGAAATTAACAATTCAGGTCTCTTTGCAGTAAGTTCAATTTTACGCTCCTGAAAACTTCTTGAAGGTCCAGAGAATCATCTATAGCGAAAATGAACCATTACATCATCTCTCACTATGTTGGAATGGTCCTTATTTGAAAGGAAAGGCTCTTTTGTGCTCTAGATTTAACCCTTTACCCCATACGAACCTACATATGGTTTCTGACAAAGAAATAATCAGAAAAAAGGTTCTTTGTTGATGAAAAGCGATATATATTTATTTAAACCATTCATTATAAGCCATTTAAGGCTTAATAAAATCATTTACGAGGAAAAATTTCGCCCCCAATTATTTAATATACAATCGAAATTCTCTATAAAGCTTTTCCGCTACATATTTAGTGCCTTTTTTTACTCCTTTTAACGAATTCTCTCTATAACAAATTTTTTCCCCCGGTCCCTTGGAATTCGTTACAGAGATTTTCGACTATATCACGCAGAAAAGGGTTAATGAAAACATGAACTGCGAGAAAAAAGGTTCCACTTATTTAATATATCATGCAATAAAGGGTTAAATAAATTCATCAACAAAATGAAATTTCCTAAAACTTATATGTATAAGATTCGCATCTGCGGTTTTGTGGTTTGCTTCAACGTTTTTGCGTCCGCAGCATCCCTAGTATACATACGTACATATAAATGTGCTTTTAAGTTCGACGCGGTGACGGCATTTTCGTCATTTCATCTTTGCTTTCGTTTGCATACGTACGTTGGTGGTGGTCGCTAGATAGCGAATAATTCAAAGCAATTTTCACTTCGTCATAGTGCAAAACGCCGAAATTACTCATAAATTAATTGAATTAAAATTATTAATAACTCTTCGATCAGGCGTAGTCGAAGTGTCGAAGCTTGGGCTTGTACAAGATCGTGACGTGACGTGGTGTGCTTTTGTGTTTGTGTGTGACTTGTGTATGTGAGAATATTAGCTCAGATTAGTTCAGAGACTCGAGCTCAAAAGTCGAAGCTTCTTGTGACAAAAAAAAAAACAAAAGATTCTTAACGAAAATCGAATTGAGGTAACTGCCTTTTCTCATTACATCTTAAATTAAATAGAACGCGTGCGATTACATAAAACTGCGTATGTTTATATGTACATACTGGCATTGCGTTTATTTGTATATATACGAATACAGTCATGTATACAAAATAACATACAACAAAGCAATCGATTCATTTATCGATCGCATAAATGCGGCTAAAAGCATGAGAGTCGTGCCACTTGCAAATCAATTTAATTCGTTTAAATTAAATGAATTGAAAATTTCAAATTCCAATGGTCGAATATTCGTGCCACTTTATATACTAGAACAAAAGCAACGAAAGCAACAACAACAACGCTCAATCGAGCAACAAACAATAAAAAGCTTATGCGAAGACGTAATAGACAAGTGAGAGAAGAAAGCAAAAGCGAAAAGACAAAAATAACGACAGTCCGCTCGCTCTCCTCTCTCTCTCTCTGCTCCGATTTAGAATTCAGAATTCCATTGAAATTTTTTGGTGGTGGTAATTTTTAACAACTTCGACTCCGGTTTTGAGAATATACATAATACCGGATAGATACAAATGTTCATAAAAAAGTGTGTCAAAGCAGCCGAGCACAAAACACTCAACGTATGTATGTGAAACAATCCGCGGGTGAGAGAGAGAGAGAGAGAGAGCAAAATAGCTAAGCTCTCATGAATACATTTGGTTTAACAGTGCACAGTGGTTGTACTTTGTTAAATTTTCGACAAATATTTATTTTTCGTGATGAACATTGTGGTTGGCAAACATTTTAGTGTGAGCAAATAGTATGATGGTTTTTTTTTTTCAAATTTATTAAAACTGTAATTTGGTTGCTCATTCGGAATGAACATGTAAAGTCCGATTAAGTAGGTACCCGACCGTGATTATTTTTATTTATTTATTAATTTTTATTTATTTATATAAGTATTATTTTTTAGGTTTTTCCAAAAAAAAATTTTAAATTTTTGTCTGGACTCCAATAATATGGATTTGTATATAGTACTTGAAGCATTTTGCACCAGTTGTCCATTGCCATACCTTTGACGTACATACCCTGTAGGAATTTGAACTAGTGCTGTACTAGTACTTTACTGGTGCAAAACCCACCAGTACTAGTTCTTTTCTATACCCCTGTCCATATAAAATTCTGTAGAAAATCAGTATAACATCTGTACAGGAAAGCACTAGTACAGTATGCACCAGAGCTATTCTAGTACTTTTGGATGCAATTGGGTAAATTTCCACCAGTTAAATACTAGTGCTATTTACGGGAAAAAGGTACCAGAATCGTTGATTTGTTTTCCTTTTTCTGTAAGCACATCGTGGAAAAAAACATTTATATTCAGTCACTATCGATTGATTTGTAGTTCAACTTTGATGAACGGATACGATTATTCCAATTATCACTAGTACACTTATGGTGGAAGCTTATCAAAAAAAATTGCACTGGTTCTTATAGTTCTGGTAAAAGTACTAGTTCTTTTCAAATAATTGTCCAACTATTTACTGCAGGGTAGGCATGAATAGCCAGAAATGCATTTTTTCTCTCACGAGCTGCAAGTATGTTTGTATGTGTTGAATCGAAAGCTCGTCTCACACTCTCTGTTTCCACCCTCAATGTTTCTAACAATTTATTGAATCTGGTATCAAGGGGTAAAGGTTCATTATAATAATATAATATTATAAAGAATATTTTCATTCCGTTCAAAATAATTGTGTTGGAATAAATACCAGAGAGCATTTCTGTAATCTGACGTAAACAAAAGTAAAAGCCGAAAACTTGTAATCGCCTTTATCGGAAAAAGTCACTAAAATGTGCAAAATTGAAATTTCTACTAGGTACATCCATGCATACATATGTATGTAGGTGTTCGAAGATTGAAAATTTTTAAATAGAAACAAGTTTATTTTTAAATTACTTCGCTTACTGGGAAGTGCAACTGCGCAATCTCGTGCAAACTTCATCTTTCGTTCATTTCCGCTTTTGCATTGCGAGAGCGAAAACGAGAGCGAGAGTGACGACAGTACGCCAGAACCCACCTGCAGCATTTTTTTTCGAAATTCAAAAAAAAAAATAAAATGTAAAGAAATGTGAGGGGAGAGTGGCTAAAAAAAAAATGAACACCTACTGCCCCAATAACTTAGATGTATGTACATACATATCTATGTATGTATGTCATTCTACGTAATTGAATGTTTCAGATCTGTCACTTCGCATTCGAATGTACAAAAAATGCTCAGCCATATGTACATACATATGTATGTATGTGTGCACAAACATCGATTTATTTAATTTGAAAAGAAAACTCTTCGGCAAATCTGGTAAAAATTGACAATAGCACTGCGATTGAAAAAAATCCAATTTCCATTTACATACATACAATGTGATTAAATGAGAAAGGGGAACCCCGGTCACAATATTTTCAACATTATGACTTCGTAAAAGCTTTCCAGAAGGGACCACAAGCTTTTATTAGGTTGCGTGCGGATGCGCATTTGCTTTGAGAAAGATCAAAACTTAGAGGTGTACAATATGAATTGTAGAAAATTCCGCCATTTTAGCTTTGAGCGCGTTTGATATTTTAACCCTATATTGTATGATATATTAATTAGGCCGCCTTTCATATTAGGCGATAAATCAGCGGCGACAAAAATTGTTTGAACGCGAGCGACGCACGGAGAAGAGAAAAACGCTGCCACGTCCCCGAATATCCTTCGCCAGCAAATCAACTTTGTCGCCGCTGATTTGTCGCCCAATATGAACGGCGACTAAGTGGGAAAATTCTTTTTCATAGTAATTGGTTTCATTAACCCTTTACGGCTTCAAAAAAAATTACAGTCGATTCTTGTGAATTCGAAACTCGAGGAACTCTTAAAATATTACGATTTATCGAGAGTCGACTGTATAAGATATCGTTTTTCATTCATTACCCAGAAAGAATCGTAACAGTTATATATAACTAGTTACGTACCCGATATGGGTACCAGATGTTGCGGTATTTTCTTCGTTGCAAGCTTATGGGCAAGAGGTGACTGCGTACATGTAGTAACTATCTTTTTCTAATGCACGAATCTGTGTGTAGGTGCGTCTCTTTTTGCCACATTGAATGTATCGGAAATGTCGCAGTACTTGTAACTAGGTAATTCCTAGTTATTAATATAGAAAAGATATGGAAATGTTTTTTCATGCACCTCACTCGTTACCATTTTGTTATTTGTAATGAAAAAATACAAAAAGTTGTTTATGAAATTTATTTTATTAATAGTTTAAAATTATTCTTAATCTATAAAACAAAAATATTGCAAATTCCATAGACTTATAAAAAGATATATGTACAACCTTTTGAAATGTTGGTTCGACGCTTGCAACTTCTAAAATAATTAAATAGCGACACGTCTTATTGATGTATAAACATCAGAAACGTACTGGAATGAGCAAAGCAATGGGTAAATTATTAATTACTTGCGTGAAAGAGAAAAATTTCGTAGTATTATTCCGATTTCTTTCCTTAATACAATTTATTTTAATATTACTTTTAATTATGAGTCTCGCTTTGGCTTATTTAAAGTAAAAAGACTGAAAACATCTTACCGGTTACTTATTGCAAAAATTCAACACTAGAAAAATGTGTTTACAGAACATGCATTGGTGTTAGTAACTGCAACATTTGCTCATATGCAGCGCTGTTCAAAAATGCCACCAGTGGCAAAAATATTTTTTTGCCTTTCACACACATAGAGTGTGTGCGCGATGTATGTACATAGAAAAAATTGCAGTCTTTTGCGAACTGCCGAACGAGGAGGTCCAATACATGCATAAAATTATGAATGTGTGTTTTGAGCAGCGCTGCTCATATGTGTTAGTGAGTTTCGGTGGCAGTTTCTTGCTGGGATGGGTTCATATGCCGTAAAGGGTTAAGCTAAAAATTTTGTACTACAATATTTGTTGTTGCATTTATCCAGTGCATCTGGAGGCTGCTACATTTTCAGTTGAGAAGGGGAATTTCAAAGAGGTGAAAAAGAGAGCGTGAGTGAGAGCTAGAAATAGTGGGGTATATACATATGTAGAGCGAGCGAGAGAGAGGAGCGCAGCTTTAACGCAGCTCTTGGGAGGCTGAGAACTTTTTCCGTGTCGAATACACACAATTCGCCAATTGCAATATCAGATTTTGAGGAAGGTTGCATATGGAAACGTGCTTTCAGCGGATGAGCTTCTAATTTTCGAATCGTTAAGTAAGACACAAAACCAAAGCACAGCTGTTCTGAAACAGCAACAACAAAATTTCTGTTATTGTGTGGAAAAAGTTACAAATATTTTCATTAATAAATAAATTCCGTACCAACTATAAAACTGTAACACGCACTCACACACACACACGCAAAAGAATTCGCCCACGCACACGCAAACTATGTACAAATGCCTGCAGTAAATCGGAAAACAAATTAATTTGATTCATAAAATCGTGTTTTACATAATCGAAAAGTGAAGAACAGTAGAAAGCCAGAGACGAAAGAACGCTGAAAAACAACAACAAGAAAGCGTAAATAATTTTTTGATTTTTCCTCCGCAGCAATCAAATGCAGAAGATCGATCCAAGCGGCCAGTGTAAAAATCATTAATTCATCACACCACAAAGAACGCTAAAAAAAAAACCAAATTGAATCATTAAAATTAAAATCGCGAAAATTATAAATAAAATCTTAAAACACAAAAGACTTTCTCACAAATCCCTCGAGCGGAAACAGCAAATTGAAAAAAAAAAAAATCACAAAAATTGCAGCGAATTTGCAGCAACAACAACTACAATCGAAGGTAGAAAACCTGAGATAAAGGCAAGAAGACATTTAAGCGCGATCACAGCAATACAACCACGAGGATTGGGTAAATTATTTCTATTTTTATATTTATTTATATGCAGTAGAGAAAGCAATCTTTAAGCCTGAAATCCACTATAGAGTTTTTTAAGTAGAGAAAATATTGTAGAGTGTAGAGAATCTACCTTTATTGTGTACACTGAAGACATTCTCTACAATTCTACAGCTCCACGTAGAACTGCCGTCGACATATTTATAGTAGAGCTCTTCCATGTGCTCCATGGCTATTTAAAGTGCAACAAAATGTTTTCTCTACGACTCTAAAGTAGAGAAAATTACTTTGGCAGTGTATGTAGTCGTGGAGCACATACTACAGCTGTACTCTAAATTGCAGAGACGGTCTTCAGTGTATACAACAAAGGTACAATCTCTATACTCTACACACTTTTCTCTACGTAAAAAACTCTATAGTGTATTTCAGGCATTAGAAGGAAAAAAAAATACTATTTGTAAGTAATACAACAACAACAGTAACATTTTCCACAACAACAAAAAAAGAGCAGTTCCCTGGAATTAACAAGGCTCAGTGAACAATCAAAGGAACGTAAAATTAATGTACACTGTGATACAAGGTCGCTCTAGATTTATACATATTCCTTCGGTCAAATTTGTCTTCAATTCAATGTTTGTTTTATTCTCTTCATCTAAATCAGGAATGTAGTTCAGACCACTTCTTGGTAGAAAAAAAAATGATAGGTTTCGTTGATTTTATTATTTGGTGGTAGGATGTCAAATTTTGTGCCCCGCCAAATAGAAACACTAAAATTGTTCATATGAAAAATATGCATGCATATTACAATTACAATAGTGTACCAAGATTTTCCAAATTTTTTGAACGGGTAGATTTTAGACTCGTGTAAGTTGAGTGATTGAGACAAAAATTTGTACATGTCATCCTTACGGTTGTCGTTTGACTTCAATTTCTTGTGCACAAAAAATGTACCAAAACTAGGAAAAATGTACCGTTCTTGGACTTCAAAAATTAATATATTCATAACAAATTACAGATATATGCATGTTTTTACACAATCCATATGTATATGAGAAAGAAGAGGGAGGGAGTATATATTTGTTGCCATATTTGACTCGGTTAAAGCATTTCGCCAGATTTTTTATTCCATTCTCTCAATTAGCTGAGCCTCTACCAAAAATGTACCAAATTTCAAATATTATGCACCATTGTACCAAAATAAAATAAAAATGTACCAAATTTGGTACAAATGTACCAAAACGGCAACCGTGGTCATCATCTCTAATCATTGCTAAGGAGAAATGAGAAAACAATTGGAACAAAAAAATGTTGCATAATCGAAATTGCCCTTAAAATGGCAAGATTCTAGTGGGATCTGAAATCTACAAAAAATATTTGAACTATTTACTGAACCTTAAACGGATTTTTTTTTTTTTGTAATAAATGGTTTTATTAACCCGTTTCTGGATGAAATATTAAATAATTAGAACAATTTTTTTTCGCGGTAAATGATTTTATTAATCGTGACACACTTAAGCCTCACATGGGCCCGTTGTGAACAGTTTTATTAGCCCATTACAGCATGATGATATTATTGATGATATTAAAAAAAGAGCAAAAAATTTATTTTCGCAATAAATGGATTTATTAAGGATTCAAAAATAATTATCAGTCCATTCTAAACACATTGGGAAGGGAGTTTTACGGAAGTTTGTAGAATTCAAAACATTTTTAAGCAAAGGTCGTCACATTCTTCCTTTTGTTGAAGCTTAGAACACTTCATTTTCCATGGAGAAAAACTTGTAGGGAAAAATTCCCGGAAAATATTTATTTAGAATAGGTCTGAATAAAAAGAATATCGTTTTCTACCAACAAATAACCAATTTTGGTATGCGGTGCAGGGATAAAGTCAATCGGACTAAATTTTTAAAAATAAAATTCAATGAGTTTGTGAAAAAACCTTTGATCTAAGCTCAAAACTTAAATACCGTGCATGCATTTTTTTATTTGATATCTAAAAGCGGGAACTAAAGATATTGGCCAAATATTTGAGATTTTCAATCAAGAAGAAGAAGAAGTGGAAGGCGAAAGACGGTGAAAAATTCACACAACGCGCGATGCAGAATAAAAGCACGAAAATGCTTGCCTCTTACATTTTCAGCAGCAAGCGACCTTGACCTCGATTTCGTGACGGCAGCACTCTCGTTGGGAGCTCGAACATTTTTGCAATAGTTCACTTTGTGCAACGGCGGGAAATGTGCGAGGGAAATGATTTCGTTGCTATTTCGGGGTTTTCTGCTTTCTTATTTGTTTTTTTTTTTTTTTCGTTCATCTGACTTTTGAGCAGTCGAAAGTTGGATTGAGAGTGCTTTAGAAGAAGACAGCACAGCAAATCCCGAGTGCATGTGGGGCGCTCTTATTCGAAAGTGATTGAATAAGTATTTTCGACCCACAAGCTCAAACAATGACAAGTAATTGCTTCATGGAGGATGAAGTATCCATTTTAGGTTTTCTCATTCCCTTAGTTCGCTGTTTAAGAAGAACTTTCGTGCCCAGATTAATTCATTCACGAACAGGCAACATCAACGCATCATAGCCCCCTTTATTGCTTTTTATTTTATTCAGTTAATATATGCTTTGTTGATGTGTTCATTGCATGCTTTTATACATATGTAAATAAGTATATATGTACGTATGTTTAATAGAATTATTTATATATGTATGTATGTACTCGTGAGAACACACTTGTGCACTGTCGATGCGCATAAAAAGTCGAAGAATATCTTAAAAATTAATTAAGCAAAAATATTCGACAAAAAAAAAAACAATATTCGTGGAAGCGCAAAATGCCTAAATGAGCAGGAGAAAAATGTGTGCCAAAAGAAGCAAATTGGCAAGAATTCTTGAATTTTTCAATAACAAAATCATAAAATGACAAGCATCGCCATCTTGGCAGTAATTTTGCCAAACTTATTGTTGTGATTATTGTACTTACCTTGCTGCGCTGCCAATGTCTCTCGCCAAATAGTTCAATTTGCCCGTCATCTGGTTGAATTTATTGCTAGTCTAACTGTCTAAATACCTCTCCATGCAGCGTGTCTGTCTGCCATCTTGCTTCTTTCTTCCCTTTCCCCACCACCTTTCTCTCTATTTATCTCACTCTCTCTTCTCTCTCGTACTTTCCTTTTGTCAATGTTGACGTCAATCTTTTTGTTGCTCTTTTGCTCTTTTCACGCGAAAGTCGGTCACTCAGCTAACGACACAGCCCCTTGCAATAATCTGGCAGCCCTGCAATCATGAATTTTGTGTTTCTCTCAATGCTTCCGAGCAGCAATCATGCAAAAGAAAAGCAAAGCGCAATGTCATACAATGTCGCCGACCTATTCCTTTTTTTCATACGATTCAGTGCGGGTTCCTTTTTTTCATAAGATTCAGTGCGGGTTCCTTTTTTTCATACGATTCAGTGCGGGTTCCATTTTTTTCATACGATTCAGTGCGGGTTCCATTTTTTTCATACGATTCAGTGCGGGTTCCATTTTTTTCATACGACGGACGTATTATGTCAAAAAATGAATTTTCCTGTAGACTGCATTGCGCGAAAACGAAAGAGCAGCTCGAAAAATTGCAACTATTAATTTTTAGCTTTTTTTTTTTTTTTTTTTTTTTTTTTCTGCTGCAAGCTTCCCATCGTAGGAAAAAACTTTGGACGAAGACCAAGAAATGTCTTACTCGTGTTTTTAAGTGGGTTTTTTTTGCTTAAATGACAGCGTTTTTTCCAATGGTATGAGGAACACGAGACTGCTCCGTTTTTGTTTCTGATGCATTCTAGTAGGTCTTTAATTACTTAGTTGTTATCTTTAGTCTCATCGGTACGTCACAAGTGACAGGGTTTTTATACCCGACACACTACGAGCCTACAGTTTTCTTATCCAAGGATTTGAGCTATCTGGACGAAATGCGTGTTTGCGGGGACATGAGAAAGAACGAGTTCGATAATGGACGAGATCGGAACATTTTTAAGGTTGCCACCAGTTTTATTTGAACATCCGATTAAAACATATAAAGCTAACTGTACGATATTTGATCTAGAGCTGAAGAACTACTACTAGTTGCGACCATCGATTGTCTAGGATATGAAACATCGAAACTATCGATAGTACCTACTCTCAGAGTTTACATTTTAGAATTTCAACTAATTTGGTTGGCAAATTGCAAGTGGTTTGAGTTAAAATTTTTAATCAAAAAAATCTGGAGTATAAACACCAATCAAAGCGAAATAAAGTTTTTTTTTTCGATTATAAGCATTTTAAAGCTGTTGCAAATCTAAATATCCACCTTTTTTTTTTCTTAAATGAATAATTTCGCTTTAGTAAAAATGTCAATATTTAATAAAATATTGTACAAACGTATCCTTCCTCAATTTATAACACGTGAGAATATACAAGGAGGCGGATTTTGAAACCTTTCTTTCTTAATTTTCAAGAATCGATCCGTACTCTTTGGCCATAGCATACGCTGTTTAGCATGTCGCCTATAATTCTCATTTGGTTTATAAAATGGGACACATAAGAGTCGAAGAATTTCTGAAGATTTTTCACGACGTGATGAAGCAAGAACGTGTGTAAGCTATCGATAATTTGATAATCGATAGTCGATAGGTTCCATAATCGATCGTTTTAATAATCGATAGTTTCATTAATCGATTCATTTAATAATCGGTAGGTTCAATAATCGATAGTTCGATAATCGATCGTCAAAATTATCGATAGGTTCAACAATTCGATTCATTTCATATTTGATCGATATTTTAAATCTATTTAATCGATAATTTCATATGATAGATTTCTGAGAATCGATATTTGCATTATCGGATAATTTTTGACAATCGATAATTTTGATAATCGATAATTTTGATAATCGAAAGATGAACTTTCGAAGCTGGGCTCTCGTCCGTATCTAAATAAAGGCATTTTTGGGAATCTGTCAATTTCAAAAAGAAGAAACCCCCTGTGTCACCGACAACACCACCTTTCCAATGCTAAAGTAAATGTCCATGAATCAAAACTATCGATAGTCTTCAAGAACCATCGATGTTTTCGATAGTGCTAAGCACCGATTGCTCATCGAATTTAAAATGAAAAAACGAAGTCACAAAGCAAGGTTGGTTGGCCCTGTTATTTTTTCTCTGTTTTGTCTCTTAGCCAAGTTTCGGGATGAACTCCATATACATACATACATACATACATACATACTGTACATCAATGCTGTCCTTATTAACCGAGACCAACTGCACTGCAGAGATCATTCAAAAGAGCACATCCCACACACGCACACACACACACACATGCCTTCCTTCACATGGCATGGCATGGCTGTGTAAAAATGTGCCAGGTTGTTGCTATTTTTGGTTTTTGTTTTTATTTTATTTTTGCTTTTGGTCTTCGGTTGGCATTTGGTGTCTTTGGTGCTGCAGGTTGTTTGCTTGATGTTGCATAATATTGACACCGTGACGTGACGCCTTTTCGCTGCTCTCGAGCATCGTACGTTATTTGTGCGACACGCCGAAACGTGTTGCTCATAAAATTTGAGCGCTTGCGACGAGTTTCCCCACTTGGGTCTTGTTCGGAATATTCCATGCTGCTGCTGCTGGTTCCCTGACGCTTTATTTCACACACCTTAAAATGCGACAGCAAATAAACTTGTTGAGCCAACAGCCCAGCGTTGTCATGCAATGCTCGAAAATCGCTTTCCACGCATTCCAAAGACCCCATTTAAACTGCTGCTCGGAATAATATTGCCAGACAATTTTTCAGCAATAGATTTTAAATACTTACTTATGTTATTTAAAAGGACCTTATGGGAATCTTTTTTATTCATTTGTTTTTTGTATCAATTACACTGGCTTACAAAAAAAAAAAAAAAAAAAAAAAAAAAAAAAAAATGGCATCGCTGAAACAAAAATTTTATGCCAATTTGGGGTCGCTGTTTAAGAAAATGGCATCCATTTTTTTTTTTTAAAGAGAGTTGGTTTTAAGGGTCGTTTGTTTTTGACGTTCTCCTAATATTTTTGAACGGCCTTCTCGCAAAAAGTTAGAATACCAGGCGTCATGTAAATTTTTTGTACATATTTGAACCAAATAAAGCAAATTAACCCAGTTTTAAAGCCATTTTCGTGATCAGCGACCCCGAATTAGTTTTCGAATGAAAAATTTTGTAAACTAGTGTAATCAATGGAACATATTTTGAACAATGATCACGTGTTTTGGAAATTAAAATTCAGGAAAAATAAACGACCCGAAAAAAGTCAGCTGTAAATGCCCTAGAAGCCATTGCTTAAAATAAATCTTCTGGCATTAAGTGCGAATGCACTCAAGCCTTCAGTATACCCACCTATCTACCAATGACCGATACCCGATATACTTTATATGTTAGTTTTAAAACAAATAGGTGCCAAATCTGAGACTCGGATTTGTGGTTAATCTGGCCCCATCGAAGCTGTGGCATGCACTTATGTTTGTATGTATGTATGTAGTATGCTTATGTGCGCACTTATTGAGTCCCTTTGGCACTTGGCATTCGTTTATGCTTTTAAGCTGGTGGTCTTGTTTTATTTTATTTGTTTTCGTCTACTCTTGACTCGAAGAGCAACAAACACACGTTGTGATATCTTTGGCTCCGTTAGAAAAGTGCTGTCGTGTGCTGCGTTGAAATTTATAGACACAATTTATTGCCGCGCTGCAGCAAATGCCAATGTGGCCAAAATGCTGTCGCTGCAACAAAAAAAATTCACTCAGTCCAATGCCACACAAGGAAACGAACACTCGACACAGAGACTTTTCTTTGCTTCACTGAAAAACGCCAGAGAACCAGAAAGAATAGTAGATAAAGAGACAGCGACAGAGCGTGAGCGAGAGGGAGAGGGACAGGCGGGAATGGAGGACGAGCAATCGATAGAGCTTTGGTGTTTTGTTTCGTCAAGTGGTATCGCTGGGCTCGTATCTAATAGCACACTTTGAAGCTCATTCGCACACTCTTATGCACATGCATTCGTGCACTAGTCCACTCATCACACTCATCGCACTCGTCCACCCGCACCCCGAGTCGGCCGAATCTTCTCTCTATCGCCTACTTGTCTTCGTAGCTCGTACACTTCACGTCTGCTTTGGCCTAATTATGTGTTGCCTTTATGTCTTGCGTACTAGTTCTTTCGAAACGCACACACACATATAGAGAGAGAGACCTCCACTCGCATGCGTTTGCATCACATTCGCTTGTGTGTCAATTAAGAAAAGGGACAAGTGGCCGGTGCAATTGGATGAATTTACCTTGAATACATGCCCCTAATGAAAGCTGTCACCCACCTGAAGGCATACTCGTTTGCATGAAAGAAATATTCCTCTTTAAATAAATGTACATATATATGTACATACGTGCGCGTGTGTGCCTCTGTGCAATTCGCATTGGTTGCCAAGTTATTGGGTTTATTAGGTTGACAAATTGCAACGTCGTGTGTCTCATTAGTTCTCGTTCTCGTTCTCCTTGTGACATGCGTTCTCTGCATGGATTTCTTTGGGAATTTCCACAGAAAAGAGTGCTTGAGATTTTTTTTGCTCGAAAGAAAAACCCTTTCTGTTGTTGCAGACAACAAGTTTATTTTTGCTTCAAGTTTTAGGTTTTAAAAGTAGGTACTTTGAAATTTTTTAAAATCTGTATGTATTCTTAAAAATAGTTCACAAGTGACCTACTTAAATGTTTCGCAGTAATTATCCGGGCTGTTTTACGCAGAATTGGGGGAACGTGAAGAATACATTTATAGTTTTTGCTCTGGGATGTCCCAGTAGTCAGCGGAGCCACCACAACACTAGCGATTTCACTAGTCACTGGGTGTCGAGGGTCGGTCCCTTTCCTATCCAAGACGCTGGCGAATTTAACATTACGATCTCATTGCCGGGGACAGGTCGTCCTTTTATGCGCCACCTTTAACCAGTCATTTCGCTAGCGAAAAGGGACAGGAAAATGGCCTAGCACCAGCGACTGAGAAAAAAGAAAAATTTCATTTTTATACCCAGCGTAAGCGGGGTATATTAGTTTTGTGCGAATCTTGTAACAGGGAGAACTAAGCTCCGGAGATATAGACATATATATATAGAAATGATCAGGATCAAAAACTGAATCGATTTAGACATGTCCGTCTGTCCGTCCGTCCGTCCGTCTGTCCGTCTGTCCGTCTGTCTGTCTGTCCGTCTGTCCGTCTGTCCGTCCGTCCGTGGTCGGATCTCCTCCGAAACGGCTGGACCAATCAAGTCGAAATTTTGCACACAGGTATATCGGATCCGAGTATGATCCTAAGTAAAAATGGAAGAAATCCGCCCACTGCCACGCCCACAAATGAATATAATGTGTTTTCAGTAAAATGCTTGTAACTTGCGAACCACTCAACACATTCCATTGATATTTGGTGTACTGGTAAACTACAAAAAGGGACATATCCTGGTCAAAAAATGGACGCCGCCCTCCGTGAGCCACGCCTACAAATAAGCCCACAAATAAGGGCTTATCGTAACTTCCGAAGTAAAAGGCGTAGAAGCTTCAAATTCGCAACATAGGTTTACCAAGGCAAATGAAAGGTGTAGGAACAAAAACTTATGTAGCCCGCCCACTGCCACGCCCACAAATAGAGAATTTTCTTAACTTCCGAAGTAAAAGGCGTAGAAGCTTCAAATTCGCAACATAGGTTCACCAAGGCGAATCAAAAGTGTAGGACAAAATTTTATGTCGCCCGCCCACTGCCACGCCTACAAATAAAGATTTTTCGTAACTTCCGAAGTAAAAGGCGTAGAAGCTTCAAATTCGCAACATGGGTTCACCAAGGCGAATGAAAGGTATAGGAAAAAATTTGTATGTGGCCCGCCCACTGCCACGCCCACAAATGAAGATTTTTCAAAACTTCCGAAGTATAAGGCGTAGAAGCTTCAAATTCGCAACATGGGTTCACCAAGGCGAATGAAAGGTGTAGGGAAAATAATTTATGTTGCCCTCCTACTGCCACGCCCACAAATAGAGAAGCAAACATAGTGCGCTCATAATGTCGGACGCTGGTATTTCAAAGTCGGGCTTGACCGACTTTAGCTTTCTTACTTGTTTGTTTTGACTTTTTTAAAATTTATTTAATTTTATTTATTTTATTTTTTGTTTATCTATTTTTTATTTTAAATCTTTTTTATCTTACTCCTCTTAAAATTTTCTCGCCTCCACCGAGCCTCGAACCGCTGACCACCAGATCGCTGGGCGAACGCCTTAACCATTTACGCTAAACGAACGAATTTAATTTCTTGGTCAAAATGCTCACTTGAGTTTAGCGTTGCTCAGATTTTGGGAAACGTATTTAACGAATTTTTTCACTCCAAAAATTGTTTACTTGAAAATGAACCATTAAAAAAAAAATAATAAGAAAACCTTAAAAATTTAGGGAAAAATGTTTGTCTTCCAAAATATGTGAACTATGAACAAAAAAAAAAAAAAAAAACTAATTTATAAAAAAATAAAAAATTTAGGAAAAATTCTCGCCGCCCGCAGGGATCGAACTCCGAACCTCCCGGCTGTCGAGTCACAGTTTGAACCACTGAGCTATCGAACGCTTGACGGGCAAATGATCAGAATCCGTGGTAAAAGCAGACAACAGCAAAAACAATCATACGCAGCGAATAGGGAAATGTGAGCTGAGGCCTATCTACTCTTTCAGGTTCATGTGGTAGGTGAAATGGCTAGTCATCAAGGACTGGCACTTTGGCATGTCACAAATATTGGGGGCGAACTGCTGACTACTGGGGTCTTCTTTTTGAGGAAAATCGAGTTTCGGTTAGATATCTAAGTAAGTACTTACATTTTGTGATACATTTTTGGGGTCAATCAATGTGAACAAAATTTTGACTGCAGTTGCTGAAAGCTCTTGAGAATCATAGAAAATCCCTATAATTGGTTTTGCTCGATTGACTATAGGTCTATTTAAAATCGATCTCGAAAATTGGGGCCGAGAATTAAGTTGCACAGTTTTTTCCTTTAACTTATGGCTATATCTCGTGAATCGGAGCACACTACTAACTGATTCCGAGCTCTTCATGAAATCGCTTTGATACTGCGAAGTCCAGTTCCATACCAGGACGGCGTACAGAGAAATAAAAGTATCCCTCTCTCATACCTGGTCCTCTCTCTTCCTCAAAGCAAAATGTGTCTCCGGCGAATTTCACATAGTATGGAATTGGACAAAGTTGATCATTTTAACCCGAAATCAAAAGAATAAACTAAAATTGACCCTCTAAATATGCTTCAAACTTTTTATTCGATTTTTATTTTTTTTACCCATATCTCAAAAACTATTCTTTGGAAAAATAAATGGATCAGCGAACCGGAACTAGTCGAAAGGAAAAATGTGTTCAAGTGAGATTCCGAAATTTCTTATCCTAGTGTAATTGATTTTCTTGGGGTTCTATAGTCTCTCTATGAATTCGCACTTGTCCTGTCCTTCCGCGAAACTTTCTTTGAGCCTCTGTGAACCAAAATTATGAAATGTAATTATTTTTAAGAATTAAATTGAGCAAGACTTGCAACCCAAAAGTTGAAGATTTTATGTTCCTGGATTATTTTTTTTTGTGTAGTTCATTGAATTTTATTTTCGCTTCAAATCGTTTTCCTCCCAAATGTACTTTCTGCTCATTTCCTGCCAAATGAATAGGGGAGATAAAAAAAAAGAATTTATTTGCTTAAATGCCAACCGATTTAGCGAAAACGAGCCTCTCTCGACTCGCCTCACATTCTCGTTAGATTCATTTTACAGCATTCTCAATTCCTTTGCGCCGCGCCGCCGTACATATTTTTTTTTTTTTTTTTTGCTTTCGTTGGCATTTTAACTATTCATAAGCTCCGTTTGGGAATAAGCATAAATAATAGAATCCGTGAAAGTCAGCAAAGAGCACATGATTTCAAATCGTCTATCGTTCGCGTTCGTTTCCCGTACGACTATCGAGTGCCTCAGGACCGAAGCGGCAATGCTCTGTTTGTGTCTCCCTATCCGACTGTTCGATGTTTCGACTGTCCGACTGACTGCCACTACAGTGTCTATTCGCGTGACTGGCTCTACTTGTGTTCTATCTGCATCCGCCTACGCTGGCTACTTATCTTCCATTTGAAATGTCAGCTCTGACGCCAAAAGTAAACATTTTTTAAAACCCTTAAGAGCTGTTGGAATAAAGCATCGTTGGGTGGAAAAATTTTTTTTTTTTTTGTTTTTGGGATATAATAATAATAAAAAGGAGCGCTGACTCCCGACTACTCTGAATGGCTGTGATCAAAAAACAGCAAAAAGGACCTTTTTTATTCTCCCTTTTTTTTCTATGTATCTATGTTCATATGTACATATGAATATACAGTCGAGTCTGGATAGAGTGAACACCTCGGAAGTGTGAACTGAGGCTTATATAAAGGTTAATCTACTGTTTTCGTGAGAGGGCCGTTGAAAAATCCCTAAAAAGAACATACGAACAGTGCTCGGACTTCTACCACTTTAGTGGTAGATCTACCACTTTTTTCGCTTTCTACCACTTCTACCACGCTAGTTCCAAATCTACCATTTTTTTTTTTAAACTTAATGCATTTTTAAAAATTTTTTTCATGATCATTTCGAATAATTTGAGTTAGCATTTTAAAAATTTTAAATCGTAATTGTATTATTGTAGTATTTTAAAAATTGTTGGCAGCTTCCTATTGTCAATAATGTTGTCAAGAATGACAGTATTGGCGCTAACGACATCCAATAAAATATTGACAATTTTTTTTATAAATAAGAGAAAATACCTAAAAACTTGTAAGTTTTTCTCAATTTTCTACATGATCAGATGTGATATATTGTATTACTATTTTAAACAATTTTAAATCTACCACTTTTTATATAAATCTACCACTTTTTAATATAAATCTACCACTTTTTCTTTAAAAATCTACCACCTTTAAAAATTTTCAAGTCCGAGCACTGCATACGAATCGAACGTCCCTATTGAATTTTTCAAAAAAAACGCAGAAAATTTTTGTGAGCCTTACATGTAAATTTTTTGTTTTTTGTAAGAACAACCTCGGTAACATGAACAAGCCTTGTAAAAATTAGTCCACTCTAGTCAGACACTACTGTATATACATACACATATATATATTTTTTTTGTCTTTGTTGTATCGCATGATTTTTAAACGTATTTATATCGATTTTTTCCATCCATCGTGCAGTCCGAAACACGCGATGACTTATCGCTCAATCATTGAAGCGCTCACCTTACCGGCCAACACCGCCTAACCACGTTCCATATGTCAATCGCAGTCACCCGCCACCCGCAAAGCGAAAGGCGCATTCCTGGGAAACGAGAAGCGGAGGTGTTCCATGACCCGTATCCTCGTTTTTGTATTTTCTACTTTATGGCCTTTTTTGGGGCCTGTTTTTTTTGTGATTTTCTTTGTAGATCTTAATGGCTTAATGGTTAATCGTTAACGGTCTTCGGTGCGTGATGGAATCGATGTCAAGAATCGAGCAAATCATGTTCCGAAGGCCGAAGATTGAAATAAGAAAAATTGATGTGTCTGAATTTTCTCGATGTTTTCTTTGCCCGCTTAAAAAAGAAGGAAATTCACAATAAAAAAAAAAACTTTCGCCAGGCCCGTAGAGAGAAATTTGGGGCCCCGGGGATTTTGTCATGGGGTCCTCACAGAAATGTGCGAAAAAAAATCCCCTTGCCAATTGTGGGCCCCTTCAGAAAGCCCGGGAAAATCCCCCTTTTCATCCCCCTCTCTACAGGCCTGACTTTCTCGGCATTCCGTGATTCGAACTTCACAATTTTTTTTTCATTTGTCTCTTGATATTTTCCTCTTGGTTCTTCATTGAACTTCTTTTTCGAGAAAATTGTCTCGTCATTTCATTTTCTTCAGCTTCTTGTTTAGAGTTTTTTTGTGTTTGCTTTTTCCGCTTCCACTTCCGCTTCCGGTATTGTTGTTGTTGTTGTTGGTTGAGCGGAGCGGAGCGCACGTTTGCGAGTGTGCGTATTTCGTCTGTGTTTACAACGAAAACTCAACGTCTCCGAAAAGTATGCTACGAAAAGAATAAAATTTCCTTTAAACGGTTCACAACAACAAAAATTGAGTGTGCGTCAAAAGAAGAGATCAAAGAGAGCAACGAATAATTGTTCGGGTTATAAGAGTAAGTAGGTCTTTGCGCTCGTTAATTCGGTTTTTTTTCTAAGCGGACTGCATTAAAAATTCCTTTTCCTTGTTTATAAATTAAACCTTTTCAAACAAGGAATTTATGCGTGAACTTGCACCTGACATCGCGGCGAAATCCAATCAAATGATATACTGCGTATGTATGTACACACTTTGATGCGCGTGTTTTCTTTATTAATTTGTTCCTTCGCTATCGTCGCTATCGTCGTCTGTATTAATTCTATCGATTTTTATGGTACCGGAAATCTTCGTTGAAATCGAAAACTCGCTCGAGAACAAAAAAAATGAAATACCTTCGAATAAATATGGCCATGAAATGTGCGTTGAATTTTTGAGTTATGTCATTGAGAAAATTTTTGGTCTGCAATCATTCAAAAGGGATTTTGGATTTTCTTTAATAATGGAAATCATGTCAGACGAGTTCTAAATTTGACATATGTAAAGCCATTAACAATAAGTAATTAACTCTAAAATATAATCGGTTTGACCTTTGATCATCTCCGAAATGAAATAAAACTCGAATATGCAAAGGTATTTTTGGAGTCAGAGCCACTGACTTCGCTCAAATCGGAGTGAGTTTTAGCCCCAAAAAAGGAGTGCGATATTTGGCATTTTAGCTTTTTCAAGTAATGGCGGCAACTCTTGCAATTTACCGTATAATGAAACTTTTTATAACCGACACAATCTGTGTCGAGGGTATATTGCGTTTGTGTGGTTGTGTGTAACACCCAGAACCAGTCGAGATAGACCATACAAAATATATATAGAAATGATCAGCGTCACCAGGAGATTCGATTTAGACATGTCCGTCTGTCTGTATACAGTTTTCATATCGAAGGAGTTAGCTATCTTGACAAAAATTTGGTATGCGTACTCACGGGGACATGAGTAAAAACAAGTTCGAGAATGGACCCGATCGGACCATTTTTAGGGGACCCCAGTACTAGGGTCTGTTACGAAAATCACAAAAACTGCTCTAAATCGAAGTTTTTTCAAGATATTTTGATGAAGTTTGATATTTGAACATGTTTTCAAGCAGGATCGGCATAATAATTTTTTCATCAATATTATCATGACGATTACGGATTGATCAAGAAATTCATTTTTTTTATTTTTGATTACTGAAATAAAAAAAAATAAAAATTGAAAATTTAAAATTCCCAAATAATGAACAATCCGTTTTTAGATTCTAAAAATTTGGATTGATTCTATGAAAATATTTACAAATTAAAAATGTATTTTTTTAAAAAATCCGAAATTTAAAGTTAAAATATGGATTGCTGGACTTTTTAATCACATTTTAAGAATTATGAATAATTAGATACTTATAATTAGAATAAATAAGATTGCAGATTTTTTGAATAATCATTAATCAAAATGGCAAGATTGTGGATTTTTTTCTGTAATAGTTGATATAGGACATAGAAAATTATGAAAAATTATCAGAGACACCAAAGACTCTATTATGTTATGTTCGTCCATCTTTTAAATCTGTCCCATTGTCTGCTTTAAAAACACAATAATTTCATAATGCACTAAAAATACACCTACTTAAAGAGCTATAACTCAGAAAGCGGTACCTCTTAGAAAATGCAAAAAGAAAAACTGCAAAAAACTTTCAACATTTTTTTTTATTAATACAAACCAACCAACAAAGATGCCAAATTTTTTTTACAATACAGGCTTGCTTGAGATGATGAGAATAGTAAGTTTTTCATCTACCCATTTAGTTTCATTCTTAGTTCCCCATTTCATAGATGTTTTGTTTATTTAATGTATATTTATTTGATTTAGAATTTGAAATATTCTTGAAAACTTCTTGTGTGGGGTTTGAACCTGGGAATTCCCGATTTCTAGTCATGTGCTCACCCGTGACACCATGTTTGCCAAACTGAAAACTGTGGATTTTTTTCATTTATAAAAGAAAGTCAAACAAAATTTTGGTTTTTAGGAATGAGAATTATTTGTGCATATTTTCGTTTGAACTTAAATGAGATATTTTCTCTTCTCTCCTAGAACTTGACGTGGCTTAGAGGTTAGCGTGCAAGGCAAGCAATCTGAAGGGCTTGGGTTCGAACCCTGCCGGACGAATTTTATTTATTTTTTTTTTTAATGAAGAAATTACTATTACAGAAAAAATCCGCAATCTTCCATTTTGATTACTGATTTTCAAAAAATCTGCAATCTTATTATTCTAATTATAATATCTAATTATTCATAATTCTTAAAAATTGATTAATAAATGTCCAGCAATCCATAATTTTAACATATAAATTTCGGATTTTTAAAAAAATTACATTTTTTAAAATTTGTAAATATTTTCATAGAATCAATCCAAATTTTTAGAATCTAATACGGATTGTTCATTATTTGGAATTTTAAATTTTCAATTTTTATTTTTTTTTATTTCAGAATCAAGAATTTTGAAGTGTGGATGGATAATAATCAAAAAATCAAAAAAAAATTTTTTTTTGCCGATCCCTGTTTCAAGGCAAGTAATACGAAAAAAGTGGGCGTGGCAGAAGGGCGGTTTTCGAAAATTGTCTCCTACTCCCAAATTCAAATGGGACTTGAACGAAATTTGGCAGTTATGCTTTCTTTTAGCCTTAAACATCCTTCCAAAAAATTTTCTTGATCGGTCCATTATTTAGGGTACCTCCAGTACTAGGGTCGTCACAAAATCCCAAACTGCCTTAAATCGGACTTTTTCGAAATTTTTAATGAAACTTTAATTTGAGCGTATATCTAAGCCTCCGATTATAATTAAACAAAAATTGAAAAGTAGGCGTGGCAAAAGGGCGGTTTTCATAAAGAAATTCAACAAAAGTCGGTATATGGGGCCCCTAATGGCCTTAAACACCTCTTGATATTAAAAATTATTTGAACACGTATGTCTGTGTCGGGTATTACTATTGTCAGGCTCGCTGACTATAACACCCTTACTTGTTTTTTTTTTTTTTTTAAATATAAAATTCAGATTAGACCCGATTTTATGTGCAGAAAAATGAATTTGAAATAATTTTTCAATTTTTTCAAAATTTATTCGCATAAAGTCCGTCTAGAGGCGGAGCCAGGAATTAGAGGGTTAAATAAAAAACTTATTTTCCCTTAATTATTTTTATGGGAAGATTTTTTTTTTTAAAGATATTCATTTGATAATAAAACAATTGAAAAAATACTCTCTTTTATACACACCAGTGTTGCCAGACGTTACCCTTTTTTTTGCTTTATATTTGAACGTCTCTACGGGACACAAAATCTCAACTTTTTACAATTCAATTTTTTGAAATATTTTGTATTATTTAAAAATTTTTTATTCTTATTTTGTTTAAATCTTTTTAATTTTTTATTTTTTGTACTTTTTTAACATGTTTAATGTTTTAAATATTTTTTAAAGCTCATTTCTTTTTAAATTTTTGCTATTTTTTTAATTTTAATTTTAGAAATACTTTTTATTTTTCCTCTTATTGTATTCCTTTCTATGATTGAATTTTTTCTGTTCTTTTATTTGTCTTTAAATGCGTGCCCCAATTAATGATGCCACTTTTTGGTAGAATTTTTCGAACACGTCCAATAAAAATAAAATCATATAGCAACGCATGATACAAGAAAACAAGATAGCGCCACTTCAGTACCGCTATTTGGAGGCTCTCTCTGAGAGCCGAAAATTGAGTTTGTGACGTCACTGAGCAAGAAATTGTTGTTGTTTCCCATGCTATTCAAAAAAGTAAAAACTAATATACCCCGCTTACGCTGGGTATAAAAAGCCGGTTTAACATGGGAAACAACAACAACGAATCGCGATTTTGAGTTTGTGACGTTTTCTCTCTCAAGTGGCGCTATCTTGTTTTCTTGTATCATGATAGCAACGCAGTTATGTGAACACAATCCTTTAATGTGCAGGAAAACACATCTGGCAACGCTGATACTCAAATTCAAATACAAGTACATATTCCCAAAAGGTTCTTTCGTCCTCCTCCTTACCGATTACCGAGCTGAGCATAATTCTAGTGAAAAGTCTACAATTCATAAACTAGAACATCTTGATAATTATGAACCAACTGAGCAAATATATTTTTCCACACAGCTATGCTCACATTTTTATCGTCGTTATCGTCGCCTTATCGAAGCACATGCGATAGATGGTCCGTCCACTGCACTCATTGAGCGGTGGATGGAAAGGGTGTCGGTGCGGTGCGGTGACTTTTGAGGTTGAAATAACAAAAGCAACAACAACAACAACGAGCTTGAAACACACTCGCAGCAATGTCAACAGACACAATAACAAATAGACGCACACAATTGCAGTCGTCGTCGTCGCGTGCATTGTTCGTTGCTTGATCGACCGGTTGGTCGGTTGGTCCCTCCCTCTGTTCGTCCGTCCGTCCGTCGATTCGTCCATTTGTCCGTCAGCCAAGTTCGTCGGCGTAACGTGGACGAAGAGCTCAAATCAATGAAAATGCATGGCATTTCGTTAGTTGGTCCCCTTTTCCAGTGGGCAGAGAGCAGGAAAAAAAAAAAAATGTTAGCTCAGGGAAGACTATTTGTAAATTGGATTTGTACGTGCATTTAATTTGGGCGCTCTGGTACCTTTAGTACATTTGTTCCTTCGTTGAATCGAAACTCAGAAGACACGTTGGTTCCACGAGGTGATATGCGGTGACACTATGCCATGCGGTGGTCGTGTCTGCTTTCGCATTGAAATTAATATTGGGAAATGAAGAAAATTTTTATTCAAAAAAGTGGTCTAAAAAAAATGTGTGTACCTTTGTGCTTTTGAAATGTTGCCACCAAAGGTAAGCGTTTTTTAGGTCATTCAACTGATTGTGATAATGTTTTGGTTTCGAAGGGTCCTTACAAATTCTGCTCAACGGAAAATTAGTTTGTTCTCCATATCCATGCTAAGGATGGCCGAAGTCAGACCGAAAAATACAAGGATCGGTCAGGTGCAAAAATATCTGTAAAGGATGGGTCTCAGCTATGACACGATCCAGGATCCGTTCAAAGTTTTTTTTTTCCTCGATTACAGTAGAGTACGGATTAATGCAACACGTTTTTTGCTCGAATTCTTGTGCACTTATGCGTTCTTTGCATTAATCCGTGCCTGTTTTCATGGGAACTCATAAAAAGGCTTCAAAGCACCTTGCACTCAT
Organism: Chlorops oryzae; assembly: GCA_020466095.1. Lineage (NCBI taxonomy): Eukaryota > Metazoa > Arthropoda > Insecta > Diptera > Chloropidae > Chlorops > Chlorops oryzae. The sequence goes on along the minus strand of CM035807.1, from coordinate 924,136 downwards.
GAGGTTTTTGCATTTATTCGTGTTGCACTTATCCGTAGTTCACTGTATAAGCATTTTAAAGCTGTTTCAAATCTAAATATCCACCTTTTTTTTTCTTAAATGAATAATTTCGGTTTGGTAAAAATGTCAATATTTAATAAAATATTGTACAAACGTATCCTTCCTCAATTTATAGCACGTGGGAATATACAAGGAGGCGGATTTTGAAACCTTTCTTACTTAATTTTCAAGAATCGATCCGTACTCTTTGGCCATAGCATCATACGCTGTTTAGCATGTCGCCTATAATTCTCATTTGGTTTATAAAATGGGACACATAAGAGTCGAAGAATTTCTGTGCATTTATCACGACGTGATGAAGCAAGAACGTGTGTAAGCTATCGATAATTTGATAATCGATAATCGATAGGTTGCATAATCGATAGTTTTTATAATCGATAGTTTAATTAATCGATAATTTAAAAATCGATAGGTTCAATAAATCGATAATTCGATAATCGATCAACAAAATTATCGATCGGTTCAAAAATCGATCGTTTCAATGATCGATATATTAAACAATCGATATTTTCGATAATAGTTTCTAGAATCGATATTTGTATTATGGATAATTTTGACAATCGACATAATTGAAAGATGAACTTTCGAGGGGAATTCGGCCTTATCTAAATAAAGGAATCTGTCAATTTCAAAAAGAAGAAAGCCCTCTATCACCGACAACACCACCTTTCCAATGCTAAAGTAAATGTCCATGTCCAAATGTTTAGCATGTCGCCTACAATTCTCAATTGGTTTATAAAATGGGACACATAAGAGTCGAAGAATTTCTTGTGAATTTTTCACGACTTGAAGTGGCAGGAAGGAGGTGTAGGTTTGTCTAATTTATGGGTCTATCTCGTTAGGGATGGTGCAGTGATGCCAGATCGTGGGTTTTTCCCCATATCGTGGGGGTTTTATCACTCAAACGTCGTGACATGGGGAAAATGGGTATTTTTACACCGAAATTTATACATCGCCCTAAATGAAATACGGGAAACTTTTAGGAATCTGTCCATCGATGTTTTTGATAGTTTGAAACAATCGATATATCGACGATACCATCAATTTTTTCTCCAGCTCGAATTTAATCCCAGAAATGAATGGGACATTATATCCCGACGAGTATATATTCCTTTCTAGACATGAAAAATACTTATCTTAAAGGGATTTTGTTCTAGATATATAGTTAGGTACTCGTTTGAACATAAAAGCTACCAGGAAAAAGCCTCTGAATATTTGGGAAATGCTGGAAATAGTTTGGGAGTCAAAGGGTTAACCTTAAAGGAGGAAAGTACGCCAAAATGGAGTGCTTACCGAAACGAAGTTTAGGTGACGAATTTCGTCATATAATGAAATAAAATGAATACATTTGAAAATATTTTGTACCCGGGTACCCGACAACTGTTGTTGCTCTCCATGAAGTTTCAAGTGCGCGTTATTTGCCTGGAACTTAACTTGGGAGTAAAATTAGGGGGGAAGAGAAAACAGAACAGAACGAAAGCCCGAACGAACGAAAAAGCACAATACGAACGATAATCAGAGAAAAAAAAATGGAGAATTATACTTAATTGTAATAACAAAAAAATTAAGGCGCCACAAATGTAGCAAATGAATGGGGAAGGGGGCTGGGGGCGGGTGGTTATCAGCTTTGTTAACTTTTTACGAATGTATGGGTATTCGTTATACGGGTAAATGTGCACGCACAAACGAACATAGAGAGAGAGAGAGAGAGAGAGAGAGAGAGAAGAGAGAGAAAATGTTGGGGAAAACTATAAACGAACTGATAAGCGCGAACACGAAAACGCAACACAAATGGGGTAAGGGAAAGGGAATGAGAAATATAGAAGGAAGCAGAGACCGATAGACGTAATCGACAGTCGCTTTACTTATCTATGTATGTATGTGTAGATGGAGCGTGGAGTACTTTATGTAAGCATTTAGCGAGCAGAACTTCACTCCGGCTGCAGTAAAACAAAACTACCAACAATCAAGAAAGAATTCACATACGGAAATTACTTGAGGAGAGCATACTGACCCATTGTAGGCTCCCCCGAATCGATAAACGAATACTTCGCTACGACGACGACTTCGTTCGTTCTTATCGAAGTCCATAAAAACAAGTCGGTTGTAGATACATACATGCATACGGTGGGCAAAAGCTGCAAGTACACACGAATTCTCTCTGGCTCTCTCGCTGTCTTTAGCCCTCTCCCAACAATCAATTTGAAACTCTCTCTCTCGCTCCCTCTCTCGCATACATGCACCGATGCTGCCGCTGTGTATCTGTGTCACATGTTTTTCGCCTCCGACTTCACTCGCCCAACGCCTATTGTCGCCATTCCTCTACATATGTATGTGTGTGTGAAAATGTTGGGGCTCTCTCGCACACTGGCATGCGTACGTGTGTGCGTCTACGCTTTTTCGTGCTCTATCTTTTGTCTTCCGCTTTTAATATTGCATGTTCCTTCTCTCGTCGTCGTGCGCCTTTCCCTTTTCTTCTCATCTCTATCGCTGTTCTTTTTTTACGTGTTACGCTCTTCGTGCTCTCGTCGTCAAGTGGTCGTGCATTTCGTCGGACCGACCGCGAGTGATTTTACGATTTTGTAGATTTTCTGAACTTAGTCGAATTTGATTTTGTGAGTTTGGCGGCCACGGTGCACAGTAAAATCGCAGCGCAGCATTGGAAACGTTGGAATAATTCATTCTCGGTGCGATCCCCATACAATTTGGTTCTCGATTCTAGATTCTCGCGCTTCTCGATAAGGCCGCTCTGCAGTATCTGTGCCTCACATTCGCATACAGATGAAATTATTTTTTTAAATTCTCGTCGTCGTTTTCGTCGTCGTGTTAATTGATTCCGAGTGTCTTGGAAACTTTTCAGAGGCTTGAAAAATTGTTTGCCTCCGTTTCAGTTGTCGTCGAAGTTCTCTCGCATTAGATTCTCGTGCGCTATGACTACTTGTGTGCTTCAAAATTGGTACGTGCCGTAGATCTAAATTCCCATATGTGATTCGAAAATATCAGCAAAACAAACGATTTTAAATGTAGAAATAAATAAAAAAATAATTAAAAAAAATTTTTTTTTTTATTCGTATCGTTCGCGGTTTAATTTTTTTTTTTCTTTTCAATGCATCTAAAAATTTAACTGAGAGAATTCGGTTCAGTGTTGCCAAAGGAAAAGATTCATATAAAAAATAAAAAAAAAAAAAATCTAAAAAATTGAAACATTTTCCTAACAATTTTTAAGTCGAATATATGTATGTTGTAGATTGTTATGTATTTATGTACTTATAACAGGTGAAAAGCTTAAATAGGTTACGTGATGTGTGTGTGTGTACGTGAAACGAACGGGCTTTAATTTTTGCTTTCCTGCCCAGGGTGGTATTCGTATATTTGGTGGTGAAAATTCTCCTGTTTTCTGTTCGTGTGTTCCGAAATATGAAGAAGGCGAAAAATTTTTGAAGCAAAGTCCGCCATTTTGGCATTAGTGTAAATCTTGGATTTGCCCAAAAACTTCGATAAGAGAACTTTTAACCCTTCCACTACCATTGGGATAATACATATCATTAGGAAATTTCACATGGGCCTGAAATTTAGATGTACATCTGAGATCGGTTTGGTAGTGAAAGGGTTAATTGAATAATTTGTTGTTTTTTTTAAATTTCCAAAGTCAGCCAAGTTGCATTTTTTTCAACCTTGGATATGAAAAAAAATTCGATAAGAAAATGTTTAACCCTTCCAATATTATTGGGATACATAATATGTACATTGCAATGGAATTTTTGATGTAGGGCTGAAGTTTCCATGTTCATCTGGGGTCAGTTTTGCCCACACCGCAGGAGGAGCATGAGCAAATACGAAAAAAAAGGGGAAAAAGTGTTATGAAAAAGAACGAAAGATAATCTAACGTCAGTTTGGTAGTGAACGGGTTACACCGTATTAAAAAAACTAAAAATTTTTCTACCCTCGATTGCTTTAGACCTTTCACTTTAGTTAGGATAATACATACATACATATACGAAAATTCGAAGATTTGAATTCGGTAGTGAAAGGGTTAAATTAGTTGTTATAATTGAATGGACTTATGATGAACGATTAGTAATAATATTTTGTGTCTTTTTGTCTGTATAAATCCTTAATAACCATTTAATTTTGAGACTCATAAGCCAGACCCATATTGATCGATAGATCTTTGGCTGATTGATCGATGATTGTCGTCCGTTCGATATTTTCCACCCGCCCCTAAACTGGGCAAATATGAAATCTTCGAATTAGGTAATGAAGGCTTCAGAAAGGACACTAAAGTAACCACTTACATATTCTGAAACGCTAAACGTCCGGAAAAAATTTGAGCATTTTAAAAATGGGCATTTCTATCACTTGCTGCTCACATACATCGGAAACAATTGGCACAGGCGCTTTAATTTATCGTGACCATAAATCGATTTTTGAAACTGTTCCAGTTTGATTTGATTCCAATTGATTTCAACTGAAACCTTCCCTCTCTGCAATGAAATGTGCGGGCCGATAACTTGAACGATTGGGAAAACAACAATAAGGAACTACATACGCACGTAAATACATATAATTGCCCGATGTCATGAGGCATCCGTATTGTGTTTTTCCAAACTTCGAAAAATATTTGATTTCTAATTAAAATCGGTTATCTCGAAAAGTTAATTTTAAAACGAATTCCACAGGCAGGCGTTCCTTCGTCCGTTGTGCGCCGTCCGTCGTCCGTCGTCCGTTTTGATCGTCAACACGATCGTCTTGACTTCAGTAGCCTTTGTAAGGCTGTGTTATCTCGCTCGCACTCACCTTATCAGCAAACAGTCGGGAAGCAGATAAACATTTTTAAAATAGTGTTGATGAGGCCCTCATTGACAGTTTATAGAGGGGGTATAAATATGATAGCAAACTTTTCATGTATGTATGTATGATTTGTGTGTGTGTGTGAGTGAATTGATTAAATTGTTTGCTCGAACAGATTTATGATAACCTCGAATACCTACATACATATGTTTAAAATGGTCCTAAGATTTATTACTATAATGCATCTGTAACCGCTTTGCCATGATTTCAATCTTTGGTCTCATAGAAGTTATCTCTTGAGCCCTCTCTTGGTCCCTGCTCGGGCGCCAAATTTTAATGGAGAAATCTTTGCCATTTAAGGATCAAAAATCAAAGACTACTTTATGACTCATGGAATATATGCCGACATTTAAACCATATTATGTAAATATATGTTTGTAAAATGTGTTTCCCTACATTCTTGTGCTTCAACTGTGGCAAATCTCTGACAGAATATGGCCAAATGCGCACGTGCCCAGTGAATAGTTTTTTTTTTTTTGTTTCAATAAATTATACGCTGCGGATTTCTGCTGGTTTTCTTTTCCCATTCTTGCGAAATTTCAAGGATACAGTTTGTGCAGGGTTCTCTTTTATTTTATTTCTGTTTTTTTTTTAATGCCAAGTCTCTATTGATTTATTTGGACTGCTGGGAATTATTTCATGTTGGAGGAATAGATAACCGCTGTACTTCCGTTTGAAGGAAGATTCTTGATAAATCGTAAAAGGCCTTTTTTTTTGGTTTTTAAATGTGTGACTGGACATTTGTCTACTTGAAGATTAGTACGTAAGGTACGTAATTTTATTTATGTAGGGAAGTCCCAAAATATGTTTATTTTATGTCCTCAATTATGCACGTCAGCTATGGAAGGGACAATACGTTGAATGAAAAAATGATATGTAAAAGAAGAAAACAAATGTCTACCAAAAAATAAAAAATATAAAAAAACCCTCGTATCAGAGAGGAAGGTCTGAACAATCCAAGCAACTTGACAGTATTCTATCTTGATAGTATATAGATATATTTATCAATATTTGAAATTTTTTCTTTTATTATAATTTCGAAAAAAGTATTGAAAGATGCAGAAAGGAATGTTGGGGTTTTTTCTCTTGAATCGATTTTTATCGAATAAGAACACGGGTTCCCATAACTCGTCCGGGCGGCTTCAAGGAACTTTTGTTCTGTACTGTACGAGAGGGCACGTGTATCTATTTTTAAAAGCTGAAGTAGATTTATTCAAAACTATTGTTTCTTTAATGTTTCGAACTTTTGCTCCACGCGTCTATTTTGAGCTGAACACCACCGAGGCTTTTCATGATCGAATGATCTGTAGCGCTTCGGCAGGCATTCGCTTGTTTTGCTAGTGATTGCCAAATTCTCGGACTAAAAATAACAATTTCTCTCGCTCGTGAACAGGTTTTGTTTTTACTTTATTCAATAAATTTTGATGGTTTTATTATAAACATGGATATGCAAATTTTTAAAATCCGCAAATCCGTGTTCCAAATCCTCTTCGAAGCCGGATTCAGTTGTGATTGGGCACAAAAGTTTTTAAATTTTTTTCGCTTTTTATTTTCATTTTGAGAATATATGTTACGTATGTATTGAAATTATAATTTCATTATTTTTGATTAGATTCTTCGCTTCACTTAATACGACAGATTTTCTGCACTTTCATCCAATTTCATTTTCTTCGCCTCTGGCCGTCCTTTCGTGTGTGTGTCGCTTGAGCTTTCGATACTCAGATGTGGCCGTTTTCATGTTTTTTGTTCTCTTTGTCGTTGCGTGTGTTTGTGTGTGTGTGTGTGTGTATTCTATGGTCAAGGCCGATTCGAAAATGCAGAAAATGCAATTTTAATGAAATTCTTGTGGACATAAGTCGCAAAAAGAGCTCTTCAATAATGCATTTATTGTGCACATTGGTTTGTTGTTGGCCGCGGCGTGGCCAGATGCAATCATTTTCTCTTGCATTTTTAGTGAATTTTGTAGTTTTTTTTAGTTTTTTTTTAATTTTTTTTTAGTTTTTTTATATTTTTTTAAATTTTTTTTAGTTTTTTTGTAGTTTTAAATTTTTTTAAATTTTTTTTTATTTTTTTAAATTTTAAAATTTTTTAAATTTTTATTTTTTAAAGTTTTTTTTTGTTTTTCGAATTAACATAATTTTATTTTTTTATATTTTTTAATTTTTTTTATAATTTTTTTAAATATAATTTTTTTTTAGTTTTTTGAAAAGTTTTTTAATATGTGTTATTTAATCGAATGAATTGATCACATATAAGTGCATTTAATTATATTATTTCGTTTCGTAATCATTGAAAGCAAATATAGAGAGTTATGTAACTAAAATGAGAAGTAACGAAAAAAGTAATTTCTTGGATATATCTTAAAAACGGTTTTTGGAAAAATAAATGGATGCCATTTTCGTGAGCAACGACCCAAAGAAGTTTAAAAGATATGTTTGAGCAATATCCTTTTTTTTTTGTAAACTAGTGTTTTTTTATTTGTTAATTTATTTGGTTATTTTTTATATATTTTTTATATTTTTTTATATTATTTTTATATTTTTAAATTTATTCTCAATTTTTTATTATTTATTTGTGTATCAATTTGTATTTTTAATTTTTTTTCAATGTATTTTTTTAAATATTTATTTCTATTTATTTCTATTTAATTAATGTACTTATTTATTTCTATTTTATTTGTATATTTATTTATTATTATTATATTTTTTTACTTATATTTTTATTTAAGTAATTCTATTTATTTATTTTTTTTTTCATTTATTTCTCTATTTGTTGGTCCTTATTATGTTAAAATTTTCAGCATACTATTTTGTACAGAGTTCTTAAAAAGAGTTAAACTAGTTTAAGGAAAAGTGGTTCAAACTGTGTGTAGATTTCCTCTGAAGCCGTATTTTGACTTTGAAGGATGCCTCATCGTTAAGATATGGAAAATAATTTGTCCAAATTACCCCATTAGAATATAATTAATTATTTGGAAGTAAAACTTTTTAACCTTTGCATAAAAGGTCATAAGAAACTATCACCAAAAAAAAAACAAATAATTTATTACCTCATTTTGAATTTTGCTTACTCCGTCAGAAATCTTATTATAAATACATCGCTACACATAATTTTTATTTTTGCTTATCTCTCTTAAACTTCACACTCAGAAGTGATTACTAACAATTTTCAATATTTCAACTTCAGAATACAGAATTACCTACCTACCTACCTACCTCGAACTTGATATTTCAATCAAAATAACACTTGAACTTTTTCTTATCTCAAGCGTTTTTAACCCATTTTACAAAAACATGCTGGGTCTCATTCTCTACTCCTCTACCCTCATCCTCTCATCCATCAAAAGTTTTCGCAACGAAAAGCTTCTTCTGTACTTCTTTTATACTTCTTAGAGTAATTTTTAAGATTTCATTGTACAAAAAAAAAAAAAAAAAAAAAAAAACACTCATAAAAAATTCAAATAATAATAATTACCAAATAAAATCAATAACCAAGAGAACGAAAAATGGACTAAAAAAAACATTTCTCCTAAATGTTGTATCGATAATTACATAATCTTGCATTTACTTATCTAAATGTTGTTGTTGTACTTTATTGTTATCTCTTATTGATGTTTATACTATGATTGCTGCATTTTCTCATAAAAGTTGTTTTCTTTATTTTTTTTCTTTTTTCATATAAAATCTCAAAAATCGCACATTCAACCCACAACCGCTCAACCTCACCGTTTCACCATAAAAAAAAAATCAAAAAAAAAAAAAAAATCAACCAAATCACTACAGAAATTCTCAAATAAGAAAATCGCAAAAAGATTTTAAAAACAAAGACCGATCAATCAGGACAGTCAATCGTCAATCGTCAGCTTTCAATCGTGCATCGAAAGGACATCCCATAATTGCTGCGAGCCGTTGAATCTATCACACCTAAAGCGGTTATTTAGGACAACAACTAAGTCAAAACCCAACTAAAAACAAAAAAAAAAACATTGCAAATCATTGCTAAATCTTCATCAGCAAATCAAGATCGAAAGGACAAAGGACGTTAACTAGCAGAAACTAGGAAAAACGCCAGCAATTAACGCCATTATTATCATCGCCATCGCCATCGCTAGAGCTTTTGAATCGTTTCTATAGAAAAGAGTTGGTGTCTTAACCTCTCGAAGCTGATAAACAAACCGTGCCAGCTGATAAACAAACCGTGCCAGCACACGAATAAAGCATCACCAAATATTATCCAATCATCAGTCTCATTGCGGGTACTCTGACTTGGATATCGATTTGGGCGAATCACAGCTCCTCCTCCTAGTTGTTGTATTTCTTAAGGAAGCCGTTTAACAAAAAACTATCAAAATTCCATCTAAAATGGCCGAAGATCAAGTTATGGAAACTTGTCCAAGCCCCGAGACTGGCGATTCTCGTAAGAGGCCACTCGATTCCGATCCGGAAAACGAACAAACGAAACGCTCACACTTCAGCTCTGGTAAGTGTTTCACCCAAAACAGAAAAGAAAAAAAAAAACGTATCACACACTCTGTCTCTCTATCTCTCTCTCTTTCCTCTTTGTCTCTCAATATTAATTTATCACCCACTCTCTCGCTCGTTCTCGCGTTCGCTCTAATCGATAATCGTTGTCCACTCTAATTTTCGTCACCCAAACAATATTGTACCTACTTAAAAAAAAATGCTGTTTTAATTTCGCGTCTTTGGTTTACCGATCTTTCAATCTATCAATCAGTATCGCAATCTTCTCGCTCTGTTCCACACTCTCGCGCCCGATATCTCGCCCACAAATTTACTCGCGCTATATACAGGAGACTTCCGATTTAACGAGCTCAACGTTGCCAGAAATTCTCCTTAAATTGAATGATATCATATAGCTAACTTTTTTTTAATTTAAAGTAAATAATTAAAAGGCATTTACATATACATACGTTTTAGCGCGACTCGTTTAAGCTAAAACGACTAAGTCAAAACGGGGTGTTTACATATGCGCATGTCGTTTTGTAATTTTGTGGTTATCTTTTGTTTGCTGAACACGTGATATATGAGTGAATATTGTAATTTAGAAAAAAAGCAATTATTGAAATTGCATTCGTTTTCTACATTGGTTGTGGAAACAACCTCACAATTTTTAAATTAGAATTTTCAATGAACATATGTTTTGAATTTTTATAGTGATGACACTAACATTTCGATATTTTTATCAGTTATAAGCAGGATTTATCTTGTTTAGCTACTTGTTTTAAATTAAAACAGGAAAGTTTCTCGTTTTTGTTTTGTACGATAAAACGGGAAAAATCTAAGTTGTTTTAGAGCTAAAACGGGCAGAGTTGCTAAAACGCGAATAAAACGGCATATGTAAACGGCCTATTAAACTAAAATTTAGACTTTTTAATTGAAATTTATGAAGCATACTTCAAGGTATGTATATTGTTTTGCAATAAGATGTGGTCCCGGGTGCTAACAGATAAACACCCATGGATAAAAATGATTTATTTTTATGCCTTTCTTTACAGTTTAAAAATACTGATTTCTTATGTGGCTCGCTAAACCGAGTACGTTCGAGCGAGTTTTATGCCATTTTGCTCGTTATAAAGGTACTCAATGGAAAGAATTTGAATGCTCGTTGAATCGGTCAAGTCTCCTGTAAATATATTATATACCTACATATAAACCTATAAACTATGAAAACATCGAGCTGTATTCACACACTTGGTTGTCTCTTGTTTAAGTTTCGTTTGAGCGCTCATCAAGTTTTACAGATTTTAGTTTCAGTTTTAATAAATATAAATATTGTTATATCAAATTTATACATATACATACCTGCATACATAATACGTATTACATATAAACTGAAAAAATATTGATGTGCTTTAATATTGAGGCATAATAACGCGAACTTTGTAAATACCTCAGGACTCTTAATCTGTACATAAACCAATCCTCATGTTCATGCTTTGGGAGAGCAAAAAAAAAAAACAGAAAAATTAAATGGAATTTCGCTTTGGCAGACTAAAACTCTTTTCAGCTTTAAAATTAAGTACATTTCATCTTAAACCCCAACCAATCCATTCGAATAACAAATTTTAATTTATCATGCATGTAATTGTTTGGGAGTATGAAAACTTTACGGTGGGTTCTTTCTGAATGAAATGCTCCAAATGAATACAGTTTTTTTTTTTTGTACAGTAGAATTTTGAATATCCGAATCTTATAAAACCAGAAGTATTCCGTTTTACCGAAAACCCGGATAATTGATTTCAAAGTAAACAATAATTAAGTTTTAAATTTTTCTTGTCATGGAAAGGGTTAAGCAAGGTGTAAAAATGTTGGTGGGTGATAAAATCGGTTATTCGAGCCTTGAAAAACGAGTCCGGATAATCGGATAACTTGATATTCGGATAATCGAGACAATCAGATTCCGGCTAATCGGATATCCGGATAATTGTATTCCGGATAATACGTATAATCATATATCCGGATAGTTGGATTCCGGATAATCTGATATCGGGATGGTCAGAATCTGTTAATCAGATTATGTATAATCGGATTTTGGAAATCGGTTTCCGTATAATCGGATCCGGGATATCTAGTCAGATTCCGGTTAATCGGATATCCGGATAATTGTATGCCGGATAATACGTATAATCATATATCCGGACAATTGTATTCCGGATAATACGTTTAATCATATATCCGGATAATTTGGTTCCGGATAATCTGATATCGGGTTGGCCAGATTCCGTTAATCAGATTATATATAATCGGATTTTTGGAAATCGGTTTCCGTATAATCGGAATCTGAATATCTAGTCAGATTCCGTTTAATCGGATATCCGGATAATTGTATTCCGGATAATACGTATAATCATATATCCGAATAATTTGATTCCGGATAATCCGTATAATCATATATCCGGATAATTTAATTCTGGATCATCTGATTCCGGATAAATGAATATAAAGATAATCAATTTTTGTATAATCCAGATTCTACTGTATTTTTATTCTATTCATAAAATCATTCGCGGCGGCCATTTTTACGCCGAATTCAGGGTGCATAGTTAACATGGCTGCGGAACCGACTTTTAAACACAATGGAAAAAAATACCACCAGGACCATTGAATTTTAAGTAGGGGAGGAGATTGACACTCCGGCATGCCGCGGCACCCTCCAAATTGCTATATGTTAAATTCACCACAATTCATTCACTGGACCATTAATTTGCGAAAACTTTTAAAATTTCATTCATTTCGGGCACAAGCGAGGCCAGCTATCCGGTTGCTTAACTTTCCTTTGAGAACTGAAAATCCTTGTTCCAAATGTCATTCAGCCATCAGCCATTCAGAATTACCGAAAAGATTACTTTTGGCCTGCACGTGGCAAGGATTTCGGTTGAATTTTCATGTCGGAACTTGCCTTTGCCCCCCCTCCCCCGCAATTTTGATGTCACAAGAGGATATTCTCGTGCTCGTTTGGCCTTCCTCCAAGTTGCCAGCTTTTTTGTGACCTACTTTCAGTTCGCACTGCCGCCATCGGTGGTACACTTAATTCCATGCTCCATGTTTAACTGTTATTGCGTTCCCATTATATGGCCCACAATTGCATGGAAGAAAATTGCGAAAATTGGAATCCTTATCTCTCCAGCTTCACTGCCACACGATGATGTGGTCGTTTTGTGTGTGAATTTTTGTTCGGAACGAAGACAGAGAACCCCGGAACTGTGCGAAGTCAAGAGCCAAAAGCGAGGAAGGAAAATTCGTTGCTCAAATATGTACAGTAGTCCTTGATACTTAAAAGGACACATGAAAATTGTAGATATGCGTTTTTTTTTTTTATCACCGAAGAAATGAGAATTCTCGTCTTTATGTCAATAGCCATCCGATATCCAGTGGTGCAATAATGCCTGCAAATATTCAACACATACAATCATGTGGAACTAAATACAATCAAAAGCGCAGATGATTGAAATTTGTTGCATATGTTTGCATATGTTGAATATGTGCGTATGAAATTTTCTGCCCAGCAATTCCTGCGATATCGGAAAGCAGGCGTTAAATATCTGAACGAAAGGAAAGATTTTTTCGCTTCTTTTTCTCAAACTGATTAAAGATAGGTAGGTAGGTACACACAGCTGTGAAATAAATCTCGGAAAAATAGCGAATATTTTTCGAAATCTCCATGCTGAATAAAAGCTGTGTGTGTGCTCATTGGATTATCTGCTGCTTTGATTTGCTTACATTACCGAGATGTCTGACCACTCAAGCGTTTTATTGAACTCATTTTGCATTTTGAATTTTGCATTTTACATTTTAAATTTCGCATTGGCAAATTGCACTTGACCGTTTTTCCGTTTTTAATTCCCATGACCTTTTAACGCCAGTCGGCCAGCGGCGATCACACTCGACTCGACTGGCTGCTCTCTAAGCTCGCTCGAATAATTAGATATTCCATGGGTAGGTATGAGCTGAAAATGTAAATTGAAGATTACTCCATCGCCTTTGAGCATTGACTGCCTGTGTTTAAATAAGTGGTCCCCTGTTGGGGCTGCTGCAATGATTGCATCTCGGCATCATGTGGGCCCACGACAGTAGCGAGCGAATACATTTCCAACGTTCCAGTTGGCATTTTTCTATTAAATTAATCTTTCTATTATTTAGACATTCAATTATCCAGCTTTATTGGCACGACACCACTCTCGTTCGAGTCGAGTCGCGTCGAGTCGCGTCGCGTCGAGTCGACGCTCAGGCATCTATTCATCTATGCATCTAACTATCTGATTAGCTTAAAAATGATCACGTAATTCGAACAATATTTCACGAAGACACAGTCAGGGACGGACCGCAATTACATTACTGCGTTTTAGAAATTCATTTTATTTTTATTCATATTTATACACAGAGAAAAAAATCAACCAGAAAACTGGTTAAATCAAAAGAAAAAACATACAAAACGGCTTCAACAAGGAATATTTTTATTTTAACAATTTATAAAGATTTTCCTTTTGAATCAACCATATTTCAGGTTGAATTGAAATGATAATTTTCAAAAATGGATTTAAAATTTAAATTTTTGAACTAACCACGGACAAGATAATTTTTAAAATAAAAAAAAATTTCTAAAATACCTATAAAAGAAGAAATGTCAAAACAATGCTGAACATAACTCCAAAAAGTAGCCATCGGATGGACTTCATCCGATTTTGTCACTCCGTTGTCGTGGGACTGCTTTTGCAATGCTTAAAAAGCTCTAAAATGTATAAATGTCTTATATGTCCAATTTTATAAACCAAATGAGAATTATACCGAACGAAAAAAAAAAATGTAATTAAACATTTTTCCTTTCAAATCAACCAAAAATGTTGTTGACTCAACCATTTTTCTTTTGAGATTTTCGTTCTGCTAGAAAATCAAAAGGACTGTGAATAACAATGCGCCCTTTTAAAATGAATTATGGTTAAATTCGCTCAGTGTATATGTGCTCGTTTATACCCTGTAGTAAACAGTTGGGCAATTCTCTGAAAAGAACTAGTACCTTTGCCAGAACTAGAAGAACCAGTGCAATTTTTGGATAAGCTTCCACCAACTATCCTAGTGATAATTTTTACTTAAGGAAATAGGGGGGAAAAATTCAACGATTCTAGTACCTTTTTCCCGTAAACAGAACTGGTATTTAACTGGTGCAAATTTACCCAATTGCCTATAAAGTACTAGAATAGTTCTAGTGCCTACCGCACTAGTGCTTTCCTGTACAGATGTTGTACTGATTTTCTACAGAATTTTATATGGGCAAGGGTATAGAAAAGAACTAGTACTGGTGGTAAATTACTAGTACAGCACTAGTTCAAATTCCTACAGGGTATCTACAATATCTAAGTACTATTGTAAAATGTCTTGGTTGAGAAGTCTGCTGTGAAAAGAATTTTAAAATTGAACTTACAATCAGAACGAAAATATTGCTGATCGAAATTGTTGATTGGGTTAACAAAATGGCTGGCAACAGACAGTAAAGGGTTGCCATTTATTGCCGTACATGGAATGTAGAGCTTTAAAAATTCAAAATTTACACTATTCGGGTGTATTCGTTATTTTTGCTGAAGTAATCGTTACGAATTACTCGTTACAAAGTACTCGTTCTATTTTTCTGAATATTGTTCATTCATTAATTGAATAACTCAAGGTTGATACTACTCGGGTGTATTCGTTATTTTTGCTGAAGTAATCGTTACTAATTACTCGTTACAAAGTACTCGTTCTATTTTTCTAAATATTGTTCATTCATTAATTGAATAACTCAAGGTTGATAAAGTAATCAAAACTCCCTCTTTGCTCTTTGACTCTTCATTCAGTAGTTAGTGATCAAATATCAACTCAACTCACTCTACTACCATACTGTTTTGCGGACCCATTCTTTTAGTACTTAATTACTACGGAAACCATCAGCTGGCATGCTAGCAAAAAAAAAAGTACTAGTAACGAGATACCCCCATCAGTAACGAGACGTTATTGATTACTGACTACAGTAGTCGTTACTTTTTACCGAATAGTAACGATATTTTACAACTCTAATGGAATGTTGTTATTAAGGAAATACTCGATTTTCGAAAAACAATATTTTCAATGAGAGAACTTCAAAAACGAATTTAAATAATAAAAATATAAATAAATAAATATGTAAATAAATTTTTAAAAAATGTTCCCTTCCGGTTAAAGTTGATGTTCAATTTTCTCACCATTAATACATACATTCGTTCAGACTAGTTAAGTCCTTCAATCGATTGGTAACCCTACATCGAACAGAACTTCTAATGGAATGTGCCGTCGTAGGGTGTTCAATAGATAAATTAATGTACGTTCGTTCGTTCACTAATAACAGGTTTCGCTCGGAACGAGCTACTTGACTTCGTCAAGGTGAGCTGAACACAGCGAAACGTGAGCCGAGTCGAGCCGATTTCACATACCATACAACAAAGTTATTCAAATGGCGTTCGTTCCTCGTATCTACGAATAGAAAGATAAATAAATAAATAATAATTGACTCGCAGAGATGCTGTTCGATCTATTGATTGAGCGTTCGTCTTGGGTGTTAAATTCCACAATGTTACGTATACGTCGGTACGTACGTTCTAAGTCTGTCCGTGTGTATGCTAGATGATGAGCACTTTGCTCGAAGGTTCCCCCATTCATTTCGATTCGTTCATTCGTTCATTCGTTCAATTGTGCCCCCTGTACAAATTACACTTTGTAAATCAATTGCCTCGCTGAAGATTCTGTTTGCGAAGGAGCTCGGCGGTCGTCGGATAGCGGCCCTCGGAGTACGGAGCCACAACACAGAACAGGTTAAGTCAGTCGGACAGACCCAAATGGGGGGAAAAAAAAAGTTTTGAAGTTTATGAATTCATTTTCGATTGCGTAAGCGCGCTTATTAGAATATCGAAGTCGATTCGAGCGCCACTACTGAACGCCCACATGGCAGCGTCGGATTCCAATTCCGATTCCGATTCCAAATCGATTCTTTTTGGCTTGAAATTGAATTTTTATTGCTTTCGATGTTCGGCTGTTGAACTTGACCTTCAGTTATGGCTGTCGCAAATAGTTTTTTTTTTATATACATACATACATACATATATACATATATATATATATTTCTTTCAAGTCTAAAAAGTGCAATAATATTTGATTGTTTTTGTTAAATTTCTCAAATTTGGAGAAACCCATTTCAATGTTTTTTCTTTGTTGAAAGACTGCACATAATATCATCTTTGGATGCTGATGTCATTGGGGACTTGATCTTACTGCGTCTTAGTTGATTGGGCGATGAGAACGAATTTTCAGAATATTCAAATTTGTTTTTTTTTATTTATTAAATTCGATTTTTTTTCCTTCGATTTCGTCCGTCGCTCGCACATCAATGCCGTTTTTCTAGTTTCTCCTGTTTGACTTGTCCCCGACTGTGATTAAAGACGTTCTCGCTAAATATTCTAATTAACTAATTTATTTATTTATTTATTTATCTATTTTTAATAAATTAATTCGCTAAATCATTTTCGCTTAGGTTTGTTTTTCATTTAGAAGATTTTAGTTATTTTACACAAAACCGTCTCATGACTAGACATGTTGTCGTCTTTTGTTGTCGCTCTTCGTTGAATATTTTCCCTCAGTTTTAGAAGTTCTTAATCAAAGCCTTATTTATAATCAGCCCGATTCCAAATGACTACCTATTATTCGGAAATTATTTTCCAATGAATTTTTTTTACCTGAAAATAAATTTTCCACCAGGTAAAGGGAGTGTAAGTAAAAGGGAGAATGTGATGATACAGCCGACTCTAGATAGACTGCACAGAAAGATTTTTGTACGTAAATTCAACCAATTTTTTAATCAATATAACAAATTCGATGTTAAAACTCAGCCTATCACACTTTTTGTTATATTAACAAATCGACAATTACTCGAAGTATTAACACTCAATAGACATTTTCAAACAACGATTTGTAATATCAACAACCAAAGGTATTAAAAATCAACCAATTATTTTAAATAAATAAAAAAAAGGAAAAAATGCCTCATCTACATATTCCATAATAAAAATTTGAGTCTGCAAAGTCATTTTACGGAAGATAATTATACATTAAAACATCATAAACATATGTGAGCTAATTTTTGATTATTTTGTCTCTTCTTGTATGTAAGTCCGCATAAAGCTAATGAGAATTTTAGAAAAAAATTTATATGCACTTTCAAAAATTTCAAACAAAAGTTTCGTCAAGTGTTAATACTTTTGGTACTCAATACAACAAAATAATCAATCAAATTTTGGTTCAAAATTTAATATTACGAATTTTTCCCGAATTTCGTGATTTGTTTGAAATTTTTAATTGGGACAATTAAAAAACCGATAAATCGAGTTTAACAAACGTCATTAATTGGAATTTTTCGTAGCCAGTTTTTCTGTGTGGACAAATTTTTGCAAGGCCTGTTCACACTATCGAGGCAGAATTTTTGTCGATTCAATTTGCCTTATTTATTGCAAAAAATGTGCACAAAGTTTACGTGGGCAAAAGGTTAATTAAGAAATTATTTTTGTGAAAAAGCTCCGTTTTTTTTTTTAAATTGAGGCTTACATAATCGATAAGCTTAGGTATGCAGAATTGAAAATTCAGAGTATCCGAAAAATTGGGACACGAGAAATCATTTCCAATATGGCTCCGCATACCGAGATAAAGGAAGGGAAATTCGGTGTGCGTCCTGCAGCACCGAACACGCAAACGAATGCACACGAACGTGAGCTGATTTAACTAGAACAAACAGTGCTGCCAGATTAGCTTTTTTTTTTGCCAGTTACCAGTTTCGCCTTGCTGTGTGTGTGTGTGTGTATCTGTGTTTGTGTCTGGGTATCGCAAAGCCTCAGTTAGAGCAGCCTGAGTATATCTGGGCACTGCGGCTAATGCGCCTGGCACTTTTGCTGCACGCAGAGTTGCAACATCAGCAGAAAATATCTGCAATTGACCTACTTAAGACGGCTCTGTACCGAGTGCTCGTTTGCACGGATGGCATTGCAGATTTACCCAAAAAACACGAACACGTGGACACACACACATATACGTCGAAGGTGCATGTGGGCGTAAGCTTCCCTTGCAGCTTTTATTTGCGTTTATGATTGTTCTCTTTGATTGCCTCTGGCTTACTTTCTGAGTCGCTGTCCTGCGCATTTAATGTTATAAATTGCAGCACACTAACACCAACACAAACACACATGCTGAAACGCATACAAACACCCACACGAGCACCAACACTGTCACATGCATCCTGAGTCGATTCGCTCTATTCAATTGACGTGGATACAGCACAAGCTTTTTTTGTTCCAATTGCGTATTCCGCAGAGCAATTGCAATTCCGTGCGGTCCTTTCGAGTAGAGCTGCCTTTTTTGCCTTTGAAAACTGCGGCGTCAGTTGCATTTGTTGTTGTTGTTGATGGTTTTTTTTTGAAACCATTTAAATGTAGGTTGGTGGAGCTGCGAATACATTCAAAAAATAAAACACATAAATATGTAGGTACATAGATACAATGTATGTATTTCATTGTGTGATGGCAACTCTAACTTGTTTACAAGTATTCCTTTTCAACTTTTCCTAAAAGTAGGTACAGCCGCCTCTGGAAAGAGGGAACTATTTTCGCAAGGCCTGTTCACACTACCGAGGCTGTTCACACTATCGAGACAGAATTTTTTCATGTTTAATTTGCTTTATTTGGTTCAAGTATAAGAAAAATGAGCGACCTTCTTGGTCACATTACCGAAGTGTTCACACTATCGAGTTGTTCACACTATCGAGTTGTTCACACTATCGAGTTGTTCACACTATCGAGTTGTTCACACTATTGAGGTGTTCACACTATCGAGGTGTTCACACTACCGAGGCTGTTCACACTATCGAGACAAAATTTTTTCATGTTTAATTTGCTTTATTTGGTGCAATATTGAACAAAAAATTTAGATGTCATTTTTTATTTATTATTAAAAAGCTGCGTTTATTGAACAAAATTTTTGTAGGGTTGTTTGTTTCTTTTACTAATTTTGTTCTCCTAATAAATTTCGAGCGCCCATCTCACAAAAAGTTAGAGCTCCAACATCATCGCTTCTATAAGCCTGAGTCTATGTGTTCAAACAGCCCAGCTGTTCACTTTATCCGGCGTTCACACTATTCAGACTCGACCGCTGCCAGCTCACTGAGAGTTTTTTCTATAGGTACTCTGCAAGTAAATTTAAAAGGTGCCTTTGTCCTTGAGTTGCAGCAAGTGCGTGTTTTTTTTTATTGAATTTTTTTTTAAATTAATATTTTCCTGTTTTCACTTGTTTAAGTTTTCTGTTTTCATCTCTGGTGAAAAGTAAAATTTTTTTGGATATTTTTTGGACCGCCTCTCAAAGCGAAAAACTTTTTGATTCTTTTCCTTGGGCGGAATGCTTCTCAACACGCTCATTATGGGCAATCGAAGCATTGTGAAGTAAGTAGCCCGCCTTTCTTAGCATTTTGCCTCCCCATGGCCTTGTTTTCATTCAGCCTTTCAGCCTTTGAAACGTGCCTCAGCGAACACATCAGCTTCCAGGCTGCGTTGATGCAATGAACTAGTTTTCCACAGCGCCCACAGTACTGCAACATGCTGTGTGTGTGTGTGTGTGGGTGGACTTAATTTCGAGTGAGTTTTATTTTTAAATGGAAATTTTTCAATAGACTCGTGAAGTTTTTAGCACGCTTTCATTGTTATATTTTTATATCTGGTACCGATGAGAGGCGCTGAAACGATAAGCTATTAGAGAAGATTGTTTTGTGGGAAATAAAAAAAAAAAAATTTAAAAAAATGGAGATACCAGGAAGAAAGTGTAAGAAGTTTAAATGCAATGCATTTGCGCATCCTGACTGTATGCTTCTATTTTTTTTTTTAACTATACCTCGTGAAATTTGATGGGAAAGTTGGGAGTAATGCCTTCTCTTCTTGCGCCAATATTAAACACATGCAAACGTATGGCACGAATTCTCATCAGCCTCACTTTTGATTGTAATCGGTTTGAGTTAATTTCATATGTTGGAAATTTGCAGGAATTGCAGATCTATTGAAAACCACTGATTATTCATTATGAGTCAGAAAACTGAAACAAAATCATTGCAACATTATTGTTTACTTCGAACTAGATTGATTTACCATAGGACCCAACTTCAAACCAACTCCAACTTCGACCCAACTTCAGTCTCATTTTCGTTTCTTGGGTTTTCTCCAAAACAAAAAACAAAACAAAAAAAAAAAAAAAATCAAGTTGAAAGTGTTGTTTTCTTTCTTCCGCCGATAACTTTCAGACATTCTTTTCATTGTTCTTATTGCCATGCGATGAACATAAAGAATACGGCACATACAACTGCGATATGTAGTATGTGAGCAGTGCTAATATTTTGGGGTGTTCACAACCGCCTGGCAATACAGACTCCTTATACATACCCGCAACCCGTTCCAACTGCACGAACAATAAGCACTTGTGCAAACATTTCGCGCTGCTTATCGGGAGCAATGGAAGGGGGGGGGAAAAACAAAGGTGATTATTTATGATGTTCTTATTCACCCACAAGCTCTGCTATCTGTTATTCCCTGTTCGGCCATTCCTGTGTGTGTATGTATGTGTGCCTTATCTCAAAACACTTATGCTCTCGACAATTATAAAAGCCATTGCCGTGAGGCTTTCTTTAGGTACTTCTTTCTTTATTACTTCATACCTCGCCTTCTGATGATCAATCGCGATCGATCGATCGCTCATTGCCGAACCGACGGACCGGCTGAGTGTCGTGAGTGTCTGCTTGTCTGATTGTCCAATCGATCGAATGACTAATTGACTATTCTTTAAGGCATTTAACTCTTCAATTCGCATCATTGCGCTTGCCTTTCTTCGATTTCGCTGCTGTCGCTCATTTTCGGTAGGCGTAATTTTTGGTATTTTTCGCCTATCCACACACACACACACACACACACGAGCACACTCAAAACGTCAAGTCGGAAGAAGCTCGCGAGCAGGTTGCGCGCTCTCGTTTCGATCAGGCATTCTGATCTGTTGTACATAGATGTTGGTGAGAGTTAAAATTTTGTCAAGATAACTACCACTGTACCGCTCGCTGTACCTGTGTGCGCCTGTGTGCAAGTGTGCGACTGCTCGCGGCGCGTTCGTGCTTTGTCGTGTAACTTGACATTTGGCATATGGGGTTTCGGTTTCGGGTTTTTTCGAGTTCCGTCCTAGTCTCTGTTTAGTGGGGTTCCAGTGCGCGCCGCTTCGTTGGCAAAGTTTTTTCACATTTTTTCAATACATTTTTTTAAAGCTGCGCGGTGTTAGAATAATTCTAGCATTCCGACATTTTCCCCATAATTTTTCCACACCACGAACCACCACCACCACCTACCTAAAGTGACGTGTGCTAGCTTGCTTGGAGTGCATCCGTCGAAGAAATTGAAATTGCGTATACGGCATTATGGATATGGATCTGGAACGGTGTAAGTGAGGTTTTCTGTTCGAAGAGTTTGTCTGAAGCTTTCCTGCATTGCGACGATCGCGATCGTAGGCAATGTTAGGCGAAGACGTGTATTGCACATGTGTTTGATGTGAAGAGTAGTGTGCTTCTGGCGGGTTTTCGCTTAAGTAGTTGTGATATCGTTGCGATGATGATGTTGATGGCGCTGATGATGACGTTGATGATGACAGTGTTGCCTGTCGCCCGCAGAGCGCTAGACTGTCAATTGCTCGGTCACGTTGAAAATGGGAATTTTTCGAAGCAATAATCAGGAAGAATCAGCTTCCGCAATTGCACGAAATTTAATAATAGAAATTTTCAATTAAAAATGATAAATAAATTTAAAGAAAAATCCCCGTTCAACTATCGCGAAGTGCAATCATCAGCGTTGACATTTTTAAAAATATAGATAGATAAATTCATATACATACACACATATATATAAGTATATATTCTTATATTCATTCATGTACAATGTAAAATCTACATACACAATTGTATAAAATTTTTTACTCTTTATCATTTACGCAAATCATTTTGTTCTTTCATTTTCAATTTCTTTCGTCGCCGAACCACATCAAGCTCATTCTTTGCTAAATTGTAGTCCAAAACTTTCATGCCTCGTTCCGGTGATGTGTGTACCTGTGTATATTAAAAAAATACTAACGCTTTTTCTTATTTTTCTTATTTGTTTCTTCAGTCGTTTTGTCGCAATTTATTTTCGAGCACTTTGCACGTTTTCACCTTGAAAATTTTCGAATTTCCCCTGCACAGTGGAACTTGTTGTTTAAAGCAAACAAAAAAAAGTGCCCCATCACATGTTCTCCGTTTGCTCGAACGTCAGGTGTTTTCAATTTTAAGTTGAAGTATGTCTGGAAAACGAATGGAATTTTCCAAGTCAAGTACATACATATACCTATGACTCTAAATGATTTTATGGTCATTTAAACGAAGTAAATTAAAGCGGAAGATAGTTTTTCTGTCAATTCTAATGGTTCTTTTTTTTAAATCTAGATTGTTTAATAGATACTCAGAGCAACAATCTTTATATCATCCATTCAATTTATTTCATTAGCTTTTGTATTTGTAAAAAGAAATTTGATACTTTTTTTAAAGAATTATTTCATCCAAATAAAAAGGAAAAAAAAAACAAATAAAAGTATGAACAGCTTTCGCAAATCACAGGTGTGTACCTGGACTTACTTAAAAAAACTTTGCAATGGAAAATTTCGACTATTTTTTTTACATTAAATTTAATTTTGAATATTTGTGTTTGGCCTGCTTCATTCTCAAACGAATTCTTTTGCTGTGTTTACTTATGGTGTTTTTTGTATTTCATCCAAATAAATCGCTTTGATCAGATAAATACAAGTCGAATTTTGCCGCGTAAACATTTTATGGCTTCGTTTCGATTGTTCGCGCCGTTCGTAAAATTTCATTTTGTTTTGCTTTATCATCCAAGCACACAGTGCAAAAAAAAAAAAATGAAAAATTCAAAATGAATAACAATAAAAAATAAAAAATTCAAAAATATTCAAAAAAATTTAATAAATTCAAAGTATTTAAATAAAAACAAATTTTCAATTAAAAAAAAACAATTTTTGTAAATCAAAATTGTGTTTGGCCCAAATTATTCTCAAACGAATTCTATGCGATGTTACTATGGGTTGATTTCAATCCAAATTAAATCGCAATTTATCAGATAAATACAAGTCGAATTTTAGCGGTAAAATTTTATGGTTTTTCGATTGCGAGCCAATTTGAATAATTGATCATATTTGTTATATGCTATTAGACTCAGTAAAAAAAAAAAAATTCACTTGAAAAAGATTAAATATTCGAATGAATTGAAAATGAATAAAATTAAAAAAGATACAAAATATTTATAACTACGAATTTATATAAATTCAAATATTCATACTAGAACGAAAATATTCTCTACAAATTCATTAGATTAAATGATCAGCGAAAACATTTTCGTGACGTAATCGCATCCTAATTTGGTTTTAGAGCAAAAATTTGCTTCAATGTCATTTACAATGCATAGAAATGATAAAAAAAAATCGACTGTAACAAAAAAATTCTGCTCTTCAACTGAATAGACGCGAGATACATACGTAGGTAAAATGAAAGCATTCGCTTGAATGGATCACATTTGGCTAGCAATCAAAAACTTATCAAACCCATAAAATCCGAAGCGCTTACTTATCTACTTTAGAATAAATCTCCTCCGCCATAGAATTTGCTTGCGACAACTAATAACTCGGAGCTTAAATTACAAAGAACATGGTCGAGTTGGAGTTGCCTCCTTCGGAAAAGGCCTACCGAACGAACGAACGAGCGAGCGATAACCTTGAATAATAGCCACAATTGTCGACTCAAATGACGGTCAAAATATTTTGGCAATGGAAACACGTTTCGATGGGCCTTCCTTTTTGGCCATTGTTGTGCTGTTAGTTTTGTTAGTGTTCGGCAAATTTGTCTCTCAAATGTATGTATGCACGTTTCACGTTGCGCTCGTGTTGTTATGGCGTTCGCAACATTATGTAGCTAGCTTCGAACCGACAGCGTCGACTTGCGCCATTGCCAATGCTTGCCATTGAATGCAGCCGTTTTTCATTGTCGCAGCGAAATTCAAATCAAAAGCAAATAAAATTTAAAACAAAAAACCTTTTTAAAAAAAAAAACTGCCAAAAAATTATGTTAAAAAAATTTGCTTGTTATAATAGAATTTCGGTCAAAAGAGCACGTTTGACATTTTCGTTGCATAACGGCGACACAGTGGTGGCTGAAATTAAATGCGCTGTCAATGTTGTGTCTTCATTTCGACTTTTTTTTATCGTCTTATTTATGCATTTGTACATATGTATTTTCTTTGGCGTCGCCATAAATAATCACTTTTGTACAGCACCGTTGCCTTATTAATTTCTTATTTATATATTCGAAACTAGTTTGATGCTTTTCCTAGTTAGTTTTGTTTTGTTTATTTGTAGGTATTTATATTACTCTTTGAATTTGCATAAATTGAACGCATCATCAATTGGCTGGGAGTGTGAGTTACGAAACAAAAGGCGATGAATAAAATCGATAGCGATACATTTAAATGGATCGGATCTAAGGGGAATTTCTATGTATTTCATTGGGGTATCATTGAAATTCAGTTCTCAAGAAACTGAAACATATTTAAATAGGTTTATTATATATAGATGGATTTCTCAAAAATTCGTATACATTATTAAAAACATACCCTGTAGTTGTTATACAGTCGCTTAAAAATTGTATTGATACGTCTGTTCCTTCGAATTTCTTTGAATTAGTGTTCGAGTGTTCCCAATTGATTGTCCTCCATTCACAGTATGTATGTCTATCTGTTTGCCAGTGTAAAGACGCGATTTATTATGAGAAAATAATTATTCATTTTATTGCAATCGAAAGCGACTTTAATGCAATTAAAAATGTAAAGTTTTTCTTCTTTAATCAAAACAACATAAAAACAAACTAAACTACAAAATTAGCTCTGCTCAAATTGTTTATTTAGGTATGTGAGTAAAATTCGATTGCTGATCGATATCTTCAAGCATAGAATGTGTTCGAATTTGATCGAAAACACAAATTAAATGGTTCAAAATATGTCGAACGCTTAGAATGTACTCAGTACATTAGTGGGTCCTACGATTATTTTGAGATTTTTTGTTTTCTTTAAAAGTAATGCTTTCTTTTGCCGTAATGCTACCCAGCGTTTTGCTTTAATTAGGCTGACCTACTATAAAAAATATATTTATAAAATCAATTTTTTTTTTCTTCATGAACTAGTCGACATTACTATGCACGATTTCGCGGTAGGCGCTCCTTAAAAATTAATATAATTCTCAAGTTAATGGCTTTTTCGTTTAACAGAATGCCGTGGATATTTTCTATAGAAATTAATTGAATTCAGTGTTCAGTGCGAAAGTTCGAAAAACACCTTTTTTCTTCTTCTTCTTCTACTTTCTGTGAGTACCTTCATCTGAACGACAAAAAAGCCAACGCTGAGTAATCATTTGAATGGTTGCCACAAATTGCGCTCAGTTACTACTACTCAGTGCGTAAAAACCCTATGACCGCCACGAGATATTGAATTAATGGAGATTTTACGTCTCGTCGCGCGCTGAAAGTCTGTCGGAGAGACTGAATAACTGACCGAATGAGTGACTGAGTGTTGTTTGCCTTGTTGTTTTGGCTAAAAATCAAAGATGATCTCACAGGGCGATTACACAAACTACACGTTCGCATGGAGAGACTGGCCATGATTGCCGCCTTTGCTCGAAGCGATACGCAAAAAGGCACTTTGAGTCATAAGCAGGCAGTTGGGCAGGTCTGTGTGAATGTGTTTATTTTTTTTTTTATACTCATATATATATATATTTTTTTTTAAATTTTTTATTCAATTCTGAAGCGGATTTGAAAACAAGATTTCGAAAAAAAAAAAAAAATTATAAAAAATAAAAACATTCGTAAACAGGCAATTTTTGACCACTGTGCCTTTTAATATTGGCCGTAAGGTGTTAAGCACTGAGCGCGATTCCAACAGCTTTGTAGACTGAGAGCGCTATTCGAATGAATGGAGTATTAAAATCGTCGTGCGGGTATGCGGGTGTGTATGGGGGGAGTTTGAAGTGTCAATCGTGTTTTTTCAGTTAGGAGAAAAATTTACTAAAAACGATTTGGTAAATATTTAGTACACAATCTGACGACTCGTTGTACGCCGCGCGATCAGTCACAGGCGTTTTTCAAATTGCGCGACGATTGTTTAAAAAAATCTTATAATAATAATAATAATAATAATAATAATAATAATTTTGAACACATTGAACGGTCCGCTGGAAACCGTTTTTCCGAAAGTAATTTTGCATTTAGCTTTTTACATGGTACGACATGCAATTATTTACGTTAGGAGCACACTGTCATTAACATTGTTTACATAATATCAAAATCGTTAACGAGAGCCGAACACAAAATAATACGAAAAAGAAAATTCTACTAATTTCCATATAAAGTGAACTTTTCGGAAACACATCGATTATCTGTTGAAAGGAGGAAAAAAAAAAACATCAAAAAATTCCAAAATAATTTTTATAATTGACTTCTATGCAGGGTGATTTGATTTAGTTCAAAAAGTTCGATACTAATTCACCTACAGTCTTTTCGACCCTCATTATTCCAAACCTGAAACAGCAGATGGCACAACACTGCACTTTTCTGTGGTCTAAACGAGGTCATTTCCTTAAGATTTCTAGCGCCGAGATGATATGAGAGATTGTAATTAACGCCTGATTTCCAATAGCAAAAATTCAACACATGCAAATATATTGGACCGGTTACAATCAAAAGCGTAGTTGATTGGAACTGGCTTAATATGATTGGATGTGTTAAATAGTGACGTAGGAATTCCTTCACTATTCGAAAACAGGTATCACTCCTAATAGGGCATTTACATATACGTTTTAGCGCTACTCGTTTAAGCTAAAACGACTAAGTCAAAACGGGGTGTTTACATATGCGCATGTCGTTTTGTCATTTTGTGGTTATCGTTTGTTTGCTTAACACGTGAAATATGAGTGAATATTGTAATTTAGATAAGATGCAATTATTGAAATTGCATTCGTTTTCTACATTGGTTGTGGAAACAACCTCACAATTTTTAAATTAGAATTTTCAATGAACATATGTTTTGCATTTTTATAGTGATGACACTCAGATTTCGATATTTTTATCAGTTATAAGCAGGATTTATCTTGTTTAGCTACTTGTTTTAAATTAAAACAGTAAAGTTTCTCGTTTTAGTTTTGTACGATAAAACGGGAAAAATCTAAGTTGTTTTAGAGCTAAAACGGGCAAAGTTACTAAAACGCGAATAAAACGGCATATGTAAACGGCCTATTACACAGTTAAAACAAGTAAGGGTGTTATAGTCAGACGAGCCTGACATTAAAATAACAACCGACACAGGCACATGTTTAAACATTTTTTGAAACACGCCCAAAAAAAACCACGATTTCTACGCAGGAATTTTAGCGATATTGGAAACCAGGCGTTAATTAGAAGCTCCTGCAAATGTCCCGTTGGGCAGCGGGAAACCAGGCATAACTGTTTATCATTGGGCGCGCATTCCTTTTTCATACATAACAACGTATCCGTCAGTCACAGTCAGTCATGACTGAGCTTGAACCAGATTTTAGATACACACACACACACACACACCAAAACGAAATGCCTGTTCACTTCACTATAACCTAGAATTCTGTAAACATTGCTTTTTTGAGTTGCTCTGGGTTGCGGGGGGCGGGTGTTGAATTGCATTGCATAAGGGCAAATTGTAATTATACAGCGTGACAAAAGCGTTTTTAATTATAACTTCAAACTTCAAAATTTCGCCATTGTCGCGGCGTTTTTCCGATAAAATCGCAGCAATCGACGAAATTGGCATTCGGGCTGGGGAACAACAAGTCCAATTTTCTAATTTTCCACGCTTCACATACTACATTTTTGAAAAGTACTCGCACACGTTCATACATGCATGCATACACACTCCCATATACCCATCATGTGCACAGTATATTCGTGCGTGCGTAGCAGGCTCTTTGTATGTGTGTGTGTTTTTGTGTCCGAATTAAAAATAATTACTGAAAAACAACGAAATTAAAAGCGCAAAATATCGAAATTGTTTGGGTTTTTTTTTTTTTTTTTTTTTTTTTGCTTGACATACCACAAATTCGAAGATCACAAAATCTTGTCGCATTCGCATTTGAATCATTTGTTGTTGTAGCGCTAAGCGGACATAAAATCGTTTCGATTGAATATTCGAAAAATGCAAAATCAAGAAACCAAATAAAAAAAATGAAAAAAAAAAAAAACAAAGAAATCTCGTTCTTTAGAAAATCGATTGTCGAACTAGAAGAAGAAGAAGAAGAAAAAAACACCTTGATTAGAAGTTAAAAATTTTGAACTGAAACTTCGATCGCAGTAGCCGAAGCCGCGTGCGTCGAATTTCCTGATATAACAAGTCGACGGAAGTTTTTTCTGAAAACATTCTCAATTTTAATTTCATTTATTGTAATTTTGAGCTCAAGGCGAAATTAGTTGTGATCAAATTGTGCATTTTACATAAAATGTTGGTTGAAAAAAAAGCATAAAAAATTTTAAAGAAAATCGAAATTGAGCCATATAAACAATTTTGTGAATATATATTTTTGAAATTTTTTTTTTTTTTTTGAAAAAGTGAAATAATTTTTGAAATTGCGTTTGCGACTACCGGAATTGGCAATTTGATCGAAGGACATATATTTAAATCAGAGATTTGGAGCGAATTGGGCTGAATTCATTAGACGACTCTATGTACTCACTATGGGCACATGATAATTGTGTGATTCGGGAAAGACTTTTTTTTATATTTTATTTCATTTTTTTTTTCTTCTTTGATCCCCTCTCTTGAGAGCAAATCGATCGTAAGAAGCCACATATACAGCATTTGTCTGTTAAAAGAAATTCGTTATCGACAGCAATATCGACAAGAGAGTCTACAACAACAACAACAACAACAATAACAACGGAGAGGAGGACGACGAACTCTACGAGAGACGTACCAGGAGCAGAAGTGTTTGGTTTTGAAAGCTCGAGCTCACCGTATTGTGGTAACCATAACGGAGCGTCGAAGGCGTCACATCATTGGGTCACATTGACACAACAGAATCAGCCACAGCAAGAAGTTCATTCTCCGTGGCCGAGAACGGAATCGTCCAGCATTGATGATAAGAGCTTAAACGTCGAGAATCATACGTCGCGGCAGAGTTTTGGGTCACAAAAAGCATACTTGCAGGAATCTAGATATTGCCGTTGGCCACGGTGGAGTTGATCCTTGCTGCTTGATTTCATAAAATCGATACAAAAGAAAAAAAATAAAGCGGCAGAATATTGGCAAGAACGAAAACAAAAGCAAAAATCGGTAATGCACGGTCTTCCAACACATACATACATACATACATACATATTCACACAAGTATTCCTACATAAATTGAAGAAGCTTCGTGAGATATTGTAGAAATGATTGCTTAATTACCCCATTGTCATAATTATCGATACATACACCAGCAACACACTTCGGTGGCTTTCTGCCTAACACTGTGCTACACATTTTGAGGCTTTTTTCAATGATGTGTAATCAATAGGAGGTTTTCGAGCGTCGATGAGTGGCAAATATTTATAAAAGGTGGTTAATTGCAGAATATCGTATGGAATGAAGTGGACTTGTGGCTTGTGGTGGAGTGTGTTTTGATTTAAAGATCGAATTGGGCTAGCACGGAGTCCCTTTATATTTTCAGAATCTCATTTTGTCCTGACATCAAATCAAATCAAATCAAATACAGTAGAGTCTGGATAGAGGGAATAAATTTTTTCAAGGTCTGTTCTTGATATAGAGGCTGTTCACACTATCGAGACTCAATTTTTGTGTGTTTAATTTGCTTTATTTGGTTCAATTATAAAAAAAAACGAGCGACCTTGGTCACACTATCGAGTTGTTCACACTATCGAGTTGTTCACACTATCGAGTTGTTCACACTATCGAGTTGTTCACACTATCGAGTTGTTCACACTATCGAGTTGTTCACACTATCGAGTGTTCACACTATGAGTGTTCACACTATCGAGATGTGTACACTATCGAGGTGTTCACACTATCGAGGTGTTCACACTATCGAGGTGTTCACACTATCGAGGTGTTCACACTATCGAGGTGTTCACACTATCGAGGTGTTCACACTATCGAGGTGTTCACACTATCGAGGTGTTCACACTATCGAGGTGTTCACACTATCGAGGTGTTCACACTATCGAGGTGTTCACACTAGTTCTCGAGGTGTTCACACTATCGAGGTGTTCACACTATCGAGGGTTCACACTAGCGATTGGTTCACACTAGCAGGTTAGTTCACACTATCGAGTTCGCAATAGCGTGGTGTTCACACTATCCAGACTCGACTGTATGTTAAAATGAAAAGCAATTTTTTTTGGGTATTTATAAAAATCACAGTGCAACTGGTTAAATTCTAGGCTTTAACTGATGATCGATAGAGATGTGTACATTGTGTTACATCTGGTCGATTATAAACATACATAGTACACATAAACATATGAAAATGTTAATGCTGCTATTGTTACCACTGCCTTTCCTGTCATCATGTCCATCATTGCTTTAATCGCCATTATCGTCACCAAGGCCAAAGCCATCGTCATCCGGCACCACATCCACGTCATATTCCAATCACTTCAATTAAAACTAATACAACTTTCGCTACTGCCACTATAACTCTTCCTATATAAGAACTCGAATTAAAAAAAAATAACTGCCACCAACACAATATCCACTGCCATAACCACAAACGGTCGCCTGCGTCACGTCACGTCACGTTACGGCATGAATGTGTGCATTTCTGGTACCTAATAAATTTGCATTCGACGAGAGGCAATAAGAAATAAAAAAAATTTCAATTTTAAAATATTAAAATTTTCAAAAGAAATTCGATTTCTCAGCTCTCACTTAAAAAAAAAAAAAAACATTGAATATTACGAAAAAACATTAAAATATTTTTAATAAAATGCATATACACGGCTAAACGAGCATCGCCATCAAAGCATCGCAGCAAATCGCAAACGAAACAATCTCAATCTCAACCACATACCGATTCAGCTCAGCCCAGCTCAACTCAACTCAATCAACTCAATTCAATTCAACTCAACTCAACTCAACTTAACTCAATCCAACTTCTACTCGTATTCGCTTTCGTAATCGTCATCGTAATCGTATTCGTATCTCTTGACTCGACAATGCCAAAATCAGCAACAGAAACATAAAAAAAAAACATCAAGAAATTAAAAATTAAAAAAAATTAAAATTAATCGATTATTCTTCTGTTTCTTCTTTTCTATATGCCAAATGCCAATTGCCAATTGCCAATTACGAAATGCCAAATGAAACGAATGCGACATCACGTGGTCCGGAAACATTCCAAATTGAATTCGATTTGAACCCTTTCAAAAAAACTCCTCTAAATTCAACCTCAATTGACCTGACCTGACCTGACCACCGACTCTCTGTCTCTGCAGTTTAAGCGCACTTAAACGATCTCTCAGAAATCCTCAAGAAACTAATAATCGTAATCGTAAGCAAGCCGCCGCCGCCGCCACAGAGAAGACCTAAACGCCGAACGGAACTGCCGTCGGCCGTCGTCGTCGTCGGCGTCCTCGTGACGGCTCTCTATACCGCCCACGAAAACTCAGCTTTTATGTATATATCTCCTACATCATCTACTATTAGAAATCCAAAACAAAGAAGACTGATTTGTCAACATTTGCACAACTCAACATTTAGAAAAATAATTCAACAAAAAACAAAAACAAAAACAAAAACAAAAGCAACAAAAAACAAAGATCCATACGAACCCAAGAAAGAGCAACTCACTCGAACATTCGATAGGGTCGGGTCTATCGCTTCAGACGAAACGAAACAAAAAAAAGTTATCGATAATCGAAACGCGCAAACAAAAAATGAATCAATCGAATTCACCGAGTGCCGGTGGCACTTCAACGGCGATTGCTGCGGCAGCTGCTGCCCGCCAATTGCAGCAGTTGCACATTAATGCTGCCGCCGCTGCAGCCGCAGCGGTCTCGACGGCCGCTGTCACCGACAGCCTTGTCACAAATGCGTTCGACCTGATCGGCGGCACGCAGGCGGCGCAGCAATTCATCAATCAAATTGATTTGTATGCTCAACAGCAACGGCAACAGCAGCAGCAACAAAATCATTCTCAGCATCAGCAGCTGCAGCTGCAACAGCAACAGCAACAGCAGCAGTGCCATCAAAAGCAGCTGGAGCATCTGTTTAGTTGCACTTACAACAATTTGAATCAGCTCGATTTGAGTGCATTATCGCCGCCGCCGCCGCCGCCTCAGCCGCAACCGCAATCGCAGCCGCAGCTGTCGCCGCGCCATCAAACAAATCATAGCAACCATCAAAATTCGTTGCATGCTCCTCACAATCATAAAATCCAGCCGCCCGTGCAGCATACCACGTACCACCACCACCACCAACAGCATCATCCACAATCGAGCTTAAGTTCCTCATCGACATCAACGGCCTCGTCGTCATCGTCACCGCCTAGCAGTAATTTTAATTTTCAACAACTTATGGCACAACATCAAAATCAACATCAGAATCAACATCAGAATCAAAATCAAAATCAAACTCAGAATCAGAATCAGAATCAAATTCAACATAAAAATCAGAACCATCAACATGGCAATAATAATAATAGCAGCAGCAACAACAACAACAATAACAACAATCATATAAATTTTAACAGTGATAAAAGTAAAAATCCAAATTATGAATATTACAACAGTACCAATAAATTTAACAGCAACAACAACAGCTACGAGCACAAGCCACAGCAAAGGCAACATCAAGCAGCCATCAACAGCAACAGCATTTAAGCAAGCAACATTCCATAGCTTCGTCTGTGTTGTCATTGGTCTCGCCATCGACACCGACGCACACACACAGTCACAGTCACAGTCACACTCACACGCTGGTAAGTGCTCCGAAGTCTCCAAGTCAACGGCGCTCGATCACACCGCCTCAACCGGTGTCACCAACGAATTCCGACTCGAATACATTCTTCAGCGAGCTATGTAGAACGAACGACGACCTGAGCGCAAAGACGACCCCCCAACACCATCTAACCCTGAATGGTGTATTATCGAAAATACAAAACCATCAGAACAATCAACAACTCCATAAAAATCAATTGCTACTTCAACGCCGCCTACAAATGGATAGTTCACCGATAAATTTACAATCGAAACAAAATCAACAGCAGCAAGATTCACCAACTTCTATAGGGTCACCACAAGTGTCTAATAACAACGCGACGTCGTCAATGCCTTCGGCAATATCTCGTACAGGAGCAACATCAACAATGCTGACGACGACCTCACCGATGAGTTCGCCAACTTCAGCGCAACAGCAACAATCGCAATCGCAGTCGCAGCAAAATAATCAGCATCAACACCATCACCATGGTGGCCATAATGGTGCAACGCATTACAAATCCTGCTGGTGTTTTGGTGAGTGCACGCTAAAAGAAAAACTAAGAAAAAAAACAAAAACAAAAAAAAAATGAAAGAAAATGTGACATCACTCCACCTACTCTTCTTGCTTTAAAGACATCACTCATCACCTCTTTACGCATTCCACTTTTCTTCCGCATCTCTCTGTACTTGGTTGCTGTCGACATAATCAACATAATCTCACCATCAAAATCAAAATCAAAACCGAAACACCAACATCATTGCGAAACAAGAAATGTCAAAAAAAAAAAAAAAATCAAGCATCAGCGATTGCGCTGCGCCATCATCATCATAACACCAAAAGGGAACTTTTGTTTGCCTCTTCTCTCGGTTTTGGATAACCATAACCTCGCAATGGGGCCAACAATTTGTCTATTTCGGGCAATTGTTGCTTATTAAGGACACACTAACCTCATTCGAATTAATCGGGAGCTTTTTTTTTTTATAGCATGACTCAAAACCTGCGTGGGGGGGATTAACGAACAAATCCGCTTAGTGAGCCTAAAAGTCGACTCGTAATTTTTACTTTTTTGCTGTTGTTGCTGTTTTCACAATTCTTCATCTTCGAAACTTGAATTTTTATCTGTAGTAAATACTGATTTTATCCTCATTCCCTTAACCCTCTAATGCCAAATTTTTTTTTTTTTTTTTCACTGAAAAGTTCAGATAAGACTAATTTCGGGTAGAAAAACATGAATCTAAAAGGCCGTTTACATATGCCGTTTTATTCGCGTTTTAGCAACTTTGCCCGTTTTAGCGCTAAAACAACTTAGATTTTTCCCGTTTTATCATACAAAACTAAAACGAGAAACTTTCCTGTTTTAATTTAAAACAAGTAGCCAAACAAGATAAATCCTGCTTATAACTGATAAAAATATCGAAATCTGAGTGTCATCACTATAAAAATGCAAAACATATGTTCATTGAAAATTCTAATTTAAAAATTGTGAGGTTGTTCCACAACCAATGTAGAAAACGAATGCAATTTCAATAATTGCTTCTATTCTAAATTACAATATTCACTCATATTTCACGTGTTGAGCAAACAAAAGATAACCACAAAATGACAAAACGACATGTGCATATGTAAACACCCCGTTTTGACTTAGTCGTTTTAGCTTAAACGAGTAGCGCTAAAACGTATATGTAAATACCCTATAAAATTATTATAAATTTTTTTTTTAGTAATTTGTTCGAAACCAGTCCGTCAAGAGACGGATCCAGGAATTAGAGGGTTAAAAAGTGAAATTCCGAACGATCTTTAGTTTGACTTGTCAGCATCAGAGTCTGAAAATACTTAGTAGTATACTCGTATGATGCGTTTACACTATCGGCGCAATGATTGCGACAAAAATTGTCGCATTGTGCAGACAGTGGGATCCCGGCTTTAGTTTCAATCGCATTTAAAGAGAATAATGCCTGCTTCCCACTAGTGTTGGAGGTCTTGCGCAAATATTCAACACATGAATATACCTTTATATAGCCAGTTACAATCACAAGCGCAGTTGATTGAAATTGGTTCTATACATTTATGTGTGATTAATATTTCCACAGGAATTCCCTGCGTTATTGAAAACCAGCATAATTCTAATCAAAACGCACTTCAAATCCTATATTGTAAATATGGCAGAAAAAGTTTACAAAAAAATATAATTTCGCTTAAGAAATCGTGTCATGTTATTTTTAAGCCAACGGTGATGGGCCGTGTTTTCTGTTTTTTGCGTCACACACTGGCCCAGTTTTTGTGCGGACAACTTTCATCCTTGGTTTTTTGCATGCTGCATTCGTCTTTTTATTGCACTTGTTTATCGGTTGTCTTTTTTGTGGTCATACTCTGCCCCGAATTGAGCATATTGTCGTCATTCGTTTTTCCTTCGATTTGCCTTCACGATTGCTGGCGAACATTCCGACGCGATGGGCACCGTCGCACATGCAAGCTCTCGGGTGCATGCCTGAAATCGTCACATTTGTGTGATGTGTGTTTGTGCGCGATATAACTTGCTGCACTTTTACGAATTGCCAGTCGGGAGGGCCACGACGACAATGACGACGACGTCGACGGCAATGAAAAGTGCAGCCATTCAATGTTTTTTGGCCTAGTTTGTGAGTTACCTTCTCAATGATCTTTGGCTTTCTTTTTATTCTCTTTATTTCTGTTGACTCTTTGGCATTCCATCGATAGTTTTTATTGTTTATTTTCGTTGCGCAAGTGGTGGGCGTTCGCACTTATTTGCACATGTATTGCAAACGGACAAGGACTTTTCTATCTGGAGCACATTTATATTTGAACATATGTAGCTAACTGACTATTGATAGCAAAGGGACTACATTAGAAAATGTAAGTTTTCAATAGGGCAGAAATTTTTGCAAATTTACAATACATGAAAATGTATGGAACTAGCGCAGATGATTGTAATCGCTTTCGTTCATTTGCATGTGTTGAATATTTGTAACAGTTTCGGCGCATAAATTCCTTCGCACTATTCGAAACCAGGCATTAACAACAACAAATGTCGCTCAACAGTTTAACCCTTGAACGCTTTAACGCACAAGGGACAAATTTTTCCTCTCGCAAGTATAACAATTTATAGCAATTTCATTTAACACGCCTTTTTTCATCATATTTTAAGTGCATTCAAAAAATCAAGGCATACTTTTAGGTGCACAGACGAATGGTCGGTCTTTCAGAAAC
Organism: Chlorops oryzae; assembly: GCA_020466095.1. Classification (NCBI taxonomy): domain Eukaryota; kingdom Metazoa; phylum Arthropoda; class Insecta; order Diptera; family Chloropidae; genus Chlorops; species Chlorops oryzae. The sequence goes on along the minus strand of CM035807.1, from coordinate 887,328 downwards.
CCATCAGCATTCAATAGAAGTGGCAGGATTTTTTTAAAAATTTTTAAAAATTTTTTTTTTTTTTGGAGTCATTTAAAACATGCGCCTGCAACCAGAACAATGGAACAAATTGAATTGTCATCATAAAAATTTTTGTATTCCATTCATGCATCAATATCCCACCCCCACTACTTTGGATAATCCAACCGATTCGGGAAACTATTTTCCCACTTTCGAAACTTTCAAAGCTCTTTTCATACCCCCCCGACATATTGATATTTTGTGCTCCAAGCGAGCGTTCTTAAAATAAGCTCTGCCAATTTTTTTCGACTAATTTTTATAAAATTTGAAAACTGAAATTCCAAATTATCTCGCAATCAACAGCGATGAATACACATTATGTTTTTAGTTTCGTTTCATTCATACGCACATGCATAAAGTAGCACATAAGAATATACATATATATGTACCTATGCATGTGTATGCATGTAAATCTTTATGGGCTCGAAATCGGGGCTGAGAGGAAGAGTGTCGGGTGAAAATAGAGGGCGAGAACTTAATTCTGCATGTATCCATGGCCTCATTTTCGAGCTGGTGTCTACGGACAGAACTAGGCAGTGACAACAACTGTGTCGGTGGCGGCGGACCAAGTCCATAAGACACAAAAACATATGCTCGATGTTCATAAAACATTTCACATTTCACATCATTTATCTCATTTTATTTTGTGGCCTGTTCTTCTCTTCCAAATGGAAATGTGTCTGAATTTGGTGATATTTTTTTTTTTTAAAATGTTTTTTGTGTCATTCTCAAAGATACTAAAATTTCATTTTCAGTCATTAAAAATTTGATATCTGACTGCCCGAATCTCTCCTCTCCTCCATTCTCCTCCGCCCCATGATGATGATTTTATTTTGTTTGAATTGCTGTCAAATTCAGTTGGTGGTGGAATTTTTAAATGAAGCAAACACTTATCATATTTTTTTTTTATCTATCGTTGTATGTGTTTCGAAATTGCGTCATACATTGATTCAATTGAGTGAAGATTTCTCCGCTTGATTATTGTTGAAATTAAAACTAGAGCAGAACACAAAAGTTGTCCAAGTGTTTTCCGTATTCCGTCCCCCGCTCGCTGAACACCCATCGTTCTTCAATTCAAATTAATATTCATTCACCTTGCCATCGGTCGTGTCTACGTTGATACGAAATTTGATTTGTTTAAGTTTAATTTTTTTTTTTTGAAAGGAAATGGCAAATAAATTAGAAAAATTTCCCATCTTAAAATGTGTGTATTCCCATTGTGGCGGCCTTGTTTCGCGCACATTATTTGGAGTGCTCACAAAGCAGTTACAAGACAAAGCACCTACCCTCGGAGAGCATGAAGCAATCGAAAAAGAGAATCAACAATAAAAAGAAATAAATAGAAATAAATAAAATCGAATGCATGTTGTAGGGAGAAGAAATAACACATTTACCCCAATACATCGCGGCGGGAGAGGGTCTAGTTAAGAGCTAGCGACAGCCCCGCTAAATACTTTTGAAGGACGCATAAAATGCGCCACAAAAACAGAACAGCTCAGTGGGTCAATTACCATGTTTATTGATACAGAAACCTCTCCTATCTGTGTGCATATATGTGCGTCTGTTGGCTGAGAGCCGCTCCGCTCCGCTCATTTTGTGTGAATGGGTTATAAGTGCGATTCGATGATTGCTCGATATTTTTTTCAAGTGGATATGCACTTTTAGCGGGCGAGAAATGTAGTACCTACTCTCAAAAGCATTTGCACTTTACACTTTGCCTAATCTGTTTACGTTTACTCCATCCATAAAATCGAATTTCCATTATTCAATTAGCGCAGCACGTCCGCCTCACTCCTTGCACGCTCACTCTCTCACTTCAGCTTCGCGGTGTGTGTCTGTGTTAAGCTTAGTTAATTGAACTATCTGTGCCGCATATAATTCAATCGGTTGATGAACTAGATTAAGGTGAACCGGGTCATAAAACACGAGCAGAGCGCGCTGGGTGCATAAAAGAAGAATTCACAAATCGCACATTTTAACATTTTATTATTTCATTTCATAGCGCATTCGCGCAGTTTTCTGATGCTTTATACAATTTTTTATACGTATTTCTTTCGTTTTTTTTTTGTTTTGTTTTGTTTTTGAAATCACAATTTAATGAAACACTTTAGCTACTTAAAAAAATATTAATTAATTGTCATCCTTTTTCTCTTGCTCCTCGTCTCTTTTCAGGTGAGTCAGTTTGTTCTGGAATTGAGGTTGAAATTGAAAATAATAACATTTACAATTACAATCATCCTGGTAAGCTTGATCTCATTATTTCATTAGTCATGAAAAACATTTAACGCTGCTGTCTCCCCCTCTCTCTCTCTCTCTGTTCCCCCTGCTTCTATAATTTTCAAATCGAAATAATTTTCTTTTCTTTTCTGCAATCATTCTCTTTTTAACATTTCTTTTCATGTTCTCTCAATAACACTAGTTTACAGCACTTTTTTTCCAGGGACAGCTAAATGAAATTTTCCTATGGAATTTGGCCTTCCCAATTTGAAAAAAAAAAAAACATTTTAAAAAGTCTTTATGGAAGCGTTTTTTTTATATTAGTTTTTGGCAGGAGAAATTTTTTCTGAAGGGTATTTGAAAAATTATCAATTAAATTAAATAAAATTAAAATTAAAGACCCTATATGTCGCAATAATTTTGACAATCAGACTTGAAATTAAAGACTAAATTTAAGGCGATTTAACTACCAGGTAAAATCTAGTGTGTTTTAATATTACGCCGAGATTTTTAACGTAAATCCGAGCCTAAACTCAATTAGTCAACAATGGGCAAAAGGTTCATATTTAGTCGAAAGTAGTAACTTTTTCGATTTCTTTATCGTAGTAAACAATCATAATAGTTGCCCTTGGAAATATTTAGGCTACTTATGAGAGCTAACACACCAGGTTAGAAAGAAAAGGGTGTTCTTAATAACGGAACGAACACATTTCGTTTGATCCGGTGTATCCGCAGCCTATAACTCGAAATTTAAGTCACATGGCAAAAATGCGTTGCATACTTTAAGGCGCAAAGTTGTTATTTTCATTGCTTATTTTTCTTTTACTCGCTCACGTAAAAAATTATATATTTGCCCCTTATGGATAGATTATTGTATCGACTAAAATCTCAGTTTGTTTGGTAAACATCCAACTATAAATAAAAAAAAAGGCAAAAAAATTATCGATTTTTTTAGATGCGATTGAAACGAAAAGTTTGATGAATTTTCGCGAAAAATGTTTTTTTTTTATAGGGTTAAAGGTCTCCAGAATAATTATGTACATATCTGATCTTAAAGCTATGCGAGAAAAAAGGGGTTTATTTTATTTAATTTGAGGGATAATCTGTTCAAATCGGATGATGATGACTGTCGGAGTACCGTTAGAAAAAGCTGCAATACCCCTTTAAAAAAAATTTTATTTTCTTCAAAAATCAATATCAGCCCGATTCTGAATATTTAAAAAAGAATTTTACTCTCGAGAAAAGTAAAATCCCCGGGAATTTGATCCCCGGGAATATTCAGAATCGGGCTGTATAAAAACGTTTCCATGATTTTTATTTTCCAAATATTTTTTTTCGTATTTAGAAGTCCAAAATCCGTGAGAAAATTGAATTTAGAACCCTGAAAAAAATCGAAATTAATAATTTTGTAAACTAGTGTAATTCTTTTGTTTTTTTTTAAAGCCTTTCGCTTCAAATTGTCGGCCAGAGAGCCAGCCTTTATGCTAGTTCGGATATTTCTTTAATTTTTATTCTATTACTTCTGAAATTTAAGTTCTTCCACAATATCCCGCGATTCTGTTATAATATCTAATAGAAATTCTTCTTCAATATATATGCATATATATTTGTCGTTAGAAAATTCGACGATCTAACCCCCTAGAGAAGATCGCAAAGCTCTTAAATTGCATTACTTATTTATATATAACTGCCTTGAGTTCAAGGTTATTTCATTTTTATTTAGAAAATTGAGTTGAATTTCAGAATTAAATATTAAAATTTATTTCTTGATGCATTTCGTCGCACACTAACAAAAAAAAAAAAAAAAAATTAAATTAAATAAAAAAAATAATCGGCAGAACTCATCAGCACATCTCGCAATGATCGTCTATTTTTGTAATTATGATATTTATTTTATGCCCCCACATATCAGTTTGATCAGCTTCTCATGGCCATGATCATAATGTCATTCCGTTCAATCGATTCATTCTCGCAATCAATCATTATGACCACCGAACTTGAGTCGAAAATTGAGCGCCGATGCTGTTTGTTATTATTTTTAATTTTAACCCTCTGAAGCTATTTAATTTAACATGAACCTGCTTGCTTGATTTTGATTGAAGGCAGAATCAAAAAAAAAAAACGGTCAACATCGCTGGGCACTGAGAAATTGTGCCGCCAGCCGATCTGACTGTGGAACTGCTGCTGCGCATACATGCATATGTGTGTATGTGTGTACTACGCATGTGTGTGCGTGTGTGTAGAAGCGCACATGCTATTGCCTAACATTCGCGATTGTTTGGTTAAACACGAAAACACTCGATTTTCTAATGTCATTTTAGGCGAAACAACGTACCACATGAAAATACTGGTGCCCGCAGTGGCCTCTGGTGCCATAATTGGCAAAGGTGGCGAGACGATCGCCTCTTTGCAGAAAGATACCGGTGCTCGAGTCAAAATGTCCAAATCTCATGATTTCTATCCAGGTATGTTTGGTCTAATCTATTCGAAATCTGTTCTATTTTTTTTAAATATTTTTTTTTTTTTCGTTTTTAAGGAACTACCGAGCGTGTTTGTCTTATAACCGGGTCGGTTGAGGGCATCTTGTTGGTAGTGGACTTCATAATGGATAAAATACGCGAGAAGCCAGATTTGGCCACGAAGGTCATGGACGCCGAATCGAAGCAGAATCAGGAGCGTGATAAGCAAGTGAAGATTCTGGTTCCCAATTCCACAGCCGGCATGATTATCGGCAAGGGTGGTGCTTACATCAAGCAAATCAAAGAGGAGAGCGGCTCGTACGTTCAGATATCGCAGAAACCGAAGGATATCTCGCTGCAGGAACGTTGCATCACGATCATCGGCGACAAGGAGAACAATAAGAATGCCTGCAAAATGATCCTATCGAAAATTGTCGAGGACCCACAGTCGGGCACTTGTTTGAATGTCTCGTACGCTGACATCAGCGGACCCGTTGCCAATTTCAATCCGACCGGCTCGCCGTACGCGACCAATCAAGCCGCAATCAATTCGAGCACCGCATCGCTCAATTCGACTTTGGGTACATCTATTGGTGGCGGTGCGCCATCAACAGGACTCCTTGTTAATGGAACAGCAATTAATTTGTCGCTGAATTTGGGCGCACACAATACGGCGCCCAACTTGGCCGTCGCCACCCAATTGTTGGAGCATATTAAAGTAAATACCATTAGACCATATAACAGACTCCGTATCCACTGAATCCACTCCATCCATACGGATATATATATAGATATATTTATGTACATATATAAACTTTTTGTCTCGCTTACTCGATTGATTTCAGGTTGCCATGCGCGGTGCTGGCTATTCGGAGACCGCCATAACTGAAGTCTGCGCTGCGCTCGGTGTTCTCGCCAAATACGGTGTACTCGGTATGGGAGTTGGTGTACCGCATGCGAGCAATGGTGCTCACGCAACGCTCGGTAGCTATCTGGGCGTTTCGGCATTGGATCAGCAAACAAATGCTGCCACCGGCAATGTCTTTGGTGCCGTCGGACAGGTCAATTTGGAACAGTTTACTGCAGCAGCTGCTGCAGCAGCAGCAGCAGCGGCACGTCCAACGCAATCGCAGCTCGATGCAGCCGCAGCAGCGGCACAATTCGATCCATTTCGTCATTTGGGATCGGCCGCAGCTGCGGCACAGGCAGCAACTCCGGTCTCGCTGAATAATAATAGTTTCGGCCTTACAGCGGCAACAGGCTCAGCTGGTGCCGCACAATCGCTGAGCGCTGCCACAGCTGCCCATACACTGAGTGGTTTGAGCAAGAGCCCAACTCCGGGCGATCTGGGCCCAAAGGATACAAAGAACGTTGAAATTCCTGAAGTCATTGTTGGCGCTATTTTAGGTGGGCCACATTATTACTATCCGTACTAAAAAAAAGAATTTACAGAAACACAAACGAGGAAAACAGAAAAAAAAACAACAACAACCAATAGAAATCAATTGAACGTACACAGTCCCAAAGATTGACCCAAAATTGACCCGCAAACAAAAAAAAAAAAAATTTCAATAACCATTCCACAATGGCTTCCCTTGTTACTACAAGCAACGTTACAGAGAATATTGTTTGGCTAAAATGCTAATTAGTTTTAATCTTATAAACTTTTTTTTTTTACTGTTTTATGACTAAAGAGTTCATTCCAAATGCTTATTTTGATATCCTAACATTCCAAGTGTTTTTTCTTTTTTCTTTATAAAAATTTTTACCATTTTTCTTTTTAGTTGAGCAAAATTTCTTTAAGAGCCGGCCGCCTAGGCTGATGATATGATGATGATGATGTTTATTTTGAGAAATCTTTGCGTAAATTTTCATGAATTCTCCAAACATTCCTTTTCCTGCGATCGTTTCTTTTTAAACCTATTGCCTTCCTTCTTATAAGTCTAGTCAAGATCTTGCCTTTGTTACTCACACGATCATTCAATAATGATTCTCAATTTTCAGTTCATTCATGCGCGCATTCATGAGCTTTCAGTTGTGTTCGTTCAGTCGCTTTTAGAGAGCAAACAAAAAGGAACCTGTGATTTGTACCACTCCAAAATTTTCACAACGCTTGTTTTTCAAATCCGAGAAATCCGTTGCGATCCAAAATAAATTCCTTTCTTCCCTGGAAATGTATCAAAATATCATACCCTTCCTCAAACCGTTCATTTCTTTTTATTTTTTTTTTATCTTTAACTAAATGTCTTCTCTTGACAAAGAAATTCCCATGTGTAGATAGAAATTAAGACATTAGGTTTAAACTTAGATATTTTTAACCACATTAAGTGCTACATAGTTAAAGAAACTCTTAGGATATTTAATATTTTTCTTCTCTTTCTTTTCCTTAAAATTAGTAAAGTATTGTTGTTGATCTTCAAATGACCTTTAATAATTCGGGCAATTAAAAATAAGCAGCTGATCTTGAAGGGTTGATCAATTCTGATAGCCAAATTAGCTTTAAATAGCGACGATTCGATTCGTTAGTCAAGTTCACTGCATACGAAGTAGTAACAAATACACAAACCAAAACCAAAACCAAATCCAGATCCAGATCCATTCTATTGCCTTGAAAATATTTTGCCATTGCCGTGTTTTTGCACTACATCTGTTGCACCTACAGGGCCTTAATAATAAATGAATATATTCACTCAAATGTTTAATAGCGTGTCATCAATAAACCTGAAAAATCATTAACCCACTAATTACTACGTTTAAGATTTTTTTTTTTTTTTTATTAGAATTTATATAATCAATAAATAATTGTTTTTATTTTATGACATAGATTTATTCGCATTTGTTATTGTTTCAAAGATATATATATATATGTATGTGTAATAATAGGGATTCGTGCAGTACCTCTCGGGTCACTCAAACAATTTTTATACCGTTTAAAGGCTGTTTGAATTTCACGCGTCGATAAGGCTACAAAGTCATCGTCGACCAGGTGCTTTTGGGTGTAGTAATTTTCATCAAGAGATTATGCTTCCAAAAGCAGCTTCCGATGACTTGAACATTTCGCAATCGTAATTTTCTTTGGTGATCAATTGATCATGTTAGAAATTCCCAGTTATACGACAAAAGCACAAGCGAAATTGCGTGGTGTCAGCTTATGAAAAAAAAAAATACCTCACTAATAAGTTTAGCAACATTTGTTGTCTATACAAATATAAGTATATAATTATACTTAGTTCTAAATAAATCTAATTGTTATAACATTTTTAAATTCATTTTTAAACATTGTTATATTTCAATTTTTTTTTTTTTGCGAATAGCTTTAAAATAATCGGCCCTATTTTGAATGAATATTCTCCGGGAATTTTTACCCCCAGAAATAATTTATCCACGCCGAAAAGGGAGAAGTATTCTAAGCGCCTGCTTAAAAACGTTCGAAATTCTTGCTCCGTTTGTGTTGTTCTCTTTCCAAATTCACTGGGAAATATTCCCCGGGAATATTTGGATTTTGTTGACTTTTATAATTTTAAAGCATACTTTATGGAGTACAAATTTCTTTCAACTCATAAAGTTAGGATTTAAATCGATTTTTAACTTCAATATGAATTTATTCGTTAGTTAGAAAAGCAGTTTGAAGTTCAACTTCGCTAAACTAGTTCGCAAAATGGGGGTGTGAAATTTTTTTTGCCCCATAAAGTATGTTTTAAATTTATAAAAGTCAACAAAATCCGGGCCCTGCTAATAGTAGTAGTAGTATGCCTGTAAATATTTGTGAACGACTACAAAAATGATGAAAATTCTTTCCCAATCATTTTTCGTTTGATTCCTTTTAATAGAAGAAAACATCATTTATATTTTAAAAGCGCACGTTTTATTTTGGAACACCCCAAGTACATAGAAATTTTATATATTGTTTTAAATTACACATACTTACACTCTTGATGATGATGGATGATGATGCTTTCATAATCCAATGAAAGTACATTTCTTACTATTATATAATACATATATTTATAACTGTTATATGACATTGATGAAACAACATTTTTTTTAACTCATTATGTACAAATTGCAGGTCCAAATGGTCGTAGTTTAGTTGAAATTCAACATGTTTCTGGCGCAAGTGTGCAAATTTCAAAAAAGGGCATATTCGCACCTGGCACTAGAAATCGTATTGTAACCATAACTGGTCAACCGAATGCCATTGCCAAAGCGCAATACTTAATTGAATCGAAAATCAACGAGGAGGAGACGAAACGAGCGCGACAAATTCCATTAACCACTGTTGTGAATTAAAGAGAATCCCAAAAAAAAAAAAACCATAAACATAAACATTTACCTTGAAAAAGCAAAAGCAAAAGCAAAAACAAAAACAAAAGAAAAAACAAAAAGAAACCAACTTCAAAAAATTTTAAATGAAAATTAAAGTAAAACAAAACACTCGTATAACAAGAAACAAAATATTGAAAGTAAATAATACGTATGCATAATATATGATCAGGAAAGATAAATAATAATGATAATAATAATAATTATAATAATGATGATGAGCGAAATTCTTGACGTAAAAAAGTTCTTAAATCCACAGTCTCAACATTCACCTATACCTATTCGCAAAAAAAGTACTATGAAATTTCGAAAAGGAAACAATATTGTCACTTATATATAAATAAATGAATGCTATGCTATTTTATTACAAAAACGAAAAATAATTCGCAATCCTGTTGAAGTAGTGAAATGGCAGACAAATAAATTGTTATGTGTAGTGCACTGTAAAAGTCCCCACAAGAGGCTTAAAAACACCAGAGACGAGTCTCAAGTCAAATTAAATATAAACTTTAATTTTTAACTAAAATGGATTTTGAAGAATTCATGAAAACAAAACTCTAAAAAAAGAAATACAGTTCGAAGGGAAGCTTCGATAGGTTTAAATTAAATTTTATATATTGAAGACGAAAGAAAGAGCTGTTAGGCTGCGCGTTCTCTGCAAAGTCAACTTTTTGCTCGGTAATTCTTTTTTTTTTTTTAAATGTATTTTTATATTGGACCCAATACAGTGTGCTACCCCTTTTTTTAAATTTCTTAAATTAGATGAAAAATATATTTAAAAAAAAAAAAACAGAAAAAGCTTTTAAACACTTTTGTTAAGGCGCCAAAAATTATGTAAAAAAAAATTGAAACTTCAGATAATAGAAAAATAGCTCAAGCTCAAAATCTTTAAAATAATGAAGGGATTCTGAAAAATAATTGATTGAGCGTTTTCAGTGATTCGACGGTAAATACATGAATTACACATAAAAATTTCTCCCTTTTCCTCGGAATAAAACCATGTAGAAAACTACTTTTTCTATAGGAAATCCTTAAAAAAAAAAAAAAACACTAAACGATTTCAAATCAATTATACATAATATACTACATATTGATAATAATTATAATAGTTAATAATAAATTTTAATAATTTTTTTGTTGTATTCAATATTGAAAAAAGAGAGTCTACGAAAAATCCAAAACAACAACAAAAAAAAAAAAGAAAAAACAAACGGGCTAGTGATGAACATTACATATGTATAAAAAATAATTACTAATAGTTAAATTGTTATATTAAATTCATAATTGCCTTATTTCATTAGAAGAAAGATTCGCGGCGCCCAAGGCGGCGATCCCAAAGAATGCTACGAGAGTTTATAAAAAAAAATATATATATATATAAATTTAACAAACATGTGCTGACTGCGTCAAGCTTAAAATTTCGAATTTACTGAAAAGAAAAAAGAAAAAACTGAATTGAAGTAATTTTAAGCGATTTGCTGATTGGATGACTGGACAGCATATGTTTCTTTTGGATTTATTTCAGTTCCTTTTTGAGTTTTAATTTTTTTTTTTTTTTTTTTTTTTTTTTTTTGTTACGAAAATTTGCTTTCTTTGCTTTGTTTATTTTATTTAATATTGTTGGTTGTAATCTGTAATCTTTCTTAAATAATAGGTGAATATACACGGATGATGATTACCTTACCTAAATGAATTTAAAATCGAGCTAGTCCTTGGTTGTTTGAGCACTCGATGATTGTGGCTTGATTAATTGATGATTATGACTTGATTAATTGATGATTATGACTTGATTAATTGATGATTATGACAGAAAATACTTGTACAATCGCGAAAAAATTTATTTGAATTTTCTTTTGGTTTTCAGCGCTTTTGACAAAAGTGGTAATGTGTGTTGCGCGCGCTTACGTCGTATTTCCTCCTAATTTATTATATTTTCTCAAATTTTTTTTCCTTTCATTTTGTTGACTGATGCTTATACACCTTTTTTTGAAAGAAAAAAAAAAACTTGCACTTGAATATTTTTCCCATTGGCTTCGTTTTGTGATTGCATATTTCAGTTATTATAATTTCATATTTTTAAGATGCCTTAAAATTCATTTTCCCTTTATTTTTTTTTTTTTTTTTGACAAATGCATCACACATTTCTTTTGTTCGTATTTTATTTTAAAAGTATGCTCCTCATTTTCTTTGTATAAAGTACACATGAAATATTCATTATGTTAAAATAGTTTGTAAAAAAAAAAAAAAAAACCGAAGTGTACTTCTCCTTGTGTTGTACTTTGTATGTTTCGAAATTTCTATTTTTGTTCAAAAATTATGTGCAATTATGCGTTCAGTTTTCCAAATTCTAAATAATTTCCATATTTCTTAGTATTAAATTCGATTGTAAAAAAAACATTTTATTTTTTTAGACACTAAAGCGAACACGAAACAAAAAAGACAAACATTTACTCCCAAAATTTGTATAGAGCAATAAAATATTTTTCCAAATTGCAAAAAAAAAACTATTTTTATATGAGTTGAAATTGTATTGATACACACACACACAAACACAAAAACAAAAACACACACAGACATCACATATAATTCATTTAATTGTAAGAACTAGGATGAATGCAAAGAAGTATAATTACGATATATAAATAAATATGCGAGTACCAGAAAATTATATTCATAATACATATTTTTCTGTTAAGTGTAAAGAGGTGAAAATATACAATTGAAACGAAAAATTTTTAAATAAATTATAATTAAAAAAAAAATAAAGCCAAGTAAGAATTTTCCGACTTTTTTTGTTCTGAATTAGGTGTTTGTTTTTTTTATTTTATTTTTTATATTAAATTAGTGTAGTAACTGAAAATAATCGTAAAAAAAAAGTAATGTTCACTCATCACACAGTCAAAAAAGCGCCATCATATTCACCACTTTTAAGTCAGTACAACGCAATCAATCAATCAATCAATCGATCAATCAGCCAATCAATCGACAAACAAATCAATCGCCAAATCAACCAATCAAATCAATCGATCAAAATCAAATCCTTTCAAGCATTTTCTTTTTGAACTTTCGTTTTTTCATTCTATTTTCCCCCCCTTTTTTTAACTCTCCATCTTAACAAATTTATCCAATCAATCAGTCCTATCAATCAACTAATCAAAACCGATCAATAAACAATAACATACGTTCAATCACTGAAAATGCTCATCCCTTCAACTTTCGAAAAATTATCATAAATATTTAAAATTAAGCTAAATTTGAAGTTTCTTTTGTGCTTATATATTTAAATATCTTACATAAATTCATATGAAACGGGTCAAATTTATTTTAGTTTTTTATTTAATTTTTTTTTTTTTGTGGATTTTATATACATATGTATATGTATATCATCATCTATTGCAAACATTGTTAATTTACATAAATAAGGCAAGGTGTTTGCGAATTTTAGCTATTAAGTTTATTACTATTGTTGTTGTAGCAAACCACTTTATATGATATCGTTATACACTGTTGTTTGCTGCTTGCACACGTAAAACATTTAAAACATGGGAAAACCACCAGCAGACATATAAGTAAACTAAGATTAAAACTTTCATCTCGTTAATTCGGTTTGTGGTATTGAAAGTAAAAAGCTTTTAGAATGATTTTGTCAAAAAATGGCAATCGGATAAAAAGCAAAGCCAAGTGTCGTCGTCTATATAATAAGAATTAAAAATTTGACAAATTGTTGATGACTCTTTTAAATTAATTCGATCTACGTGACGGAAACGTTTTGAAACACCCTGAGCATTCTTCCATACAATGTCAATTGTGGTATGGCTTTTAATAAAATTATTGACAACACGATCCACAAGAGGCTTGGCACGAAGAAGAAATTAAGAATGACCATTCGAAGCTTTTTGCTCTAAATGCCACTTTTCAATTTTCATTTTTTAGTCTATATCGTTTTGTGCAATAATATTGTTAAATAATCGTTAAAATCTTCACAGGCAACATATACATACATACATACATACATACATATACACACCAATTACTTATTTTATCGTATGAAAATAGCGAAGAAAACTCTTGTACTCTAGATTCAAATCACTTTAACGTATACAGGGGTGTCACAGAATCCGATAGTTGTCGGAATCGAAATTAAAACCGATCGAAATTTCATACAGAATTTAAAAATTTTGCTGTTTTTGGTGTTGAATTGGAACTATTATCGGTTCTCAATTGCACAGTAACTTATTTTATCCGGCTGTCTATGAAATTTATATGGAAAATCAGACGACTAAAATTCCAATTCCGACAGCTATCGGATTCTGTGACACCCCTGATAATCATTAAGCGAAAAAATTTCATCTATTTCAGTTCCCATTTTCACATGGTTGAGACTAATTAAGAGCGATAATTTATATGCGAAAATGTTATCTACTATCTTAACACACGTTTATACATACATACATACATAATAAAAAGAGAAAAATATAAAAACACACATTTTAAAATAATTACTTAGTTCAAGCATATTGATTTGAAAATGAAAATGAAAATTCAACTCAATATTCTAGCAATAATTGTGTAGTTTGCAGAAGGAAGAAATTTTTAAAAGAAATTGTTGAAATCAATTAACATCTACTCGTTCTTAATAGTCAAATTTAAAAATACAAAAAAAAAAAAAAAAAAAAAAAATATTGCATAGACAACAGGTATATATGTATGTACCTTTTATTAGTGTCAGACAAGCATAAATGCATATTCGTATATGTTCTTTATATATAAAAAAAATATAAAGCACTTAATTAATTACTCGATTTCTTGTAAATGAAGGAAGCGATCAACAAGTAATGAGCAGTTCTTTATGTAAAATTTCATTTCGAGTAGTTGAAGAGTTGGTAAAAGTTGAAACAGAGTTTAATTGCCTTGCATTTTTGCAATCGCTCATTCATTAGAAAAAAAAAAAAAATAAAAACAAAAATAAAAGAAAACTTTTAAATTGTCAACAAAATTAGCTCAGCTTTTCATAATTCTTTTCTTCTTTTTCTTTTATCAGAAAAGACACTCTTCCTTCCATCGTTTGCGCATCTGCCTTTACTTTGAATCGAATATTAACAACTGACAGGAGCAGGTCTCTAACAACTATTTTCATTCTTTTCCTTTTATAGCTCATATAGCGCGTTTATTTGTACATATGTATATTTTACAAAGCATCAAAATCATCATTCATTCATTCATTCATTTCGCCCCATTTTACATTAGAAGTGGCAAATTCATTTTCAGTCAGTCAGAATTCTCTTCAAATAACATGCTTCGTTTTCATATCAAAAAATTCAAATCAAGTATCGACGCTTCAAACGTTCGTTTATTGCTGCATTGAATGCCTCTATTTTCATAATGGGGGACAGAAAATTTCAAATAATATAAAAGCACAGAACTGTGATACATGGGCCAAAATTCTTTTTAATGCCTTCACTTCTGTCCCTGTCAATGAAAATCAGTTTTTCTGAAGGAGCAAACCATATTAATAAAAAATTAATTTTAACAAAAAATTTATGAATAACGAAATAAAATACTCTAGTCGAATTGAAAAAAATCAATGATTAACAAAACTAAATTTTTTTCCTTCGCAAATTACGGTAACATTGTTGTCTTATCTTGTCTTGTCTTGCCAAACAAGACAACAATGTTACTGTAATTTGCGAGTAAACAAGATAGAAGTTTGGTAATGTTCGATTTTTTCCAATTGGACTAGAGTATTTTATTTCGTTATTCATAAATTTTTAGGTAAAATTTATTTGTTATTTATTTGATTTGCTCTTTTACGAACACTGATTTTCGTTGACAGAGACAGAAATTTAGGCATTAAAAAGAATTTTGGCCCACATACTAAAATTGTACATTTTTCAAAACAGTCTCTTTAATTCGTTTATAATGAACATTCGAAAGGACAATTGGTCCTAATGTGAGAATCTTCATTTATATAACTTTCATTCTCTGTTGTAATCGCGAATGAATGTTTTTTTTTTTTTTAAAAAAAAAGGATAACTTCGTTGAAAATATGCATAGGTACATACATTCGCGCATAGCGTGTAAAAGAAAGATGTTAATTTTATATTCAAAAATGGAATTTAATTCTCATTTTATTTATGTTTGAGAATCTATGTCAAAGACAATTGAATTCAGAAGTATTTTTTTTTTTTTTTTTTTAACAGAATATGAAAGCAAAAAGCAACTATTGAAGAGATGAGAAAAAATAATCCATCGATCATGTCGTCATAGAAGAAAGTATATATATTTCTTATAACTTCATAATTTCAAAAAAAAAAAAAAAAAGACTCATTGTACATGTGACAACAAAAACAAAACAATCATTGAAAGCATACAAAAGTCATCGATAACGACATATGGCCTTTTGACAGCCGTTCACATAATATCTTTCTCATAAAAATTCATACTCATTGTATTTCATGCGAGTGTCCTATGCACTTTTGTTTACATACATCGTTTTTGTATGTGCATCAAATCGGAAAGCATAACAGATCGTTCATATAAACACATTTTCAACGCTTTTTCAGTCCAAATTTTCTAATCAAATTGCACTAAGAAAAATAAAAAAACATTTTCTTTTTTAACCTCGCGTTTTCAATTCGCACCGTCCCCCCCCCCCCCCGAAAAACTCTTGTGCGTGATTTCTCAAAAAATCGAACATCAAAACATATACACTCACGCATCTCACATACATATATAAATACATATATATACAGACATCCACGATCACGATCATCATGAGATAATTATAAATAAATTTAAAAAAAAAAAGTACGGATCTGTGATATGTATAAAAAATAAAAAAAAAAGTGAATTAATTGTTAAAACGAAAACGTTTCAAAAACGAATTAAATAATATCGCGTGTATTTTAGCAAGAGGTAACCATGTGCCATGAGTCCGTGTGCATTGTGTTTATGTATATACGCTGGAATACCATTTAAAAAAAAAATATCTGGTATATATCGGTATATGCATTGCTCATTTAAATGATATTTGTTAATTAATTCTTTATCGTCTATATCGGGTGATTTCATGGTAAGTGAACCGTCAACTGATGATCGATCGGTCGGTTCGTTCGATCAGTGTGTCAGTGTTTGCCTAAACTCTTCGTCAAACGAAAGCTTTTCTTACCTAATAAAGTGTTATAAAGCTTCAAGCGTTGTTGTTGTTGTCCTTAATGCATAGAAAACTCGTAAAACGAAGTTTCATATTTTCATGTGAAAAGTTGGCTTAAAAGGTTTAATAAAGTCGAAATTGTTTTAAACCATTCAGAGGCACAAACCCACGATTTTTTCCCAGTCATCCGCGAATCGCAATAACTTTGCAGAAAAACTGAAAAACTGAAGAAAAAAAAACCAAGTCTATGAAGCCGATTCGAAATTGAATGCATTAAAAAAAAATGCCGATTCTTAGAGTTTGTGCTTTTGTGGGAGAAATAAATATGCTCATTTGGATTTTTTTGTTTTTGCTGTTTTCATGTGCTTGCAGAAAAAATTTTAAATCAAAAATTCAATTACAAAATATTGGTAAAAAAAAAATTGAGTTTTTTTTTTGGAAAAAATTGAGTTTTTTGTTGGAAAAAATTTCGTTATGAAAAATTCCATTCAAAGAAGGAAAATCCCCTTGTTTTTCAATTCTCAATAGAACCAACCGCTCCTTTTGCCACTTTTTAGCTAATCACATTTTCATTCATGCACAACTATTTACACTAACATCTAAACATATTACCTATATATATACAAAATATATATATATATATTTGTCATAAATCATTTGAAAAAGTTAAAATATGCATAAGACGTAAATTTACGCAAAATATGAAGAAAAAAAAATATATTAAAAAAATATTTAGATTAAGCTCAATATTCATATTAGGTAGTTAATCTTTTAAACGTTATCCAACGATGGAGTCTATTAGTGTTAAAAAAATTGTCGAAACATCTATTGAAAAAAAAAAGCTAATTCAACTATATAAAGAAAAACGAAAAAAGTTTGTCGAAGTTCTTCGCTCGACTCGACTCACAACTGAAAATTGAAAAACATTTAAGTAGAAACATAAACATAAACATAAACATAAATCTACGTACGCAAATGAATGTAAAATCTGTAAGCAGAGAATTAAATTGATTGAAATGAAATAATGAAGAAGAAAAAAACTCTCTCAAATTCAAAAATTGTGTCTATTTAGAAACGGCATTGAAGCTACAACAAATAAACTCAAAATACATGCAAAAAATAACGCAATGTATTCAAATAAAATTGTTCTTTTTTTCTCGAAACATTCAATAGGTAAAAAAAAAAAAAAAAAAAAGGAAGAAAATATGTATGAAATATCAGCGTTTGCTATACTTGTTGTGTACACATATAAACACTGTTATTAGGACAAATTGAGAATGAAATGTTTATAAACTCTCGTTTCACTTCAGGCATTAAAAATGTGTAATTTTTATTATTATTACTACTCTACCATTTATAGAAAATAGCATCAAAGCGAAAATAATAAGCTAGTTTAAAGTTTAAATTTTAATAAAATGTTAAAATTAATAACAGAATTGATTTATTTTTATTTTTTTTTTTTTTAAATATATCTGAGTACTTAAGATGGCAGTGTATGTATGCATTAGAGCCTGAAACTTCTATAAGTCACGGAAAAAATTGATTGTGAAAGAGTACTGAAAGTTATTGCCAGACTACTTCGCTTTCGCAGCGGCGCTTCTCTATGACAGAAAGGACCATTCATTAAGGGGGTCTTCTCATTCAAAACCCGTTTTTTGGACCCTTTTTAAAAAAATTCTTATTTGAAAACGCAAAGAATAATTGAAAACTTTTTTTATTTATTGTATTACAAAAGGTTCAAAGTAAATAAAAAAAATTTTTTTGCCTCGATACGTGGGCTGTTCAAAAAGTAATGAGACTTCAAAGTTGGTGGTGAAAAAAAAGGTCACGATTCCGGGTCTCCGGAGCGTCCGAAATGAAAAAAAAAAAACGGGGTTATAATCAGTATAGATGTAATTCTCGGTGAACCTCAAGCTTAATTTTGTGATTTTTTTTTGACAAAATGGCGGCCGTTCAAAAAAAAATTTCAATTTCGAGATTTTTTTTTTGTAGTTTAGTGTAAAAAAAAAATAGTAAAAAATTTTTTTAAAATTATGGTCGAGGTTCACCCGAGAATGGTGACAATTCTGCGTCGATTCCACTTTGTTTCATGAAAATCGGTTCAGTTGAACTGGAGATATCATGGCCGCCAGTTCGAAAAACGTGGTTTCGAGATAAACGCGTTTAAAGTTTGAAGCAACGCAAAAATTACTCGTTTTAGCGCAGATCTTGCTCGACAAAGAAGGCTATATCCTCTAAACTATTTCGAATTTCAAAAAATCCTTTTAGGGGCATATTCACAACTACCCAAGCTATAAATAAATGCAAAAAAAAAAAAGTCGAAAAAAAAAGTTGGTCAATGAGAAGACCCCCTTAACTAAACAGCCCCGATTCTAGATATATCCGGAGAACTTTTCGCTGCGGATTTGAAAAAAAATTCTCCCATTCTTCTCGCAATATACAGAGGGAGCAATAATTTCCAACATTTTTAAGAAAAAGTTTGTTCATTCTTCCGTTTTCCGCGGAAATAATTTCTAAAAATTTACGGCGGATATTCTTTTAGAATAGGGATAATAATGTCAGTCATAATTTTTTTACCTTTAGTTCAAAATTTGATCCCTCATGTGTAGAGCTGTCAAAAATATGCATTTATAGATTTAAAGCATACTTTATGGAGTAAAAATTTTGTTCAACTCGCATAAAGTTAAGATTCAAATAGATTTTTAACTTCAATAAGAATTTTTATGAAGGTAGAAAAGCCGTTTGAAGTTCAACTTCACTAGACTTATTCGCAAAATGTTGGTAAGCAAAGTTTTTCCCCCATAAAGTATGCTTTAAATTTATAAATGCATGTTTTTGACAGCTCTACTCATGTGATAAAAGAAAAATGAAGAATTTTTTTGTTTTCTGAAAGAAAATCATTTCTGAATTACAAAACCTCACGCAAGTGATCTTTCACTGTGCTCAAAATATTTCAGATTCAGCTGGAGAGAAAATCACTGAACTGTGCTGGTGTTTTTTCAACATCTTCAGACTCCAAACGGGAGACGTTCTGTTAAATTAACCAAGCTCATGTCTATTTTCAAGCCTGAGTTCTTTAAATTGCGAATAGCTTCTCTTCTTGATATTGCTGATAGCTTAAGTTTTTGACAAAGGAATCAAGTAATTGGCTCAAAAAAAAAATATTCTTGATTCTTCGGCGAGTTTTTCATGCGATCGATGATGCCAGAAATTAATACATAAAATTTTTTTCTTCAAAATATTCGAAAATAAAACGAAATGGTAACCGCATTTTTAATAATGAATTGAAATGAAATGCCTATCTAGAAAAAAATTGTTAAATTAAATTGCCGAGAGGTGGAGAAAGTGGAGGAACTTTTAATGTACAAAGTTTAAAAAACATAAAAAAACAAGTACAATAAAAAAATATGTTAGCGAAATGTAGTCAAATTTAAAAAAAAAAAAAAGAAAGCATTAAATAAATCAAGCAAATAGACATCAGTGAAAGAGAGTATATATATCAAGTTTTAGTCATTCATAAAATATTCAATCTTAAATCTACTACGATGAGAAACGTAATTATTAATAAAAATAATAAAAAAAAAAAAAAATTGCAATTGCGTAGAGAAATATAGAATAGACAAATTCTCCTCGATTTAATGTTCATTGAAAACGGATCCTCCATCCAGTAGCAAATTTAAAACAAATTCAAAAATACTTGTTAGAAAAGTTTCCATTTGAATTCACAATTTTTTGACTGATTTCAAAGTTTAATAGAGAAACATA
The DNA here is from genome assembly GCA_020466095.1 of Chlorops oryzae. Lineage (NCBI taxonomy): Eukaryota > Metazoa > Arthropoda > Insecta > Diptera > Chloropidae > Chlorops > Chlorops oryzae. Next base: position 867,351 of record CM035807.1, on the reverse strand, counting down.
CGAACAACATCTCAATTGAAATCACTTTCAAGTCACATCTTAATCACCGTATTCTAACACACCCACACACACACACATGTATGTATGTCAAACATTCAAGTCATTCATGATTAATGGAAAATGAAAAAAAAAAAAAAACGTTCATGGTTTGACTGTGATAATAAGCAAACAAAGGAGAAAAATTATTTAATTAATTTCGAAAAAAGAAATGAAATCGTTTTAATATAAATCTAAGCAGAAAATTGAAAGAAATTGGGTGCGAGAGAAATATCCACCAATCACACAATATGAAAGCAGTTTGTTTTTTTCCGATCGGAAATGTGTAGGATCTCATAGCGGTTAGATGTTAGAGCATGAAAGCACATTTATTCAAATTAAATAGATAATGAATATTCTAGGATTAAGAATCTATGAATGCCGTCTTGATTCGACACACAACACTCTGGCGCGAAGAAATATTTACAAGAGATCAAAGCTGATGGAGAAAATAAAGAAGATGTTCGAAGTATTATCGTTATAGCTATTAAGTCAACATTTCTCAAAAAAAAAAAAAAATATATATATATATAACCAATGTCGAAGCATTACATTGTTATCCATGAAAAAAATAAAGCATTAAACCTATAATTCATACGAAACATACGTTTACAATAATTCAAATATACTCCAATATATAAAAACTATGATAAAAAAGTCTTTGTAATCTACGATGAATTTTGAAGGACAGGAGTGTTCGAGAAGCTCACACACATAGACAGTCAGTGTCTTCTTCTTAACCCTTGTTTACTCCATTTTCGGATTCGCTCAGGCTCTACCTGAAGTGTGGGTATGTGATTTCAGCACTCTTCTAAAGACTTTCCGATCCCTGATCATGTGATCGCTGAGAACTATTCTTTGCTGATATTTTTTCATCTGATCTATCCACGTATTTTTCAGTATGCCTGCCCTCCGGCCGTTTGCTGGAACGATGTTACAAGAAAAAAATCTCTTTTTAGGAACTTCGGCCTCGCAGCCAGCCGGATATCTGGTATCCGACCAGATACACTACCCGTTGCAATACTACAATATATCTTCGAGACAGAGTGTGTCGGGTATAAGATGGGAGACCCAAAAAAAGATCAAACTACAAACGACAATACACCAGAGATCAACGAAAGGAATCTCCTTAGGCTATTAATGATTGTACCTACTCGTTTTATAACCCGTATCCGACCAGATACACTACCCGTTGCAATACTACAATATATCTTCGACACAGAGTGTGTCGGGTATAAGATGGGAGACCCAAAAAAAGATCAAACTACAAACGACAATACACCAGAGATCAACGAAAGGAATCTCCTTAGGCTATTAATGATTGTACCTACTCGCTTTATAACCCGTATCCGACCAGATACACTACCCGTTGCAATACTACAAATATATCTCGACACAGAGTGTGTGGGGTATAAGATGGGAGACCCAAAAAAAGATCAAACTACAAACGACAATACACCAGAGATCAACGAAAGGAATCTCCTTAGGCTATTAATGATTGTACCTACTCGCTTTATAACCCGTATCCGACCAGATACACTACCCGTTGCAATACTACAATATATCATTCGACACAGAGTGTGTCGGGTATAAGATGGGAGACCCAAAAAAAGATCAAACTACAAACTGACAATACACCAGAGATCAACGAAAGGAATCTCCTTAGGCTATTAATGATTGTACCTACTCGCTTTATAACCCGTATCCGACCAGATACACTACCCGTTGCAATACTACAATATATCATCGACACAGAGTGTGTCGGGTATAAGATGGGAGACCCAAAAAAAGATCAAACTACAAACGACAATACACCAGAGATCAACGAAAGGAATCTCCTTAGGCTATTAATGATTGTACCTACTCGCTTTATAACCCGTATCCGACCAGATACACTACCCGTTGCAATACTACAATATATCATCGACACAGAGTGTGTCGGATATAAGATGGGAGACCCAAAAAAAGATCAAACTACAAACTACAATACACCAGAGATCAACGAAAGGAATCTCCTTAGGCTATTAATGATTGTACCTACTCGCTTTATAACCCGTATCCGACCAGATACACTACCCGTTGCAATACTACAATATATCATCGACACAGAGTGTGTCGGGTATAAGATGGGAGACCCAAAAAAAGATCAAACTACAAACGACAATACACCAGAGATCAACGAAAGGAATCTCCTTAGGCTATTAATGATTGTACCTACTCGCTTTATAACCCGTATCCGACCAGATACACTACCCGTTGCAATACTACAATATATCTTCGACACAGATTGTGTGGGGTATAAGATGGGAGACCCAAAAAAAGATCAAACTACAAACGACAATACACCAGAGATCAACGAAAGGATTCTCCTTAGGCTATTAATGATTGTACCTACTCGCTTTATAACCCCGACCATTGAAACAATTCTTAGACACGTTTTAGTTTTATATTGAATTCTTTTTTTCTTGTTTAACTTATTCTTTTAGATGATGTAGAGATGTTGTTTGGACAACCATTAGATTGATAGAGAAATGAGCAAACTTAAGTCTATCTCCATGGACCGTCCAGAAAGTGTGTGTGTGTGTGCTCTTAACAATTGTTATAGCTCTAAAACTAGTCTATTCTAGTGTTGCTTTTCTATTATAACTTAATTGAGCTCTGAGGCTTAATAATTTATATTCGGGAAGGCCCCGGTGCCGCTGCTTAAGACAACTGTTCCTCTACGCCGAGTTTTTCACAATCTGTAGTTTTGTCGAAATCGGGTGCAATATGCTTCGCGTTGGTGATGGCAAAGATGAAAGAGCCGTCGGTGGCGGTGGCGTTGGTGAAGTAATTTTGGATGACGTAGCAACGCTTGTGGGATTCAGGTTCAGTTTTATATTATTTTCTGTTGACAGAAATTCTGGTATTGATGGTGGTACTTCGCCACGGAACGGCGCAAATTGCGGTGTGCTGCGTATGAGCTGTTCGAGTTTGGAAACAGGCTGCGTTCGATGAGGATTGGATGTATCTCGCGTGTCGATTTTTGGAGGTAATACAAGCGTGTTATCAATTACCGATTTACCGTCGAACGTAATAACGGCTCCGCTCGGTATCTGGGCGTGAGGTATTTTGCGATTGTCTGGGGGAAGATAATACGTATCAATTCGTTCCGCAGCTTGGGCCTCTTGTTCCTCGTATTCATCGTCCATGCCTGCAAACGATTCATCCTCCATTTCATCAAACTCAAGTTCATCCTCATCGAGATGTTTTGATTCGTCCGTGTCGCTGATCTCTTCATCGATGCGATCACTAGCTTCAGTAAAATTCGATTTTGTCTCTTCCGGAGCTCAGATGAAGTTTTGTTTTCAATATTGGTTCTTTCATCGGAGAACTCTAACTCGAGCTCTCCAAATAGATCGGCCAGTGTTGCATTACGAAGCTCAGCCATTTGAGGTAGCTTTGATCCAGCCGACTCGCCACGAACAGCTCCCGTAGCCGGTCGTATGCTGAGGAAAGTTTGGGATGCAACTGGTTTAGGCAAGCTGGCTGTCCCATTGGTGCTATCCAATGGGGAAGGTATAAACATCGGCTCGAAATTTTGTGTCTGAGTACCTGAATGACCTGCAGTTAGGAATAGCGTGTCCGTTTCCATGACTTCGTCTATTTCTGATCCGGCATCTTCTCGTCGGCTTGCTACTTGATCAACGTTTGCCGGTGATGAGGTCCCATCTCGACGAATGATGGGTCGAAAACCGCTTTCAACTACAACCGAATCAGGCTGAAAGCCCTTATTGACCGCTGGTTTCATATCACCGAGTTCTTTCGAAGAAGGCTCTGCACTGATGTGATGAATATCAAAAGGTTCCTTAAAGACTGTTGCTGGTGCCGATGTGGATAAGGCTAAGTGTGGACGTTTTTCATTAGTTGGTATCTTTACTGCATGAATGGGTTTCTTTTTTTCGGGTCTTAACGAAAGAATATTGGCCTGAAAGCTGTCTTGGGGCAAGAGGTCACTATAAGGTACTGGCATAATTGGTTTTGGCTTATGGCCAAGCAATGGTAGTGGTTCAGTTTTGCGTTTCTTTGTGCCGAAATCGATGGGTTGTCCAAGCAGTAAAACGGATGCGGCTAATGGCTGTATAGGAAGGGGCTTTTCTTTGAGGAAAGACTTCAAGAGGCCCGGCATTGGCTTGTGATAATGGTTGACTAAGTATGGCGGTTGTGGAATGGCCCCCGATTCAATTATCGATGACTGTTGTGGGGCCATATGCATTAGGGATGGTCGGCGCGGCAATTGTTGAGGCAGTATCGGCTTCACATAGCTGTTCTTTTTGATGGGGCCTGGGAATGGGCGACGGCCCGGCAGTTTAACCGGGTGGAATAGTGGTGAGTTCTGTGGTGGTCGTAAGTATTCTGAGAGACCTATGGGCTTTTGTGAGTTTGCTGGAAGATTCGTTACGTTATTGGATTGATGATGGTAGTGATAGAGGTGTGGTGCATGATGATTAGGCTGTTGATTGTGCTGGATTGTACTGTGTTGATGTTGGTTTGTTTGACTTGGTGAGTTATAGGTCTTTGCATGAATATGTGGATTCGACAAGTGTGGTGGTGGTGGTGCATTAGCATGACTGTTTTGTGAGTAGTGGTGGTTATTAATGGAATTAAGAGAATGAGTTTTCTCGCCATGTAAAAGATCGGAAGCGGTCAACTGGTGATGTATAGAATGTGGTAATCCTGAACCTGCTTCTGCGGCGTTATTTGGTTTTTTATGCGTTGTTGGCTTATATCTGTGCTTATTGGCCGTATTCGAATTGGAGGAGTCTGCGGGATAAGGGTCGTTGCTGTTGCCATTATTGTTCCTTATTATTATGCTATCTTCGAGAGCTTCTGCTGCGCGGATTCCATCTGAAATCAGTTTAGTAAGTTCCGATGATTTTGTTATTTCAAATGTCAATTTGGGCGGTGTTCCATTCATATTGTGGTTCTTAATCAAATCAGTTTGGTGCTTCAATAAAAAATTATCGTTGGGGCTGACCTTGGTTTCGTGGCGTACAGATGACTGTGCATCATAGTCCTCCGCCGCTTCCGAAATGGCTGGTATGCGTATTTCGTGCCTCTCCGAGGCAGCATACCGCTCATCATCGCACGAGTCATGCACATGAATCTTCCATCCAAGATAACGATGTGTGAAACAGTGGTAATATACGGTGTCTGGGGTGTTCTTGTCGGGCTTCCACGTAATGACGCCTGGCTCACCGGGATCACATTTTAATGTTAGCGTGCGTTGGTAGGCTCCAAATGACTGGTAATCATCGGCTGGTGGTCCATCGACATCGGGTGTCCAGTTACATAAGCGACCAACACCAATCGGCGTTACCTGACCTGATCGGGACCGATGTACACCCGCGAAAATTCGAATGTTCTGGAAACAATATAATTTCCATTCGAAGAATAAAAAGTTTAGTACCTACTACAATGAAATCATCTCACCTTTTTCTCTTCCTCACGTTTGTGCTCGTACCCACCGACTGGATCGTCCGTAATATAGAATGGATGATACTTTGCTGGAATATCCGGAGTGTTACCTCCTTCGACAACAAAGGTGTATGTCTTTCCACGTACAACATGAATTTCCGGTATCAAAAGCCCATTGATATACCATGAAATACCCCAACCGACGTGACCTGATCATAATAGATTGTAAAACGAAGCAAAAGCAAGGGGCTTATAAAATTTAAAATGATTTCCCTTCGACTCTACCTGTGATTGCGGGATATCCATGTTTGCCCCCGGTGGGTCCCATCTGGGCATAGAACACACCATCCTCTGGCTCGTGACACTGAATTGCCGGTATGTCCCAAGGAACTTCAGCGCCTGAAGGTTTCGGAGTCGGTACTGGACGTGCAGATCCTTGACGTCTAGTTGGCCGTTGGAGAGCTTGTGCATGACTGTCATAAAACTCTTCCTCGGGCTCTGTAGTGGTAGTGGTGCGTGGTGGCGAATTGCTTTCTCTTTCAGAAGTACGCTCTCCAGAATTGTCGTCAGAGTCGGACGTTGTATCTTCTTCATCTTCTTCGTCCGAGTCTGAGTCCGAGTCCATTGGCTTCGATCCTTCTGGCATTGGACAGTTCCACGTTGGCTGTCGCCCAAAATCGATGCTATGCGTTTGCTTTAAATACTGCGTGTGGAATGAGACTTCCTTGCGTTCATTGAGCGGACCGATAGCCCAAACGATCGCTTGTGATCCATTAACTGGGATGGGCAAATCGAGGCGATCGGTTGCTTGCAACGAACGTTGGTACGTAACGATCGAATAGTCATTGACCATAGCGGCATTCAGAAGTCGAATTGAGTTCGTATTTTGCTGGGAATAAATAATACATCAGGGGAATTAAAATTTCCATCGATTTTCAAGCAAACCCTTCTGATCATACCTCTATGTTTACATCTGGACAACTTCCGCGACCGCCCGAGCACTGGGCTTTGGCGTCGAGATAATAGTCCTGAGCGAAGCCCTTGCCCGTTTCCTTATCTACCCACGCGACAACAATGTCAGAGCCAACCATGACACTATGATTTTTCGTCGGAGAAATGCCAAATGACATGTATTCATCCTTTCCTGTGTCAAAGAAAAAAAAAAAATTCTAATTAATTAAAACAAATCAATTATTTTTTCCTGTGTATGAAGTCAACTGGACTGCAAAAAGCTGTTTGAGGTCGATGGACTTTTGTGTCATTAAAGAAGATGATTATGCAACGCAGTCGTTGTGGTTTCTGGCAAAATGCCGTATGATTGGCACTTTTACACTCTCATTGCGCAATTCGATTCCATGAACACGAAGCGCTGCGGCTGTGGCCACTGCGTCGCACTGTTGCTTTAAATGCAACATATAAAATGTCTGAAAGGGGCATGTTTTTGACCATTTTTAGACTCCCCCTCCCCCTTATCATCATCAATTGTCATCGTCCAGATATCCATTCATTCATATTCACTCTTTCTATTATTTTTTTTTTGCCACACAATGTATAGGGCGAGCCCCACTGTGCGTGGTGAGAACTTGAACATTTTTTTTAGCTTTGTTACTCACCTAATTTAGCTACCAGTTGGACAACAATACTCTCACCAGCTACTGCCCATCTCACTTCAAAGGCGAGATCATCGTAGAGAACCTCGCAATTAAGCTTTGACTGTAAAAGAAATTTTTGGCAAATGAGTGAAATGCGTGAAATTCGAAAGCTCGAAAACAGTGCATCAAAAAACCAAAAGAAAATTCTCGACTGAATTTTTTTTGTTCGGAAAAAGCGATTGTTTTGTGTTATCGAAATGTTTTTCATTTAAAAAACAATTTTTTTTGGCTCAAGCTTCGCCTGGTCCTTAACTGTGTTTTTATTAAAATTGTATCAAAACTATTTTATGGATGAATATACAAAATGAAAATGTTGATTCATTGAGAACATTTAAAGGAATAATTTTTTAAAGTGTAAATTTGAGTAATTATTGGAGGTCGAGAGAGAGAGAGAGAGAGAATAAAGAAAGAAAGAGAATAACATGTCAAGGAGTCGTTTCAACTTTAAAGGATTTCGTACATTCGCTTTTCTCACTTTTGTTTTATATCAAAAACGATTTTCTTTTCTTTTTAGATGCACTTTTCATTTTGTATTTTTATCCAGAAATTTCGACAAAATTTTAATAAAACACATGAGTGAATAAAATTTTTTTTTTATTCAAAATTAAATTTTTTTTTTTTTTTTTTTTTTGATTTCATGTACAATTTCGAATTACACAAAAACTTAAATCTGAAAACCACTTCTGAGCTTATGCAAAATATTTTGTTTTTAAAATGGAATTATTATTTTTTTCAATTTTTGTTCAATTCATTCACTTAATTTTGATGAATAATTATTGATAATTTTGGAGAGTACTTTTTGAAATCTTAGTTAAAAGTATATAAATATAAATGCATGATGTGTTGTACTCGAAACTTTAACAAAATCTTCCAATAGCAGTCAATCAAAAACCAATAAAATTTTGAGACTCCGAGTCAGAAGTGGTAAAAAAAAAACTATTTTAATAAATAAGTAACTTTCAAAATAACAATTTTAGACCACTGTACGTGTACGTGTATGTGTACGTGTACTCGTACTGGCAAGATAAATTTCAAGCATAAAACAAATAAACAACATAATGTATAAATATTAAGTTAAACATGCCAGAGGGAGCTAAATAACTCGGATTGCCATTCCGTTTATGAATATAGCGATAGCTCATAGAGAACATCCTTGGCACGCTTTTTTACCTGTGGACTGATACCGAGCATTTTCAATGAAGGCGGAACGTTCAGACCTTCCGGTATCAGAATATGGGCAAAGTCGACCGTGAATGCTTCACACCATACGCCAAAATGTCCGATATCAAAAATGGTCAGATCGCCGGGTAAGGTCAAAACGATCGTCTTGCGATCATATCGTCGCAGTGGCGTTTCTTTGCCATTCTCGTCGGGTATACGTAGACCCTGTGGCGTGGGATTTTGACCGCGGCCAACCCAGAATTTCGCATCTATTCAAACGAGATCAAAGTATTGCAGATACATATATATTGAGTGCTTTGAAGGAAAAGGTTCTGGAGATTTAGTTTAGTTGCATTCTCACCTGGTGCTCCGCCATCGAAACTGAAATTCGGAACCAAGAGAGTTTGAGCATCGACAGCCACAATATTATCCGATGATATCTCATGGACGCCTTTCAGTGCGGCAATTTTCTGCGGCCGGGGGAAATCCAAATTGGCAGGAATGCTCACGTCACCGAAGTTGACGGCGAACTCGTCACACCAAACGGAAAACCATTTGATGTCACGCAAAGTCTTACCCTCGGGCAGCGAGAGTGTAATGTCTTTATTCCTGTAACGTTTCGTTAGCGAAGCTGTACCGCCACGCTCATCGCGCAGACGATGGGCACCCTCGTTGCTGGGCTTTTTCGTATTGCCAACGTAGAAATAGGCGGCTATGATTTTTTGTGTGCATGATTTTTTGTATAAGTAACTAAGTATATTGCGTGCTATGTATATATATTTGGGTCAAGCGAAACTAACCTGGTGCTTCGCCATCGTAATTGAAGCCTTTTATGAAGAGCGTCCGCGAATCGACGGCATAAACATCACCGGAAACGCCATGATGCAATCGCTTTAATGGACCGATCTTTGTGCCGTAATATGGAAATGAGGCTGACGCTTCCGACAGAACTAAAAGCGAATAAAAGTTTTTAACAATGGGGCAAATAAAAAATTTTGATGCTTTGATGATTTTTGTTGATTTTTGTTAATAAAAAATATAGGTACAACCACCCCACTTTCCCCCCACCATATCTAAAACATATAAAAACGAATTTTTTGACATATTTTTTTTTTTTTTTTAATATATTCACTACGCTTGGAGAGACGTACACAGAGAAAAAAATCAACCAGAAAACTGGTTAAATCAAAAGGAAAAACATACAAAACGGCTTCAACAAGGAATATTTTTATTTTAACAATTTATAAAGATTTTTCTTTTGAATCAACCATATTTCAGGTTGAATTGAAATGATAATTTTCAAAAATGGATTTAATTTTAAATTGTTGAGCCAATACCACGGACATAATTGAAATGACAAGATATTTTTTAAAATAAAAAAAAAATGTCTAAAATACCACAGAGCCCTCTTCTGAACATAACTCCAAAATAGGGATGGGCAAAAAACATCGATATATCGAAACATCGATATTTTCAAAACGATATATCGAAAATTTCTACTGATATTTTTGTTCAGCGATATATCGTACATCGATGAATTTTTAAGGATATCGAAAACGATATTTTTCTCACATCAAAAATTATAAAATGCATTCTAGCGCGAAAGACGAGGCGAGGCGTCGCATACAGTTTCAATATAACAATGCGCCCTTTAAAAAAAAAACATGGTAAAGTTCGCTCAGTGTATTTGTTGTCCTAAGGTCATGGAAGTTTGATGAAACCTTGAAAATATTGGAAAGGACATTATTCTTTTTTGGTTGTTTCAAATGATTGCCACTGGATGAGTTTATTGACTCTTCTCGGAAGATTTTTTGGTGTCAAAAAAAAAAAAAAAAAAAAAAATTCTTTCAATCGCCTGCCTTTAAAAGTTCGCACCTCAATCTGAGTGAATAATGGTTTAACCTTAGCACGTTTTTATTAGCCGCAATTTTTAATAATTACATTTTAGCATTTTTTTTTGTACGAGCAAAGCAAAGGCTGAGCGCGAACGAGCATGAATATGCAATGAGCCTTCTGCGGTTCATCTCTATTGTTGGCACAATGCGCCGTTTGCGCTTGACTGAAATTAAAGGCACACAATTTTTTTGAAGCCCCGAAATTTTTGTCGAAAACAAACAATAGATCGCGATGCGCTGGCATAAATAACTCTTTCAACGCACGCGCTTTGGACAACGACGGCTACCGAGAAACTCGACGGAACAAAAGACTTTTTTTTTTGGTTTGGTTCTTGGATTGTTTTGTCACCAGCGTTTTTTTGTTCAGCTGCGATTTGAGCGAATGCGATTGCAAAATACGCACATGTGAATCGCAAGAAGAAAAATTCGAATTATATGCGACCGAAGACGAAGTCAACAGCACAACAACACAACAACAACAGCTCTTCAAAACGGAGTTTCGGGTCAAGTTCGTGCCTTAAGTCTTTCGTTTTTGATTCAATTCGATGGATGATGTGTCGAAGAGCAACTGGATTCGTGTGACGTGCAGTCTTGTAAATTGTTAATATTTACTTTCAGCCATAACAATCTTCTTGTGAAGAGCTCAAATTTTTATGTTGACTATATATTTTGTATGAAAAATACACAGCGGGCCAAATGGTCCCTAAAGCATTAAGTGTAAATCTCTTAAGGTAACAGCAGGACTAAGAAAATTATAGGTTAACTGGTGTGAAATTCTCGAATATTTTTAAAAACAGTAAGGAACGGGTTAAGCTTTTGTATTGCGGTATTATTTTTTTTTATTATCATAAAAGGCAAATGTGTCTGTTCAATAAAAAAAAAAAAGCTTCTCTTGTGACAATAGCATCAATTTTCAGAAGCTCATCATTCCGAGCTCCAATTCAGTCAAACGGTAGCTAAAATTATGAGCAGAATAGTCTTCTTTTTGTTTTTGAATTTTGACACATCAAATGGTAGCAGGAATAACGGCAAAAATCCACAAAACATTCGATGATTTCAAGATGAGTAATCAAACAAAAAAATACTTCGACGAAATCGAATAAAAAAATTTTGAATTCTAGAAAATTTTCAAGCGGAGACTTGCGCCTTGAATATGTTGAAAAAATATTTTTTGTTCAAATCTGCATAAATTTTGTGATGCATAAAAGAGTAGAGACACAGCCCGAAAAGAATTGAATTAGAAAAGAAAAACTTTGTCTATTTTTGGCATCACGTTAAGTTTGTCTGTTTGTCGTTTTCGATGCGACAAATTCGAATTTCTTCGGTTCAACTTTCCAGTCCAGTTTTGGACGACTTCCAATTGACGCAAGAGCATCGATTTTTTTGCGATATCATTCGAGTCTGTGAGTTTGTTGAATATAGAAAATAGACAAAAATAAAAAAAAGCAGACTGAAGACTCTTTAGGCGCTGCGAAAATGGATCGAAGGAGTTCATTACTCAAACGAGTATTTTTCTGGACATTTTTTTTTTTTTAAGACATTATATATTATTTATTGGATCACTCCTTTAGGATAGGAGTCTATCAATAATTTTTAAAATCTTACACCTAATTTAACACAATTACATATCACAGAGCATATTTCTGGACATGCAAAATGAAATGAGTCAAGCCTCAAAATAAATTTCTGGTTGAATTTTTCAAGGTAAAAAAATAATTATGGCCGACTTCACCAAACCGTTGTTGATGATGATGATGACTAGGGAGGTAGGTAGAAGAGACTGTTCTCAGGCAATCGGGAAATTTTGTCTATTCTTCCATCCCGGGAAAAGACGAAGAAGGGAAAGGGAAGACAAAAGGAAGGAAGAATGAATAATATTTAAATTTAACCCCCTTATTCATAATGAAATTTGAAATTTAAAAAATTAGGGGTACTCACAAAGGCGTCGGAAAATAGTAAAGTCGGAAAATCGGACAATTTTAAATGCTTAAAAAGTGGTGCAAGATATAAAAAAAGTTTTAAAAAATTTTAAGAAGTCGCAACTTTCCGACATTCCGATGTTTTTAACATGCCTTTGTGAATACCCCCATTTTTTAAATGTCAAATTTCCATACAAAAATTGAATTTAAACAATAGGGGTATTCGCAAAGGCGTGTTAAAAACGTTGGACAGTCGGAAAATCGGTAAGTTTCGACTTCTTAAAATTAAAAAAATTTTTTTTTTGTATTTTGCACAACATTTTAAGAAGATAAAATTTTCCAATTTTCCGACTTTACTATTTTCCGACGCCCATGTGAATACCCCCATTGTTGAAATGTCAAATTTTCATACAAAAATTGAATTTAAACATTTAGTGGTACTCATGCAGCTTCGCAAATTCCTTCGCAACTTTTCCCATCGTAAATTTTCATACAAATTTTGACAGTTGTGTGACAAATTTCTCATTTCCCAAAATTTGCGAAGCTGCATGAGACCCACTAATGTTTTAAATTTAAAATTTGATTTTAAATAAGGAGGTTTAATGTTTGACAAATATTTAAAAATTTGTGATCCGTTTTTAGCCATTGCGGAATAGAATTAACCCTCTATAGGGCAACATCTTAAGAATGTGAAAAAAGTGGTGATAGAGACAAATGAAAAAAGTTTGTTCTGCGTTTCATTATTTTTTGTTTATTCTGAGAAAATATTCTGAGAAAAAATAGGGGAAAAGTGGGAACTTATATCGTAATTGAACAGATATGTATCTCGCATCACAGAAATGACTTCCTTGCATATGGAATTTCAACAGCCAAACTTTGATTCAAAGCTCTTGATCAGCTTCTTAAAAAGGTGTACCTAATTTAAAAAAAAAATTACTACAAAATCTTACATTGAAATGTTATAAATCTGCTTTATTTACATTTATTGGAATTTTAATGATATGTAAGAATTTGTGACCATTAAACCGGTTTGTTACAAAAATGTCACAGAGTGCTAAGAACAGAAAATTTTAAATGAAGTTTTATTCATACTTTGGGGATAATTCGATAGCGGAGTTCTCGATAAAAGGAAAACAGAAACAGGTCCTTTTCTTGATGATGAGAAGAAAAAAAAAGGAAAAAAAAACACATCGACTTGAATGGCTTTAATGAAACCCGGTTCTGATTTCGACAGCTAGTTTTGTTTTGAAACCATCTTTAATCACTGTTTTTTTTTTGCATACCGAAGGCATTGAGAGAGCCGCACGTAAAAATCAAAGTAAATAAAATCTCGAATGGCCAGTGGTTCGGACTGCTTCTTTATTCAATAATTATTGTTTTTCTTTTTTTTTAAGTTGTTAAGTTGTTCTTTGATAAATCGTCGATGTATGGAATTTGTTCGTGTTCCAAAAGACGCGAATAAGTCTTAAGAGAACACGTTAAATGATGTGCTTGAAAAGCAAATTAATGAATTGTTTCGCATTAGCATTTGGCACATACTCGTACACATCAAGTAACCTTGACTTGCTTGGAAAACAAGCTGAATAAGTAATCATAAATATCTGTGGCCACAAAAACAATTCTTAAGATTGTACGAGAATCCACCAGCTACATATCTACCAACTAGCTAACTACCATCAACGATCAATGATCAGCGATCAACCACCGCCAACAGTGAAGAGAACAGAAGTCATCAATCTTCGGGGGGAATTAATCAACGATCGATTGTTCCTCATTCTTGATGCTCTAAAACGGCGAGCAAAAAACATTAATTGACCGGAGGTAACTTCTGATAAATGGCCACAAGAACAAAACGCGCAGCTCTTTTAATAAATTAGAAAAACAAACCAAAAAACAACAAAAGGAAACATTTGTTTGTGCTCTTGAGCGCTTGAGGAGTGGAAAAACAAGATCTTTACAACTTCATCTTCGGTGCTATCTCGTCTGCAGCAGAAATAGCTGAAACAACAACAGCAACAATGGCAAAAAAAAAATGCACAGAAAAATGATGGCCAAAAGCGACAACGTCGGACGTTTGACAAGAAACTTGGATCACCATTTGTCCAAGTGACCTACTTCGGTAGCAACAGTTGATTCGCTCGCTGTAGCCATGTGTTCGGGTCGCTCGATTGGTCTCTATGCGCGCACACCCATTCGATAAGCCGCAGCTCCAAACGTTTGCCGAAGAAGAGAGGAATGAAGAACACAAAAAAAAAAAGATGCTGAAGAAGCAGTCCCAACGAGGAAAAGATTGTATCAAGGAAAAATCCATAATTTTTGTTATCTATGCAAATGCAGTCAGTCGGTCGGTCGGTCGATCGGTCAGTCGGTCCATTACTGGCTAGCCGACCAAGAAACCCCAATCGAATCTCGAATGCAGCATGCTTTTTGTGAATATTTTAGCCCACGCGCATACATAAAACGAACGATATTATCTGTGTATTTTAATTATGGTGGCTACTACGATTGAAAGGCGAAGAAACATTTTTACCATTTAGGTACCTATAAGCATAATAAAAATGAACGAATTAAATCGAGCTTCGAAGAACGCAATGTTAAAGGCTAACAGGGTCTGATAAATGATAAACAATGATACTATCGGGCGATTTTAAATATGGTAAATAACTTACACTAGAGGCGGATTTTTAAATTTAGATAATTTAACTTATCGAATTAAATGAGCTTCGGAATTATTTGAATTAATAGTCGAATATTTTGAAATATTGAATTATTTGAATTATTTGAATTTTTAATTTTTTGAATTATTTGAATTATTTGAATTATTTGAATTATTTGAATTATTTGAATTATTTTTTTGAATTTTTGAATTATTTGAATTATTTGAATTATTTGAATTATTTGAATTATTTGAATTATTTGAATTATTTGAATTATTTGAATTATTTGAATTATTTGAATTATTTGAATTATTAATTTGAATTATTTGAATTATTTGAATTATTTGAATTATTTGAATTATTTGAATTATTTGAATTATTTGAATTATTTGAATTATTTGAATTATTTGAATTATTTGAATATTTGAATTATTTTGAATTTATTTTGAATTATTTGAATTATTTGAATTATATTTTTGAATTATTTGAATTATTTGAATTATTTGAATTTTTTGAATTATTTGAATTATTTGAATTATTTGAATTATTTGAATTATTTGAATTATTTGAATTTTTTGAATTATTTGAATTTTGATTTTGAATTTATTTTGAATTTTGAATATTGAATTATTTGAATTATTTGAATTATTTGAATTATTTGAATTATTTGAATTATTTGAATTTATTTGAATTATTTGAGTTTATTGAATTATTTGAATTTTTTGCATTTTTGTTCGAATTTTTTAAATATTTTATTGAATTTTTTTAATTTTTTTTTCAATTTTTTACATATTCAAATTCCGAGGCATACTTATCACCATTCAATACTCACACATGAGGCCAATTACTCCAAAAACGAAGACCATCCGAAGAGGGGATTTGCCCCCCATTTTGGCCATTGCCATTCTGCCACGAACGTTCGGAAGGAACTTCCTGAAAGTGCTCGTATCCTTTTTATGCACACTGCGCGAACTGCAAAATTTCGGGAGGTCTTAAAACACTTCTATGGACTTAAATTATTTTTCTTTTTTTTTTCTTCTTCTTCATTTAACTAAGCATATTCTTTGAAATGAGAAAGAAGAGATAGAGAGAGAGAGAGAGAGAGCGAGAGGGATATAGACCTAAAACATTCAATGAACGAAGCACAATTTCTTGAACAACTTTCATTCAAGGACTTCAAATCGATCACTCACAATTTTCAGCTACTTCAGCTTCAGCGATATTAAATCTTGTTGCCTGAAGATTCTCTACAACCTTGTCCACGTATGTATGTATGTAGGTATGTATGAATTTCGTCTTTCGCGCACTGCTCGAAAACGCGTCCAAGCGCTTCTAATGTTAAAGCCGAACTGCCAAAGTAAAAAGCTAGCGAAGCCTTAACTTGTCTAACTCGGCACGTCGCGCAGATGCTGCTGCTGTTGCTGAAGTCGCCAGTCGGCAGTGGTAGTTATGGTCGATCGCTGGCTGCTCTGCTAACTGGCCAGATGGCTGAAATGAGCTCCTCATTGTTGTTGTTGTGGAGCCAGTCTTGTGCCGCGCAGCCGCGCAGTCGCTCTACGGTGTGGGTAGGTGTGATGTAGATGGACAAGTAATATTTCACATTAGACAAAATTATTATTATTTTTATTTATTTTTTTTTCCCTGTTGACGAGACCAAAACAATAGCTAATAATGTGGATAAGCTGGAAAAAATAAACTTTTAATGACTGCTTGGAATAGTCATAGGGAAAAAAATGTAGCTCCTTTGTGGCCAAAGAGCGAACGATATGTGGCTCGATTGAATGAATGAATGGAGAAATCTCCAGAAGTCCAGAAGAAAGATTCTTGAAAGCAATTTTATTGATGGCGTATTTGCATATCCAATTTTTGAAAGATTAGTCCAAAATCCCCGAAATGAAGCTGCGGCTCATCTAGATCAGGGATCGGATAAAATTCATGCGCTTTGGGTGTGAGGAATTCAAAGGAAAAATTAACAAGGAAATGGCGATGAAAATTTACCAAAAGATTCTGCCCAGTCTTGAGCGTCCTTTGCAATTTCTGGTCGTTCGATCAATCAACTTTTAGTTTTGCTATTCCGTCTGCTTCCGATTTGCTATTCGCTAATTCCCAATGTATTGCTTAAGATAGGAATAAACCGACTATGATACGCCCAGCCTCTGTTTCCAGCTTTCTTTTTTTTTTATAAGGAAAATATATCCCGCCGAAATTCCTTTAAATTTGGTTTTGAATCTTCTAAGGATAGAAAGTTGGTTTCCTTAAAATTGTCCTTAGAGACGTTTCTCCCTTTCAAAGTCTTTCCATAAAAAAATTCACTACTCCGGAACTATTTCTCTCTCATTTAGAGCCGATACATTCTTCCTAACTGGCAACATGTATTCAGCCCCAAATCTAAGAATATTTAACATAGACCGTCCATCCAGTAGTCCTAGTATAGCAAAGCTTTTCCCCCAAGACCGTCCAAGTATAACCTTTGCAGTTATGAAAAATTCCTTTGAGACATTCAACCATAAAATGGAAAATTCCCTCAATCTGACATTACTGGCTCGAACATTTTTCTCAGCTACGTTACCAGAAAATTTCCTTACGGAAAATCTATAAGGGGGAACCTTTCTCATTTTCATATTGGATCATTTTTTGAGCTCAACATAGCATAAGAACCCCAAATCTATCAAAGACAGAGGGAGAGGGAAATATCTTTATCGACTAGATCCATATACGTACATCAGGGCCGGACTGGGCCCCCAGTTCGCTGTGCTTTTTAGCTGTTACGATTTTTTTTTCTTTTCTTAGGTAACGAAGCCCCATTTTTCAAACGCCCGTTGCGCCCTTTGACCGCCAGTCCGCCCCTGACGTACATAGGTGCATAGTTATTCTGCAGGGCATATTTATGGGTGTTACAAGAGCTTCACAAAACTAATATACCCGGTTGATGAATACCTACCAGGAAAACGCTGGACCGTATCAAGTGTGGCTTCGAAAGTTGACGCTGATGAATTCGTTTCATCGAAGAGAAACAAGAAAAATGCCGGCTATGGTAGTATATATAGTAATAAGGTTACCATCCGATATGAGAAAATTTTAATAAAATTCCAAATTTTTTTTTTTTGCTGTGCTCAACTTCAAAGTTCATGTGCCTTCACGTCTGCAATTTGAGAGTTGGACATTATGGGGTAAAAATAAATATTTTAAGAAGGCTTTAAATCGGATGGTCACCTTATACGTGAAGACGTCTAATTTCAATGTTTATTCCATGGTGTCTTTCCACTCGTGACCGCAGCTTGGTTGAACGGTATCAAAAGCCACACTGACTTGCGGTGACCTTTGACAATGCAAATAACGCAGCTTTTATGGAAATTACGAATTCGGTAGACAGCAACGCATGCGCATTGCGCACGATGATTACGTATTTCCACTTTATTGCTCTTACGACAGCATTTTATCTGTAGGTATGTACCTTCTTGCGGTGTAACTTTTCAACGAACTCGAGTGCATTGATTGCGATTATTCCTTTTATTTGTTTTTTTTTTTTTTACAGTGTAATGCAAAGTTTTTGATTTTTATAGCTATTCGCGTGATTGCAGAGACCTTCGAGGGCAATTTTATAGCCATCCGATTAGCCTCGATGTAATGCAAGGCGGCGGCGCTTTCGTGGAAGCAAGCCAAAAAAAAAAAAAACAAGTAAGGGTGTTATAGTCAGGCGAGCCTGACAATAGAATACCCGACACAGACACACATCTTCAAATAATTTTTAATATTAAGAGGTGTTTAAGACCATTAGGGGCCCAATATACCGACTTTTATTAAATTTCTTTATGAAAACTGCCCCTTTGCCACGCCCACTTTTCCAATTTTTGTTTAAATATAATCGGAGGCTTAGATATACGCTCAAATACTAAGTTTCATTGAAATATTTGGAAAAAGTCAGACTTTAAGGCAGCTTTGAGATTTTTGTGACAGACCCTAGCACTGGAGGTACCCCTAATAATGGACCGACCAAAAAAAATTTTGGGGAGGATGTTTGAGGCTACAAACGAGGCATAAGTGCCAAATTTCGTTCAAGTCCCATTTGAATTTCGGGTGTAGGAGACAATTTTTGAAAAACGCCCTTCTGCCACGCCCACTTTTCCAATTTTATGGAATTCTAATTCTAATCTCAAATCCTAAGTTTCATTGAAATATTTGGAAAAAGTCCGATTTTGGGGCACTTTAGAGATTTTCGTAACAGACCCTAGTACTGGAGGTACCCTTAATAATGAACCGATCAAGAAATTTTTTGGGAAATGTTTATGGCTACAAAGGAAGTATAAGTGCCAATTTTCGTTCAAGTCCCACAGGCGTTTCGGGAATAGGAGACAATTTTCGAAAAACGTCCTTCTGCCACGCCTACTTTTCCAATTTTTGGAAATCATATTACTTGCCTTTAAATATAATCAAATATCGAAGTTCATCAAAATATCTTGAAAAACTCCGATTTTAGAGCAGTTTTTGTGATTTTCGTAACAGACCCTAGTATTGGAGGTACCCCTAAAAATGGTCCGATCGGTCCATTCTCGAACTTGTCTTACTCATGTCCCCGTGAGCACGCATACCAAGTCGAGATAGCTCAACTCCTTCGATAAGATAACTGTATTACAAAGACGGACGGACAAACCAGACACAACGGGAAGACAGAAGACAGGCTAAATCGAATCTCCTGGGACGCTGATCATTTCTATATATATTTTGTATGGTCTATCTCGACTGGTTCTGGGTGTTACACACAACCACACAAACGCAATATACCCTCGACACAGAGTGTGTCGGGTATAAAAAAAGACATACAAAATCAAGGCTTAGTGTACCAACATGCATACATATGAATGGCACCACCTCTTCAAAGGAGTCACAAATCAAAATTTATCAATTTTCAGTTGCGCTGTGGATCCTGTGCCTTTCACCTTGCTATGGTGGACACTGCGACGCGTTTGGTTTTTCGCGTTTTCTGAAAAATAACAAATTTTTAGTTGTGACTCCTTTGAAGAGAGTTGCGATATCTGGTCACTAAGGAACCGCAGAGCAATTCCATGGCTAGAATTTACGATCAAATAAATCTTCTTTTCACGAAAGGCTTTCAAAAAAAAATTCCCGATTTGGATCGCAAAATTTCGAGTCTGAATTCTATTCTTTTAAAATAAATGATCAGACATTAATTTAGCCCCCTTGTTTTTATTCCGCCAACGCACGCTGGCACTCAATAATTTCCCCTTCTTGGAATTATAATTTTTTTCTTTTCTTTTTACCTTCATTGAATGTGAATTGGAAAACAAAGCGCGTAATAAAATTACATAATCTCTTTAAAGACAATAAAAATGAAATGTCATCGTGCTTCCTTGCAAAAACATTTATCTATTGTGGGTATTATTTTTTTTTTTTTTTTTTTGTGTGTAGAAAAGGTATCCGACCCCGCCAGAGCTGTAACCATTCCGACAAGCGAAAGTAATTCGCCGATTAAATAACAATGGTCGCAGCAGTTGCTTGCGGCTCTCGGATTCAAAAATAAATAATAAAAAATAAAAATAAAAATAAAAAATCACAAAATGTAAATTAACACGTTAAAAAATTTACTATAATTGATTACACTCCCCGGGCTTGATCGCTGCCAGTTGGACTGGACGAGCACTCGTATTCGCATGAACCGAAATCGTGGCGGTTATTTTCTTTCCGATGATATTACAGAAGCGTTGCAAGTAATGACCGATGTTTTTCGTCTTCAATTTTTTTTTTCCATTTTTTGTCTCACACGAATAACAGCAGCTGGCACTGAGAGAAATTTATTTCCTATTTTATGAAGCGTTTTTTTTTGTGTGTATTAATTTTTAAAAAGAAAATTTTTTTAACGAAGTATTGCAGTTTTTTCGACGAGAGCTTGGAAAGCGTCATTCGATTGGAAGAAGTTGTCCCTCATTTCGATTCCTCTAAGAAATCAAATCTTAAAGGGCCCTCTCCAGCTCTGTAAGGAATCTCAGCAGGAATTTTCTTGATATTCCTTAAAAAAAAAAAAAAAAAAAACCTAGCATAATTTCATTTTTTAATGCAATAGTGACAATCTATATATCTATATATTTTACGTCAAGACGAAAAAGCTGTTAAAAATTTTGTTAAAATGGATTCGGAATTGTAAGTGTGAATAATATTTATGGGTAATTGTTTCTTAAAATCGAAAAATGTATTATATCGAGCTTGCCTCTTCTGTCAAAATTCCTTTCAGAATGAACGGAAAATTCAATATTTCGAACAGAAAAATCTGTGTTACCGTGTTTCATTTACAGCAAAAAAGGGAGCGAAAACAGAAACTACTTTTTGACGAACTGGAGACTGTTAAGGCTTCGCCTCAATTCGGTATGAAATACCCTCGAAAAATCCTAGGCTATTTCTCCGAGGTATCATAAAAATATTCTTAACAGCCCTGACCGACATAAATAGCTGATTAAAATATCACTTTGAGTTTGGATTTCGAAATGGAAACTTATTTGTAAGTAATATTAAATCACCTTCAAACTATTTTGACATCAACTATCACTTTTCTGCCAGAAACAATTCAACTTCAATTATTTCTGCTAGGAAAGCCTGGGTTTCGATGTGCATTTTTAGGCAAAAAAGCACTAAAATGTTATGATACTATTTTACTGAACTGCGGCCAGCCGTCAGAAATGCCGCGTGAAATTTCTGTCAGGAATTTTCTGAAGCTCTTTTTTATGGAGTTTTCCATTCCTAGCCGAACTAAGGCCATAGTTTTAACAGAAAATTTCTGACGCAAAAATTCCTTCTGCATTTCTTAAGCTTTTTTTTTTTTATATGATATTTTTCATTTCTGACAGAGCTGGAGAGCGCCCTTAAAATAAAAAATAAAAATGAAATTCTATCTATTTGCGATTGACTTTTTTGATGGCGATAAAATGAAAAATTTCATGCATTTTCTCTAAAAATATGTGTTTTTATTTTAAGGTTTAGAAGTCTACAGAATCGAATTTTATTGATCGATCATAAAATTATACTTACAAGAAGAAGGGACAAATGGGTTAATTTTCCTTTTATATTCGGGAAAACTCGTTCAAGTGGGACGACGCCTTGTTGAGCTCTCCTCGAAAAAGCTGCAATTATTCCCTTCAAAAAATTTGTTTTTAAAAATAAAAATATCAAAGCTTCCATAAAGATATATTTAATTTAATTTTATTTTATTTTATTTAGATTAATATTTATTTTTTTTGTGTTTAGAAGGCCAATGTCCAAGTGTATTGAGATCTCGTGAGAAATTCAAAAATAATTATTTGAAAACCAGAGTTATCTGCTTCAATTTAACGCAAGGTATGCGATACACTGTTGCCCGATTGCTTGAAGTCGTTGCCCACATGTATGGAAGGCGCAATGCGCAATGCGTGCTCCACAAATTTGTATCACGAACTTTTGATGCCGTTTCCTTCTGTTCCCGTTAAAATTTTTCGTTACGATATTCTCTCAAAATGTCGAGATTTTCAAAAACATTTTTTTTTTTTTTGTTTGGAAGAAATTAATTCAGAACAGTAGAAAAGGGCTTTAATTTAACCCTATCCTTACGCTACCATTTATGTATGTGTACTAGCCCATTTTTCTGCACATATAAATCATTATTTATTCTATTAAACATTGTTTATTGAAGTGATCTTAGAATTTTGACTCAAATTGCGCATAAGTAGATTCATAATTCACAGTAATCGAATTCAATTGGATAATTCAACGAGCAGAGCACTTGGTTTCAAGTCGAGCATTCGTTTTATTCAGCACACCGATGCTCTGGCTGCATACCTTAAATTGTGCTCAATTAGAATATATACATAAAATATGAAACTTGTAAGTATTTTTATGTAGATTTGTGCGATGGCTTTAAATGCATTTGAAATTCCTCTTTGAATTGATTTACAAAGTGAAAAGGTCAATGGAAATTGCTTGCTAGCTCACATACTATATATTTTTTATAGGGGAGAGTTTGAGGACCCTCGAACAGCAAGATTAGAGGGTAACGAAAATTGTTTTACTTGTGTTTGTGTGAGTGTGTGTATGTCTTTTTATACCGTGTGCCCCTAACATGCGATTTTTTCAAAAAGTAGTGCGAGGCTTCGAAATTTTTTTCAAAAAACTGATTACAACTAGTGTAGTTTGGGTCTAGTTCCAAACTGGTCCAAAAAGGATCAGTTTTTTTTTTTTAAATTTTAGTTCTAAAATTCTTGGAATATTTCACTTATTCTATAATATAAATTTTCATCCAAATCGGACGCCATGAATTTTTCGAATTTTTTTGGTTGTTGGTACATAACTATCTAAACTTCCTCTAGCCCCCCCCCCCCCCCAAATTTTTGGGTTAATATCTTATAATTGTTCAATATACCACTGTGGAAAATATAAGCACTATCAAAGCACTCTTTCTCTGGACACGCCACTGTTACCCTCCGTTTCGCCTGTGCCGGGCATCGAACCTCGGTCCCGGGGATCGAGAGCATAGTATGTACCCCCTATGCTATTCCAGAGCCACATTTGTATCTTAAGCTGTATAAAAATTTTGTTTGTTATTTTGTTTACATTGTTAATATTTAGTATACCTACACTGAAAAAAAAATGGAGGTCGTTGGGCAACATACATAGTAGAGGCTTTTCAGCCTGTCTGAAATAAAAAAAAATCTAATGGATTATTGTTAAGTACGTCTGTCGTTATCGTCCGTACGAGAGTTATTAAATTGCATAAAAAAGGTTAAATTTGGGGACAGCAAAAAAAAAGTTACGAAAATCGTGAAAAAAAAATTAAAAAATTTCAAACAAAAATAATTCTGATATTTGCGAGAACTCCTTATAGGATGAAGAATATATTAAAGTTTCAAGTCAATCGATTATATAGTTCGGTCTGTACGATGTTACCCCTGGCCAGTAAAATGTAGTTTCGAGAAAAAACGAGTTGAATATTTCAAGAGCAGAACAAGTCGTTTGGGGCGCGTCGCCGATTATGAGCTGTAACTTTTATAATACTTGGAATTTCGGTCTGATTTACTTACAGCATATTTTCAATAAGTTTTACTACTACTACGGAGGCTACCAAAATTGATTGCTTGTCAAACACGCCTGCCAATTCATATTGGATGAGAATATTCATTCGAATTCTCGAAGTACAGGCCGTACAGACCGCTAAGCCAACAATCGATTTTCGAAATGGTATCGGTTTATTGGTGCTTGGCGCTGTTAGTTCGGAGCTTTTTAAAAAGTTCCATATAATCCGATAAATACTACGTCAAAACGAAATTCGTAGCGGTTCAAGTAGTGTTCAAATAAATCCTAATAAAAAATTTTTCAAATCGAATGAAAATGTTCCAGACATGTCGGATCACAACTGGCAGAGGGCTTTACAGAGTTTGACTGCCTTTGATCTGTATTTGGCAAGCATTGAAATGAATATATTTAAATGGAATGAAATTTTTACAAAAAAACAACAACAAAAAACCGTCATGTGCAATTTTTATTCAAAATTACTTCATTAAAATAAGATATTCAGCTAGCTAAACAGAAACCAGAACGACCTGTCTATGCGAGTTCCTGAATAAAAGAATATATATGTATATGTTTATACATACATAAGCGATAAGACGTCATATTACGTGCTTTAAGGTAAATTCAATTTTTCCATCAGACGTTCAAGGCCTGTATAAGACCCCCACAAAAAAAAAAAAAAATTGTGGTGCAACATGTCAATATACTATATCAGAATATTCAGAATATATAAAATGTTATTTTTATTTTTGCTCCTTTAGAAAGGCGCCGGTTCCCGGCCATGGTATTAGCATACAGTAGTTTCGCTATATAAGAAACTCGTATATAAGAAAAACCCTGTTTCAAGAAAGAAATCTCAGGGCACCAAGTCCATTTATACTATGCTATGTACAAACATTTTTGTATATAAGAAAAACTCGCCTTTAAGAAACTTTATACCAAAATCAAAAACTCTTATTGTATGGAAAAAATTTTTATACATGTAAGAAACTTGGTTTTTATCAAAATTTTAACACCCCTATTTTCAAATATCGGTAGTTGATATAAGAGAAAATTTTCATATAAACATGTTTTTTTTATCGACTTTCTTATACAGGGTGTTCCATACTCAATGGATCAAAAAAAAAGGAGGGGTCTGGATATTCGGATATCCGGATAATGTTCGGATAATTGATCTGCTGTAGGTATGTATATCCAGCACATGTGGCTTTGGGACTGCTATGGGACACACGGCATAAAAAGACATACACACACTCACACAAACACAAGAAAAACGCCTCGTGGTTAGTCACTCGTGTTAGCCACTCCAAAAAACAAACATACTATACATATGTACATACTACATAAATATCCAGCAGATTAGCTTCAGGATCATCCCGCATAAGCCATCATCAATAAAGATTCAACAATTTGTTTTTTTTTATTCAAACCTTTCTTGGTTTTTTTTATTTATTTATTATTTTTTATTTTTTTATTATTTTTGAATTTTTTTTATTTTTTTTTATTAACCCTTTACTGCATAATATCTTAGTTGATTCAAAGTTTTTTTGCTGTAAATATTCTTATTAACCCTTTACTGCAAGATAAAATTATATTAAAAAAGTGGCAAATAAATTTTTTCCCGCAGCAAATGGATTTATCAAGGGTTAAAGCACATCGCATTTTCAGAAGCCGCCACGTGCTAAGGATTTCTTACTCCGCGATCATCTCAAGTGCAATTGATCGATAGCGTTTTTCGGAGAGCTGTACCGTGGCTCTGATCTCCAGATATCTCGAGAGCCATACAGGGCGAAAAACGAGAGCAACCGAGAAAATCATTCCGAATGCGGGTGCCTCTCAGTTGTCGTTTTTCAATTGGCAAAAGCAGCGACGCGACGCAGACGCAGCGCGCGGCTAAGGGGGCGACGCTAACGAGAAATGTTTTCAATTTCCAAATTTTAGTTTAGTCTGAACGCGAAACTGTTGTGAATCGGTCGAGAGAACTTGCAGTGCCCCGAAGCATATTTGGCAAATACCTACATTATTCAAATAAAATAAAAAGTGCACAGAATTTTTTTTTTTTTTCAATTAAATTAATTTACTAAGTGGAAAAAGCCAAAAAGGAAATCGCAATGCACAGCACATTGTTGGATGAGGTGAGTTTGAAATTTTCACTCGGTTGGGGAATATGTATCTACCTACCATATATGAATATATTTACATGTGTGTGTGTGTGTGTGGTGGGGTGTGTGACTCTTTCAATTTGTTTCTGCCAAAGAGGTGAACAAAAATTATTTGCATTTTTCGTCGAAAGTGAAAAATCCGAATTCTCGAAAAGAGAATTTTTCCCAAAAGAATAACCGAAAAAGAGAAGAATTTTTTTTTTTTTTTTTACCAAAAAAATTGAAGAAATACACTTGAAAGCGGGTCGCAGCGGGGGCTGCTTTTCGATCCCTAAGGAGCCAAGATGCAATGCCATAGCCAAATAAATAAGCGTCTAATTTTAGCCATTCTCAAAATGATGGTCTCTTGAAATGTCACCAATTGGTTCGGCCAAATGATTTTGTTGCTCAACATGATGAATACACTCTCGTGCGGGTTAAGGCATTTCAATTTCAATTCTCGTCAAAACAAAAGAAATACATACGTACCTACATACATACATATTATATATAGCGAAATAACAAAGAAAAATGAAATTTTTCCACTGGACACGTTAAACAAAGAATCAGGAAGAACTCTTTCGCTTCCAGGATAAATAAAATAAATGGTACATATTTCATTTGTCTTATAAATAAAAAAAGTAGTAAAAAAATAGTATATATATACAGGGTGTCCGTAGCTGAGTGCTTTTCTCTATAGGGTTGATAGAGAAGGTCATTGTGAACAAAAAATCGTATGGGAGGGGGGTCCAAAATGCACCCCTGAAGAGTTATAAGGGAACAAAAGAAATTTGCAGTTGTTTCAGAAAAAAAAATTTTCACGCCTTAACGTTTAAATGCAGTATAAAAATTTTAATGCAATTCGACAGAGAATTGTCAGACCTTTCTAGGCGTATAAAATAGTCTTACACTTTATTGCAGCTTCAAGAATATTTGAGCCTTCAAAGTCAAAATTTTAAAATTTTTTAAACATTTTTTGACTTTGAGATCCATTTTGGTATGAAAAAGGTCCAATTAACACCCAAATTTTTTATTTTATTCAAAATGCTGAATCGATTTCCTTTAATTTGGTATCCCATATGTTTAATAAATTAGATGAGAAAATTAAATATCTAAATGAACTTATTAGTTTTGCTGTATCAAATCTAATAAGTTCGACTTCATTGATAGCAAACGGATAGATGTCCCTCCCATACGATTTTTTGTTCACAATGACCTTCTCTATCAACCCTATAGAGAAAAGCACTCAGCTACGGAACACCCTGTATATATAATATAAATATAACAATTGAACGATTGTTCAGCTTTGACATTCTGCTAATCGATTCATTTTGTCTCGAATATTTGAGCATTTAAATTTTATTCAATTAGCCCGGTACCTACTCTTTGAAGCTTGAAGATTTCTCTTGCCGTTTGCAACGGATATTTTTTAGGTCCGGAAGGTGCGAAATAAATGATTCAATTGTCTTCATATTTTTCCATTCAAATTAATGGGACGCGACTCTCGAGAGATCTCGCAGGTGCACACTTAGTCATGACAACTATTTTTAATTTTGATTTCTCAAGAAGCTTTTCATCGACAGTGCGGGGCGATTTTCAATCGGATGCCTTCTTTTAATCACCTCTCCATCTATCGGCATTTGAACTCTAATGCTGCAGATGAGGATCGATTCCAGATTTTACACCTAACACACTCTGTTTCGTTGGTATATTGCGGTCGTCGAGTCAGAACCAGTCGGAATAGACCATACAAAATATGAATAGGAATGTATCGCACATGTCACCACATGTCCGGCTATCTGTCCGTTTACACTTTTCTTATCGAAGGAGTTGAGTTATCTTCACGAAATCTGGTATGCTTTTTCGCGACGACATGCGTAAGAACAAGTTCAAGAATGGACCAGATCGGACCATTATTAAGGGTACCTTCAGTACCTAGGGCCTGTCACATAAATCGCAGAAACTGCTCTCAAATCGGAATGTTTAGAGAAATTTCAATGGAACTTGGAATTCGAGCTTTTATTTAAGCTTCCAATTAAAATATACATACACCGAGAGAAATAACAACAGTTAAATCAACTACCTAGAACAGTTAAAGTAAGAGTGGTCAAATAAACTGTATTCCGCGTTAAATGCACTGAAAAAGGCAGTCAAATGAACTGTTGAAAAACAATTACTTTTTATGTTCAAATTCGGTTTCGTTCACTTAGACGTATAAGTTCGCATTCTGATCAACCCTCTCCGGAGGTTTTGATAGCTCAGTGCTTTAAACTGTGACTCGACAGTCGTGAGCTTCGGGGTTCTATCTCTGCTGGCGGCGGGAAATTTTCTGAATTTTTTTTTTTATTACAGTTTTTTTTTTTTGTTCAGAGTGTAGTTGTTTTGGAAGACAAAAATTTTCTCCTAAATTTTTTTGCTTTTAATTTATTTAATTTTTTTTTTAATGGTTCATTTTCAAGCAAAAAATTTTGGGAGTGAAACAATTCCTTAAGCACGCTCCCCAAAACTTGAGCAACCATAAGCTCAAGTGAGCATTTTGACCAACAAATTAAATTCGTTCGTTTAGCGTAATGGTTAAGACGTTCGCCCAGCGAAGTGGAGGTCAGCGGTTCAAGGCTCGGCCGAGGCGAGAAAATTTAAAGAGATGAAAGAGAAAAAGATTTAAATAAGAAACAAAGAAATAAAGAAAAATTATAATAGTTTAATAAAAAAAAAAAATATTAATAAAAGAAGATAAAAAAAAAGTCAAAGCAAAAATTAATTTTTTTTCCCAGTCGCTGGTGACAGTTGATTTAACCGCTAGACAGTTATATCAACCATCAGGTAGTTATATCCTTATTGACTGTGTTTGTACTGTTGAATTGACCGCTACTGTACATAAGCTAAGAATTAATGGTGAACTCGGTTATTTTAACCTGCTTTTTCAGTTAATATAACTACCTTTTTCTCTCGGTGTACATATGTATACAGTAGTTTCGCTATATAAGAAACTCGTATATTCGAAAAACCCGCCTTTAAGAAACTGTTTACCAAAATCAAAAACTCTTTTTGTATGGAAAAAATTTTTATATAAGAAACTTGGTTTTTATCAAAAATTTAAGACCCCTATTTTCAAATATCGGTAGTATATGTATATCAGAGAAAATTTTCTTAGAAACGGCTGTTTTTTTAATTAAGAAAGAATTTTCTTATAAACGGGTTCTTATGTAAGAAAAAACCGGATTTAATGGGCTCTACGCAGATATGCAGGAAGTAAATTCCTATACTAAACACATGCAAAAAAAATGAAAAAGTACTTTGAGTTACTTCCCTGTAGTAAACAGTTGGGCAATTCTCTGAAAAGAACTAGTACCTTTACCAGAACTAGAAGAACCAGTGCAATTTTTGGATAAGCTTCCACCATAACTATCCTAGTGATAATTTTTACTTAAGGAAATAGGGGGCAAAAATCAACGATTCTAGTACCTTTTTCCCGTAAACAGAACTGGTATTTAACTGGTGCAAATTTACCCAATTGCCTATAAAAGTACTAGAATAGTTCTAGTGCCTACCGCACTAGTGCTTTCCTGTACAGATGTTGTACTGATTTTCTACAGAATTTTATATGGACAGGGGTATAGAAAAGAACTAGTACTGGTGGTTTTTGAACTAGTAAAGTACTAGTACAGCACTAGTTGAAATTTCTGCAGGGTTCTGATACTTCAACGAATACGCAGATTAAAAGCAATCGAACATGCAGGGTTGTATTTAAATCATACATTTTCTATATTTCTTTCAACCTGCATCGAAATTTCAACTCTGATTTCCTTTCTTCACAAGAACGACCTCTATACTTCTTACATATCTGCGTAGAGCCCATAAGAATGAAATTTCTTGGCAAAATCGACTTTCTTATATAGCGAAACTACTGTATAGCCAACTATTTATCTGTGTCCCCTGTATTGTATGATCAGATCGCCGGACAGTAGCACCCCCTTACTTGTTTCGACTGTGTTCTCTGCCATTCAAGTAGGCAATGACGTGCGATTGATTCCTGATTTCCGATTCCTGATTCCTTTCTAAATTTTAGTTCTCAATTAAAAAACAAATTTTTTTGTTCCGCTAAAATTTAAATTTTAGTTTATTCGAGTTAAGTTTTCTTGCTAATTGTGTATTTCAAAAAAAAATCGTTGCAATCTCTCAAATAAAATGGTGCTTCTTAAGACTTTTGGGACTTTTGCGTCTGAATTTTTGACCGCCGCTTTGTTGGTAATCTTCTCGTGCATGGCGCGTACATCGCAGGAAAATTCCACTGCTTCGATCGGCACGGCGGCTGGTCTCATTCAATTATTGCTCGCGAATTGCTTTGGCCAGATATCTGGGGCACATGGCAATCCGGCAGTTAGTCTCGCCCTGTACTTGCGTGGATCCATGAAGCTCCGTCGGCTGCCTCTGTATGTGTTCGCCCAAATAATGGGCGGTGCTGTTGGCCATTTCGCGGTGAATAGCATTCTGGGTAAATCCCCAACCGATCCGGCGTGCATTTTTGAGCCGAAGGGTGATGTCGACAATTTGAAAGTGTTCGCGATGAGTTTTCTGTTGACCTTCGTATTAGTGTTGACCTGGTGCGCGCTCTGGGACTATGAAAATTTACCAATCGATGTTTATCTAGTTGCTGTGCATGTCATGATTGCTCTTATGGGCGTAAGTGGCACAGTGGTCATTTGTGATTTTAAGCTTAAGGTTACCTCATTTCATCTATAGGGTGCTCTGGCAAATCCCGCAAGGACTTTGGCACCCGTATTTTTCAATGGTCTGGGACAGAAAACCCATCTTAGTTTAGCTGGAGAATTTTCCGCCGCTGTTGTAGCGCCGTACCT
This sequence comes from Chlorops oryzae, assembly GCA_020466095.1. Classification (NCBI taxonomy): domain Eukaryota; kingdom Metazoa; phylum Arthropoda; class Insecta; order Diptera; family Chloropidae; genus Chlorops; species Chlorops oryzae. The sequence continues at coordinate 836,526 of CM035807.1, read as the reverse complement.
GCTTTTATATATGCGAACATGGGCCGGCTGTTAGTATTCCAAATTTTTGGTACATCATTTATTTAGAAATACCTTCCCGTATCTATATAATGTATAAAAGTTACGGAACGTAATATATCCACACAAAAAAAGTTCATATGTGGGTATATGTACATATGTATTTAAAAATAAAGTATATTGAATTTTTTGAATTTAGAGCTGGTGGACTGCTGATCAGGTGGGGTGGATAGCCTGGAATTATATTTAGGTTCCAATATATCCAACTTATCACGTTCCGGATATTTTGGAATAGTCGTTTGGGTGCGACTCGAACAAAGGTGGATGGATAAATACACATGTGCAAACCGACTAAGATTGAGTTGAGGTTATTACAAGAACCGCACGGGTACGATTACCAGGCCGATTCTAAACATTCCCGGGGTCAATAGACATAACTTTTAAAAAATCAGTTGATTCCGGGGTGGGGGTTTGAACCCTAAATCCCCCTGGTTGTAGACCTGTAGCTATGCTACGAACGACGGAAGATTTTTGAACTACAGCAGAACAAGGTTGAGTTGATTGCGGATAGGCCTATGATTCTCATTTGCTTTATAAAATGGGACACATAAGACCCGCAGAATTTCTGAAGATTATTCACGACGTGATGTCATCATCACCGTCATCACCAATCATCATCGTCACCAACCTCACCATCTCCATAATCACCATCATCACCATCATCACCATCATCACCATCATCACCACTCACACCAACTTCACCATCATCATATCACCATCACCATCACACATCACACCATCTTCACCATCATCACCATCATCACCAATATCACCATCATCACTAACCTCAACATCATCATCACCAACCTCACCATCATCATCACCATCATCTCCATAATCACCATCAACATCATCATCACTAACCTCAACATCATCATCACCAACCTCACTATCATCATAACCTGACCATCATCATCACCATCATCATAACAACCATCCTCACCATCATCATAACAATCATCATCATCACTATCATCCCAACCTCGCCATCATCATCACCAACCTCACCACCACACCCAACCTCACCACCACCAACCTCACCACCACCATCATAATCATCATCACCAACATCGATAGTTTCGATTATCGATAATTTCAATAATCGATAATTTTGATAATCGAAAGATGAATTTTCGAGCGCCTCTCGCCTTTATCTAAATAAAGGCATTTTTAGGAATATGTCCATTTCAAAAAGAAGAAAGCCCTCTCTCACCGCCAGCACATTTATTGATCGTGTAATCAGCCCTTAAGAACTAAATAAAAAATTTGTATGTAAAGTTTTGAAATCCCTTTTTTCGTTCTTTATTTATTAGAAATAAATTTTTTTTAGTATGGAGTCTATTGAAACAAGCAATAACGATCCTATCAATTATCGGATGTTGTTTTGAAGGATGGGTCAAAAGTCGACCATCAATATGATAAGTTTTAATTTATTTTCTAATTTACACAAAAAAAAAATATTTTTTTTTTTGGCAATCTAGAATTTGGCTTGCGAATTTAGTGATTAAATTTTTTTTTATTATTTCACCGATAAGAAAGTTCAATCTCTCTTTTTTTGAATTATTTATTGAATTGCTTGTCAACGAATCAATCGTATTGAACCGGATAATAAACATGGTGAACAGTAGGTCCCAAAATTGCACCGAAAGAAGTCATTGAAATAAGTCTTAAGTGAGATTTCATTATCTGCCAATTAATCAATATCTGATTATGATTTTATTTTATTTAATCGTCTGTGCCACTCAACAAAGAAGCATTGGTTCTAAAGATCGGAAATGTTAAGTGTGCCACCCTTCGGCTTTGGATTGATAAGTCAAGTTCTAATTAAACAAGTGTGCGGCTGACTAAACGAAGTCTACAGTTCATTTGATAAGGAACAAGAGCCAGTCCCGTCATTGGGTAATTAATTGGTTGACGTGATGAAACGGCAAAAATTTTATTTGCAATGTTTTATAAGAGCAACAAGGGAATTATATCATTTCCCCCAGCTCCAAGTGTTTTAAAACTTGATGTCGGCGACAAATTGTTATTCAAATCATGTTGTATAATTTCCATAAATTTTTTTTATCAAGTGAGTGCGAAGTCTATCGGTGCTCAGAATTCAAAACTCAAAATTCATTTATAATTTCTTGTTTAATAAGTAATTCATAATTAATATTTAGGAATTTAGAAACTAATGAGCCTTATTTATTTTTCGCTTTTTATTTTAGATCATTGAAAATGGCTTTATTGTCATTGAGGATTTCTTGAGCGCTGAAGAGGTCGATGAGTTGCACGAAGGTGGACGGACTTTGTTGGTTGGTATTAATAAAAACTATTTAATTCAATTTAACTAAAAAATATATTAGGGGTATTCACAAAGGCGTGTTAAAAACGTTGGAAATTCGGAAAATCGGAATATTGCGACTTCTTAAAAAATTTTTAAACTTTTTTTTGTATCTTGCACAACTTTTTAAGCATTTAAAATTTTCCGATTTTCCGACTTTCCTACTTTACGAGGCCTTTGTGAATACCCCTATTGAAAAAAAATGGTCTTCTATATATATGTATATGTGTATGACTATAGTCATTTATCAATTTCTCAGCCAATGTGTTTTGCTTCTTATAAAGTCGAGGCAGTAAAATGTAATCCATTTTTTAGATTGAAGCCCCGCAAGCGAACCGGAAGATTTTTAGTACAACAAAATGTGAGGACACACACAGTAAAGAGACCTATTTTCTGGAATCCGGCGATAAGGTGCGTTTCTTTTTCGAAGAGGGTGCTCTCGATAGCAATGGTGACTTGATAGTGGATCCAATGGTAGCCTTGAACAAAGTGGGTCATGCTTTACATGTGGAGAACCCCATCTTTCATGTATGTCGACCGTTACAATGTTGTAGCTATAAAGTCTAACATAAGCCCCCATATCTTTAGCTTTTAGAAATACACCTTCAGCAATAAAATTCGCGAGCTCTGTTGGCAGTTGAACTTTAATCGTCCCGCCGTTTGCCAGAGCATGTATATCTACAAGAATCCTGGCATCGGTGGCGAGGTGATACCACACCAAGATTCATGGTTTTTATCCACGGAACCGAACTCAGTTGTTGGCTTCTGGATAGCTTTGGAGGATTGTACACAACAAAATGGCTGCCTGCAGTTTATCAAAGGCTCACACAAGAGTGGAAGACACAGACGTTATTTTCGAAACCCTGATAAATCGGCTAAGGAGCTTATGATCTACGATAGACCTGCACCGATTTACCCGCAGTCCGGCTTTAGTCCCGTACTGGCGAAAAAGGGGACATTGATTATCATACATGGGGATGTGGTGCACAAAAGTGAGCCGAATCGTTCGCAGAAAAGTCGTCATGCCTACACCTTCCACGTTATTGAGACTGAGAATAATGTTAAATACGCAGAAGACAATTGGCTGCAACCGCCCAAGGATAAGCCTTTCCCCATTTTATTCGAAAGAAAGAACTGAAATAAACCAATAGCTTTTGTTGAAAAAAAAAAAAAATCGTATACAATTTTAGGTATTCCTCCGTTATAATTTTCTAAGTATGTCAAAAAGATCATTAACAATAAACAAGTAAATGACGCGTCATCGAATTGGGCACTTGTTTGTAGGAATAAAATGGGTAAAAAGTGGAGAGATAAAGCGAGACATTTCGGCGCCCCAATGGGGACACAATGGATGCACAATCCAGGATCATTGAAAGATAATTTGGTGCCCGGGGCGGCTGCCTCCTTCGGACCCCCCTCACTGCGCTACTGGATTCAGCATTCTTGCTTTATTGACGCTTAAAAAACTTTATTTTTCCGTTGAAAAAGAATTTCCGGGGAATATTCATTCAGAATGGGGCTGTTTATTACTTGCTCCCGAACTAAAAAACGTCATGAGCCATTTTCTCTAATGTGATACACATTGATCCGCCCGTACTTAAAGAAATGAACTGACAGTTTCCAATTGACATGGCCATTTTTCTTTCCGCTAATAGGCTGATAAGTCACGGACTTTTTGATCCGCCGTCGTATTCGATTGTATGACGAACGAGTTACTCATTATGAGTACCAGGTACCTTTAAAAATTCACTCTTTTGATCCGGCAACTAGTTCTATGCAATATCCGCCAAAAATTCCTACTGATAGAAAACTAGCGACAATCGTGAGAAAGAGAGAAATCCGTGAGAGTAAGTAACAATTCCGCTCCCGCCGCTATCTTCCTCCACAAGTTTTTCTGCTCAAAATATATTCCTCTGCCAGTAGCTCTGCCCAAATTATATTCCTATGAAAATATCTCTGCCCAAATTATATTCCTATCATGATACAAGAAAACAAGATAGCGCCACTTGAGAGAGGAAACGTCACAAACTCAAAATCGCGATTCGTTGTTGTTGTTTCCCATGTTAAACCGGCTTTTTACTTTTTTGAATAGCATGGGAAACAACAACAATTTCTCGCTCAGTGACGTCACAAACTCAATTTTCGGCTTCAGAGAGAGCCTCAAAATAGCGGTACTGAAGTGGCGCTATCTTGTTTTCTTGTATCATGATTCCTATGAAAAGTTGCTCTGCCGCCAATAGTTTGTGGGTGCCTTCCACTCCCCGCATGTTGGTTTGTAGAAGATTTCACCTTCCCGCGGCGATTTCAGAGTTGCATTTGGTGGGCGGTATGGGCAAACTAATGAGTGGACTAGGAAGCGAAGGTCGTTTCGAGATCCGTGGGTTCAAATCCCGCCACCCCGACCCAATTTTTTTTTTTTTTTTATTAGACACTTTTTTAAGAATAAAAAAAAATTATTTTATTTATTTCAATTGTTATTATAATTATTTATAACAATTGAAATAAATCAAGCCGGCCGCGGGATTCGAACCCGGCGTTCAGCAAAACGTTTGCGAGTGCAAAGCGACGCCTCTAACCACACGGCCGAGCAAGTCACTTGAAGGTTGGTGTCTTATATTCAGTTTTCATAATACTCGTTTCTATTGAAGCATATCCCCCGAAAGTATACCGCATAAAAATTGATATTAATACATTCTCCCGAAAGTATACCATATATAAAATTGAATTGTTTTCCCCGAAAGTATACCGCATTTATTTTAATTTGCTTTGCATTGAAAATCTAAAAAAAAAAATATTTTATAGTATATTATAGGGGTCCTCATTCAGCAATGTGAAGTATGCAATGAAGTTTTACTTAACATCTGTCAAACTGTATGAGCGCATTTAAGACTGAACTTTGACTGAAATTGACTAATTTCGTATCTTTTTGTTTATCGCAATGATATTTTACGTAAAATGCTTAATGTAAACAAATTAGGACAAGGTAGGTTCAGTGGGGATTGTTCAACAGTTTCCTATATGCACTCAACGCTTCATGTACTCAACAGTAATGCGCGTCGCTCTACTTCAACTGAAATGTGGCAAAGACAAAGCGCAAAATGTAGAAAACGCTTTGAGCAAAATAAAGGAAGTAGTAAAACAACATAAGCAACATTTAGTAACACTTCCCGAATGTTTTAACTCTCCATACGGTACAAAGTACTTTCGGGACTATGCGGAAACTATTCCAAATGATTTCACTTCAACTGCACTCTCAGAATCGGCTAAAGAGAATCGGATTTATATAATTGGAGGTATTTGCCTTTTGGAAGCTTTGTTCCGATCATATGATTTTCAATCCGAATCTATTCTCGCTGTCCAGGTACGATTCCAGAGAAAGATGAAAACGGAAAAATATACAACACTTGCTCCGTGTGGGATCCATCTGGAGCCTTGATAGCAAAACATCGTAAAATGCATCTTTTTGATATTGACGTTAAGGGGGGAATTCGCTTTAAGGAATCGGAAACCTTGTCTGCTGGTGATGAATTTACGACCATCACCATTGACGGACATAAGATTGGAATTGGAATATGCTATGACATACGTTTTGAGGAAATGGCGCGCCTTTATAGAAACGAAGGTGATTGAATTTAATTAGAAGAGTTTCAAGTCTAATAGAAAAGAAAAAAAAATCTCCCCAAAGGCTGTGAAATGATTGTTTATCCTGCTGCTTTCAACATGACCACTGGTCCGATGCATTGGGAGTTGTTACAGCGTGCTCGGGCCAATGATAATCAACTTTACATAATCACAACATCGCCAGCTCGAATCGAGAGTAGCGACTATGTAGCCTATGGTCATTCCATGATTGTTGATCCTTGGGGTAAGGTTGTCGAAAGTGCCAAGGAATGTGAGGAAACAATTGTCGCCGACATTGGTCAGTTTGAATTGAATAACTTTGTGGCTTTATTTAGTCTAAATAATTGCTATTCCTAGATTTTTCTTTGGTTGAACAAGTGCGTCAACAGATTCCAGTGTTCTCCCAACGCCGTCTCGATCTTTACGGAACTGAAAAGAAGACCAAATGTTAATAAGATACAAATGGCATGGGATGGGTGTTTGTATATCTTTTCTCCGTACGTCCCTCAATTATGGGAAATTTTTTTAATCCAAATATTTTTACCGTGTAAATGGAGGGAACATGAATTTGAGTGATCATTTTTAATTTTTAAAGGTTTTGATTTATAAAATATATTTTTATGTAAATATAAATCCTGTTTATCTATCAAAATATGAAGTCCATTTCTATTTACTATCTTCTTTAGAGTCCATTGCACGGTTTTCAAGATTATCACAGGCCAAAACATCTTGGTTAGCTGCATAAGACCGCATTGTTTGACCGAACAACGCACGTATCGCTTCATCTGTGGCCATTAGAGGTTGGCTTATTAATTCTAGCGCCTAAAAAAAAAATGAAAAGGAAAGAAAATTGTTGAGAAAATTTTTCGATTTTCCGTTTCCAAACTTACCTGTACTGCGTACTTTTCGGATTCACACAAAGGATTGGAGCTAGCACTTGAAATATTTAGCTGCGATTCTGGTATACCATGCATTCCGGAATGTAGCACCATCTGTTGAACAATATTTTGATTTTCCGCACTAAGGCTAAGTACATCCGTTGCTGGAAGATTTAAATAGCGTATTTTTGCAACGAATTTCAAATTCTTGAGGATTTCGAGTTGCATTTCACGCAATTGACGAATCGATTGAAGCAAACCCTTTGTTGCCTCGTTCAGCATTTGATTTTTATTTGTCAAATCAGCTTTCCAACGTGCCAGCTCTTCTACCATTACGCTGCTCGCTAAAAATTTCGAACGCCATACTTCACACTGGCCGGCCAGGAACTCGATTTGCTCCTGTTTTATTTTATTTTTTTTCATAACTCATTAGTATATAATAGATTTGTTGAACGGCAATATAGGCGAACATACCGCATGTGTACTCAAGTTATTAGCTGTGTCAAGCAGGGCTCTCGCTAGCTGAAGTTTGTCCTCGGTTAACACATTGACACGAGTTTGAAGATCTTCGCCGACGGAAGCCACCAACAAATTTTTCAACTCCGCATTCACTTGTGTCTGAAATTTAAATTGTCCTTGATAGTAGGCGCGTTCTTTGCTAACATTTTCCAATTCCTCTTTAAGCTTTGAAATTTCCGCTTCCATATCTTCCGGCGCAGTCTTTTGATTCTTTTCCTCTTCGCTGTGCAATTCCTGTGTACGTATGGAAGACATTTGAGTCACCAATACGCCAATGTCTAGGTTATTTTTGTCGCTTCGTCGAGCAATATGTCCACGTATGCATTCACTTTTTTGTTTTGGCTCAAGAGCAGTAATTGCACCTGGATATGGTTCATAAGGAATAAATTTAGGAGGTTTGGTTTTTTTATGTTCCGGTAAACTGTTCAGTTCGCCAACTATTCGTGGTTTCAATTGCACTAACTCTCCCTTCGGCACAACAGGCGCGATATTTCTCGTAACTACTTCCGGTCTTCTGGAAAAGAAAACAAAAAATATGTTTAAACTCGCTCTTCTTCTAAGGAACACGTAAGAGTCATCATCAGAGAGAAAGGGAAATTAAAGGTGATTCAAATTAATAAGACCTGTAGAGTGTATGTAATCCTGGCAATGGCAATGATCCTGCTATTGATGACTTTCTTTGAGCCTTAACCGCCAAAGCGTCGTTTCTTTTTAATTGCGGGCGAGGGGGGATTCCAGTTTTATTGCTACTTGCGTTTGTTACTTGCGTTCTTTCTACTTTAGCCACTTTCTCCTCTTCCATGCCGTCTCCATCCCATCTGCGTCCTAGGACTTCTTCAAAGAGGAGATTAACTAACATTATTTTTCACGTTAAATTTAAGAATTGCTTACCGTTTTCTATGTCGATATAGGTGGACTCCATTCCGAAGAAAATTTTGACCTTATTTATTTATTACCAGCTGAGAAAACGAATTCTTTAACCCATTGTGGCTTGCTGTGTAACATAATTCATTGCCATTATAGAGTCCACGATTATTTTAGAGTAGGGAGTAAACTATATATAAATAAACATCACTAAGCATTTGCTCATTCTAGTGCTGCGACGAATGTCAATTTCTGAGACTAGCAAGTGCGAATGTTTTAATATCGCGAATGCGAATATGGAGCTTTTGAAATTATAGGTAAACTGATTTTGAAACGCTACTAGTCTAAATTTTTATCAAAGTTAAAATTATTTCACTTTTATTGACGATTATTTACATTTTTGGAACATAAATTTTTTACAATGCTTCAGTTGGCGATTTTGGTGTCAAAAGAGCCGTCGCACAGGTAGGAGCGACCGACTCGGCTCCATGGTACGGATGGTGTTGAAGTCATCATCAGAGAGAAAGGGAAATTAGGGTGATTCTAATAATAAGATCCTGTAGAGTGTATGTAACCTGAATGGCAATGATCCTGCTATTGATGACCTTATTTGAGCCTTAACCGCCAAAGCGTCGTTTCTTTTAATTGCGGGCGAGGGGGATTCCAAGTTTTAATTACCCTGCCGTTTGTTACTTGCGTTCTTTCTACTTTAGCCACTTTCTCCTCTTCCATGCCGTCTCCATCCCATCTGCGTCCTAGGACTTCTTCAAAGAGGAGATTAAATAACATTATTTTTCACGTTAAATTTAAGAATTGCTTACCGTTTTCTATGTCGATATAGGTGGACTCCATTCCGAAGAAAATTTTGACCTTATTTATTTATTACCAGCTGAGAAAACGAATTCTTTAACCCATTGTGGCTTGCGGGGCTGTGTAACATAATTCATTGCCATTATAGGGTCCACGATTATTTTAGAGTAGGGAGTAAACTATATATAAATAAACATCACTAAGCATTTGCTATTACGAGTGGAGCACGTAATGTCAATTTCGATGTAGCAAGTGGAATAGTTTTTAATATCGCGAAGCCATATGCGCTTTGTATCTAAATATTTAAATGTTGCAATATTTTGAATCGCTACTTAGTGCAAATTTTTATCAAAGTTCAAAATTATTTCACTTTTATTGACGATTACAAATTTTGGAACATCAATTTTTAAAATGCTCCTGATGGCACCTTTGGTGAAAAAGGCCGTAAAGGTAGACAACTCACCGCTCGACTGGTCAGCGATGTTGTTGATCGCATGAACTTAAAAACATTTTGGCAGGTTCGATCGAGCACGTTTGTGTATGGATGGAGTTGCTCGAACGAGCATCAGTTGAAAATGTAATTTAAAGAGACAACACGTCTCTCAAAAGTCTTGTATGGCAACATTTCGACTTTCTACCAATCTGATTATGTTCGCAAAATAATCGCAAAACTTTGCCAATGCGAATGCGGACATTCGTTGCAACTCTAGCTCATTCAATGGAATGAAATCAAGTTTTGAGTTTTATTGCAAATAAGCTTCGAATCGAGTCAGTGTGGAGATGAAAAATTTTTCTGTATAAATATAATGCAAATTACCTTACGAATTGAAACTACAGATCTTTAATTCGTTCAAAGACCAACAAAAGCTTCGTCGCCGGCCATATTGAGTGATGTCGACTGAAAAAATCGATCTAATAGAGCCAACTAATGGAAAATTATTTTTCGAACATAAACGGGAGCTTATGTTTTGCAAACCACATTTAATACCGCTGAAGAACTTCGGTAAGTCAATCAAACATTCTTGCGCAAAGTAGAGACATCTTTACTTATTGATAAAATCTTAGCTCTACAGCGTTTGGAGGAAATGCAACGAGAAACAGCCGTTCAACTTCAACAGAAGCGCTTGAAGAAGGACTCGAAGCCAAATACTAACGTCGACCTTTGAGAGAATATAAAAAAAATCCAATAAAATGGCGTATCTACTTACCATAGCAATAGTAGTCGCCTTATTTTTAGCTACCTTATTCCTGTATCGTTATGGTAAATAATTATGATGATGATCATTTGCATCTTCAATGTATTCTTAAATGATATTCTGGTCTTTCAGGCAATATCCAACGCCAGCATCCTATAGTCACTATATCAGTTTTAATAGCATGGTGCTTTTCTTTCCTAATTGTATTCGCCATTCCGCTCGATGTGACTTCGGTAAGTGCTTAAAGAGTAGAGTGCTATCATAAGCTTTTGTGAGTTGTGAGACTCATAAAATTATACACAATATTCACAATGATCAATTATTACACTTACTGCGTATTCCCATACAACCTATTCCCATACAATCTATTCCCATACAATCCTATTCCCATACAACCTATTCCCATACAACCTATTCCCATACAACCTATTCCCATACAACCTATTCCATACAACCTATTCCCATACACTATCCAACATCTATTCCCATACAACCTATTCCCATACAATCTATTCCCATACAACCTATTCCCATACAACCTATTCCCATACAACTATTCCCATACAACTATTCCATCAATCTATTCCATACAACTATTCCATACAACTATTCCCATACAATCTATTCCTCCATATCTAACCTATTCCCATACAACCTATTCCCATACAACCTATTCCCATACAACCTATTCCCATACAATCTATTCCCATACAACCTATTCCCATACAACCTATTCCCATACAACCTATTCCCATACAACCTATTCCCATACAATCTATTCCCATACAACCTATTCCCATACAACCTATTCCCATACAACCTATTCCCATACAACCTATTCCCATACAACTATTCCCATACAACCTATTCCCATACAACCTATTCCCATACAACCTATTCCCATACACCTATTCCCATACAACCTATTCCCATACAAGTTAAAAGAAAAAAAATTATATTTATAAATTTATATACTTATAATAAATATTATAATAATAATATTTATAAATTTTTGTTCCAAATTCCAGACACTCTATCGCCAATGCTTGCAGATGCACAATAATATTTCCACACCTAATCCTAATATAAATGTCACAACTGCTGCTATAAATGACACGCACGAGGGCGAAAAGGGCGAATGCCAACCACCTTGGTAAAAGTTTCCTTACATTGAATTCGCAGAAAACTTTTTTAAATGACATGTGAAAATTTCTTTTGTATAGGGGTATGGTGCCTGATAGTGTTTTCCCAAATTTATGGCGGGTCATATATTGGACTTCTCAATTTCTAACATGGTTAATAATGCCATTAATGCAGTCGTATTTGAAAGCTGGCGATTTCACAATTAAAGGAAAGCTGAAGTCGGCCATAATTGAGAATGCCATTTACTATGGATCCTATTTATTTATTTGTGGAATATTGCTTATTTATATAGCTGCGAAAGGAGTGTCATTGGATTGGCAAAAACTGAAGGCGATTGCATCTTCAGCATCCAATACATGGGGTCTCTTTTTGCTGGTGATTTTATTGGGTAAATTTTTAAGTTTTTAAAAGATTTCTTCCCAAAATTCCACATGCTTACTTAAATGGAATTAAATTGGTTTTTTTTCAGGTTATGCTCTCGTTGAAGTTCCTCGATCACTGTGGAATAATTCCAAGCCGGGATTCACACTGCAATATGCATATTTTAAAGCAGCTAAGCTGAGTACTGAAAAAGCTGAAGCTGAAGAAAACGTTGACGATGTCCTCGAATCGTTGCAAGGCATAAGTCGTGCTGTGCCAAACAATCATGAGCTCCTGCGTCCCTGCGTCGAAACGATTTTACGTAAAGTCCCAATAGAGTTGCAAGAGAGAGCTAGTCGCAATTATGTACGGAGTGGTGGGAATGGGGGAACATCGACAATTGTGCCATCGGAAAAAGCTCTTGTGCGCATACACAAACAAGTCATAAAATCATTACAAACCCTGCAAAGATCGGAAGCTCTTTGGAGTGTACAAGTGGAGACTGTATTGCATTTGGAAGATGTTGCCAGGAATATGCATTCTTCTGACCGTCGGTTCAAAGAAGAATTCCCCAAGCAACGCTCACGAATAGGACGGATTTTTTACCATGCAACATTGTATTGGTATTGGGCATGCAAAATGCGGGTCAACTTTTTTCGAGCACTGTGTGTGGTTACCGCAATCATGTCCATAACGGTCATCTGGAGTGAGATAACATTTTTTAACCGTCGGCCAGTGCTGTCGATATTCGCGCAAGTTGTCATTTTGTTTGGTGAACACAACGGTTTTGCTCGCATCGAAGTATTCTGCATGGTCGTGCTCTGTTATCTGTTTTATTGCACCTATTCCACAATATTACGAATACGATTCCTGAACCTTTACTATTTGGCACCACACCATCAGACGAATGAGCACAGTCTAATATTTAGTGGAATGTTGCTTTGTCGTCTAACGGCCCCCATGTGTCTTAATTTCCTTGGGCTTATTCATATGGACTCGCATATTATTAAAGAGGTACCTATCTATATATATATATCAATCGAGAACATTCATGTTTAATATTTACATAAAAATTGTTTTCTTTTCATTTGTATGTTTAGACGCTCATGGAAACTCATTACACACAAATTATGGGTCACATGGACGTTATTGGAATCATCTCAAACGGTTTTAATATCTACTTTCCCATGTGCATGTAAGTACAGATAGAGAGTGCGAATTTGAGCAGTTTTGTTTAAAATACATTCAATTTCTTGAAAGGATTTTTCTGGCCTTGGCAAACTGGTTTAGCCTTGGAAGTCGTGCTTTAAATGCGCTCGGCTTTCAACAGTTTTTGCAAAACGAAACGATTGCCACGGAACTTGTCCAGGAAGGTAAGGATCTCATCGCACGCGAAAAACGACGTCGACAAAGAGCCGAAGAAGCATTGGCAAGAAGACGAGATTTCCCAAGAAACGACACCATGGCTACAAATGAGTATATTTCAAAGTATCGTAATTTGGGCACAGCATCTGGAATGGGTACCGGTAGTTCAACCGGAACGAGTCAACTGGGAAACTTACGAACACCCACCGATGGACTGTTGCGTGATGGTGAAAATTTTGATTACGCTGCTGTGTCTTCATCAAACCCAGTGGGCATTCCACGTAGTCTCTCTGATGAGATAAATGATCGCTTCGGTCGAAGTACACAAATTGGTTTCAAAGGCACCAACAACAACAGCAACAATCGCTTCGACGATTTCGATTGCTTTGAAGACAACGCTGAAGATCGACGCGTTGGACTGCCTCCTCGTGACTTATTTGACGACGTTTAGATTTTTAACGAAATTTTTAAATCTCATGACATTTTAGGTAAGAGCTTTTGTAAATAAAGAAAATAGCCTAAGAATCCTCGAGTACGCCACATTTGTAACCACAAGCTCCTGCCATAACAAGTCCACAAGTGGCTTGTCCCGCTTTTTAAACCCTTGGCCAAGTCCTTGTGCTTTTCCAAAGGGCCTTTACTCTGTATTGCGATGCGATACGGAATTCGATGCGATAGCTTTCGATTCGCAATTGGAACGATCGTTTGCACTTATTTCCTTTTTCAGTTTAATTGGTATGTTGGAAATACATTTCCGAACCTTTACCTAATTTTTACAATTCCAGAACTAGAATACCGTTCCAATTGCATCTCGAAATAAGCTATCGCATCGAATTGCGTATCGCATTGCAATACAGAGTAAGGCTCCTGTTTTCCACAGAAACTTCATGCGGAATGTCTTTTTAACAGACCTGTTAAATCCCGATTAAGATTAATAATCATGAATTATTGTTCTTTTTTTAATCCATAATCATTAATTTAACTTCTTGAAATTTTTGATTATTATGATTGCGATTACCAAATAATCGTGAAATAATCAGGACTATTTCAGATTAATGAAAAAAATCAGAAAAAATAAAAAAATAATCAAAAAAATCCCGATTAATTTTAGATTATTTTTGATTATTTTTGATTTTTTTTGATTATTTTTGATTTTTCCTGATTATTTTTGGGTTTGATTTTTTTTTGATTATTTTTGATTTGTTCTGATTATTTATCACTATTTCACTCATAAGAAAAAAATAATCTGATTAATTAATCATTAATTAAATAATCATTATTTAACAGGTCTGCTTTTTAACAACGATGTCATTGAAAATTCATGCTTTACCGATTTCACTTATCAAGTAAGGCAAAATTTCAGAATTTAGTAACTATCCTATACGGCGAAGGAAACAGTGTAATGCTTATTTCATTGATTCCAGATTCTTAACATTGCGGGGAACTTTCCGGGCGGAATGGAAAAAAAATCGGCCATTCTAAGCACATTGGGGAAATAGTCAGGATTGTCATAGAATCCGATAGCTATCGGAATTGGAATTTTAGTCGACTGAATTTTCATATATATCTGATAGACAGCCGGATAAAATAGGTTTCTGTGCAACTAAGAACCGATAAGGGTTCCGATTCAAAATCAAAAACAAAAATTTTTTAATTCTGTATGAAATTTCGATCGGTTTTAATTCCGATTCCGACAGCTATCGGATTCTGTGACACCAGAGTATAAAGGAACGAAGTATGTCGATCTTAAGCAAAGATCCCTTTAGCTTTGTTGACCCTTAGAATACTCTTTTCCGCGATGTTTCTGGGGAAAAACTCTGGGAATAGGGCAGATTGTATTCCAAGTGCAATAGGAATTTTCAGATCTTGCATTAAAATTTTAGGGAGAGTTTTTCTAACCCTATGGAAACTGAATTAACCGCCAAAGAATGCGATTTAAGCAGTACAGTGCAAGATGGCAGATTAAGCCATAAGGACGAATTTCGTCCATGGGACTAAGCGGTGTAATTTTTTTTAAATCCACACTAAAATTACGAAGACGAAAAGTTGTGTAAACGGTTCTATATTTTCAATTTGGAAAGATTCAAATGTAGGTAAATGGAATCACATTTAAACAAGAATGACAAGGATCTGACTAACTAAAAATTCGTGACATCTATTCCTCACCGCCTCCTTCTTCGTCTTCGTCGAATTCTCCCTCTTCATCAGCCGTAGCTTCTTGGTACTGTTGGTATTCAGATACCAAATCGTTCATGTTGCTCTCAGCCTCGGTGAACTCCATTCTCGTCCATTCCCTCACCAGTGTACCAATGCAAGAAGGCTTTGCGTCTAAACAAGGACTTGGCCAATACAGGGGGTCACTCTGTATCGCGTTTCGAAAAGCAAGCGATTCGAAAGTCAAATGCGATTCGAAGGTAAATCGGCACTCGGTTGCGCTTTCGTATTTGCTTTCGTAAAACTTCACGAAAAGAAGCAACCTCGTCTTGAAATTTCAAAACTATGCAAACTGCTGTCAAAAAATTTCAAGTGAGATTGAATGAAAAGTAAACTTGGATTTGTTTTTATCGTTTTGCAAGTTAATGTTGGGAAATTCCACGCAAAACGTTTAAAGCTGACACCCGTTTCAGCCATATTGACCAGAAATTAGGTAATTCATTGATCAACTGTTAAAAGTTTTCATAATTATAAATCCATCACATTCACATCCCGCTTGTTTTAAATATTTGAGCTAAAACCTAAAAAAAAGTGATGGTGACGGGTTTGACTAAATGGAATTGCCTTGTTGCAAATTGCAACATTTTCTCTGCAAGTTCCAATTGTAGATCGCAGGTCAGCTATGTACTTCAAAACTTTGCGCTGCACCGAATCCTCCATTGAGAGCAATTGTACTAGATTGTTTACAACCGATTCAGACAATAGTGTTGCGATTGCCCTCCTCCGGTGTTAGGAATGCTCCTAATCTTTCTTGCCCTCAAAGGTTTTTGTAGTCTATCCACTCTTTGAATTCTTTTATTATTTGTACACATATTTAAAACATATTAAAAGAAAAACATATCTCACATGTACAGCAAGAGTGTCACAAACTCAAAATTTTTCAAATTGGGGTTAATGCAAGAAATCTGTTCACGGGTCACCTGTCTACCCAATCACACACTCATAGTTGCGGTTTTGTTATTACAAATTAGCGCAAAAAACGTTTTGTATGTCGGTTAATGTGCGTTTTCTGAAAAACTCCAAATTTTGAGTTGTGACGATCTTGTTGTTCATGTGCGATAATCTAAATTTTTTGAATTACATCACCAGCGACATTTAAGTCCGTTCACCATTTTTTTTTTTTAAAGATTTTTAGCTACTGCTCTCCCTTGCCCAAATTGGAATACGTTTTAATAATTTTCGGAGAGAATTTCGAATTGATCTGCCTAAGTGTACGCGTTTTCACTTTAAGTGTCCCTGCAAAATAATTTTTTTTTAAAAAAATACTTAAATCATTAAAAATTTGATTTTAACTTGCAATTTATTTCATTGGCGTACGGTCAACAGCAATCGCAATCAATTTGCTACTTTCGAATGATGACATTTGCTTTCGCGTTTCAGAGTGCTTAAAATGCGAAAATGAAAAAGGGGAAAAATTTAAATGCGAAAAATCGCATTACAGAGTATGAATGCCCGAATTCGCGAAATATGCGATACGAAACGCGATAAGAGTGACCCCCAGAGGTGTTTTCCACAGAAACTTATGCGAAGAACTCCTTACGGAATGTCTTATTTTTAAAACGATGTCGCTTTACCGATTTCGCTTACCATGTAAGGCACAATTTCAGGGGCCCTACTCTGTATTCCGATGCGATACGCAAATCGATGCGATAGCTTATTTCGAGTCGCAATTGGAATGGTTTCTTATAATTTTTTAATTCTTGAAATTGAACTGAATGGTTCGGAAATGCATTTCCAACACACCAATTAAACTGGAAAAGGAAATAAGAGCAAAAAATCGTTCCAATGGCGCTCGAAATAAGCTATCGCATCGATTTGCGTATCGCATGCAATACAGAGTAGGCCCCCAGAATTTAACCTATACGACGAAGGCAACAGAGTAATGCTTATTTCATTGATTCCAGATTCTTAATTTTTAACAGAATTTTTCCGTGCGGAATGGAAAACAAATCTGCCATTCCAAGCATACTGGTTAATTGATATAAAGGAACGTATGAACTTAAGCAAAGATCCCTTTAGCTTTGTTGACCTTTAGAATACTCTTTTCCGCGATGTTTCTGGGGAAAAACTCTGGGAATAGGGCAGATTGTATTCCAAGTGCAATAGGAATTTTCAGATCTTGCATTTAAATTTTAGGGTGAGTTTTTCTAACAGTGCAAGATGGCAGATTAAGCCATAAGGACGAATTACTTCCATGGGACTAAGCGGTGTAATTTTTTTTTAAATCCACACTAAAATTTACGAAGACGAAAAGTTGTGTAAACGGTTCTATATTTTCAATTTGGAAAGATTCAAATGTAGGTAAATGGAATCACATTTAAACAAGAATGACAAGGATCTGACTAACTAAAAATTCGTGACATCTATTCCTCACCGCCTCCTTCTTCGTCTTCGTCGAATTCTCCCTCTTCATCAGCCGTAGCTTCTTGGTACTGTTGGTATTCAGATACCAAATCGTTCATGTTGCTCTCAGCCTCGGTGAACTCCATTTCGTCCATTCCCTCACCAGTGTACCAATGCAAGAAGGCTTTGCGTCTAAACATAGCGGTGAACTGTTCCGAAACGCGCTTGAATAGTTCCTGTATTGCTGTCGAATTGCCAATGAAGGTAGCCGACATCTTAAGACCACGGGGTGGAATATCGCACACCGCTGTCTTGCAATTGTTCGGTATCCATTCGACGAAGAAGCTGCTGTTCTTATTCTGTATGTTCAGCATTTGTTCATCCACCTCCTTCATGGACATACGACCGCGGAAAATGGCGGCCACTGTCAAGTATCGTCCGTGTCGAGGATCACAGGCAGCCATCATGTTCTTTGCATCGAACATCTGTTGGGTCAGCTCAGGAACTGTTAAAGCGCGATACTGTTGCGAGCCACGCGATGTTAAAGGCGCAAAGCCAGGCATAAAGAAATGCAAACGGGGGAAGGGCACCATATTGACGGCCAACTTGCGAAGATCGGCGTTTAATTGCCCGGGGAATCGTAGGCAAGTTGTCACACCGGACATTGTCGCAGAAACAAGATGATTTAAATCGCCATATGTCGGTGTGGTTAGCTTTAGAGTTCGGAAGCAGATATCGTATAGAGCCTCATTGTCAATGCAATAGGTTTCATCGGTATTCTCTACCAGCTGATGAACACTTAGGGTAGCATTGTATGGCTCGACAACGGTATCTGATACTTTCGGAGATGGTACCACGGAGAATGTATTCATTATTCTGTCAGGATATTCTTCACGAATTTTAGAGATGAGGAGCGTACCCATACCGGAACCGGTACCGCCCCCAAGAGAATGCGTTAGCTGAAAGCCCTGTTTAAAAATACGTAGACGATATATATAGATATTAGATCCTTTTCCACATTCATATTCATATTCACCTGAAGGCAATCGCATCCTTCGGCTTCCTTTCGAACAACATCAAGGACACTATCAACGAGCTCAGCGCCTTCCGTGTAGTGTCCTTTGGCCCAATTATTTCCAGCACCCGACTGTCCGAAGACGAAATTGTCGGGCCGGAAGATTTGCCCGAAAGCACCTGAGCGGACCGAGTCCATAGTGCCGGGCTCCAAGTCGACAAGGATAGCGCGTGGGACGTATTTTGCACCAGTGGCTTCATTGTAATAGACATTAATTCTCTCCAATTGGAGATCACTGTCCCCATAATACGTTCCGGTGGCATCGATACAATGCTCGTCGGATATGACTTCCCAGAATTTTCCGCCGATCTGGTTGCCGCATTGTCCTGCTTGGATATGAACGATCTCACGCATTTTCTGTTAGTAACTGTTTACAAGATCCTCTCTGTAAAATCCGAAAGAAATTGAAAAAAGTCAATTATTGAGTCCTTCGAATAAAGGATCGTAAAAGTTATTCGCACCAAAATAAGGAATACGTCGATTATGTCGACAAACACAAAGATATCTGACAAAAATTGAAATTTTAATGAAAAATAGGAAATTTAATATTGGGCGCTTTATTTTCCTATCTTGTTTAAATAAAAGAAACTAATAAATATATGCTCCCGTTCATGGATTTTCGATTATAGAACAAATAAAATTTACAATTCTCTAGACCTACTAGGAAAGTATTTTCCAGGCATCCTCGGCCTACTACGCACCCAATTTCTATAAAAATATTTAATTTTTAAAAGTTTTACAAAGTATCAAGAATGTATCTTGGGTTAATTCCAATCACTGGATTCTATGGATGTATTTCAAATTAACTCAATGCGTTTTTAGTTTCGCGAACTTCAGTAAGGACATCGAAAGTAATAAAGATATAATTCCAGTTCATGGATACGGCTTCAAAGCGGTTTGATGTTTTTGTGGTGTGTGATTTTCATGGAGATTGCATTATGTGCATTTATTCAATTCATATTGAAATAGTATAAATTGCATAGCCGTTACACCAATCGGTAATAATCGGTAATAAGCTTGGCACAAGTGTTGGTAGATTCCGTGTGTTAAGGCGAAAACAGGCCAAAGAGAGCCGTCGACAGAAAGTTAACAGATTCCGCCAGTAGCGCAGTGAAAGGTACAAGGGGAAGCCGACCCGGGCGCCAAATCAAATTTCATTTTTAGAAAGTTATTTTTATTTAGGGGTGGCATTCCGGGCGCCGAAATATCTCTCTACCCCACTGGATCCCTCGACACTTCAACCAATAAAGGTTGTTGGTTTCACTTCTTATTTTCTGAGAGCAGTCTATTTCATATACGGGTTCAGGCGGGCAACCAATGGGGTTTTTGGGTTCAACTCCCAAAGTTTTTTTTTGTTTTGTATCGGCCATTTGCTAACTATGTAGTATTCCTTGAACATATGCACCCCGGATATGAGCATTCCTCAATTTATAAAAGAGTATTTTTAATCATTTTTTTATGAACTTATAAATTGACAATTTTACGATCACGTCCCAGCACCGGGAGTCGGGAGTTAGCCGCCGTTCATATCGTCAAATCAGTGATAACAAGGGACGCACGGAGAAGAGAGAAAAACGCTCCAATGCACATCTCCGAACACCCCTCGCTGGCAAACCATTCTTGTCGTCGTCGAACGGCAACGATTTTAATGCATTTGAAAATTCACTACAACTGGCAGCACTGAACAATCGGTGCATAATAAAAATTATGGCATCCCAGCGGGATATTTGTTCGTCGTTAAAGAGCGAAAAATGTCACCGTAAAAAAGGAGATTTACGTCTAAATAAGGCATGATGAATTGATAAAGAGGTGTAGAGAAACGGGTTCATGCAGGTCAATTTTAAGGAAGATAATTCTCATATGCCAGTCATAAAGTAAAGTCTCCATCGCGCCTTCAAAAGCATTAAATTAAATTTGCTATAATTTTTATTCCTCTAAGTTTTTATTTAAATATAAGTTTTTTATTTCAGAATTATCCACTTATTTACATTTACAAAAAAAAAAAATTGTGTCTTGTCCGACCGGGATTTGAACCCGCCGACATCGACGTGTTAGGCACTTTCTCTAATTTTTTCCAAGGAATGCCGTCTTATTTTTACGTATACTTCGATTACGCTTTTGCCGAAGAATTCTTCGATTATAATTTGGAATTCTTCAACTAAATGGTAAGCAGAAGAGGTAACGAACGAATTTTCAATGACATCGCCATGTTGATTTTCATCGATCCTGGTAAGTATGGTTAGCATACATGTTGTATGAATTTACCTCGACATTTTCGCTTTACCAATGTCTACCATATCCCGCTGGGATGGACCGATGTATGTGCAGCAAAACATCGATATATTGCGTGCATCCCAAGTCGGGAGAAGCAGAAGAACTTCATTGAAGCAAATCTAAACAAAAAAGTAATTTCTGAAAAGTCAAGTAGGAAACTCCATGCAAAAATATAAAAACATGGAGTGGACGCGCGAAAAAACAATGACACTCATAAACGAATTTCGCAAGAGACGGGAGCTATGGGATATGACACATGATGATTATAGGAAGAAAGACCAAAAGCAAAAGTATCTCGTCGAAGTGTCAAAAGCTTTAGGTGGCATCTCAATATTGGAGATCGAGAAGAAATTCCACACTCTGAGAACTCAATACCATCGCGAGATAAATCGAATGAAGCGAAAGGAAAGCTACAATAGCAAGTGGTTCGGCTTCAAGCAACTTCAATTTCTGAGTTCTCCCAAGGCGTGCAGGAGTAAAGGGAGAATTAAATCCGAAATTACAGAGGATGGGACTGTCACGACAAAGTACATCATAAGCGAACATGTCCCTGAAAATAGTGCTGTTTCTGTGCAATCGTAAGTATAGAAATCCAGATGTTATATAGAAATGTGTTTAAGGTTTGATGGCGATGGACGCAAGGGAAAGAGCGAAAAACGCATCCCCGGACTTCGCCTTCAAACCAATTGGCGAATTGTCGCCTAATATGAACTAACGTCCTAGTTACCCTTCAATTAATTTAATGACTATTTAAATAAGAACTTTCTGGCTCAAGTGTGATAGATTTCTCTGGATTTTTCAGTAGCAACAGTACGATTCCCGATGAGTTTCTCACAATTCATCGGAAGCCACAAGCTAGCATTGTATATGATGAAAGCGGGAATACTGCTCAACCGACTCCAAATGTAACTAGTCGTTCTCAAGAACTTGAGAAACTTATCGAAGAGACAACCAAAGATGTTCAATACATTGAGGATTCTAAGCCGAAGTTAACTATCAAGGAGATACGAACTTCAATAGAAAATCAATCGTATGAAGGAACAGCAAGTGAAATGGACACTGAGGCTCATGCTGAACAACTACATATTTCGGAGCATGAACCGCACGAGCAGCAGCATCAACATCCACATCATCACCACCATTCGCAGGATCAGCAAGCTATAAGCGCGGACAATGTGAATCCATTAGCTATCGAAATACATCAACAAGGAGCTGATGGTGAAATTACTTATCATCAGACTGGAAACACTGCACAAGCTACTGCTACAATACACAATTTGCCACGAATCATAAAAATTCAGCGGCGCGATACCATGGCTGGTCAAGAGGATGACTATTACCATCACCATCAGCAACACAATCAAACCCAACAGCCGGAGCAACAACATATACATTCATTACCTTCAGCAACTAAACGTATTTACTATAGTGCCAGCGCACAGCACACTGCAACTTTACTTGCTCCAACCACGCCACCATCACACCAGTCAAACGGTAACTCTTTGCCAAATGCCACACAACATCGCAACAGTCTGGTTCCGCCAGCTCAGTCTCCATCACCATCGCAGCAACAAACAACGCGCGATGAATTCAGCACTTATGGCGAATATGTCGCCAACGAAATGAGGAATTTAGCCAATCGTGAGATTCTAATCGCTTTAAAACATAAGATCAACACTGCACTTTTCGAAGCCAGCATGGCGGAGCTGCAGAAATGAAAGGAATTTATAATAATTAGAGTTTAAGGGTAAAGTGTAGCGAATATTTTTGTTTAAGACTTCGGTCTTAATGGTTTTGAAATTTCAAGTTTTAAAAGTCTTAAAAATTTTTTTTTTTTGAAGTTTGCACTCATTTAAAGATAATACTAAAGATCTAGTCCTATAGGATAACTTCCCTTTGGACAGTCTCAATGGTATTCCTTAAAGAAAAGTACAAAGTTTCCAGAATAGTGAATTCTATATAAATTCCTTAGCCAAACACTTATTTGATTATCATAAAGAGCGAAGCAAATCATATTCCGTAGGGAATACGAAAAATACAAAAGTAAAAGTAATATACCAAAAGCCGTAGAACAATTTCTTTAAGTTTTTAATGTTAATACTAGAAAGTACCCTCGATTTATTTTCGCTGGATAGAGTTTCTTTTACGAACTCTATGTTGAAGACTCAATTAGTTCAATCGAAAATGCGAACACAATTTTATGGGGCAAAATTAAAAAAAAAAATAATAAAATAGAATAATATTTGTTGAGGATTCGTCTTATAATAGTAAATGTCTTAAACTTAAGGTTATCACATTCTCATTGTATTATGATATAAACGTAAAAGCTGAAAATAAAAAATAAAAGTAAATTAGTTCATATACTTATCGAATAAAATGGGGAAATCGTTTAAACTTATTAATTACACAGCTCAACAAAATAAATATTTTTGCAGTGACATTTCCACAGAGACAGGTTCTTTATACAAAGTTTTTTGTTAAAGGGGATAGTCAACTACTAGACCAATTTAGTTGGAAATCGTTTCATGTCATAAAAGGGCAAATAAACTCAAAAAATCGAGGAAATAATAAAAAATTCGCGGTTTCAGCATTTCGAAGCCCATACCTCCGAAACTAAAGGCTCTATTTTCTTAAAAAAAAAGTTCATTTGATAGATAGTGATATTGGCCGATATTGATACGATAGCAATCAAAATAAGATACTAAAGCGGAAATATAAATATTTTATTATAAAAGTAAAGTCCAAAATCCAATATTGCGAGAGTGCGCGACGTCACGAAAATGTTTTTCGTGACGCATTTCAATCTCCAATGAGAGTTATGCGTCACGCAGATGATAGCATAATTTCGCTTCTAGTAATGCAACATTTGAACCAAGTACCAATCTAACGAGTACCGAGTACTCATAAAAATTATACGCTATCACATAACCAAAGCTCGCGAAATATTTTAAAAGCTCTTTTTCACGGAACAGTGAACAGTTTTTGTTTTATTAGTTTAAACGAGTACCCAATAGCGAGTACTCAAAAAATAGCTACATCATTAAACTGTCAAATTGCCTCGCAATGAGAAATATTCAATTTTCAAAATTTTCTCGCTACGATGTCTCGCAGTGCGATACATTGGAGCTTGAACCATATGACTGAATGTATTGAAATTTGTGTGCGTCTCGCATCGGGCTCTCGCAATGTTGGATTTTGGGATTTACTTGTGCTATAGATATTCTTAAAAATCGTGACAACTTCCAAAAAGTTCAAATTCAAACAGTTTTCGAGCGAAGAGATGATGTTACCATTAACTGGGGACTGACAAAGTAAGGCCACGGCTTCACATGCGCATTTTTGTATGCATTCACGAATGAAAAAAAGAACAGTCATTGATTGATGCAAAGATATTGCAAAAATGTTTTTATTCGTCTTCATGTTTGAATGCTTCTTTTCTCTCATCTACGTTGAACGAATTCGCGTGCACATTCAGGCATGCTCTAGAATTTTGTTTCAATTGATGAATAATTCGTTTTTATGGTTTCGTATGTCGTATGTCACGAGTCGAGTCGTATGTCACACAAGATTGCATACAAAAATGAACATGTGGTATCCGCAAAATAAGGAAAAGTCGGATATGTAAAAAGGACTCGTCGACAAAACACAGTCAGCAGAGATTTAATAAAAAAAGTTATCATATAGGATAATCTAATCGTTATTTTATCAAATTAGCTAGTTAAAATACAAAGAAGAAATACTTTTGAAAACAAAAATGGCGACAATTCCGCCTCCGCTTCCTCGGAAGAGTCCAACTGGAACTGGTAAACGGATATCGAAGCTAACGCCCCTGCAAACTCTATTGCAAATGGGTTTCCAAAGGCACAGAGCGTAAGTTTTTAGAACACTTTTAATGTTCCAGGTCTCTTTTTTTCCCGCTGATGTTTTTTATGTTGAACGATTTTCTTTTAAATAGTGAAAAGGCTCTTGCTTCGACTGGCAATCGAGGAGTGCAAATAGCATCCGATTGGCTTTTAGCTCATGTCAACGATCCAACATTAGATGAAGCTGCTCCACGTTAGTAATATTCCATTTCATTGCAAATTGTCTCCCTATAATCATTTTCATTTTCATTTAGGTGAATATATATTGTACGCATGCCCTACAAATCGAGAAGTAAGTTGAATTTTGAATTAACTACAAAATTACTGATTGCAATTTCTCCTATTTATTGGGCAGTTCTTACATCAATTGGAAGAGTTTTGGGCGAAGTCGCGTTCAGTTTGCGGTTGGAATGGTGCACATAATTACATGCCTCATATCACTTTGGTTTCTTTTTTTAAGGTGAATTAATGTGAAGATACGGGAAGACCCGAAAGTAATGAATAAGGGATAATGATGAAATATTTGTGTTTCAGGCTCCCGACGAGTGTTCCATGCAGCTTTCAAAAGCGCTTAAGCAAGTTTTGGATATGACTGGTGCACTTCTGGATCGACCCATAAAGCTGGAATCTTATGTCAGTCAAAATTTTATGGGCTTCTTTGTTGCGGAGGAGGATGCAAACTACCTGAAGCGTTTGGCATTACAGTATGTCAAGGAAGTTTCCAATTCAAGTATGCGATCTGCACTTTCAAAGGGAGTACACTCCCAAAATCGAAATTTAATCATTTTCTATTCTTAAATGCTTTCGCAACATGGAATTTTCTCCGTTTGGAAAATTGTCTTTTCTTTTTTTTTTTTTTGTGTTTCTTTACGGATATTGCTTTACATTTCCGTGAAATTGAATAGTAATTAGCGACACATATGAACAACTTGATGCAATTGTCGCCTGCTTTCCATGGTGTGGGGTTTCTGGTACTCGTTGCATACCTCGTAACAGTCGATGTAAGATTCAAAAAATAATTTTTCATCCAAATTTCGATTTATTTTTACTTCCATTCTGTTAAAATTACCCGTAGTCATCTTTTAATTTTGTTACGCGATGAGTTTTAGTTTTCAGTATTATTTCCTGTTATTTGTTTCCTTTAATTATACGTCTTTACTAATTTAATTGGAATGGAATATACTTAATATCATTTACAAATTTTTTTATTCTACATATATATATATTTTTGGTAGATCTCAGGATTCCGATAAGTTTTCCTAAATATCATTATCTATTTTTTTCTATTTTGCGCTATGGAATACAATTGTTTGTGAATGACGATGAAATGTTCTTTCTTCGGTTATTTCCGGCTATTGAATTTTCACATACATACACACATTCTATCTAATCTGAATTTTTTTTTTTAAATCTGTGTTTATATAGCAATATCATTGGAGCCTCATGTGAAGTCATTGCATTTAACGCTTGCTTATCAGTTCTCTCAGAATCAGTTTAATACACTGAAGAGTTTGGTGGAAACCTTAGACGCTTCGTGTGCCTCTAACTGGGAACTTCGGCTTTATTCGCGAGATCCTCGACTTGCTACAAAACAAGTAAGTTGTGAATAATTTCCGAAACAATTTATTTATGATTCAAACTGAATTTCGAAAAGGTGCACAAGGTCGTGTTTCCACATAGCCCTCATGAATTAGATGAGCTTGAGCTTCGCATCGGTGATTATATTTATATAAATACGGACGCTGTTGATAGTTCTTGCGATGGCTGGGCTGAAGGAATCTCGTGGCTTACCGGCAGTACTGGTCATTTTCCAGTGAATTACACGGAGCGCACTGCTGAATCGGATGCTTGGACACTTCACAGAGTTGTGCAGTTAACAAAATCCGTGACGCCGTCGCTAACGTCAGCCGAAGATATCGATATTGTGGATGGTTTATCAACAGAACAGCGCGAGTTACATCATAGTTAGTTGATGCTTTTGATGTTCGAAGGATTAATATAAAAAACTTAAATTTCTTTACAGTTGGATTACAGCCGGATATTGCTGAAGTAAGTTCTTTTACGGAAGACTCCGAACAGAGTGTTGAGAAATATTTGCGGAAGACACTACAGCCTTGCTTCGATTTGCCGTCACTTCAAGCGGTCTTGAATAGCCAGCCAAACAAACAAGCCACAACAAATCCTGTTATAGAGATTAGCGCTGAAAATAATTGTATTAAGAAGATGGCACAATCTTCGTCAGATATAATGGTTGAACCGCCTGTGCCAGCGTTGCCAAATGCGGACGATACCTTGAGCGTGCACTCCTCGGATCAGGCACATTCTCATTCCGCAACTGAAAGTACGACGCATGCCAAAAATAGAAAAATTTATATCATGAGGCATGGTTAGTCATTTTTCGATCTTTCTATATTTCCGTATTGCTAATTATCATATAAATTTTAGGCGAACGAGTCGATTTCACCTTCGGCACTTGGCTGCCGTATTGCTTTGATGAGTTTAACAACTATTTGCGGAAGGATCTCAACATGCCGAAACAGTTACCTAACAGGTATGTATGAACTTTCAAATTCCATCGTTTAAGCATTGGAAAATCTCTCATTTTAACGGATGTGCCTCGGCCACTGAACAAATCTTTCTTCGTCGAGAAGATTTCAATTTTTCTTAATGGCTTACGTAATCTTCGAGCAATTTATCAAATTTTTTTTTTCAACTTTTTTTTTTTTGTTAAAATGCATTTAATTATACTTGGTATTTGCAATATGCCCAAGCTGAAAAGGATTTTGCAATTCGAAATGTCTATCAGAGGATATGAGCTTCTTTGTCGAAGCAAATCTCGCTAAAACGAGTAATTTTTGCGTTGCTCAATACCTTTTAAACACAGCGTATTAGTCTAACAAGTAAAACACGTTTTCGAACTGGCTGGCCATGACTATCTCCATTTCAACTGAACGATATTTACATGAAACAAAGTGGAATCGACGAGAATTGTCACATTCTCGGTGAACCTCGACATTAATTTAAAAAATTTTGATATGACAGTAATTTTGCTTGTTTTTCACTTTAAACTCACAAAATGTGAAAATGCATCGAAATTTCGAAAGTGGTTTCTAATTTATCCTAATGGCGACCATTTTGCAAAAACAAATCACGAAGAATTAAGTTGTAGGTTCACCGAGAGATTAATCATGCGATTATAACCAGTTTTTTTTTCTTTCGACGTCGAGAACGAATCGTCGACCTGTACAAAGCGACTTTTTTTTTCACCACCAACTTTAAAGTCTACATTACTTTTTGATACAGTACCCACGTATCGAGGCAAAAAAAATTTTTTTAATTTTCTTTGAACCTTTTGTAATCAATTCAACCATAGAAAAAAGTTTTCAATTATTCTTTGCGTTTTCAAATAAGAATTTTCTTTAAAAAGGGTCCAAAAAACGGGTTTTCAATGAGAAGACCCCCTTAATGCTTAAATACCAGAAATAGTTCCACGCACATTTTCATTCAAATGTTTTATTTTAGATTCCAAATAAATATTTGATTTTGTTAAAATTTGTATTTCTCATATATTTTGTATTTGCAGAAACTGCCCAGAAAGCTGGCAAAACGATTCGCCACTTACGAATGTTGGTCTCTATCAAGCAGGATTAATAGGAGAAGCTATGCGCGAGGCCGGAATCGTCATATCGAATGTATTTTGTTCGCCAGCATACCGTTGTGTGCAAACATGCACAGGTGCCTTAAAAGTTAAGTTTGAAAAAAATATATATACAATAATTTGAGAACAGATTCCACTGTAAATGTTTTACATCTACTACAGGACTCCAATTGGTCGATAAACTAAAATTAAAACTAGAGCCTGGCCTCTTTGAATGGATGGCATGGTATCCTGAGGGTGTTCCCGATTGGTTGAACAATGATGAATTGATAGAAGCAAAGTATAATATCGATACGACATTTCAGCCGTTTATGAGTGTCGCCAATCTGGAGGAACACCTTAAAGAATCGACGGAAGAATTCTACACGCGAAATTATGAAATTGTTCGGAAAATTATTGAGAGTACAAGTAAGTTTTTGGTCATCAGTGGATCTGAGAATTTCGTTTTTAATATTATTTCGTTCTTTAGCGGGCAATGTCTTGATTGTGGCGCATGCAACTACTTTAGATACAGGAACGAGGCAGTTAATTGGGGCTAATCCGCGAAGTACCAATGAACTAAGACAAGTCATTCATAAAATTCCATATTGCAGTTTGGCGACCGTTGAGGAAATAAACGGCAAATGGGAACTGGTTGATCCAGAGTGCTTACCGGTAACGCATTCCAAAAATCCCCGCTTTGAGTGGAATGCATTGACTGGTACATAGTGTTTGTGCTTTTATAAATTTATAAAAGAAGCTTAAACAATTGCAAACCCTTTTGTGTTCTTGTATTATTTTTTGCTCTGCTTTTATAAATATTTTTGGTTTTTTTTTTTAGCTTTTTTTCCCAATGACAACATCGTTTAAAGAAAACCAAAAAGAGGCTTATAAGTTTCATTGAATTGAATTTATGTTTTATGTTCTAAGATTTCAGTTTTCAGTTAAAGCTAACTGAATATTCTTCGAATTGCATGTTTAAGCTTAATGACAACGCCATACACAGAGATTTTGAAAACTTGTCTTCCAACACATTTCCCGTTAAGTTCCTTAAATTTAAGAAATGAGAGATATTTTTTATTTGTATGAAATTATACAAAAAATATTTTTATATTCTTTAAGTACCTCCTAGTCCTGTAGGATAATCAATATCGGAAAAACTCCCTTTCTCATCATTTTCAAAGCAACAAAAATTATCAAGACTTCGACATTTATATTTACTCATAAAAAAAATTAAATATCTGTGAACATTATTTAAGGTTGTACAATTTGCATTTCAACATTCTTTCTAAAAATGTTTATTTTAAAAAAAATACTAAACCGCATATTTTACGTTCATTATTTAAGATAACACCGAATACTTATGGCTCTACATATTTAAGTACAGGGGCTTATATGTTAGGATAATAGTTTAAAGTTGAATAAAAGCTATTTACACGCTAAGACATTTCGATAATGAAACAAATTTTCGTATGGAGAGACATCCCCGCGCGTCCTTAGCCCACAAAAAGTGTGTTTCATTATCGAAATGTCTTAACGTGTAAACGGCCTCCAAATTTCAATAGATAAGTATCAAGATATGTTTTCGTGTTTTGTTTAAACTGCGACAAAATTTATTGAATACTCAAATAATCTATATAAATGATAAAGCTTTAAACGAAACAATAAATACACATTTGCATGGTTATGAAGACATACATATATGTTAAGCAATTAGCGCGTTGTAGCGAAAGTAGTGAATATGCATTTTACAAAACACACCTCAAAATTGTATCCGAACTCATGCAATTAGTAATAAAACAAAACTATTGAAAACGGATACTGCTTAAATCTTCGAAAACCGTTTTTGTCCTTGAACCCTTTGGCCACCATCGAGCACCATATATGTGACGACTCGATTTTCTTAAGGGGACCTTCTGGTCTAGAGCACGAAAATTTAGGGTATTTTCATGATTTTTTTTTTTGGTATTAA
The DNA here is from genome assembly GCA_020466095.1 of Chlorops oryzae. NCBI lineage: Eukaryota > Metazoa > Arthropoda > Insecta > Diptera > Chloropidae > Chlorops > Chlorops oryzae. The sequence goes on along the minus strand of CM035807.1, from coordinate 806,009 downwards.
GCCAAATAAAAAACGATTTTCTAAGTATGGAGGCTTATTATATTCTTTATTGACAAAAAATAAAAAATGTTGTTGTAATTTTTTTTATTTTTTTGGTATTTTAAAAATGGCGTTGAAGTGGACCCTCTTTGAAAAAGTACCTCCGTGGTGTGAAAGATTTTGGCAGTTCTGGTAATCGAAAAAAAAAAACAAAAATATGTTATTAATCAGAATGAATGCGGCTATGGCAGGAACTAGAATAAAAAATTTTTTTTTTAAATTGACAAAATGGCGCAATTTTTTATTTCAACCATCAAAAACTCCCCTTTTTTTGACCATTTTTTTGATGAAAAAATATGAAGTTCTTGAAATAAAAATTCGATTCTAGTTCGGGCCATAGCCATTGATGTTATGAATAATATATAAAAATTCCAGACAAATCGGTTCGATGGTTTTTTTGTTTTCATTCACACCAGGTCAAAAAAAGTGGTTTTGAGATAAACGCGTTCAAAGTTGCTTTGATCAAGCGCGCTGCCTGCTGTCTCCACCTTCTAAAAAGGCTGTAGCAAAACAAATATTGTCAATATCTTCACGAAACTTTGCCAGCATATTCTTAAAAGTCTATTCTTCCGAAATATATAAAAAAAAAAATCAATTTTCAAAAAATTCTAGACCAGAAGGTCCCCTTAACTGAGCCCTACTCTGTATTCTAAACAACCAAATTTCGAAAATTTCATTCGACAACAGCTTAGCTTGCGGAAAGGTAACGCGATGTTAGTAAATTGTCTTAATAAGTGAAATTTTTAAATACTTTCATTGCTAATTTTAATTGTTTCATTCAAAGGGAAACTAATACCGTAAACAGATTACACCATTAATGCAAATCAACGGCTTAATTTGCCTTATCTCAACACGGAATTTTTCATTCATTAGTGGATGTCTTGGCTTGGCAACCAACGAAACTTAAAGGGCCGAACACGTAAATCCCTCCCGCATTTCGCATTTAAAAATTATTTAATCTTTTCTTAGAGAACAATGCAATATATAAAACTTAGTTTTTTTTAAAGGAGTTTATTTAATATACAGATAACAAAACTTATAATATAAATATATCACATAAATAATTAATACATAATCAATAAAATTTGAAGTGGTTTAATCTACGTATTACTTCGAAATGTGATCTACGCCAATTAACTTGGGCGATAATTATTTGCTTGATAAAATTCTCACTGAATTTACTGAAGGGAAATTTACTTGTTTTCACCATCAGACCCATTGGGATCCATAGGTGGTGTTGAACGACCGTCAATTTGGACTTGATGCTGATTTACTAAGCGTTGTCTTTCCAAATACATAGAAACTTTTATATTTCGCAACTGGTGATTGTTTATGAGCTTCAGCATAGCGATAACAGTTATTCCAACGGATATAGCAAAAGATCCCCAAGCACCAAACTATAAAAAATTTTGAAAATAAATTAATTAGAGATATCTTGAGATTAGATATTCTTGCTGCTTACCTGCGCTGTACCCATTTCAATATAAAAATTGTTCGAATTAATGTTCTCCGCATCTGGAGATCGAATGATAGGTTGACCTGCAGATGTTTCGCATGATGGAAAACGTTCGGTCATTTCTTCGCACCAAACAATGAAGCCCAGAGTGATCATTATTGAATACAAGATTGATGTGCCCAACATCCAAATCCCAGCTACAACATCAATGAAAAGAAGAAGAAAAGCTGGCTCGTCCTTCATGCGGGCATAACTTTTGAAAATACAAATTTATTTAGTTCAATTAATTAAAAATATCATTTTTTTTTTTTTTACCGGTATATCTGGACGACGCAAGCTAAGGCGACAAACGCACCACAAATTACGGGAAAGTCGCAGAAAAAGGGAGGAGACCAGCGTACGTCAAACATTCCATCTTCCTCACGCCATTTTCCAGTTGTAAACAACATGCAATGTCCGCTAGAAGCAAAAGATTTCGAAATTTCTTAAAAATTGCTTTTAAAACAAGATTGGGTGATTGTCTTCCGGGGAAAGGTATGTAATTTAATTCGAAAATTGAATTTTTTTAGTAAAGTTACTAAAATTTTAAGTCTTATGATAAAATTGGCAGTAGGGAATACACGGGAATGGACATAAAAAGTAAACAAACGCAGAAAAAATCCACAACTTTTTTGAAAGCTGTATAATTTTTGCGAACATCGGTTTTTATTATTCGAAAATACCAAAAATCGAGTCGATTTCATGACGATTTTTAATTTCGACAATTGCAAAAACGAGACCGTTTCATCATCCCTCGTACTCCCATAGAACGTTCTCCCATACAACGTACTCCCTTCTATTTAAAAAAGGAGAGTTTTAGTCTCAAGAAAAGTAAAATCCCGGGAATACTCAGAATCGGGCTGTATACATATGGGTATAAAAAGCTATAATAAAAAACATTGCTTTCAAGCAAGAAGCTCCGTGGATAAAATGTGGTGATGGCTTCTTTATATATAACACTATGAAATTTATATTATATATATCGCACTAATAACTAATAATAATAACTAATAACTAAAGCGGCACAATTCAAAATTTTTTCAATCAATTTTTTCATGTTCGCCAACATTTTACTGCAGGAAAAGGAACACTTGGAAAATTAACATTGATATTTGTTGATTCTGCAGTTAATTAAGAATAATATAAATTAAAAAAAGAAATTGATTTTACAGGCGTCGAGAGTTGTAGGCTGTTTGCCCAAGAAATGCAAAATTTTGAGTTGTGCCGATTTAGTGTGCGATATATAATATATATTAATATACATAATTATGTACCCCTATGATGCTACATATACATATACAGAAATTGTTGTTTGACAATCCATTTTCATTTCATTGTTTTTTTTCCATCTTACTTGAACTCGAGCTTATTTATCGCCGTTGGCACAACAACGCACAAAGATAATATCAAGAGAATTACGTGCCCAGCTAGTTGGCTGAGCACCAAAATATTTGCCAGAGCCATTTAAGTTTGACTTATTTCCGTTTTGATCATATATTACTATATGTGGCACTCCCAACAACAACCGAATTAGTGATGCTAGAATGTTTTGAGTACTCACTCAATTTTGTAACAATTCGTGAATCAGGTCTAATAGAGATGGAGAAAATCGATGACACACTGAGTGGTATCGATAGCTTTAAAGTATGACAAGATTTACACGTTGACATTTCGATATTGAAACCAGTGCTCGGACTTCTACCACTTTAGTGGTAGATCTACCACTATTTTTACTTTCTACCACTTCTACCACGCTTGATCCAAATCTACCACTTTTTAATTACATATGTATGCATTTGTTTTAATTATTTTATGATCATTTAGAATAATTGAGAACATAAAACATCTGGTTCAATGATATGTATTATTGAAAAATATGTTGGCAGCTTCCTATTGTCAAGAATGGCAGTATTGGCGC